>CM065643.1:3992616-4626806 GCA_033220585.1 Dipteronia sinensis
TCAAGGATTCAAAGGAGCATGCCAAATCATGTGATCGGTGCCAGAGGACAGCTCCCATTCCTCACTACCACACCGAGCCATTAACACCGATATCATCTCTATGGCCGTTCTCCAGATTCGGGGTTGACATCATAGGCCTACTACCAAGAGGGGCCTCAAACAAAAGATTCGCCTGTAGTCGCGATTGACTACTTCACTAAGTGGGTTGAGGTGGAGGCCCTACATCATATTACTGAAGCCAACACCACCAATTTCATCAAGCATTCCATCATATTTCGATTCGGCGTACCTAATACCATCGTGGCTGATCACAGAACCCAATTCGATATTGCCAATTTTCGGAGGCTCTGTTCGGAGTACAATATCAACCTAAGGTTCGCCTCACCCTTATATCCTCAGAGCAACGGACAGGTTGAGGCGGTCAATAAAGTCATCAAAAACCTCCTCAAAAGGAAACTACAGTTCAGAAAAGCACCAAGCGTGCAATACAATAAGACCTCCTAAGCGGAGACAACATATGTCTCCGAAGGTCAAGACCCCGAGATAAGCACCAAGCGTGCAAAACAACAAAACCTTCTAAACGGAGGCAAGATATATCTCTGCGGGTCAAGACCCCGAGGTAAGCACCGATCATGCAGCAAAGATAGAACTCCTAAGCGGAGGTACGATATATCTCCGAGGGTCAAGACCTCGGAATGAGTGCCACGCTAAACTAAAACTCATCAGCGGAGGCAAGATTAATATTGGAGATATAGGACTCCGAAATAGTTTACTTGATTAAAAATATTAAATTTGAATATTAGAACGCAGCATGGAGTTCCGAATCATTCCTTAAATATCCGAATCATTACACGGCATTGAGATCAAAAAAAATTTTCTCAGAAAAGTAAACCCAAAAGCCTTAAAAATTGTATAATAAACAAAGGTATGAGACAGATTAATCCTGCACCACAGCATTCCCTTTGTCCACCGCACTTTCAGCATTCCCGATCGACCCCTCATCGTCGTCTGAAACTACCATAGGCTCTTCATTGGAGAGAGATACCTCCGCGAATGCCGAAGAAATATCTTCCATAATGTCATGTACCTGCCTCTCTCGGGACTCGATAACCTTCTGAACCTCCCTTTCAAATTCAGAAAAGTCAAAACCAGGGTAGGCTCGAAGCAGCATTTCTTTCAACTCTTCTACCGCGTGGTCGAAGGTCTCCGACTATGAAGTGTAGAATTCGTTGGAGGCCAAAAACAAGTAGACCGTGTTTTCTCCGAGGCATTCCTTCAATCCCCTAATAGTCTTGTTTGCAGATTTTATGCGGCCGCCGTAGTCACAGATCTTGGCGTGCTTCTCTCTGCACCTTTGCTTGGCCTTCCGATACGCAACAGACAGCTTCCTCACCCGGGTCCTCAAAGACTCGTCGATGCCCAACGCCGTCTGCAGCTTATCTCCAACCTCGTCCTTGGCGGCCATTAGCGCCTCGTACTTCTCCCGTTTGGCTTCATACCTTTTTTCCATCTCCAAGAGATTCCCTATGGCCTATCCATCGACATATAGAGGATCATTAATACCCAAAGTAATTGACTCGCCATCATGACTCCGTATTAAAAGACTTACCTATCAAAGTGTGCCCTGAGACTGGCGTATCAGATCAGTGTTTGACATATTCCTGAAATAACCGGTCTCTCTACTCCTCAGCATGTCCTTCTTACGAGCACATGAACTGAACGCCTATGTCCGGAGTGATAGGGCTCTCCCGCGGATTAAACGTACGGGCCGGAGGGTCCACGTAGTAGTTTGGAGAAATCCTCAGGCCACGCATATAAAGTTCGGGAAGGGTATACTTGTAGGATTCCATGTCGACCAGAGGCGTGGGCTCTCTCACCTGAGCATTGGCCAATGCAACAAGGGGAATTCCAGTCGGAAGCAGTGATCTAGGCTCCGATATGGTAACAGACGTTGAAGTGCTAGCGGGACGAGACTTCTTCTGCACTTGCTCTGTGTCGGAGGACGTTGTCTTCTTCATCAAAGACGGACTTATAGGGATCCGACGTTTCTTCCTCCGAGATTCCATATCCTGCCTAAGGTCAGCCATTTTCTTCTTTGCTCCGACTGTCAGTTTTCCTACACAGGTAAAACGGAAGGTTAGACGACAGGAATGCCCACACCCCGGAAACGATAAAGACGAGTTTTCTTACTCTTCTTCGCCAAAGTTTTTTTCACAGCTTCCTTCCTCCCCTCCGACATCGCCGGGATAAAACCTAGTGCATGTAAGTTCCGGTCGACAAGCAAGACGTCGATATGCCGTCCCTTCGGGGGAATTGACTAAGCTATCTTAATATGCCTTTGTTCTTCCCTCGTAAGATCCTCCGGGTGAACACGCTCCCACACAGGCTGTCAAAACCATACAATTAGATAATAACACTAAAACTCAATTGAAAAGCAAAAATACCGATGAGATAAAAGGGGACCCCAAACACCTGGGAGATTGAACACCGAACGAACACTCTGACGTCTTCCACCGAGCTCAACGTCTTTGCCCCAATCACCTTCTGCAACAAACCAGGTCTTTTTCCATTCTTTATTGGAAGACGGTAGCCCGGTGATCAAACGTTCGCCCTCCTGCTTGTCACAACAAGCAAGACCCTACCAGCCGTCACCCCCCGACTTATGGGAGAAGAGGCTGTAGCAGTGTCCAATCTCCGTAAAAGTGGGGGCAGGAAAAACCCTTACTTCTCCACAGAGCAAACTTCCCAATCAAGATCCTCCACCCATTCGGGTTCAATTGCGCAGGAGCAACCCCGATCTATCTTAACATCTTCCTGATATAAGTGTGAAAGGGTAACCTAGCGCCTATCTCCAAAAAAAGCCAGATGAAACGCGACCGAACAATCCGCAGGATTGCTAGCTAGTTCCCTATCGGAAGGCAACCTAAGACCCACCAACTGCGGTATCGAGAAGTGTTTCTCAATTTGTTTGATCTTTGCATCAGTTATCCTATTTTCCTTAACTTGATTGATGGCAAATCGGGTGTTGTCCATTCGGTCCCGATAGTATTCCTCGGAGTTGTAACCTGCTTCATAATCACTCGGCGCCATGCGCGCTACCGATGCATCAACAAAGCCTTCGGCATACGGCACTCCAAATGCACTAGCGGTACTGCTACCACTCGAATCATCCCCGGAGGTAGACTCAGAAGAGCTCGAAGGGGTAGCAATCCTTGAGGGACCGGTTTTCTGAACCATGATACCGAAATATAGAATACGGAATAAAAGAAAAAAAATTATCAGAAACAGACGCGAGTCTAATCCTGAAGGATAACCTTACCAATCAGACGATTATCCAAAACGCCCTCCAAAGTATCTCTGATCGCTTGAAAGTTTGCTAATGAAGAGTCTGGTTCTCCTAACCTCTATTTATAGACCTCAAGCAAAAATGAAACAACACGGCGGTTAGCTTCCCAAGACGGCAGCTAAGCAACCCCCTTCCCCGCAACCCGCCACGTGGCGGTCGCCACAGTGAAGCGAAGAAGTGGGCTGCAACTACAAGGGCCCAAACTAGCGGGCCTAGGGATCAAGCCAACGGCCAACCATCCTGCCAACAGACTCCATTCATCCGGACTGATAGGATTGAGGGGGAATTGTTAGGCCTCATCTCGAACCTACCGTAGATATGGACACCGATTAACTCTAGGGTTGCACCCACACCCTCCGATATAGTGATCCACCGATAGAAGCTGAAGTCCCTCGCGAGAGGGCTCGGAATCCACATCATCCGACGTGATCATCGGAGGTCACCAACAAGGCGACATATCTCTGACATGCCAGAAACACCTGTCAAACTCCAGTCAATCGTAGGTCGCCAGGGGATCGTCTGTGTCAGGGTTCAAGCCTATATAAACCACATTACTGGTACAAAGGAAGGGCTTTTTGATTTTTTTAGAAAAAGTAGAATTAGAGAGAGGACTAATCGGGACTTATAGTTCATCCCACTAGTCTCTATTCTTGTAAACTGTAATCCGATCATAATATATTATGCTGGTTCACATCACGTACCAAGTATTTAGCCTAAGACTCATTTTCACACCTAACAGAAATGATGTTCTATGATATTAGTAAGAGTCTGGCTACTATACCCATATGGATATGACAGTATCAAAAATTAGAAACCATATTTTAGTTGATTTTATCGTGAAAGTGATTTCTAAAATTCAGTATAGTTTCTAAACAGTGGTGACTGCAGTTCTGGTTCGGAACTAGGGACCAGTTTCGGTTCGTAACCAGGGACCAGTTCCGGTTCTCCATTTTGAGCAATTCCAACCTTAAAAAAAAAATTCAAATTTTAATATCTGCGGACTGTAGCTCTCTTTCAAGTCAAATTTAAAATCTAAAAAAAAAAACACTCTCTCAACCAATCAAATCAAATTAAAAATCATTAAAAAAATATAATAAGAACTAGTGGTGTAAATATGGGCCGGGCCTGGAGGGCCCGGTCCGGCCGGCCTGCCAAGGATGGCGGGCTGTGCCTGGCACGGCCTGCAACTGTAGCGGGCCGTGCCAGGCACGGCCCCCATTCTTGGCACGTGCCGGGTCAGGGTTCCAGGCACGGCGTGCCGGCCCGGCACGGCACGCCAGCACGGCGTGCCAGGCCCAACGGTTGGCATGCCAGGCCGGCACGCGTGCCGGCACGGCGTGCCGACCGTTGGGCCCGCGGAATTGTTTTATTTTTTTATTTTTTTATTTTTTTTTAAATTTAAGTATATATAAAAAAATTTAAAAAATTAAAATTAAAATATGGGCCGGCCCATTTGGCCCTCCAAATTGGCCCACGTGCCGGCACGGCACGGCACAGAAGGGACGTGCTGGCGTGCCGTGCCGGGCCCCCATTTAGGAAAACGGGCCGTGCTGATGTGGGCCGGGACCGACCCCCTTTTACACCATTAATAAGAACAACACGCTGGAAGCGTGACTAAAGGTCCTAAAATCAAATAAGCTTCGTTTTTGTAAAAAAAATATTTAAAAAAATTGTGGAACCGGCAGAACCATCAGTTCTGAACCGGTTTTGAAATTTTAGAAAAGGAACCGGAACCTTGTGGGAAACTGTTTTCAGTCCAATATATACGGTGGCGGTTTTGGTTTGAACCGCCGGTTATCTCTATTTCTAAATTGAACCTTGAGTGTTGAGTGGTTCCCAAATTTGAGTGTAATATGGTTACAGTAGCAAAGCCCTTTTAGTAACCACTGCCTCGTCATAACACCAAAACAACTGCCTCATCAGAAGTTGAAAAAAAAAACAGAAGACTTTTGTCAGTTGCTAATCATTGAAGTGGAGAGCCAGAGTCCCCGAAAGTTCACGTTTAGTATAACTTATCATAGTTGACCACCTGAATCCTGATCATCAAGTAATAAAATTCTCTCGAAACCCACCTTCAATTTTTTATTTTTTTTTATATATATATTTACTGGTCCATCATCACCACCACCGCCATTATTCATGTTTTCGACATTTTTTTTTTCTTTTCTGGTTTCTTTCCCGGTAATTCAACCTCTACTAGTGATTCAAGACTGCTTTTTTTCCATTTTCGGATCTGGGTTTGTCCCGGTTTGTGTGCAAACAATGGAGGTTTGGCTTGATGGGTTGGTGAGAGCGGCTTGGATTGCAGCAACGTTGCCGATACTCATTGCTTCGATACCAAGTTCTAGGCTCAGGTCTGTTCATGAAGCTTTAATGGGGTTTTCCAAGAGAGGAAAGACCATGCAATCATCCTCCTATGTGAGTGCTTCATTGGTTGCTATCAAAGTTTGTTCGTTTTTTTTCTTTTTGGTGGTGGGTAACTGAGAAACAGTTTGTTTGGTTAGTGGGAAATTGAAGAAAATAGAAGCAGAGAACCTGATGTTGTGTGGACTGTATTGAAGTAAAAGTTTGACTAATATTGAGAAATTTAAAATTGATGTAAATTGCATGGAATTTGGATGATCAATGCTCCTATGTGAGTGCGTCATTGTTTCTTATTAAAGTTCAACATTTTGTTTGGCTAGTGAGAAAGTTGAAGAAAATATAAGCAGAGTACTTGATGTTGTATGGACTCTATTGAAGTGAAAGTTTGACTAATGATGGGAAATTTAAAATTTAAAACTACGGCATGGAAAATGAATAAATTGTTGTGAATTGCTTTGAATTTGGGATGATCAATGCTGTTCTAATGGCTTTTTGAACCAGATTATAATTGAAATTTTGAATTTCCTAACTATGATTGCTGGTGTGTGTTTCCACTTGATGATTATTATTAGCTTGAACTAATTTATTTCCTTGTTGGTTTGGTGATTTTTAGACATTCACAGTACCTCAGAGATTCTTCTGTCATTTTTATGTGTTGGCTGTGGTTTGGACAACACTATTGCTTTCAATGACATGGATGTATGCCTATAAAATGGCACCATTAGTTACTGATCCATCATTGGTTTACTCTACTCTGGCAAGCCACTTAACTGGAGGTTCACATATGTTTTCGTCTCACAAGTCTCGTTTAACTCCGGTAGAGCATAGATACAGGATTTGGCGTTCGGTCTTTCTTCTCCTGCTAATGGAAGTTCAACTCGTGAGACGCCTTTTAGAGACATTTTACATATTTAATTACAGCCCCTCGGCTCGGATGCACATTTTTGGCTATCTAGCTGGCATTTTGTGAGTTTCTCTTTACTATGATGTTCTTTTGCTGAAGTGATTCTTTCCCTTTCTATTTACTTTATAAACTCCACTTTGCTTGAAAATATATCAATAGAATTTTTGTGGTTATAACTTGATCTGGGATGGAAAATGTTATCGTTTTTGGATTTGGAAGTGCTACTTTGTCGTCAAAAGCAATTTTTTTTTAAAAAAATATTATGATTTTACCTTGTATGTGAACATGTTAGAAGTTGTTCTGTTAATTATGGTAATTTTTGTGAGGTTAGTTTCTACACACTAGCTCCTCTGTCGCTTTGCTGCACTCTGGCGCCGGAGGTGTTTAAATTTGCAGCAGAGCAAGTGGCTGAATTCATTGTTAAAGGAAAGCGGCATATGGCAGCATTTGAATTTGAATGGTGGGAAGTCGTGAGTCCTCTTATTAAGCTTGGATGGCTTCCGTGGATTGGTGCTACTATATTTCTTTGGGGTTGGATTCATCAGCATCGTTGTCATGTAATTCTTGTAAGTTCCTTGTCAAATGCCAGTTTATGTGGAATGCAAATCTTCTGGTTGAAATAGTTTCCTCTTAATCAATAGGATATATACTTCTTATGATGGGAAGTAACGTCTACCGTGAAGTTAGTATATACTTGAATCGTTTTGATCATTTCGGTGACACTTCTTCTTGTGTCATGTATGTACCATTCCTTGAATATGATCAGTTGTATGATTTACGATATAGGTTTACGAAAATCTTGCATTATATATGGACTATAGCATCAATACCTTCGAAATGTCTACATTATTAGATAATCCATACCGCATAACTTATGTATCTTAAACAAATCTTGATCAAAAAATCTTTACAGGAATGAAGAGTGTGTCATGATTCCTGAAGCGATCTTTGTGCTATGAAAACAAACTCGTATCAAATTTTGGTTATTTTAATTAAACAACGTTAATTTGTTTCATATATTCTTTTGACGGGTTAGGATTATGTTATTTTCATGGGGTGTTGCAACTGTATTTATTCAACCATCTGCAATTTTTTTACTTACTACATATTCTATAATCTTGTCAGCTGAAATATCTTGTTATCAGGGCTCACTTCGGGAGCATCCAAAACAGATCAACGAGTATGTAATCCCTTACGGAGATTGGTTTGAACTCGTGTCGTCTCCACACTATCTGGCTGAAATTGTAAATCTCTCCTCTGTATCTCTATCTCTATCTCTCACATGTGCACACACACACATCTAGACACCGCTTTGGGCTAGCATTCTCATGGTCTTAAATGTTATCTGAAAATGATGAAGGTTATATACGCTGGTTTGTTGGCTGCTAGTGGAGGAGCAGAGCTCACCATATGGTTGCTTTTCGGTTTTGTGGTATTATTTCCTTCTCAAGACATTCTAATCTTCTGTCACTGTTAATAACTTTGATTATACTCTCAAGAACTTCAATTGGATTGTATCAGGTTGCAAATCTGGCATTCGCAGCCACAGATACACACAGATGGTACCTTCAAAAGTTTGACAATTACCCGAGCAATCGAAGAGCTATCATCCCATTTGTTTATTAATGCTAATTTTTACACATGTAACTATGGTACTATACACCAGAATGTGTAATCACTGACCATCAGTAACATTGTACATTTTTCAGCAGTTAATTTATAACTAATTGATCGAGGCATTGTTTGTGCTCTTTCTATTATCTCGAACAGTTTTTGTAAAAGACCTTCGGATAATTCATATAATGAAAACTGAAACCAATAAGCTGAAGAACAATATCAAAATCACCAAATGTTTGATGCAAGCAATTCAAGTGCCATATAAATCATGAATATATCATCCATCGAAAGTTTTCAATGTCAAGGATGCTTCAACACTTATTTTTCGTAGAGCAAGTAAATCATACTTAAGCATATAAATCTACGCCCCAAAACTTGGCAGGTTGGTTGGTCCGGTATTTCCTGTCCATCCTTTTTATCACGTCCATGTCTTCTTTGGTCAGCTCAAAGTCAGAAACCAGAAAATTTTCTTCCAATCTCTCAAGCTTTGACGTCTTTGGGATAACAACTGTGTTCCGCTGGAAGCCCCACCTGAGAACAATCTGTGCCACAGTTTTGTTGTATTTCTTGGCCAGACCCTAAGACAAAATGAAATGAAGAATGCTTGGTAAACAAGAGCTACAAAGGAAAATTTTGGGTATGGTAATAACCAACTTCAGTTGATTCATCATCCATTAATGAAAGGAAGAATTAACTCACAGTGAGAATGGGATCATCCAAACACGAAACTGTACCAAACCATTCATTGTTTGCGACAGCACCTCCTAGAGGAGTGTGGGCAGTAACACAGATCCCATGCTTCTGACAGAATTTGACAAGAGAATCGCGTTGAAAGTATGGGTGAGTTTCAATCTGATTCACAGCTGGCTTCACTTTGGAGTACGCCAAGCAATCTCTTGTTAGAAAGATGTCGTAGTTGCTGCGAAAAATATTCTCACTATATCACTACAAATTTAACAAGACAAGAAAAACCGAAAGGTCAAAACAAAGAAGATTAAGCCACTTCCTGCACTTGAGGTTATATGGAAGCGGTTAAGCAACACATCAAACCGAATAAATTGGTATTCTCTCATCAAATTCACTCTTTCCTTAACTTCTCATGAACTGAATTAAAGCATGCATGAATAGGTAAGAATTATCATATTGTTTACAGCATGATCAATAGGGATTTATAGCAAACACAGATGTCAGAAAGAAATTATGTATATTGAGTATACAGATTTTCAGAATACATTGGAATGTTTATACAGAAATTCAAATTATCAGCATACAAACCTGATTCCAATGCTGCGAACTAAACCCATGGAGACCAGATCTTCCATAGCATGCCAGGTGGTTTCCAATGATATAGTTGTGTCTATCTCCAGCACGCCATCCTCGTCTAAAGCACTACCAGTTTCACCAACTCCTGCATGACACAACAACAATTGATTCAATAAATCAGCTCACCTTAACGCATGAGTGGATTCCCAATTACTTTTAAATGCTGAAACAAGCTACATACTGATTTAATAATTTTAAAAACAGTAGAAAGAATTTGCATGCCAGATGCATGTGACAGAAGAACATCTATGGCAAAGTCTCGAGTGTCCAATCATACCTCATCCATAAATTTATTTATATATACCCATCATACATCGAAGTTGATTAGCATCAGTATCTAAAGGTATTGCCTAGTTCAGAATCTCTTCTTCAAATTTAACCTATTTTTCTGAGTAACTTTTTAACATGTTTGATTGATGATCCCCAACCTTTCTTAGGTAATGAACTAAAAATGAAGCATAATAGACACTGTTTTTCTCATAAACATAATTTTCGGCTTAATAGCCATCTCATACTCTCCTAAGGAAATCATATACGCAATTAGCTTTTATGAATGTGCCCTGATTTGAAATACTAAACTGCAGAGACTACAATGCAAACATAAACATGCATGCACACACGCACACCCGACAGACAAAGATGAGAAAAGACATTCAGGAATCACCAGTGTGCTTGGTGGCTACAGGAAAGTGCACGAGGTACAAATCCAGATAATCCAGTTGAAGCTTCTTTAGACTGTCTTTACAGGCTTCGACAACATGCCCGTGGTCTGAATTCCAAAGCTGCAATCAAGACGAAAGTGCAAGGAGAAAACCAAGCGTCATCATCTGTACCCTATCACATATTTAATGAATAGTCAAACAATAACAATGTGTAAGATTCAAAACAAACTAGCCTTTGTGGTAATGAAAAGATCCTCCCTCTTGATAATCCCACTCCGAAATGCTTCTGCAAGTGCCTCCCCAACTTCTGCTTCGTTCTTGTAATCGGCTGCAACAAGCAACACCAACTTATCAAACATCATAAAAAAAAAACAAAAAAAAACCTTAAAAAGCCCCTTATATGAAATATGTATCAATCTTCCTCGACTTCTCCGAAACACACCTCAACATTCGTAAAACATGATCAAACATACAACCGAAACCAGAAAATCCACTCCCACCACTAACAAGTTGAAATCTTTTTACCATTTACCACCTCTAATTTGAAACAACATCAATCTAAGAACAATTCGATAGTTTTAACTTGGCTAGCACTAGAATCAATCTTACCAGTTAAACCAAGAACAACTTTACACACAAGTACACAACAGAATTGCATAAAAACACTTGCAATACTAAGCTAAGTAGCTAACAGATTTCGACTTCTCTGAAACACACCTAAGCTAACAGATTTGTAAAACATGATCAAACAAACAACTGAAACCAGAAAAATCGACTCCCACCACTAACTAGTCGAGATCTTTTTTACCACCTTCAATGTAAAACAACATCAATCTAAGAACAATTCAACCACTATCAACAAAATGAATAATTTTTCAATATTTTTAACTGGCTAAGCACTAGAATCAATCTTACCAGTTAAACCAATAACAACTTTACACACAACAGAATCTCATAAAAACACTTGCAACACTAAGCTAACAGATTTCGACTTCTCCAAAACACACCTAAGCTCACAGATTGGTAAAACATGATCAAACAAACAACTGAAACCAGAAAATCCACTCCCACCACTAACAAGTCGAAATCTTTTTTACCACCTTCAATTTGAAACAACAACAATATCAATCGAGAACAGTTCAACCACCTATCAACAAAATGAATAATTTTTCAACAGTTTTGACTGGCTAACACTAGAATCAATCTTACCGGTTAAACCAAGAACAACTTGACACACAACAGAATCTCATAAAAACACTTGCAATACTAACAAGATAAATCATAAAAAATAAAACCCAAATCAAACCTAAGCTAACACATTGATAAACATAATCAAACAAACAACTGAAACTAGAAAATCCACTCGCACCACTAACAAGTCAAAATCTTTTTTACTACCTTCAATATGAAACAACATCAATCTAAGAACAATTCAACCACCTATAAACAAAATGAATAATTTTTCAATAATTTTAACTAGCTAGCACTAGAATCAAATATTACCAGTTAAACCAAGAAAAACTTTATACAACAGAATCTAATAATAACACTTGCAATACTAATAAAATAAACCATAAAAACAAAAACCCACAAAATAAAACATGAAAGAGAGTAGTAGTACAAGCACAGTCAAAATGGCGATAACCGATGTTGATAGCGTTGATGATGAGGTCTCTAATGACTTTTTCTTCCATCCGCCAAACACCCAGACCGATAATCGGTATCTTGAATCCATTGTTGAGTGTTATAGCCATTTTCAATCACTATTCTTTGGTGGGTATAGCTTCTCTTCTGGTTTGAGTCGCTATTGATTAGCGATTCAACACAGAGAGAGATTTGTTGTCTGGTTCTGTTTTGGGTCTTCTTTGATGTTTTAGTTACTTGGTTGAGTGAATCTGCTGGGACAAATGTGGACCGTTCGATTTGATTCTGTGAGCATCACTACATTGCTCACATCTATTTTTGTACATGCAGGGACACGTCATCCAGTTTATACTGATGTGAAAAACACGTCATCATTTTATGCTAGCATGGCTGCTTACGCCAACAACTCTACGATCACGTGTCATATCACGTCAGCCAATCTTAATGACGTGTTCAGACACGTCATCAATCTCCTGACGTGGTGTTTTGAATTTTCATTTTCGTTTTGCTTTTGGTTCGTGAAGAAAAAAAAAATCAAGCGAAAAACTTGGTGATCCAACGGCCGCGACGGCGGAGATCAACGATGAAAATAAGCTGTTGCTTGTTGGTGGGTGTGATTCTTTGCTGCCAAAGACGGTGGTGGTGCATGACTGAGAATAGCATTTTGAATTTTGATTATATTTGTGGTCAGGACAAGTGAAAAAAAAAAAATCTGGTGATGGGGTGGTTGAAGATGAATAGAGCTGTTGGGAGTTGTAGTAACATTTTTGTGTAATGAAAAGATGTTGGCTTGTTGAAGATAGATTGCTTATCAAGCAGACATAGAAGTGGATTCTATATATATTGCAGAGCAGCTTCTGTTCAGACTTCAGAGCCATGCAAATGGAGAAGAGGAAGAAGAAGAATGGAGCCAGGTTCTTCCCTCTCTCTATAAAAAGCACAAATCTTGTAATAGTTGTTTTGGGTATTTTTTTTTTATCACTGTTTGCTTGATTGTGATTTGTGAAATGGGTATGGTTTTGTTGTTTCATGGATTTTTTGATGTCAAAGTTGTTGATGATGGAAACTCTTGTTGAATTCTCTTGGTGTCGAAAGTTGTTGTTGATGATGATGGACTTAATGAGCTTTAATTTACCAACATTGATCTCTTTTTAAAGGCTAAGTAAATACTCTTGTTGAATTCTGTTGTGTTATTTGAGACATCCTTTGACTAACTACTGTTTACTAACAACATTAATTAATGGATTACTGAGTGAGTTCAAATTACATGTTTCCAATCTTGTGCTCATTTTACTAAGGTTGTTTTGTTCTTCATTACTTTGTGATGATTTCTCTGTTGTGACTAGCTAAAGAATCTTATTTATAGGTTTCACTTGTAGTTAGTGCAAGGGAGCTTTTCAATCAGTTTGGGGTGCACAGAAAGACTTATCGGTTTGTTATCGGTCTACTGTATTTGCCTAATTTCCATTTGGTAATGTGGGAGTAGATATCTCCCGGTTATGGCCGTAGAATATTTTAGCCACCCAAGTAGTGTTTAATCTCATAAATAGTCATCCTCCATCGTCTTATTTGTACTTTCGGTTTATAATTTATCACATTGGATAAGTTTAAATGCAATGGACCATAAAACTAGATGGAGACGGAGGACTATTTATCAATTTGCTATCCTATTATAAGAGACGGAACGTCATGTGGTGGACTATGTCTGATCATAGTCTGCCTTAACTTTTTTCTTTAGTTTCACGGAGCTTGACCAGGATCCCACACTTAAAAAACGTACAGTATGCTGTACCAAAAAGTGTTGTATATACTCTTATTACAAAGCCAAGGCCAACTAGGCAGTAGAAGCAAAAACCCATCACATAAAACTGATCAAAGAACAAATTTTTGCAACAATCTCTCACTATCTCTTTTGAGAATGTCACAAATGAGTCCAATCTTCAACAATGCAGATACATAGTTATTGATCTTATCAGAATGTCACAAATGACATTCACTTTTTCTTCTTATATAGAACACAAACAACACACATACATATGCTATCTATCATGCATAAGGGTCTAGTCCCCAAGCCTTGGTTGGATGATTAGTCCGATGTTTCCTGCCAACACCTTTGATGATCTCCATATCCTATTCGGTTATCTCAAAACCGAAAACGTTGAAATTTTCTTTCAGTCTCTGGACCGATGATGTTTTGGGAATCACAATGGTGTTCCTCTGAATCCCCCATCTCAGTACAATCTGTACCACAGACTTCTTGTACTTCTCAGCCAAATCCTGAAAAAAAAAAATAGAAAGACCTATAATTTCCTGTAGTGAACTAACAATTGATCCCGGAAAGAGTTTGGATTGTTAATTTACTTTGAGTATTGGAACATCAAGACAGGATACGGAACCAAAACACATGGCGTTGGCTATAGCACCTCCTAGAGGAGTGTGAGCTGTGACACATATCCCATGTTTCTGACAGAACCTGACTAGCGAATCGCGTTGGAAGTATGGGTGTGTATCGATTTGGTTCACTGCAGGTTTCACTTTGGAGTAAGCTAAGCAATCCCTTGTCAGGAAAACATCATAGTTGCTGTTCAACAGGAAAATTCATCAAAGAAACTTTGCTGTAAGTAAGAGAGAGATTTCTGATAAAAATTAAACATTGTCTAACTGAAATTCTGAAATCGATTCACCACCTGATACCGATGCTACGAACTAAACCCATGGAAACCAGACTTTCCATGTCGTGCCAGGTGGTTTCCAGGGATATAGTTGTGTCGATATCTAGCACTCCATCTCCGTCATAAGTGTTTCCTGTTGTTCCAACTCATGTATCCAAGTATTCCAGGATTGAAGAAAGTTCAATAAAAACCAGAGGAGAGATCCTCTATTACTGGTGGTCTTCAGGATTTTTTTGAAACATCAAGTTACTGGTTTCAGGATTTGCACAAGCAAAACAATGAACTACGACATCTATTTAACATATATATCGATAGATAGAATTACCAATGTGCGTGGAGGCTATTGGAAAATGAACAAGGTAGAGATCCAAGTACTCAAGTTGGAGCTTCTCCAAGCTATTTTTACAGGCCTCTATGACATGTCCATGGTCTGAATTCCATAGCTGAAAATCAATGAAGATTATTACAGTATATATATATAGAGAGAGAGAGAGAGCTAATCAGGTGTGTAGGGATCCCGTATATTTTATTGTGTGAGAATCAATTGGTCCAAGGAAATAAATATCAAGGGTTCCAAATTCAATCGAAATATCGTCAATATCGTCAATATCTTCAAAATATTAAGAATATTTAAAGACATTTTTAATATTAGTCCCTCTAAAATATGGAAAATATCAAAGATATTTTGATCAAAGTATCGATATTTACTTCCTAGTCTATTAGGAACAGAAGTTGAACTAGCCTCGGAGGTAATAAAAAGTTCTTCTCTCTTGACAAGTCCTGTATGAAATGCTTCTGCCAATGCCTCTCCAACTTCTCTTTCACTCTTGTCGTCAGCTGCAAGCAAATATTCAGCTTGTTGTCTATCAACTTCAATAATAGTTTCATAATTGTCTACTAATATTATATTAGATTCAAATCAAATACATATTGGCAATATCATTTTTTTTTATATCGGACTCGTCATCATTTTTGATTATCACAAATTGGCAATATCATACTATACTGACAAGTACACTATATTTGAACATATATATATATATATATATATATATTTGAAATGTTGATTTAGGTACCACCACCCGATGATACTTTACGGTAAAATGACATTCTTCCAGTTTGATAATATCTTTCAAATTCGAGTCGGTCATTCCATAAGTGGTATATAAAAAAAATGTTGATTTAGATTTGTTACTTAAGCGTTAATTGACAACAATTAAAGTACACGATTGAATTAATACAACAATGCTAGATTTGTGAATTTCAATGCTGTGAGTCGGTTTTTGTACATTTTAATTACAGTATCAAACTCACAAATATTGTCAAATTTATAATTTTTAGACTTAGGGGGTTAATTTGTATGGTGAATTCAATTATAAATTTTTAATATTTACATTCATTGTCTTAAAAAATGATGAAAATCGTCAATTCCCTCAAATATTATCATGACATGAATAATAAAATAAATATATTTTTATGGGAGATGATATAGTTTTAGTGATTCGATGCACGTGAAAAATATTTTCAATTGAATATTTTTTTTAAGGTATTTTCAATTGAAAAATCGAGACCAACTTTACTTCACATCAGTCAGGCCAAATCAATAATACAACTTTTCGACGCTCCCATCCCATAACCTGGTAGAATTCACATGGGTTTAGGCCTTGAAATTTATGGGGAATCGTAAATTATTCCCCAATTTTATTGAAATATCAAATCAAACATTTTTATTTAAATAATTTATAAAAATATCCTTCGTTGAGTTGTTTTTATTTTATTTTAAGTATTACATAAATTTAAGTTTTTAAAATATTACAACTTCGTGATACAGACATGAGAAGTTTATCACCGGATCAATCTCGCTTCTTGCTAAGTTTATTTAAATCTAATGAAATATAACTATTTACGAACTATGGTTATATAATCTTTATTATAAGATGAATAAAAAATTTATACGAATAATAGTAAAATTAATTTCTTAAAAAAATTATAAAATATATTATGAATAAAAATTAACATCTATAAAATAAAAATAAAGAAAAAGAAAATAATATTTAATATATAAACAAAATGTCTCTAGTTTTTTTTTACTAAAAAACCAATTAAAAGGAAAAATGATTTGATGGAGGAGATTATTAGATCTGACCATCAGATCATATGGAGGAGATTAGATCTCCTTTTCCTTACATCTCTTCCACGGAGGAGATCCTCTATCGCCGGTGATTCCACTAACACTAGAGATTTTCCTTTGTAAGAGAAAAAAAACTTTCATAAAAGGTCTCCTCCATCCATTAATTTTTTTAAAGAAAACTAATTATTATTATATAAAGTAATTAGTGAATTTATCTTATTAAAAGGTAAGATAACCATTTGGACCTTCAACTGTTGACTGTTAATGAAGTACCATTAACAACAGAGGTGGTTTGTGCAATTTCGAACAAAATCCCTTCAGCGTGCAATTATACAAAATATCAGGATTTTTCGTACAATTTACCTTTTAGTTTTTAAGTAGGTAGAGGGAGGGGAGGGAATTAAAAAGAAAGTATACATGTGTAAACATACCTTTAAACATAGTATCATGCACGTTAGTTTCAAGAAAAAAAAATCATAGCATCACGTTACATTTTGGAGTATGCCACAATTTTTTCATTAATCAGACATTTATGTTACAAATGTAAATGTTAGAGATACTACCGCAGGCTTGATTGTAATGACATTTATTCAGTTTGACAATACTGTTAAATGTTAGAATCATCTTGTCACCGTGTGTAATATTAAAAACAATATTAGAGCTCATACGAGAAAGAAAGGGCAAGAGATCAAAATGTATCAGCACAATCAAAGTGTTGATAGCCGATCTTGATCGCATTGATGATAAGGTCTCTCATACGGTCATACCACCTTTATCGATTCGCTAGACCCCCAGACCTAGTATGGACATATCGAATCCATTGTTGAGTCTCAATGTGGGCACGGTCGCCTTCTTGATCATGAATCCATTACTCTCGTTGTGTGTCATTTCCATATTTTCTTCTATCTTCTTCCTCCTCCAAACTAGTCTATGTTCTTCTTTGTTATTGCTTGTGCTTTTCATCAAACACATGCATGGCATTTATAGAGTGAATGAGTGCTTGAAATTTAGTCTCATTTATTGTAAAAATAAAATAAAATAAATAGGTGTGGGCTATGAAATAAATAATACATGTTGGCTTGTTTATACTTTCGATTGTCAGCAGGGACGGAACTAGAAGTTGGATGTTGGGGGGGCACATAGTATTTAACGAATTTTTTACGATATGCACGATAATGACATACACAATCAAATTAACATTTTCTTAGAGTGGAAAGTGGAAAGTGGAAAGTGGAAAGTGGGGGTGGGGGTGGAGGGTAGAGAGATTAGACTGAGGTGGAAAGTTTTCGTAGGGTTGGAAATTGGGGGTGGATTTTAGACTGAGACAAAAATTGAGGGTAGACTTTGAGTTCAATGAAAATTTGTATATGAAAATTGAAAAACATGAGAGGTGAGAATTTGTATTAATATTTAATATTTTTATAATTATTTAATATTTTTATAATTATTTATATTATAAAAGTAGTCAATAGCGACTAGAGCTCACGTAAAATGTGCATATAATATAGACTGGTACTATTGTTTTTTTTAAACCGTATATTGTATTCCACCAAAAAGAATGCACAAGAGCCGTCCAAACAGCAAAAAGAACAGAGCCACAACATAAAAGTCAGTGGTGCGGGACGAGGTTTCTTATATGTCCTACTTCGTGAATCCAACATACATACCTCAACGGGGTATACAGGTCAGACGAGTGTCACGCAGTTGAAGTAGGACAGACAAATATGTGTCTGGACGAAGTTCGAGATCCTCGATACCAAGAAAAAAAAACAACAAAAGGGATCGTATATTTGTACCATGATTTAGTACCATGTGCTCCATGACACAAACAATATTATCATTAAAGTATACTTAATTTTTTTTAACTCATTAAAGTATATTCAAAAATATTGTTGTAGTCATGTGCTCTTTGACTTGTGTTATTCTAGAAAAAAAAACAAGTGTGACGTAACGACTTGTGTTATCCTAGAAAAAAAACAAGGGTGACGTAACGAAGCTATCCACAAGTCAAAGAGCACAAGCCAAAGACAACAAATCTTCAGTGCCACAGCACTAAGCCTCTAAGGAAACTGAAGCCAAAGACAAGAAAGATAAACACGGAAACATATGTTGTAAATTAATACGAAATAACAAACAAATTTAGTGAGATAAATAGTGAGAGAGAGAGAGTGTGTGTGTGTTTTATATTGATTTCTGAAAAATTATAATGATACACCCATTTACAATGGATTCATATATATATATATATATATTTATACAAAATATAGAAAAGGGTGTTTGTGGTAAATTCTCATTTAATATAACCACTTACAATTGCCACTCACCATAAGAGTCCATTAATTGTATTTAATATAAACTCACTTGAGTGGAAAAACCACGTTTTTAACAATATGCTAATAATAAAATAATAAAATAAATTTTTTTTTCAAAACTTTGGGGGGCTACAGCCCCTGCTGGCCTCCACAGGGGTCCGTCCCTGCCCATAGCGGATACGTGCCCTTTTCGTGTAACGTATGATTTGGCTGAATATGGTTGTTTATTAAAACAAATTCTATTATTTTTTATCAACCTTATATTTTAGTTTTTATATTCCCACGTACATAATGTGATGAGCAGACCTTGCCAAATCCTACAACAATGGGATCTGACGATGCAGCAGCCACAAACACCGGAATGAAGCTGATCCAGACAAAAAGGCACGTAGATCTAAGAACATCAAAACTTCAATAATGCAATCCAACATCAATAATCTCATATCTCGTTTGATAGTAACAAATAATAATAAAAGCTACTAGGCAAAATGATCGATAAATAAGAAAAGAAAGCCACATGAAAACATTCAGTCGATGCAGCATTTTATCACACACATCCCGGACATATATGGATGGTGGAGACTGAAGATGGAGAAATAATCAAGAAAATCAGATCTGCCATTTCTTTTATTCCCATTATTTACCGGCCCATAATTTTCTAGTTAGCTCAGACTTAATGGTGGTCACGGTTCGGTTTCAGGGCTGTTTCGGTTTCGTAACTGCCGGTTTCGATTCCGTGGCACCCCAAACATAACCGAAACCGATAAAACCGGTTTAGTTTTCGGTTTCGAACCCCCGGTTAGACGGTTCGGTTTCGGTTTCGGTTTGAGACTGTTTCGGTTTTTTTTTTCAATTTTATTGTACACATGGCAGTGTGCTATTGGTCCAATTTTTTTTTATATTAACTTGTCCTCTCTCCCAACTCCCAACGGTCCCCAAGTCCATCTGTCATCCACTCAATTTTTTTTCTTCCAATTTCTTGTGCAAGCGGCGCTCTTTTATTGGTTGGGCAATTTTTATTTATTTATTTTTATTCTAAACCGCAAAAAACCGAGCAAAACCGACGGTTAACCGTTACCAGTGGTTTCGGTTTCGGTTTCGGTTCAATTTTTTTAGGCTGGTTTCGGTTTGATGCCCACGGTTTAACCAAACCGTGGGCACCACTAAGCTCGGCTCCGACTAATTTTCGTACGGGTTCATTGATTGTCGATGCCTCAAAAGTTGATTGTCACATCTGAAAAATTAGTGAACCTGCATGAAAATTAATTGGTATATATATTCTGTAACGCTATAGAGTCGAATCTCTTCCAAATAAAAAGTGTGGAATTATGTACATGATGAAGATGGATGGTGGAGAAAGAATCAGGAGGATGATATGATCAGTACTTCTGTTTCTTTGAGCGATCCTCGACAAAGTACATTTCGCTTTTAACACATCAAATTTGTTGATAGAAAGACAATAGCTTTGTTGAGCTTTCAAATACTTGCATACATTGATGTGTGGGTCCACTGTGCGCATTTCACATTTTACAAGTATACGATGGGTTTTCTCTTGCCATGTTGTGAAAGTAATATACGGATCGCATATTTAGTTTCCGCACAGGTCCTGTAGACTCCTAACTCATATTAAGATACGGGTCTTGTATGGAGAATAAGAGTGAAGAGAAATGTTGTATATGGATATCTTGTTGGCTGTAATTGGACTGTACTTTAGGAGAAGAATTGGAGTGTGGTGCAATGAATTGATTCATGGTTGGTCATCCATTATTGGGCTCTTAAATGACCCAAGACAAGCCCATATATATATATATATATATATATATATATATATATATTGGTTTACACTATCCGGTTTTCAGGTGGGACGGATCCAGTGCAATCGACATTGTCTACACCCTGACTAATTCGGATTTGCACCGGGTTGGCCCACTAAGGGGTAAAGTGCTCTCAATATGTGCAGCTCCGTTCACAATGGGGGTTGAACCCACGACCTTGTTTAAGGGATGGGAGTGTCGAACCACTCACACCAACACATGATTGGTACAAGCCCATATATTCTTAAAGCGACGATGCCTTCCATCAAATCTTTTTTTAGTGGGTTGGCTGATTTGTTGTGAGAAAAATTCCATTGACATTCTTGCAGCACAAATGCAACATTGAATGATTGAAGTTCCAAGTAGGGGCGAACCAAGAAATTTGGTTTTGGAGGACCAACACAAAAATTAATATTTAATGTCACAAATGACAAATATATTAATATTTAAGAAATAAGTTGTTAAAAAAAATGCAATACCCTTTAGTCTTAAAGATAGTTTGACAAAAAACAATTTGAAAATTAAAATGTAGTTTATCGTTCTTTTATATCTCGAAAATCATCTAGAACAAAATATTAATTTTTGAGTAAGGTTATAGAACTCAAATAACTAACTCAAATTTCAACCAAAATAATGTATTTAGTGAGTTGTCATCACCACACATGATAAGAGATGGTATAGTTAATGAAAAAAACCATTTACCATATCATTTGGATAGAAATTTGGACTAAATTTTTGGATTGTCTAATATTTGTGTTAATTTTTTTAATAAAATTAATAAACAATGTAGTGTAAAACTCAAAGAATTGTATCAAGATACAATAAGTACTATAGAATAAAATAGTAAGCCTCGTATATTAACTTAATTTTTTTACCGAAAATATATAAAATAATAATGTATACTATACCAAACAATAATGTATGAAATAATAGGAAATTGTTTATTATTATTATTATTTGATTGGAAATTAAAATCATAAAAGGAAAATAGATCCGACAATCATGGGCAATAAAATAGGAAATATGTTTATTAATTAATTAACATTATTAAAATAATATGATAGATCAAGCTAATATTATCATCTATATATTATTATATCATAATTTTTCACTAATTAAAACTTGAAACATTTTCATTGGTTGGGAGTTATTGCTCCTGTAGGCTCCCCATAATTTCGTCATTGGACTTCCAAGTTTGAAAAGCCTCTCATATTAAAATTGGAGTGGTGCTATTGTCACACTCCTTACTGATCTATTCATACCATTCTTTTTAAAATTTTGATTTAAAGTAAATAAAATTAAATATTTTATTAAATTTTTTGATTTATTTCCAAAATTACCAATGTTACTTATTTTTCAAATTTAATACATATCATATATGATCTCTCTATCTTTGGTCTCTGTATCTGTATACATCTCTCTCACCTCCATTGATTGATTTTTTTTCTTCTTATTTCATGATGGAAAAGAAAAAAGAAAAAAGAAAAAATAAAAAATAATAGGGTACTTCAACACAACGACAGCTTGATATCATTCTAAAGAAAAAATAAATTTCAAACTTATTTCCAGAGAATGAATTGTTTCATGTTTACTATCATTGTCAGGCAATTCTTACTTTATGTTATTCTCAGACAATTCTTCAAGATGTTTGATATCGTTCTTAGACAATTCTTTCATATTCTTGATATCGTTCTCAAACTCTTCCATAATATTTTATATGAATGTAAAAAGAAGATTTTAGGGTTTAAGAGTAAATTATTATTTTTTGAATAAACAGATTACTGGGTTTTTTTTTTTTGGAAAATAAATGTGAGATTTTAATATATTTACTTCGTAGAAAATTTCTTTCCTAAATTATATGTCTCTTTAAGTAATTTTAATAAAGAAAAAAAAATATTATATAATTAAAAAAGTGGGACATAAATAGATGGTAGAGGGTATGCCAATAACACCACTCTAAAATTGGGACTTGGTTTTTATGGAATGTTGAATTACCATGGTCTAAAAATATAAACAAAAAACCAATACCTAAGTAACCCGGTGGTTGGAGACTTCAAAAGAAGCTCCAACCGTGATTCTGAGTTTTGATGTTGTAAATATTGTCTCATTTTTAAGTATTATATTGTAAAGTGTGGGCAGACACATCAATTATAGTACGACTCATATTCCGAATCTTTATTTAGAGATTGATTTCGTCGGGTTTCAACAAATCCCTAACCCAATAATTGTCAAATTAAAATATTAATTACAAACAAAAAGATTGAAAATAGGGCGGCAAAACTCGTCCTTCCATTTTCCAAATTCGAAAAGGTTCTTGTTTTCACCCTGCGCTACTAAAATTAAGAACTTGTTATGGAAACAAAAATTAAGTCAAATTAGCATTTGGATTTATTTATAACCTATTTTACATCATTAGATCAATAGAGTAACTTACAAAACTAAAATTATCATTCAAATTAATTGATGATTTCGTAAAAAAAAAAATTAAGCTGGGGTGCATTTAGCAACACTTGGTTTTGAATAATTAGGCTTGGGCCAAAAAACCCAAGTTGCCCAATTGGAAAAACCCGGGTCCCAGAAAACCCGAATCCAAATCAAATTGGTACTATAAAACGAGCTGGCCTATTATCTTCCACTACTTCAAAATCGTGAGAGAATACAATTAAAAAAAAGCAGAGAAAGAGAGAGAGAGGAAAGAAACTCTCTGTCGAAAGAAAACGACGACAAGGAAACTTCTCAGATCCAAACGACGTAGTTTTCAGATCCACAAATCACCATGTCTTCCACATTCAGCGGCGATGAAACGGCTCCGTTCTTCGGCTTCCTCGGCGCCACTGCAGCCCTCGTCTTTACATGTAATCAAACCCTAACGCCTCCTCAATTTTGTTATTTTTTTTAGATCTTTTTATTTTGATGATTAATCTAATAGATCGTTGCGATTATTCAAGTTTTATTGATGATTAAATGGATCTTATATTAGGATGTTTGATTATCTTAATTACGTATTAGTTTAATTAAATTGGAACTGATCGGTGTGAAATTAGATTAATTAGTTAATAAGTCTTTCACTTAATGCGTCAAATTAGTTTTGTTTAATAATTTTGAAGTGAATCGGATATTATTACTGTTGTTTTTAATGATTATTTTGCCAATTATTATGATTTGATTATACGGTTGCATGGAGACTGTGTGCTACCTGTGGAATTGGTGAAATCACAATGCCAGATTGTATGGATACGATGAAGGAGTAGTGGTTCAGTGTCTTTTTCTGTTTAGATCTATTAAGAATGTTGAGTTGACCTTGCAATAACTTTGATAGGATTGTTTAACGGAAGAGGCAAGACAGGTTGCAAATACCAGTTGTTGCATATGTATTAACTAATAAGAATCTTGAGATGGCGTCACTCACTCATACGTGTATACTTGTGCGTTCATATGCATAGATGCAATACTATGATTGTGTGTTTATTTTCTCTTAGGAGAATTGTGGAAAGTATATGAAGTTTTGATGACTCTAAGACTTTTGTATGATAATCTTTAAGTCAAATGGAAGTTTGCTCTCTTATAATTATTAGTACAAATACATCAGACACACAAGTCAGTAAAATGTTCAATTGTAAAATTTTTAAATTTTGTTTTTTTTTTTAAATTTTGCAACAACTTGTTGTTTCTTTTGGATTTTCTACCTTCATAATGAATTTGGTATTGATAATATATATGTTGGCTGTTTAGGTATGGGAGCTGCATATGGTACAGCCAAGAGTGGAGTTGGTGTGGCATCGATGGGTGTGATGAGGCCAGAGCTGGTGATGAAGTCAATTGTTCCCGTTGTTATGGCTGGAGTGTTGGGTATTTATGGGTTGATTATTGCTGTCATTATCACTACTCAAATTAACCCTAAGGCCAAACCATATTACCTTTTCGATGGTTATGCCCATCTCTCTTCCGGTCTTTCTTGTGGCCTTGCCGGGCTTGCTGCTGGAATGGCAATTGGAATTGTTGGTGACGCAGGCGTCAGGTATGGTGCAAATCCTTTATGTACCTATGTACAACATATTTGTTGAGATGGTGTATTTGGATTGATCACTGCTGATTTTTAATTACTGTTTTATAAATGGGAATTACCATGACATCACATATATAGTAATTGATATTGTTAGTGTTTATTTCATTCTTTATAATAAAATAAAAAAGTGAAACATGAGTCGTGCTGTGCTTCACTTAATTTGGATAGGTATTGTGCTCTTTGTTATTACTGACAGCTTTGCACTTTGATTCTCATTTCTTTTGCCCTCACCACTCAACTATTTTCATTGTAAGTGATTGGTATGGTAAATAAATTATGTTCTTGTTTCATTCTTGTTCTTCATATTCTTTGCAAAAGGTATGCAGTGGGTTTTCAAGTTTTTTATTTATTTCAACCTCCTGGCATAGTAGCATTCGAGCTGGTTGGTAGTGCAGTTTGCATGAATATCTGTATGAATCAAATCTAATGTGTTGAGACTTAAATTGCCACACCTTGTGATCTTGCAATTTATCACAATACCTTGAAAAGATTTAGATGGGAGATTTCCTACAAGAATAAATCAATTATATGGAAGCTGTTGTAATTTGTAAAGAAATTGACTAGCCAATGCTATGACGTTTGGAGTAATTTGACTTTGACTAATGGAAACATGAATAAATCTTGTGGTTTAGGAATCTGTTTTGTTGATTTATTTTATTTCTAATATCGATGACTTCTTGTCCATGTTAATGAACCACTTTTTCTGTTAAAAAATTTGATGTCATGGCATTGAATTTTGATTTGCAGAGCTAACGCACAGCAACCAAAACTCTTCGTGGGAATGATCCTTATCCTCATCTTTGCTGAAGCGCTTGCACTCTACGGTCTTATTATCGGTATCATTTTGTCTTCTCGAGCTGGACAGTCGAGAGGAAATTAAGAAGGGAGTTGTGCTGCTGCCTAGTATTCTTTTTATCACTTGTTCTCGGTCTTGAGGAGCAAGACTTTTTAATTGTTTATGAGGTTAGTAATGGTTGGACACAGTACTTGTAGGGGTCTCTATATTTCTTTTGGAAGATACTTCTCTGCCGCCCATTTCGTTCCAAATTTCTGGGAAGTAGGATTGAGTTTCTCTGCATAATAAAAGGTTGTGAAGCTATCCTTGTTTGGTTTTGTGTCTGTTTATTATTTTGCAGAACTTAAAAACTGTTTAGTAAATTAGTTCTTGTATTATTTTTATTTCATTATCTATTCAACTCTTTGTCATTGTATTCACTGTATCCTATGCTGAGTTCGAACTTTTGTGGATGATTGCTTGCTGCCATCAACCTTTTGGTTGCAAAGAGCTGTGTAATAATACATTCTTCTTGTGAGTTTGAGGGTGTTGTTTGATTTTCATTGTTACCACGAAACCCCTCCCTCTGTAAAACAGCATCATGTGGTCATTGTTATTTGCTTATCCGTCTGTTCATTACACATGGGTAGAATAGCATAGTATAATAACCATAGTTTTCAAAAGGATTGAATTTGGCTGCCGCTTGCTATGGTGCCATCTCATGACTTGTCGGCCTTGAATTCAGATCGATTCTAAGTTATGATTTAGGTTATTGAGAAATGCAGTTTTTTGTTGAAATACAACAGGTTTCTAAGGTCATGGTTGACATTCACGATTAGAATTTTTTTTATTTATTTTTAACTATTACAATGAATTTGGGTTGTTGGTGCATATCAGGGGATCAGTCTCATCTCGTCGGTGAGACTTGATTAGATTGGATTGAATTTTAGTCTAATGTTTGATATATGCTTGAGCGTTGCATATTATTACTCAGTCGTTTTGTAATCTTTTTAATTCAATCAAATCAATTTCTAAGCACCAGTGTATGTCTTTGGTAGTTCTTCCTTTTAGCTCGTTTAAATAGACTTACAATTTCTTATCTCAAATCATATAATCGTGATTTGCATGTTGATAAATTTGGTAGATTTGGGTCTTATTTTTCTTATCAAATGGAATAGTGGAATAGTTTAAAATATTGTCAAATGAATATGAATTTTAATCAATATTTTCTATAAAAAAATAGTTTGTAACAAATTAATATGATCTTGATCAGGAAATTGCGTTTAAACGTCTTTTAATCCTCTTGGAATAAGTGGCAATTGTCTTTCGGGTTCTTTTATGATATTTTGATTAGTAATTTCATTTTAAAGTTTAAATCATACTGATGATGAAA
This sequence comes from Dipteronia sinensis, assembly GCA_033220585.1. Classification (NCBI taxonomy): domain Eukaryota; kingdom Viridiplantae; phylum Streptophyta; class Magnoliopsida; order Sapindales; family Sapindaceae; genus Dipteronia; species Dipteronia sinensis. The sequence goes on from CM065643.1 coordinate 4,019,640, forward strand.
AATTAGGAACGTTAAGAAGATTTTTGTTTCATGCCCAATTTTTTTTTTGTTTATTTTCTCTTTGATGGGACTGTAAATCTATTTTGGGAAATATTTTTAAGATTCTTTCCTCTCTTAATTGCAGTTTTCCAATATAAAATATAAAAATATATCTCTACCTCGATTTGGGTATTCTTAGATCCATCCCGCCGACTAATTGCAACTCCAACCCGGGTTCAAAATGGCGAAAATTACATTCCCCAATAAAAAATAGAGTTTGGTGAACAGTAGCGTCCTAATATTGATGCATCTGTAATTTTTTTTATATTTTATTTTTAATTTTTAATTACCAAATCAATCAAATTAAGAGTGTCTTTTTATGATTTATAAATTGTCTATCTACTAAAATTTAATTTTGTTTATTAATAACAATTTTAATCTGAATTAAAATTGCTAAACAAAACAAAAAAATTCTAAAAAAAAAAATTCAAAAAACACTTCAAATAAATTAAATTATTAAAAAAGATTATTTCTCCTAAATCATTAGATGAGCTCAAAAAATAAATAGCATTTTTTGAAGATGACATTTTAAAATGGTCACTGCTTTAATAACTTATGTTTATAAAGCACTTATTATGATGAACGGATAAAAATACCCTCAATAGTTGTTCCACATTAGATTTCTTTCATTCAGTTTACAGTGAAGTAGAGAGAGAAAGTTCAGTTGAAACTCAGGCAATCACTCGAACGGTGACGGAGTGGCGCTACGCATACGCATTCGGGGGTCTCGGGCAGTTCATGAAAAAACTCGGAGCCTTCATGCAAAAAGCTCGGGCACTTCATGAAAAAGCTCGGAGCCCTCATGAAAAAGCTCGGAGCCTTCAGAAAAAGCTCGAAGCCTCATGAAAAAGCTCGAAGCCTCATGCAAAAGGCTCGGGCAGTACATGAAAAAGCTCGGAAACTTATTTAAAAAGCTTAGAGATTCAAAATTGACAAAACTAATATCTTTGAAAAAAGCTCGGACAACAATTTAAAAGTCTCGGATAGTTTTATAAAAAGCTCGAATACAATGTTAAAAGTCTTGAAAACCCAAATCTTCATTGTTTTATACACAAATTTTTCATAAATTAAGTTATTGAGTTACTTAATTTTTCAGACAAGTTTATTGTAGAGAAAGAGATGAGTTACTGAGCTCAGTATTAGAAGTGTGGAGATGGAAGTACAAACAGAATAAAAAAACTGACTATTTAAGGGCAATTTTGGCAGTTCACCATAATAGGTGCCTTTTAAACATAGCAGCGACGTGGGTGCAACACACTTCTAAAAATGTGACATTTCTCACAATTTCCACATCATTAGATTAATATATTACGTGAAACTATCTCTCCTAAATATGTTATTAATATATTAAACATTTTCTCCTAATTACACACACACACACACTCTCTCTCTCTCTTTTCAAAAAAAAAAATTATATACATACTTTCTCGATCAATCTCTGATCAAAAGTTAAAAAAAAAACTTATAAATATTTTGGTTTTTTAATAACAGTAATATATATATATATATATATATATTAAAAAGTCAATACAAATACCTTATTTAAAAATAAAATAAAAACAAATAGATATATGAAAACTTAATTTGTCGCAAATAGATTCAATTAAACTTAGAATTTCTAATATTAATGAAAGAATTAAAGTTCTCTATGCAATTACATACTTACAAAAGTAACAAAAAACATTTTCATATTTCGATTTTTTTTAAGAAAAAAACTCGGTATTTGATTTTTGAGTTTTTTTTTAATATATACATATATACGGTTCCTAAAAATCAAGGATATTCGGAAGTTTTTTTTCTTAACTATTAGTCTTACTTGAGAAAGAATGGAGATAGAAAATTACAGATATGTATTGAAGGAAATATAGTTTAATATGGTAATTAAAAATTTAGGAGAAAGTGTATAATATGAAATATTTAATCTAATGATTTAAGAGAGATAATTTTTTTTTAATAATTTAATTCAAGATTACTCCTTGGATGAATCCAAAGACTACGATGGTTCGTTCTAACATTTATTAAATTAAAATGGAGTGTCTTTAGAAATCTATATTTTTTTAAATTGAGTGTTTTTAGAATAAGAGTGACAAATGATAAAAATGATAATCTTGAAACAAAAAGAAATGTCTTTAGAATTTTCTTAAATTTAAATTTTGAGAATAGAGTTTCTTTAGAAAAAAAAATGTAAAAAGAAATAATTCCACTGTCAAAAGAAGCTCTCTCAAATCAAACCTTTATTTTTATTTTCAAATTCCTAATTTAGCTCTCTTTTACTTAATTAAAACAATATGTATTCCAAAAAATATACAATTAGAAAGATCTCGAGATCTTTAAAATGACACCAATATTGATATATATATAATTTATTTTATTTACTTATTAATTAATGTTAAACTTTTATAATAAATATTAGAAGAATATTATTTAAATTTGCTTTTTTGATGTAAAACTTGGTGTGGAATATTGGAGTGAAAAAATTTTTGGTGTAAAAATAAACTCCAATTGATGCAAAGTTTGGTGTTGTACATTGAAGTTGGCCTAAAAAACATGTATGAAGATCTATATGTCAAATTGGACAATAGATATGGGAATGGTGATCGGGGTATCGTTCTCGATCCGCTTCATTATCATCTCTAATCAAAAGAAGAAGTGAACAACCACATCCTATAAAATATTAATGGTTTAATATTAAAAAGATCCACTCACCTTTGAACTATTATTGAATGCATAGTTACAAATGTTTTTATTTTAGGAACCTCTCCTATAGACTAACACCGTTAGCATTTCGTTTGTATTGACTGAGTTTGACCGTTAAAAAGTCTAAAATGTCTATTTAAACTTCAATTGTATGAATTGCCCATTATACATTCATACTTTTACCAAATGAATTAATAAAATGATACAAAATGCGATAATATTAACTTGCAGAGGAGAAGTTATTTTGTGGACAATTTTATCCCTAAAAATAACAAAATTACAAATGAATCAAAAGCATTGAAAATAAATCAAAATATGTATTTATTTGTTTTTTTTATAAATACTCATTTTCAATGTTTGTGGTTCATTTGTAATTTTGTTATTTTAGATTTTTTAATAGTCAAACTCAGTCAACACAAACGGAATGCCAACGATGTTAGTTCATAAGGGAGGTTTCTAAAATAAAAGCATTTGTAAATATACACTCAATAATAGTTCAAAGGTAAGGGGAGGTTTTTAATATTAATCCAATATTAATTTATAACATCAAAATATAATATTCCAGCATATAATATTTTATATGGATTTGGATCCGAGCTGATTTTTTCCTAACATAAAACACTTAAAGAAAAAAAAATATCAAGCATTAATTTTAGAGTGGTGCTATTAGAACACCTCTGCTGATCTATTCATGCCCTACTTTTTTAATTATATAATATTCTCTTTTTTACTTTATCAAAATTACTTAAATAGACATACAATTTAGGAAAGAAATATTCTACAAGGTAAATTTATTAAAATCTCACATTCCTTTTCTAAAAAAAAAAACACAGTTATATGTTTCTTCAAAAAAAAATTTAACTCTTAAACCCTAAAATATGCTTCTTACATACATATAAAATATTATGGAAGAGTTTGAGAACGATATCAAAAATATGGAAGAATTGTCTAAAAACGATATCAAACATCTTGAAGAATTATCTGAGAATGACATAAAGCAAGAATTGTCTGTCAATGATAGTAAGTATCTGGAAACAATTCATTCTCTGGAAATAAGTTTGAAGTTTATTTTTTCTTTAGATTGATATCAAGCTGTCGTTGTGTTGAATGTTGGATATGGCTCGAATTTCCAATGGTTACCAAACGGAATTCACCAATGCGGAGACTTCCTGGAGACGTGGGACACGTTTAGAAGTATGAGATCAAGTTTGAGGGAGGCTTGAAGATTTGAAGAACTGAAGAAGACGAAGAACAGTGAAACCGTTGTGCCTTGAGTTGTGGATTTCCACAGTGGCAGGGACAGCGGTCCCATTCCAGTAGGCAACCGATGTGCCTTGCGCTGTGGGAATCGTTAGCGGTTAGGACAGCGGTCCTGCTCCAAGGAGGAACCGATGTGAGTTGCGTTGTGGATGGCACATCGGTAGTAACAGCGGTCGTGACCTGGTGGCGCGTGGATCGCGGTTTTCTGAGCGATGTAATTCAAGACGATTTAGGAAGCGGGTGACCAACTGCAACTTGAATCGTAGTCAATCTTAAACACGCGTTGAATCAGGAAATATTAAATGGAAAGGGAAATTGTTTTGTTTCTAGAAGTTCTTATAGAAAAAGGATTTCTCCTTTACAAGATAACTTGTCATAAATAGGAAATATTATTTATGTGAAACAAGGAAATCTTGTATGTTTAGGAAGGAAATCTTGTATGTTTAGGAGAAGGATTTCCTTGTTGATTTAAACTCTCTGTAATTCATATAAATATACCATAATAGTTAGGCTATTGTGTGTGGAGCAAATTAGTAATTAATTAGAGAGATCTCAAAGAGAGCATTGGGTATAATTGGGTTTGGGGTTAGAGAGAGAAAAATCATGAGAGTGAAGTTGTAACAATTTTCTTCATAGTGGATTGATTTCTTGTCGTCCTGACGGCCGTGGTTTTTTCCCGATTTGGGTTTCCACGTAAAATCTTCTTGTGTTGTGTGCTTGGATTTATTTTCATCTTCATCTTAATTCTTTTGCTATTATTTGTTTGTGTTCTATCCGGCAACGCTTCCGCGTAGTGACGTTTGTGCGATAACAATTGGTATCAAAGCTCCGGTTGCTTGATAGTGTTTAACAAACTAGATATGGTAAAGTTGATGAGATTCGAGGTTGAGAAGTTCGATGGAAAAATTAACTTTGGCTTGTGGCAAGTTCAAGTCAAAGATTTGCTAATCCAATACGGTTTGCACAAGGCGTTGAAGGGCAAGCCAACCCCTGCAAACCCTGAAGGCTCTGGAGATCTTAGTAAAGAAATGGCTGGTACTAGTTATGGAAAACCTGTGATGAGCGATGATGATTGGGAAGATTTGGACGAGAGGGCTGCAAGTGCGATACGATTGAACCTATCCAAGAATTTTCTTGCAAATATTCAGCGAAAGAACTTTGGGAGAGGCTTGAAGAATTGTATCAATCAAAGACCGTCTATAACCGATTATACCTGAAGGAGCAGTTTCACATGCTGTAGATGTCTGAAGGTACGAAAGTTTCCGATCATCTAGGAGTGCTCAATGGGATAGTTTCCGAATTAGAGTCGATTGGAGTAAAGATTGATGAAGAAGACAAAGGATTAAGACTCATCTGGTCCCTTCCACCGTTCTATGCGCACATGAAGCCAATCTTGATGCATGGGAGTTCAACCATATGTTTTGGAGATGTAGCGAACAAACTAATCTTTGAGGAACGAAGGCTAAAGAGTGAAGGTAAAACTTCTGATAACTCTGATCTTCTGGTTGACAGGAAGAATGGAGACTCCAAAAGAAAAGTCACTTGTTGGGGATGTGGACAGTCTGGACATATAAAGAAGGATTGTAAAAATAAGAAGACAAGTGCGGCTAAAGGCTCCAAAGAGGGGGATCCGACAATCACCTCTCTTGAGTATGACGACTACAGCGATGCCCTCTAAAGGGGCATAAGCATCCTCATGACATGACCGCTAGTTGCCATAAAAAGAGGATGCATTGCTGATAGTGGGTCCACAATTGATCACCGGCATTGGTTAGGAGGTGATGCAAGGTGTGTGTGTTGGGGTTTTTGCCCTAAAGCTTGTAATATGTAAATGTAATTTGAACATAAATAAAAGAAGTAGTATATTCATTCATTTTGTGTCATACTTTATATAACATGTGCACTTAACATCCAAAATTACCGGATGTAATTTCGAACTAAGTATATGGATGATCATATATATATTAGGATTAATTTGATTAAGCTCCTAATATTAATTGGACCTAAATAATGTGTTTAGTTTTAATAGTTAAAACTTGGTAAATACACATTTAATAATAATTCTAGTCTTAGTAAACAGTTTACATAGATTTGAATTATCACTAATAAACTAATTTTTTTTAAGTGTTAAAAATCAATTTAGTTTATTAGTTATTGGAATAGGATTCTAATAATTTGTGATTAATGCACTTGACGCTTAGATTAAAATTAGCCGTTTAATCTAGTTTAATCTAGGTGCATTAATATTAATAGAAAACCCTTAATATAAAATAGTGAGTGGGAGAGGGATATATGACATCATATCCCGCGGTCGACATCATTAGTTCAACACCGTGAGATTCGAGTGGGGCCTCGTGACGGCTTTGTTTTCGTTCTCCCTAAGGAGGGTTTCCATAAGAATCAATACCAAGGTTGACTTCCTAACAGATAGGATTTCGGAGGGGATTTCGGGATTGACCGACCCTAAGGCGGCAATTCTCGAGTTAAGCTCTTGAGATCTGAAATGATGGGTTACACTCACAAGGTTTTAATTAAATTGGTTAATTAAAAACCTGACCTAATAAACGATGGTTGAATGATATTGGCATAAGAGTTATTCTGGTATATCCTTTGACTGAGAAGGTCTCGATCCAACATGCAAGAATTTGACCGACCCTAAGGCGGCACTTGCTTGTGGTATGTTGGATTGTCGTGGCATAGAAACATTGTTTTTAGGGTTGTTCTTGTTCATTAAACATTTTCATGCATCATGTTTAATTTTATGCCGAACATTCGCACATGTTTAGAATGTATGACTGAATGAATCCTTAATTTATGTTTTTTCAACGATGTCATCTGCACTATTACAAATACTTGCAAACGATAAATTAACTGGTGATAACTACACAAAATGGAAACTTAACATTAATGCAATACTGGTCACCAAAGACCTCAAGTTTGTGCTTACGGAGGAATGTCCTCCGGTGCCTACTGCCAATGCCACACGAACTGTTCGTGAGGCATACCAGCGATGGGTCTCATCTGATGAGAAGGCCCGAACATATCTGTTAGCTTCTATGACAGACGTGCTTGTCACAAAGCACGAAGCAATGACTACAACATTCGAAATTATGGAGTCATTGCAAGCTATGTTCGGGCAGCCCTCCGAGCAAAAGCGACACGAAGCTGTTCGTTCCGCTATGCTCGCTCGTATGAAGGAAGGTACATCAGTTCGGGAACATGTCCTGAGCATGATGTCCTACTTCAACATGGCAGAAGTCAATGGCGGGGCCATTGATGAACCCAGTCAAGTGAGCATTGGCAGTAGTTTAAGAACAGTTTAAGAACAACTACGGGATGAACAAGTTAAGGTTTAGTCTCACACAGTTGCTCAATGAGCTCGCTACTTTTGAGTCCATGACCAAGGACAGCAAAAGTAAGACCGATGAGGCAAATGTTGCCGAACCATCTTCCTCCAATAATAAGAAGAGGAAGAGGTCTGCTGGAAAGGCGAAGGGTAAGCCCAAACCCAAGAAGGCCCAAAGCAAAAAGAAAGGCACCTCCACCGACCAAGACAAAGGAAAATGTTTCCATTGTAACAAGGTCGGGCACTGGAAGAGGAACTGTCCTCAGTACCTGGAGGAGGTAGCCAAGAAGAAGAAGAAAGGTAAATATGATTTACTTGTTCTTGAATCTTGTTTAGTGGAAGATGATTCTTCACCTTGGATTGTTGATTCGGGGGCCACTAACCATGTTTGTTCTTCTTTGCAGTGGACTAATTCTTGAACACAGCTAGAGGAGGGAGCCTTCTCCATGCGTGTAGGGTCGGGGGATGTCGTGTCGGCCAAAGCAGTGGGAGCAATAAGATTGCAATTTTGTAATAATAATAGTTTTTTATTATTGAACAATGTTTTTTATATTCCTGGATTTACAGGGAATTTGATTTCCGTTTCTAAGTTGTTAGAACAATTATATTCTGTTTCTTTTGATAATAAATCAGTTATTATTGCAAAGAATGGTCTAAATATTTGTTCAGGAATTAATGAAAACAATTTGTATGTGTTAAGACCGTTAATGCATACAACACTGTTCAACACCGAAATGTTTAAAGTTGAAAAACCAAAAACTAAACGACATAAGATTTCTCCAGAAAACGAAACAGTATCTCTGGCATCTAAGGCTTGGTCATATCAACCTTGACCGGATAGACAGACTAGTAAAAAGTGGACCTTTAAGTGAGTTAAAGGTTGGCACCTTACCTGTCTGCGAATCCTGTTTAGAAGGTAAGATGACTAAGAGACCTTTTACTGGAAAATGACTTAGAGCTATAGAGCCACTAGAACTCATACATACAGACGTCTACAGACCGATGAATGTTAGAGCTAGGGGCGGCTATGAGTATTATGTCACCTTTATAGATGACTTCTCAAGATACGGATATGTCTACCTAATGCAACGAAAGTCGGAAACATTTGAAAAGTTCAAAGAATTTCGAGCTGAAGTTGAGAATCAATTAGGTAGGACTATCAAGTCACTACGATCAGATCGTGGAGGTGAGTACCTTGACCAAGAGTTTGAAGACTTCATGGTTGAGCATGGGATAGTTTCCCAACTCACAGCTCCTGGTACACCTCAGCAAAATGGTGTAGCGGAGAGGAGAAATAGAACCCTAATGGAAATGGTGAGATCTATGATTAGTTTCTCATCATTACCAAATTCCTTTTGGGGATATGCGTTACAAACAGCGGCATACATTTTGAATGTAGTGCCATCCAAATCTGTTCCTGAAACTCCCCTAGAGTTGTGGAATGGTCGTAAAACTAGTTTACGACATTTTCGCATATGGGGGTGTCCGGCACACGTGCTGAAGAACAGAACTGGAAAGCTAGATCCCAAGTATGTGGTCTGCTTGTTTGTAGGATACTCCAAGGAGACCAAAGGTGGATACTTCTATAGTCCTGAAGATAACAAAGTATTTGTATCGACAAATGCAACGTTTCTTGAGGATAACTATATAAGTGATCATAAACCTCGTTCTAAAATTGTATTAAATGAGTTGGAGCCTGGTGAGACCAGTACTCAGTCAACTAGAGTTGTTAATCCATTAACATCTGAAAGTCAGATAATTCCTAGTCAGGATACACTACCACCTAGACGTAGTGAGAGGGTTCTAAGACAGCCTGAACGCTATTTGGATGTAAGTGAGGGACAAGATCTTGTCTCTGCTGATAGTGTGGATGATCCATTGACATTCAAGAATGCAATGGAAGATCCTGATAAAGAGGAATGGCTTAAAGCCATGAATCTCGAGATGGAGTCTATGTACTCTAACTCAGTCTGGGAACTTGTAGACTTACCGAATGGGGTAAAACCCATAGGATGTAAGTGGATCTACAAGAGGAAGAGAGGAGTAGACGGGAAGGTAGAGACCTTCAAGGCAAGGCTAGTGGCCAAGGGTTATACCCAGAAAGAGGGGGTCGATTATGAAGAGACATTCTCGCCAGTAGCCATGTTTAAGTCTATTCGGATTCTCTTATCCATTGCTGCCTATTTCGATTATGAAATTTGGCAAATGGACGTCAAGACTGCATTCTTGAATGACAATCTTGACGAGAGCATCTATATGATGCAACCAGAGGGATTCGTGTCTCCAGATCAAGAGCAAAAGGTTTGCAAGTTGCAAAGGTACATCTATGGACTTAAGCAAGCATCTAGATCTTGGAACATCAGGTTTGATGATGTGATCAAAACCTATGGCTTTGAGCAGAACGTCGATGAGCCTTGTGTCTACAAGCGCATCATTGACAAAAAGGTAGTTTTCTTGGTCCTATACATGGACGACATCCTACTCATTGGGAATGAAGTGGGAGTGTTATCTGATGTAAAGGGCTGACTGGCTAGCCAATTCCAAATGAAAGATTTGGGAGAGGCGAATTATGTTCTAGGGATCCAACTTATAAGGGATCGTAAGAACAAACTCATAGCATTGTCTCAGGCATCATATATCGACAAGATTCTTGTGCGATTTTCGATGCAGAACTCCAAGAAAGGTAATTTACCTTCTAGACATGGGGTTCACTTGTCTAAGGAACAGTGTCCTAAGACACCTCAAGAAGTTGAGGATATTAGACGTGTGCCATATGCATCAGCAGTAGGTAGTCTCATGTATGCTATGTTATGCACGAGACCGGACATCTGCTATGCAGTGGGAGTAGTCAGCAGGTACCAGTCCAACCCAGGATTAGATTATTGGGTTGCTGTCAAGACTATTCTCAAGTATCTTCGGAGAACGAGAAACTATATGTTAGTGTATTCCGGACAGGATTTGATCCCGTTAGGATACACAGATTCTGATTTTCAGTCAGACAGGGATTCTAGAAAATCCACGTCTGGATCAGTATTCACCCTAGGTGGTGGAGCCATTGTGTGGAGAAGTATAAAGCAATCTTGCATTGCTGACTCCACCATGGAAGCCGAATATGTAGCCGCTTGTGAAGCTGCTAAAGAGGTTGTTAGGCTCCGTAAGTTCTTGAGTGATCTGGAAGTTGTTCCAGATCTGGATAAGCCCATCACACTTTATTGTGATAACAGTGGTGCTGTGGCTAATTCCAAAGAACCAAGAAGCCACAAGAGAGAGAAGCATATAGAAAGAAAGTATCATCTCATTAGAGAGATAGTGCAGAGAGGTGATGTGATCGTCACCAAGATAGCCTCACAAGACAATCATGCTGATCCATTTACGAAGACCTTACCGGCTAAAGTGTTTGAAGGTCACCTAGAAGGTCTAGGGTTACGAGACATGACTCACATGCTTTAGTGCAAGTGGGAGATTGTTGGGGTTTTTGCCCTAAAGCTTGTAATATGTAAATGTAATTTGAACATAAATAAAAGAAGTAGTATATTCATTCATTTTGTATCATAATTTATATAACATGTGCACTTAACATCCAAAATTACCGGATGTAATTTCGAACTAAGTATATGAGTGTCATATATAGATGGATTCAGTTTGAAACGAGCAATTTAAAGAGTCCGTAGATAGCAAATAAAGCTGGGTACTTTATTTGTGGTTAATCTACAGCTGCGGTCCATTTCGTGGTGTACGGTGATCCTATCCTGGATTATTCATATGTAGATATGAGAATGGAGGCACCTTGTATGATGTGATCATATAGGACTGGGCCATGATCTATATGAATCTCTCACTAAGATCCGTTTAACGATGAGATTCATATATATCAACTTATGATGGCTATATATGGGTGATCTTAATCCTGAGTGTCTTATCGACTCCTTCAGGTTAGATCGTGGTCTTTGATATACCATGGGTGAGGTCGGAGTTGCATTCCCGATCAATATACTCCGTATGTTGGGATCGCGGTTTGGCTTGTGGCTGGGAAGGTTTGTACACAATAGTGGAATCCACTCCTTCTTGTGAGAAGTAGATGGTAGTTCCCTTAAGGGTTGATTCGGGGCTTGAACAATATGAGCGCTCTCCTAATTCCGTAAGGAATGTAGGATTTATTGTTCATTAGAGAATCAATGGTACTTAATGGAAATATATGATTAGAGTGGTATAACGGACATTATGACCCAACTCTAATTATGAACTACTTGTGGAGGATTATATCATATGTAATAGCTATATCGATGGACACCGAGAGTTATTGGTTTGTGTAAAAACGTCTACAGTTGAGAGAGTGCAGCTTCGGGTTTTTAGTGGAATAACACCGAAGTTAATAATCATGAAATATTAATTAAAGAGTTTAATTAATAATTTATAAGGATTATTGAAGCTCAAAATACTGTGGGTCCATTAGGTCCCCTTGCTAGCCCGATCGATTTAGGTAACAAGGGTCACGGTTAATTAATTGGATTGTCCAATTAATTGTGTTACGAAAGTGACACGTATTTATTCGGGAATTAATTGAATAATGAGATTATTTAATTAATGAATAATGGTGATTAAATAAATTAAATAATAAGATTATTTAATTATGTTGTTAATCACTAAATGGAGGGTGTTAGTTGATATTTGATTTTGAATAAAATAAGATAATATGATTATTTTATTTTATTAAATTAAATATTTGAAATTGAATTTAAAATGTTTGAATTCAAATATTAAATATTTAATTATCTTTTTGAAAGATATGAGATATTTTTTTAAAAAGTTTTAAAAATCAAATAAGATTTTGGTTTGTTTAATTTTTGAATATATATGAGATATATATTTAATAAAAAAAAATTAAGAACAACCGGATGTATAAACAAAAAACACACAGCAAAAAGAAAAGAAGAGCAAAGTCTTCGTGAACAGCAAACAACACAAATAGAAAAGAAAAAGTTAGTGTGTGGTGAGACCACAAGTGCTGCACTTCTATTTGTGTGTGTTCTTCTCTTTTTCCTCCATACAGGTCCTGAATATCGTGACGTGCCCACACGCAGTTACCAGTTCCGGGAGATAGCGAGGAAGATCACGTGGTTCAAATCAGGAGCAGTTCGTATCAAAGTGAAGGAGCCTCCTACGTAGGTATGAAAAATAAATTTCTTCACTTTATTATTGTATTTGATTATTACTGTACAAATGGGTTAGATTAATGATTGCATTAAAAATTTTAAAACCTTCCGCTGCGCAATCTGTAACCCTAGGTTCCAACAGTGTGGTGGACAAGGATGTCACTGGCTGAACGAACTCCATGGGAACCTAACGTGAGGAGTTTCACCACAATTTTCAGCAAGGTAAATTTCGACATGTACCGGTGAAATCTTGGGATGAGTGTTCCTAAGTGGTTATACCTCGTGGTTGGTATGTTGATTCTCGGTGATGAGAGTCGTAGCCGTAGACAAGTTTTTTGGGAATTCTCGTCATAAGGGAGGATTGTTGGATATGGCTCGAATTTCCAATGGTTACCAAACGGAATTCACCAATACGGAGACTTCCTGGAGACGTGGGACACGTTTGGAAGTATGAGATCAAGTTGAGGGAGGCTTGAAGATTTGAAGAATTGAAGAAGATGAAGAACAGCGAAACCGTTGTGCCTTGCGTTGTGGATTTCCACAGCGGTAGGGACAGCGGTCCCATTCCAGTAGGCAACCCATGTGCCTTGCGCTGTGGGAATCGACAGCGGTAAGAACATCGGTCCTGCTCCAAGGAGGAACCGATGTGAGTTGCGTTGTGGATGGCACATCGGTAGTAACAGCGGTCGTGACCTGGTGGCGCGTGGATCGCGGTTTTCTGAGCGATGTAATTCAAGACGATTTAGGAAGCGGGTGACCAACTTCAACTTGAATCATAGTCAATCTTAAACACGCGTTGAATCAAGAAATATTAAATGGAAAGGGAAATTGTTTTGTTTCTAGAAGTTCTTATAGAAAAATGATTTCTCCTTTACAAGATAACTTGTCATAAATAGGAAATATTATTTATGTGAAACAAGGAAATCTTGTATGTTTAGGAGAAGGATTTCCTTGTTGATTTAAACTCTCTGTAATTCATATAAATATACCATAATAGTTAGGCTATTGTGTGTGGAGCAAATTAGTAATTAATTAGAGAGATCTCAAAGAGAGCATTGGGTATAATTGGGTTTGGGGTTAGAGAGAGAAAAATCATGAGAGTGAAGTTGTAACAATTTTCTTCATAGTGGATTGATTTCTTGTCGTCCTGACGGCCGTGGTTTTTTCCCGATTTGGGTTTCCACGTAAAATCTTCTTGTGTTGTGTGCTTGGATTTATTTTCTTCTTCATCTTAATTCTTTTGCTATTATTTGTTTGTGTTCTATCCGGCAACGCTTCCGCGTAGTGACGTTTGTGCGATAACATTGAAGTACCCTGTTATTTTTTAATTTTCTTTTCCATCATGAAATAAGAAGAAAAAAAACTAAACAAAAAAAGAAATAAGAAGAAAATAAATAAATCAATCAATGGAGGTAAGAGAGATGTATACAGATTAAATTTGAAAAATAAGTAAAATGGGTAGTTTTGGAAATAAATCAAAAATTTTAATAAAAACATTTAATTTTATTTAATTAAATCAAAATTTTAAAAAATGGAATGTACCAATAGCACCACTCTTAATTTTATATATAACTAGACATAGTTAGGTCAAGACGATAGAAGATTCAAATTCATTTTATACGTTGAAGTGACCTATTTCCATCAATTTTGTCATATGTTTCTAAATTATTTAAAAATTTTCGTTATCCTAAATAGTGATGTAATACTTGCTATAAACTAATAATTAATCACAGACCGTCACGTAAAGTATCAAATCACTTACAAAATTCTAAACCGACAACAGAAAAATTATCACACAATTTGTACTCACTCCAACTTATTGCCACGAAACTTGGTTACAAGTTACAACAATTTGGAGGTGTAAAAACAATTAAATAATAGAGATTAAGATAACTAGATAAGTTAAATTAATAGAGAAATTATCGGAGATGATAAACCAATTAATTATTTAATGCCCCCCCTTGTCATCTAAAGTGGAAAAAAACAACACAGAATCAATGAGAACAGCATCTTCATTATAGTGTTTGTAATTAGGTCTTGATTCTTGACATGAACAATTTTTTTATTATGGGGTTTCCCTTTTCTTTATGATCACATGCACAAAGAGTATGCCACATTTTTCTTTATTTTCGTTTAATTCTTAATTTTACTTTTTAAAACATGACATCAATCGAGTCAAGGATTTGTCGGGAATTATCGAGATCAGCCGTTACAAATACGGTTTGAAATGCAACTTCCACCGTTAATAAAATAACGTACATGATTGAATTTCTATCAAATTACAATGCAAATAATCCCACTTGATTGACCTAAAAAATATTGTAGGATCAGGAAAAGAAATTTTATGTGCACCCCAAATAAATAAATAAATAAATATTTATATATATAGAGAGAGAAACACAAATCAAACACTAATGTTGTTGACATCCATTTATTTATTTTAATTGAGCATCAACTTCTTTAACGACCTTGATAACATCATACATATAAATCTTGCATCATCTTAATTTACTTTAACCAACACAAATTGTATTAAATCAAAGTGCTTTTTTAGTTCTAAATTTACATAGACAGAAAAAAAAAATCATACTTTATTTTAAAAATAAATAAATAAGAATTAAGAAGATTAACTTTATCATGAAGATAGGGTTTTTTTGGTATTATTTATTCATCATGCATTGATGCAATATCCCAATTGAGTTGTGTTTAAAAAAAACAGTAAATACATGGATGGTGATCATGTCTTGCTCTTTCAAAAGCTAACTAAACAAACCAATTTGGTTTTTTAAACATCAACATGTTCTTTATGTGAATTATTTATAATAAAAACCATCCAAAAGTCCCACATTTTTAGTTTTTTAATTGCCCAAATTTTAGGTCATTTGCTTGACCTAATTTGGTTGATTTCTCCGAAGGGACTAAGAAACTATGCATTCCACAAACTTGAATATGGTTAATTATTCAAAAAGGCCAAAAGGGGATGAAATCAAAATATTCAAGAGATCAAACTTTGCATTATATATAGCATAAAGAGAATGAGAGTTATAGTTTAAATTATTTATATATTTGATTAAGTGTTCATAGATTGTTTTTTTTTTTTTTTTTTTTGTATCTTGAAACATATTTGTCTTAGGTAGGTTAGAAGTTAGGTCATCGTTTAAGTATAAAGAAACCAAAAGTGTTCATGAACATAATGGTTAGAAAAAAAAAGGTTAATTTGAATAGCTTGATACGAAAATGATTCAATATATAGTGTCGTGAAATCACATTATTAAAAGAGTTTCAAGTTCAACCGAAAAAAAAAAACAGAGCAAAATATGAACTTAAAAATGATGATTTAAGCATGTCTTGACTAATTTCTAGGATTTTATTGGTTCATCATTATATGTTTGATCTAAAAGATATGATCATGGGAAGTTCGTTCATATATATATATATATATATATATATATAATAATTTTCACATAAGTATGCACTGATAGAAGTATATAAAGATATTGAATGTGAACCACTCATTTTACATATTTTGACTTGGTATGTATGCACTTTTCAAAACTCTTTTATAAATGAGTGGCTCACATTCAATATCCTTATATAATTCAGTGCGCACTGATAGGAAAATGATTATATATATATATATATATATATATATATATATATAATGCCTAAATTCAAGGCTAGTGTATTTGAACCTCAAACCATCCTAAATCTCTTACGTCAATCACATTCTTGGTTACTTACGGTAGGATTAAATTAAAAAATGTTCAGATAAAAGTTGAAGTAACCTAGTAACAGGGCCGTAACAAGGATTAAAGATTGGGGTAGGCTAGATTTTTTTTACTGAACATTGACATCACCTGATGAGGAGGACATAGTGAGACATCCTTGTAAAATATATATTCTAAATAAATAAGTTACAAAAGTTTATTTTATTTTTTAAAAATAAATTAAATTATAAGTGAAATATGAAACGCAAATGCGAACACTAATTAAATTATACAACATTTTTATATTAGTTTGACTAATTCGAAATATACTAATACAATGTTCTAATAAATTTGATGAAATTAAATTAACAATATCGTTACTTTTGTAAATTTAAATTGGATTAAATAATAATTGGATTACTCCTAAAATCTCATTATCTATATTTAACAATAACTCTAAAAAAAATTAAAATAATTAAAATAATTTTTAAAGTAATAAAATAAAATATTTAAAGCTATAATATTCACTTAAATATATTCTAAATGTTGATGTAAATAAATAGATTGAACTAAATTTGAAGAATGTGGAGAAATAATTGTTATTATAAAATGAAGAAAAGGGAAAAAAATTATAATTTTTTACTATGATTAGGAATTAAATAAATTATTTAATTTTTTTTTTCTACATAATTTTTTTTAAGGGTGGCAGGGTGGGTTTGAGCCCACCCTAGCCCCAATACAGTTCCGTCACTGTCTGGTAAGTTTCTCACACCCACATTAACGATAACGTTCATCTCAGAGTTGGAATATGCGAGTAATTCTTTTATTGCTTTAAGAGACAAATACTATTTCATTATACATGGTGAAAAAAAAAAGATTTTTATGTACCCTTTCGAGATCAAAAAAAGTCGTTGTCAGATTCTTTGTTAGTACTGAAAAAAAGACCAAATGACATGATTCGAAAAATAAAAAATTGATTAATGGGAATTTTCCTTTTTGATATGTTTATTCTTGATTACTGTTAAATGTAATTAATTTAATGGATAAAAGTATAGATATAAATATATAATATACAAACAAGTAGGCTTTTAAAATTAATTAATATTTTGACCCACCCTTCAAAATACATAACATAAAATGACTGTGATAGTGGTTGATTGCTAGAGAATTAGCATGTCACTTGATATATATTAGCTTCTTTTTTTTTAAATATAATATTATATAAATTTAAGGTTTTTTATAAGAAGGAAAAGACTCGAACCTATAATTTTATTGGTGTAGGTACATAGATGTATTTCAATAAGGGTTATGGTGGGCCCCACCATAGCACTCCTTAAAAAATTAAAATGATCACTTGTTATTTTTTTATTCGGTTTTCTTTTACTAATACAAAACTCATTAATTAAAAAATTCATCTCCAATACGAATCAAGAAACAAAATACTCACAACAATAACATATTATCATTAAGTTATTTTTTTAAATGCATTACGTTAGTATATGACTAATAAAATAAAATAAGGATATGATTTAATTATTTATTTTATGACTTATTATGTTATATTTAACAAACTCTATGGACCACCATCCAATATAGCATGATGGTAAAAGACTAAAAGTACTCATTCAGCTTGACAATAAACAAGATTCGAGCATCTCCAATACAAATATGCATTGGTGAGTTCCTAAATAGTGTCACATCAGACTTTCTATTCATTACAGGCCCACTTTTGAAGAAAAAAAAATAGAGAAATGCATATTCATATCTCCAATACAATTATCTAAAGTCAAATATGCATCCATTTTATGACCAATCACAATAAAACAAGTATTTTACTCTCTCTCCTCTTTTATTTTTCAATTAAATGAGCTTTAATATTATTGGTGGAAAGAGTTAGAAATCCTATTCAGCATTTTTAAGCGAGTTTCTAGAATTAGAAACTCAACTCCATATTCTCTAACTTTTTTTGTCACATCTTCTCCATATTGAAGTTAGATAATTGCATTGGAGACAGCTTTTCAAACTTTTTAACTATCTATCCTATGTGACAATCAGTTTTCTCCAAATGCATATTTGCATAGGGGGATGCTCTTAGCACTTTGCTAATGATATTGATCCAGATTTCATAATTGATAAGTTTGATTTTTGAAAAATTATAGGATACAACTTAATTAGTATTTGATTGTATTTGCACTACATGATTCTTTTATAAAAAAAATTTATACTTAATTTTTATATTTGGTAATGTATTGATTTAAAATACACATTTTACCGGATACATCTCACTTACATATGTCCTCCGGAGTCCTAACTATATGTATCTTTATTTTTAATTAATAAATTTTCAGTAAATAAAAAAGTATTCTAGCTCATCCTAATGTTCAATCAGGTTACATCCCTATACAGGTATAAGAGATTTACCACCGAACCAACCTTATCTCGTTTATATGTTAACTTTTTCAGAATACAGTTATATTTATTTGATATCCTCATATAATGCATGTGGTTGGTCCGACATATGTATAAGTATAACTTGTTCACTCGTCTGTGCCCGTGTTGGATATTGATGTCAATATATGCTTGTTTATGCCACATAATTGGTGTTGTATTTGGACCACAAAAGCCATAAATTTTGGGCTTTGATTTTGGACACCAACTTTGAATACATAAAAAGAAAAAATAAAAAAAGTGGATTATGATAAGAACAAAATAATTGTTTTATCCAAATTTTTGTTCATTTATCTTTATAGAGATGATACACATGTCATGTAATAAAATTGTTTTTTTCTGAAAATTTTAATTATTGAAGCTCAAATCACATCTCATCCTTTTTTAAAAAAAATTGAAAGACATCTCATTCTTTTTATATTGAATGATTGAGGATTTAATAGTTAAAATTAATAAAATATTTTTTAAATTCTAAAACAAGAGCGATAGTGTCAAATATCCATACTATTTTTGTACACTTAAATTTTTGTTTTTATATTTCGAAAACGTCCATGGATCGATCTATCTAAACATATAAATTTTCATTGAAAAATATAAAATAATATTTTTTCAAAATTGATCAGCTTGATTATTCATTTTTTATCTTCAAATTAAAACTTTTAGAATCATTTCTAGAATTATTTGAGAGATTTCAATAAGGGTTTGTGGCTCAAACTAATGCTTTAAATAGTTGTGTTGATTAAAAACTAAAAACTTTGATTTGAATCTCAAATTCAATAAAGACAAGCATTGACTCCAATTATTTTTGAAGCCTACCATATAGACCATAAAATCTAAGAGAATCCCTTAGTTAAATAAATTGCTAGTGTTCGCTTAGTATATAATTAAACAATGATAATGTGCATAGATTAAACAAATAATTTTAATAAATTAATTAATAATAAACGGTGGGTCTATCTTCAAGACTAAAGCTTGGGTGCAGTAAGATGCAACATGCATCGCCCAGCCCATCCTGATAGGCGAATGCAGTGGTGCATCAGATGTACTTAAGACTTTTTTCTATCCTTAAACGTCATAGTTTACTATTGAAAATCAATATTTAATTTATTGGACAGATAGATATGAATGTTAGCTTAATGATACACCCATATATCTAAACCATTAATATTATGAGATTAAGTTGTATCCCAAATTTGAATCTCTTCCACTTCTCTTAAGTTTCAAATTATTATAATATTTTAAAAATATATTACAAAAATTGTAATAACAGGGGTTGTACGGCAAAGCAAATTCATCAGATTATACATAAATGGAGTAAACACGAATAAATAGAAAAAAGATCGGATCATGCAAATTGCATACCCCTATATACTCAATGTACTCTATTCAATAATATCATATCATATATTATAAATAACTAATCAAAATGAATTTTTCAATCGTATGTCGTACAATCCCCGTGGTGGAATACGATCAATCATTTTTCTTCGGTTATGGACACCAAAACGACAAACATGGGGTGTTTTAGTAGTCTTCTTGAGTGGCCTAATTTTTATATGGCCATCTCTTGGCAACCTTGAAGTGGTCCAGAGAATCTCCAAATAAAAAATATTTTTTCAAAAAAGAAAAGCCACGTGGAGGGTGCCCGTGGCCCAGGGGGCTGCCCGCTGCCCGCCACCTCTGTGAATGCTGGAAAGATCCTCTGTCGACTGTCAAGCTCTGGGCTCAAAATGGGTCCACATGAAAGTGGGTCCAATGCCAATCACAACAAAAAAGTAGGTCCCACAAAAGCATCATCATCATCATCCGGAATAACCGCCTGTCTTTCGCTAAGATTCTTGTGATCCTCTTAGATGCTGCCACCTCAACAAACTCATTCAAATCAACAACCTACTTTACTGAGGAAATCTTGTATTGCACCCGGTGCAATGGGTGCATCCTATGTTGTATGAAGAACTTATTTGATTGGTTATTTTTACCACATGGTATGCACCCATTAGAAAGGGTCAATACAACTGAATATCTGATGTATATAAGATTTTCTCTTATACTAAACTTTAAAAAAAAAAATTAAATTAAACACGGGGCCAACCGAAATCTAGGAATAATATATCACCATCTGAATTTCTACTTACTTTCATAATCGGACAGTTGGTAGACTCATGATACAAGAAGAGGTCTCCCGACATTTGTTGTAATTTAATAAATAATGATAGGATAATATATAAATTCAATGGCAAAGCCATTTTATGATGTTGAAACCTATAATTCTTTTTTAAAAGGTTTATTTAAATTTGTGTAAATTGTATAAACTTCCCTCGACATTAGATCTAATTATGTATATTAAATTTTTATTCATTATTTCACTAATATCCCTTGCCGTTAGTTGTACACTGTTGAAATCTACCGATATCAATTATTATATACATAGCTCAGATTCAGATATCAACTATGAACATATATTTATAAAATATATGTGATGCGATGAATATCAAACACATGTAGAATGAAAAGTATACACCAACCGAAATAAAAAGGGTTATAGCGGTAAAAAATTGTTTAGTAACTTTAGTATTATAATTTGGAGAGGTGGGGACAGTCACTGTACATGTGGCGGCATGTCCGAAGGTCTTAAACATGAGTGGCCATGGGCAGACTACACGTGTAGACATTATCAGTTTATCACTTTTCACACTATAGTTTTTCTTCGAAAGATAAGAAAGTTCTATTAGCACACCCTACTGATATATTCATGTTTCATTTTTTTTAATTATATAATTTTTTTTCTTTATTAAAATTACTTAAAGAGACATACAATTTAGGAAAGAAATCTTCTATAAAGTAAATTTATTAAAATCTTATATACCTTTTTTTTTAAAAAAAAAACTCAGTAATCTGTTTCTTAAAAAAAATAAATTTATTTGACAATGATAGTAAGTATCTGGAAACAATTCATTCTCTAGAAATAAATTTGAAGTTTATTTATTTTTCTTTAGAATGATATCGTTGTGTTGAAGTACCCTGTTATTTTTTATTTTTTCGTTTCCATTATGAAATAAGAAGAAAAAAAACTAAATAAGAAGAAAAAAATTAAATCAATCAATGGAGGTGATAGAGATGTATACAGATACAGAGATAAGAGATAGAGAAATCATATATGGTATGTATTAAGTTTGAAAAATAAGTAAAATGGGTAGTTTTGGAAATAAACCAAAAAAATTAATAAAAACATTTAATTTTATTAAATTAAATCAAAAATTTTAAAAATGGGGCATGAATAGATCAGTAGCGGGTGTGCCAATAGCACCACTCAAGAAACAATTAGGTGATAGGCCCCACTACGTCACCATCCAATTGCCCACTCTCAATCTGACACGTCGGCAAAATATCATCTGTTTTTATTTTTATTTTTATTTTTTTTACTACTATAAATTTGAGACATATCTATACAAAATAATACTAATAATGTTATTAATGTAAGTGCGAGAAACTTACAGATTTGCTAATGGAAAATCTTTTAAAATCTAAAATATAGCTAATATGATGATGAATTGAGTGACATGAAATTAGCCAGACCACCTTTCAAAAAAAAAAATATATTGGAAAGACCAAAGAAATATGCCAAACATACTAGATTTTTCTTTGTTTAGGTATGTAATGACATCAAAGAAAGTAACTCTTTGTATAAAGACAGTATAGGTGACTCTTCTCATGCATTTCCTATAATAGTAAATAAATATTTGTTTCTCTGAAATATGGTGTAATTAATTACAAACAGATTCGTACAAGTTAGATGTGAAGCCAACTCCATTAAATAAATTTGAAGGATCTAGATGATAAAATATTTAAAAGAAAAATGTAAATATAAAAAAATAGATAAAAATTGGATAAATTTAATTATATTTTATGTAAAAAGAAACTTAGCGACTCCATCTCTATGTATATTTCTAAAATTATATTAACATTAAGTATATCGTTCAAGTTATTAGAACATAATTGAATATTTTCTTCTTTTTATGTTTGTAAGACTAAATATTTTTTCATTTATGTATTATTTAATTTTAATAGATTTTGATAGAGTCTGATCCTGATCCGTTAGACGCTAGATTTCAAATCCTCTCTCAAACTTTAGTCATGAATGCCTTTGAATTTTGGTAGAATCATTCCATATAAAAGTGATTATCAATGAAAAATTTACCAACACGTGAATTGCAACTAAAGGATATTATTAATATATATATATATATATATATATATATATATATAGGGACCATGTAGTTAGTTGGGTTCACTTTATCCTTTTTTAAATTTCTTAATTTTCAAACCGTTAGATTTATAATAACTTTTGCTCAAGTTGTATCTTACAAGACAACTCACAAGGGACAAAAATGACCATAACTTAAATAGATATCATCACATTATGAGAAAATTCCAATCATAGGGTCAAGAACTTGACACATAAGTTATGGAGTGAAAAGACAATTTTACCCTTTGCTATTGATATGGTTACATTAAGCCATTTTCATTGGATGCACTTACACATCAATGCTGACCAAACATTACTAGAAAATGAGAAAGGTAGTTGCCTGACTGAATCTCAAGCATGACTTTCAATTATCTTGATTGTGGAGTGGTCAATGATTGGATTCTAAAATAGCCATGGTTGCCCCTAGAAATCAGCACACAATTGAAGAACAAGAGAAAAAGCTAAAGGATTTCGTTCTAATTCCAATCCCGTGTTTAGAGTTTGATGGGATTGTTGGACTCCAATCCCACTCCAATTCCAAAAGTCCCATTTTATCCCTATGTGGTAGGATTTTCAAATTCTGCCACAAATTAATTTAATTTTATTATATCTAATCTAATTCAATACTATTGTTCGTCCAAAACGTATTTATTTGATTATAGTATTATAAAATGCCGTATTACTTAAACAACATGACTAGTGATACAATTGTGCGGATGTGTTTAATTATCGTTGATACTTTTGTGATTTACTTGCTCAAAAAGAAAGGGAAAACCGAAGTTTGGTTCCTTTAGTCAAATTAAGTGAGTTACGGGTAAAAGAAGAATGTGTTTGGTCAATAAGCTCTACTATTGAAATCGACTTGGTCTTCATATTTTGTTTCAATATGGCCTTTAAAGTCCAACGCTCGTGTTTATTAATTTTTTTTTTTTTTTTGTGGTCATATATTTTAGTAATATGTTGAACATTCTTTGACCCTATTCGCCAACTTGTTTTTCAACTTCAAAGAATGAAATTATTAGCCTATCACAATTCACAAGCATGCTAGATTAGTGTATAGTTGTGCCTAAACATGTTAATATTTAGGAGGCAGAAGCCAAAAATTAAAAAACAAAACAAATGACTTTGTGACTTTTCTGTTAAGTGATATACCCATTAAACCTGCACCAAACAAGACAAATGACTTTGTAACTTTCATGTTAAAGTGATATACCCATTAAACCTACACCAAAAGATCATGTCCCTCCCGAATTTATTGTTTAATAAATTTTGAAGGGTTCAAAAAATAAATAGCACTTTTTGGAGGTGGTATTTCAACAATGTCACTGCTTTAATAACTTATGTTTAAAAGGCACCTATTATGGTGAACGGATAAAAATACCCTCAATTGTTGTTCCACATCAGCTTTCTTTCATTCAGTTTACAGTGACAAAATTGTGAAGTAGAGAGAGAAAGTCCGGTTGAAACTCAGGCAATCACTTTAACGGTGACGGAGTGGCGCTATGCAGACGCATTCGGGGGTCGAACTCCCCTCCGAGCTCGCGGTGGTCGAGCTGCCCGGTCAGCTCGTGGGGGGGCAGGGGGCAGCGCCCCCAGAGCTTTTTTTTTAGTTCATGAAAAAGCTCGGAGCCTTATGGAAAAAGCTCGGGCCGAGCAATTCATGAAAAATCTCGGACAGATCATGAAAAAGCTCGGATAAAAAAGCTCGGAGCTTTCATAAAAAAACTCGGAGCTTTCATGAAAAAGCTCGGAGCCTTATGCAAAAAGCTCGGGCAGATCAATTCATGAAAAATCTCGGGCAGTTCATGAAAAAGCTCGGATGAAAAAGCTCGGAGCTTTTATGAAAAAGCTCGGAAAAAGCTATTTTACAAAGTCCCGAGCTATTTTACAAAGTCCCGAGCTTTTTTACAAAGTCCCGAGCTTTTTAACAAAGTCCCGAGCTATTTTACAAAAGTCCCGAGCTTTTTTACAAAAGTCCCGAGCGTTTTTACAAAGTCCCGAGCTTTTTTACAAAAGTCCCGAGCGTTTTTACAAAGTCCCGAGCTTGTTTTCTAAAGTCCCGAGCTTTTTTACAAAAGTCCTGAGCGTTTTTACAAAGTCCCGAGCTTGTTTTTTAAAGGCTCGAGCTATTTTACAAAGTTTTGAGCTTTTTTCAAGTTTCCGAGCTTGTTTTCTAAAGGCTCGAGCCTTTTGTCCAAAGGCTCGAGCTTTTTCAAACAGGCTCCGAGCTTTTTGAAACAGGCTCCGAGCTTTTTGAAACAGTGTCCGAGCTTTTTCAAACAGGCTCCGAGCACTTTCAAAGGCTCCGAGCTTTTTCAAACAGGCTCCGAGCTTTTTATTAACAGCATCTGAGATTCAAATTTCATAGATTCAATATTGACAAAACCAATTTCATGTTTACAAAAGGAATGTTTTTTAAAAATGAAGGATACAAAACAGTATATCAGACAAACATATTACCTTGTTGTGCTTACTGAAGAACGTTGAGTAGTTTTGAAATTTATTGTAGAGAGAGAAAAGAGAGGAGTTCCTGCCTTCAGTGTTTCAAGTGTGGAGATGGAAGTACAGAGACAATTAAAAATTGATTATTTAAGGGCAATTTTGGTAGTTCACCAAAATAGGTGCCTTTTAAACATAAGTTATTAAACCGGTGACGTTGGTGCAACAGCGAGACAAAAAAGTGACATTTCTCACCATTTCCCCAAATTTTGAATTCAAATTTTGCTTTGGACATTTTTACTAATCATTAATTATAAGGAGAGTGTTATATATATAAACAGATTAATTTTCAAATATAATATGTTGAATTTGGATCCTCTGTAGATCTGATTTTTTTCGATATGATTGGTTTTCACAACCACTTAATCCACAATCAATAACATATTTTAAAAATACAGGAAAAAGATTAGGTCAGAGGATCTAAATCCTAATCCGTTAATAAATTCAAATATTATTATAAATAGACGTATTTTGTAATCAACTTGTATACATTTTTAATTTCCAAAGGTTAAAAAACATGACAATGAATTTCATAATTTAATTCTAATTACTCTCATTTCATTTTCTCGTGAAATTCTATTTCATTCCACTTTAATTTTCAATTCGGGGGGTTTATAACGTAAAATAGCACACATGATCTAAAAATACTTTCATTATTACAAAAAAGAAAAGAAAAAACAAGAGGTGTTAAATACTTCTTTACATAAAGGACATATAAGTAATTAAAGAGAGAGTGTGGGGGTAGATAAGGAAGTGAAATTGGAAATGTGGAGCCCCTCCGTGATCCTTGAGAATCTAAAATGTATATTGAAAAACTCCAAAAGATAAAGGGTCATTTCGTAATTTCCTGCATGTCAATACGCAAGCTCTGGCGTCGTTGTATTAGACAAACTTTGACCGGCTGATTCACTCACTAAATGAAACCTGGCCCAGGTAATAACTAACAACTGCCATTATGTTTCCTCAATGAGTAAGATATCTCCATGTACATCACCTTTAAAATGTTGTTAGTATCGGATCTCCTCTTTCACTTCGGTGGTAGAAAATTCGAGTCTCACTATATATAATTTTTACAAGTACATGTAGTTTCCTCTTCGGTGTTGCAATCCAGTATAATGTGTTGCAATCCAGTAATTATATGTGAGACTCGAAACCTAATCATACATATAAAGGGGGGAGTTCCCAAATTTTTTGTTAAGATTGGTTGTGCATGATGTAATTCTTATATGATCTAACATATAAATACAATCCAATTTAAATCCAAATTAAAAATATGAATATCTAAAATAAGAAAAAGAAAGCAACATAACATTACTTTCAAAAACAAAAAAAAAAGGAAAAGAAAGCAACATAACATATGGGTATATTACATATGAAAATCTATGAATATATATTAAAAAAAAACACATAAAAATCTAAAATAGATTCCTATTTTGTACTTAAAATAGGTTTTTTTTCCATTACCGGTTCCTTCTTTTTGCAGCCTTTTTAGGATCTAAAATTCTATTAAAAAAAATGCAAAAATGTAGATTTTGTTTATAAAAGACAATAAAAATGCAAATTCTGTTTCGTGTCCACTTATTATTTTTCCACTGTTTACGTGTTGGTTGCGCGTCAAATAAAATGGGCTCCAAATAGTTGTTGTCAATATTTTATCTGTTGTTCATTTTTCATTTTTCAAAAACAAAAATTTTACGTCAAAGTTACAGATTCTCTCGCCGCTCCAACTATCTCTTCTCGAGACCACCATCATCCATCTTCTCGCGATAAGTTCAATCTCTCGCAAGTTGTCCACTTTACAAAAACAGCAACAGATAGACAGCAGTCATCGAAATACCATACACATCCTCTTCTGCCTTTTATCATATTTATTCTATTTTTTCTTTAAATAATAATTATAAAAATTATTGTTATTTAAAAAAAAATTCAAAAACCAAACAAAAATAAGTGAATACTATTATAATAATAATAATAATAATAATAATAGAGCAAATTGCAAACAACTTTATTATTAGTTGACATTCACATTTTCTACTGTTAGGTCAAACTTAATTGATGACTAAATTTTATCCGTAAAGATTAAACTACCATTGATCCTTAAATTAAATTAATAAAAAAAAAACAAAAAACATTTTTTTAATGGATCTTCACAATCCATCTATCTCAAACATGGAAGATGGATGGTGGTGATCAAATACAATTTTAAATATTTGAAAATTGAATTGAATTAGAATATATATATATATATATATATATGTAAATTAAAAGAAAAACAGAAATTTAAAAACAAAACAATTTTAAAATGTAAAAAAATTAGAAAAACTAGAAAAACAATATCATTTTTAACGCAAGTGAGATGTATCATGGTCTCCACATGATTTAATGTGTAGAGACCATGAGTCCATGATGCATCTTATTTGCATAAATAATGATATATTTTTTTCCAGCTTTTAAATTTTAAATTTTATTTTTGTTTTTTAAAAATTGTTTTGTTTTTGAATTTATATATTTTTAATTCAACTTAAATATATATTTTTTGTTTTTTTTATTACTTTAATTTAGGGATCATGGATAGTTTAGTATTTTAAAGGTAAAACTTAATCAATAGTTAAATTTGATCTAACGGTAAATGGTTTAAATGTCAATTAATGATAAAGTTGTTTCTCGATGCATGAGGCCAAACCTCGGAAGGAGAGGTTTATTGCAATTTGCTAATAATAATAATAATAGTGACTACTTTTTTTTCTTTCTAGAGTATAAATTTAAAATTTGAGAGATGGAAATAATGGAATATAACTTGTGTTCATCCTGATATATTTGTACAACAGTATTAGCATGTTTGAGGATTAAATTTACATCCGAGTCATATTATGAATTTACAATATAATTATATATTTTTCATCTAAAGTTTTGTGTTTTTGCATTCTTTTATTTTTATTATTAATGTATTAAAATAACTTCTGACATCGAATGATCAGATTAAATTGTGCTAGAACAGATCAAATTGTAAATATGTGATTCAAATGCTCTCATAATCAGAGATATCTAACCATGGTGAATTTATTGATGAATAAAATTAAAGTGTTTAAATATGATGTCAAAATGATGTGACATCACCATAATCAATTTTACAGTAATACTATATCATTTAGACACCAGATTTGGATATCAAATTAAAAAAAAAAATTTATCAATAAAATTAACTTTTTATCTGTAATTAATGTTTTATCTTCGCTTGTGAGGCAACAAAATTCGTAAGTAATCATTTAATGTTAATAATAATTACTATACCCAAAATGGAAGATATTTTAATAATTAATAAAAATTAGTTATATTTAGCCTTAAATGGCAGGTAAAATATAAATCAAAAGAAAAAAAAAAGAAGAAGATGGATTTATGATCTTGTGCAATCCAGCCAATGAATGGTCCAGAAATACGTGACAAACACGTGCACTATCCAATAAATCCACGGCCACCTGTAACGGAATCTGCTGCATCCAAACTCCAAAGAAGTAAAAAAAACGCAAAAAGAAACAACGAGAGATGACGTGGCGAAATCTGGACCCTTTATCAGTCTCCACAGGCAACACAACACAAGTAAGAAAGATTGAAAGAAAGAAATTTCCAGCCACTTTCCTGAGTAGCACGCACGAGCACATGAATTTATCGTGATCAATTTCTCGGCAAACTCGTGAGTGCGAAAATCGGGTCCTACAACATTCAAAGGCCACGCGGCAACTCGACGCTGATGATCAAAATGGTTTCCAAGAGGAATCTAGTGGAAAACTCTCCCTCCCATACGAAATAAATCCAACGGTTACATGTGATTGTTTTTCCACAATTAAAATAATCAAACGGTGCTAAACATTCGAAAAGAAAACAACAGAAAGATATCCGACCCGGCCCATTCATGAAAGGCCCACGACCCGAAAGTCCTTCAACAGCCTATATAAACCGACTCCATCTTCCATGCAAATCTCGCCCAGTTACGACTCAGACGTCTTCTTCTTCTCTGAAGATTATAAACCAAACCCTAGTATTCCTCCTCCATTTTTCTTTTTCATTTTCAAGAAAAATCCTCTCTCTCTATTTTTTGATCATTCGTCGAGATCTGTTTGGTGGGTTAGTCCCTGTTTGTGTCGATAAAAAAGTGTTCGCGTTGTGTTTGTAGAAATTCTTCTGAAAGGTATATGAGAGGATTTTTGCGTAGAAGAGTCTAGAGCGGCGGGGCTGTTTCACGGTTTTAATAGATTTTCTACTGCCTTCTTTTGAGGGGGTAGCCGGGGCCATCGGCCTCGGCGGGTTCTAAAGCCCCCACCTATTACAAACCCTAAGAAAAAAACGTAGAAGAAGAAGATTGTGTTTTCAACAACACCATAACTAACCCATATTCATTCTTTTGTTTGTTTGTTTGTTTGTTCGGTTCTTTTTAACAATCGGTTTCTAACAACAAAACTTTGATATACACAAAACCCTCTCTCTCAGCGGAAGAAGATGCCGGCCCTCGCGTGTTGCGTAGACTCTGCCGTTACGCCTCCTGGCTGCGCTTTGGCCTGGGATGGCTCTCTTTCGGCCTCCGCCGCCGTTCCCGTCTCTCTCATTTTCGGCGCTCCTCCGCCGCCTTCGGAAGTGGACGGTGGTTCGCATTGGTCGCCGTCTCACTCGTCGTCGCTGTACAAGGTCGACGGATGGGGCGCGCCGTATTTTGTTGTTAACTCGTCTGGAAACATATCGGTCCGGCCTCACGGTCGGTCCACGATGTCCCACCAGGAGATAGATTTGTTGAAGATTGTGAAGAAGGTTTCGGATCCGAAATCCAGCGGCGGACTCGGGTTACAACTGCCGCTCATCGTCCGGCTGCCTGATGTTCTCAAGAACCGGCTAGAGTCCTTGCAATCAGCTTTCGAATTCGCGATACAGACTCAGGGATACGAAGCTCACTACCAAGGCGTGTACCCGGTGAAATGTAACCAGGACCGTTTCGTTGTGGAAGATATCGTCAGATTCGGGTCGTCATTCCGGTTCGGGTTGGAAGCCGGGTCGAAACCGGAGCTTTTATTGGCTATGAGTTGTCTTTGTAAAGGAAACCCAGAAGCTCTTCTGGTCTGCAATGGATTCAAGGACGCAGAGTACATCTCTCTGGCTTTGCTCTCTCGAAAAATGGCTCTCAACACCGTGATTGTCCTCGAACAAGAAGAAGAGCTCGATTTGGTTATCGATATCAGCAAGAAGCTCTCTGTCAGACCGGTGGTTGGCGTCCGAGCAAAGCTGAGAACCAAGCATACGGGTCATTTCGGGTCGACTTCGGGCGAGAAGGGGAAATTCGGGTTGAATACTTTCCAGATTTTGCGGGTTGTGAAGAAGCTCGAAGAAGCAGGGATGCTTGATTGTTTTCAGTTACTACATTTCCATATCGGATCCCAGATCCCGTCGACGTCTCTACTTACCGACGGTGTCAGCGAAGCTGCTCAGATCTACTGTGAATTGGTACGTCTCGGTGCCAACATGCAAGTCATTGACATCGGAGGCGGTCTAGGTATCGATTACGATGGATCCAAATCGGCTGAATCGGATATCTCGGTTTCTTACAGTCTCGAAGAGTATTCAACGGCTGTCGTTCAATCGATTCGATACGTTTGTGATCGTAGAAATGTGAAGCATCCTGTGCTTTGCAGCGAGAGTGGTCGGGCAATTGTATCGCACCATTCGGTTCTGATATTCGAAGCGGTTTCGGCCAGTGTCCCTGCTGCTCCGGCTGTGAACCAGCTCGGTCTCCAGTACTTGGTCGAGGCCTTGACGGAAGATGCTGGTGCTGATTATCGGAATTTAACAGATGCGGCGATGAGAGGTGAGTTTGAGAATTGTCTGTTTTATGCTGATCAATTGAAACAAAGATGTGTTGAACAGTTTAAGGATGGGTCTTTGGGTATTGAACAATTAGCTGCTGTTGATGGGTTGTGTGAACTGGTTTCGAAAGAGATCGGGTCTTCTGACCCAATCCGGACTTACCATGTTAACCTCTCGTTGTTCACTTCGATTCCTGATTTCTGGGGTATTGGTCAGTTGTTTCCGATAGTTCCAATTCATCGGCTGGAGGAGAGGCCGGGAGTGAGAGGGATTTTGTCTGATTTAACTTGTGATAGTGATGGGAAGATTGATAAGTTCATCGGTGGTGATTCGAGCTTGCCTTTGCATGAATTGGAAGGCGGAGGGCGAGGGCGGTACTTATTGGGGATGTTCTTGGGTGGGGCTTATGAGGAGGCCCTCGGTGGAGTCCACAACTTGTTCGGTGGCCCGAGCGTTGTACGCGTCTCGCAGAGCGACGGCCCGCACAGCTTCGCTGTGACTAGAGCCACGCCAGGCCCGTCTTGCGGGGATGTCCTCCGGGTGATGCAGCATGAGCCTGAACTCATGTTCGAGACCCTCAAGCATCGTGCAGAGGAGTACTGTGGCAGTGGCAACGGAAGTGGTGTCGATACTGATGATGATGATCATGGCATGGCTACTAATAATAACCATGACCACAACATGAACAATAATTCTGCTTTAGCTAGCAGTCTTGCTCGGTCTTTCCATAACATGCCTTATCTTGTGGTGCCATCGTCTTGTTCCTTGACAGCTAATGGTGGCGGATTTTACTATTGCAATGAGGAGGAGTACAATGCTGTTGTCGATTCCAACTCAGCGTCGGAGGACGAGCAGTGGTCTTATTGCTGTGCTTGAAGATCATCATCAACAGTCATGCTTTGGGTGGTTGTTTCTCTGTTCTAATTTTTGTTGTTAATTTTAATGTTATTATTGATTATTATGTTTAGTTTTTTTAATTTTCGGATGGAAGCAACCCCATTTGAACAATTAGTCTTTTGCATTCTGTGAAGAAGAGGGGATGGGTAACTGAATCCACCGCCCATTTGTAAATTCCCTCTTTTTAATGTCAAATTAGTAGTTCAATTCATTTCTCTTTTCTCTTTTACTTGTGAGCTTTCGTATTTGGTGTTAGAATCCTGCACGTTTTCCGTTTTCTCTTCGATTGCACATAAGGTTCCTGCACCGGATACTTTTCTTAGGTTTATTACTTGTGAGCTATTCCTATTCCTATTCCTAGGTTTATTACTGTTTTAACTGAATAGGTATTATTATGTGTTTTGCTTTTCTTCTCTTTATTCGATTGTGATCCTGTGTAGGCCCTTTTTGGGGGGCTAGTTTGCTTTGCTTTGATTGTGTGCGGAGATGGTGGAAAAGATCGGAGAGGAGAGTTTTGAAATCATCTCTCGTGGGGTCTTTTTTTTTTCTTTCTTTTTTTGTCTTAATAGGAGGCTCTGAAAATATGATTGTTGTTTAGTGAAAAGTCTTCACAATCATGTTAAGGGCACATGTTATCTGAGTTTTGCACTGTGTATAAGTCATTTTCAATGCAGAGTGGACTAAAATGGCTACAAGTTTCTTGCATTAGAGGGCATAGCTTTTTCAAATTAGAAGATTTTTGATGATACTTTGCTTTACATTGTTCCATACTTGGTTACAACTCACAAGCAAATTGTCCTGATAAAAATTACCCGAACATGACTTATTCTTTTTAGTTTTTTCTTTCATATATTTTCGAGGATAAAGCTGAGAATAAAATAACTTCTCTTTTGATTTGATCATTTGTTCACAGAATTGTCAATTATTAATTAATTATAATGAAATATAAAGCATATATGCCTCGAAACTTTCTACAAGAATTTCAAAATGTTGGGCAGTGGTATACTTGTTACACTTAAAGGGTGCAATTACAGGTGCCAAAATTTACACACTTTTTAGTTTTTATTTTTGCAGTCAACCACCAAATTCCAAGTTATTTTTATTAAAACTTTAAAAAAAAAATAACAAAACCAATTTTAAAATAAAATTATTAAACCAAATAGGAAATAGCTAATAAAATCAAATTAAAGGGCATAAATATGTTTTAAAATATTAAAATGTACCATTTAATAATATTGAATAGCATTCACATGTGACGAAATGAGATTGTTCCGATTGTAAATTTCTTACACCTGAACCAAAAACCCGAATTTATGTAATAGAGTAATACTTCAAGAAAAAAAAACATAAACAAGCGATGATATTGTGATTAATTTATAAATACACTGGCGATAATATTTGATATTAATTTCAATTTTCATGACTATTTTTGAGCGATTGATTCCATGGAAATGAGATATGCTATATGTATATACACATACTAAATATAATTATTCTTTTCAAAAAACGAAAGAAAAAATTGATTTCCAAAAAAACATCTAAAATAAATTAATGTCATTCATATACCAAAATGACACTCATTGGATGAAATGACCATTAATGTCACATTTTTCGCTAAAAATAGTCATTTTGAAACGAAATGCCCATCTAATGGTCATTTTGAGAGTACGACAACAAATAGGTGGCCACCGGATAATTATCCCTAATTTAAATATACATTCTTGAATTTGCCTCTTGTACCGCCACCAGGCACCACACACACATGATTTGTTATTGTCGAAAGAAACACCAACACAACAACAATTTTTGTATGAAATAGGTCCATTTCCTTTGTTTTTCATATGGTTTATTCGTAATTACCACATCATCCCATAATTAATAAAATCGTTACAATTCAGCTTGACGCATTGGTCGGAATTTTGGAGAGTGTATTATTATTATTCAATAAGGGCTCAAAAAATAAATAGCACTTTTTGGAGGTGGTATTTCAATAATGTCACTGCTTTAATAACTTATGTTTAAAAGGCACCTATTATTGTGAACGGACAAAAATACCTCCAATAGTTGTTTCACATCAGATTTCTTTCATTCAGTTTACAGTGACAAAGTTGTGAAGTAGAGAGAGAAAGTCCGGTTGAAACTCAGGCAATCACTCAACGGTGATGGAGTGGCGCTACGCAGACGCATTCGGGGGTCGAGCTCCCCGCCGAGCTCGAGGTCAGCTCGCGGGGGGGGGGGGGGCATCGCCCCCATGGCTTTTTTTTTTTCAATTCATGAAAAAGCTCGGAGCATTCATGAAAAAATTCGAGCCTTAATGAAAAAGCTCGAAGCCTTAATAAAAAAGCTCGGAGCCATTTTTAAAAAAGCTCGGAGCCATTTTTAAAAAAGCTCGGAGCCATTTTTTAAAAAAGCTCAAAAACATTTCTAAAAAAGCTCGAAGCCATTTAAAAAAAAACTCGAAGACCTTTTAAAAAAAGCCCGGAGCCTTTTTAAAATAGCTCGAAGACCTTTTAAAAAAAGCTCGGAGCCTTTTTAAAAAAAGCTCGAAAGAAAGTTAAAAAAGCTCGAAGGCCTTTCTTTCGAGCTTTTTTAAAAAGGCTCCGAGCTTTTTAAAAAAAGCTCGGAGCCTTTAGAAAAAGCTCGGAGATTCAAAATTCCCAGATTCAAACTTCACAAAACGACCTTCATGTTTACAAAAGGAATGGTTAAAGTGTTACAAGATTTATACTCAGAAATGCAGGATAAAAAAGAAGTATTTCAGAAATATGTTATCTTGTTTTGCTGAAGGATGTTGAGAAGTTTATTTTCAGACAAGTTTATTGTAGAGAGAGAAACAGACGAGTTCAGTGTTCTAAGTATGGAGATGAAAGTACAAAGACAATAGAAAAATGATTATTTAAGGGCAATTTTGGTAGTTTACCATAATATGTGCCTTTAAAACATAACTTATTAAAACAGTGACGTCGGTGCAACTCATGTCCAAAAATGTGACATTTCTCACCATTCCCACTATTCAATAATGGGGTAATTTCACTAAAGTCCGTTCTTTTTGGTGAAATGCCACCTATTTAAACGTCTTTGTTATATTAGTAATTTAAGTCTCTTGTTTTAAAAAAATACATCACTTTAGTCCATTTGATTAAATATTAATGATCAACTCTAATTGTATATATAAAAGTACAATTTTACCCTTGTCAAAATGATTTATTGAGTTTCAAAAATAAATAATATTAAAATAGTTTATAAAAATAAATAAACAACAAAAATTTATTATCTAAAAAAAGAAAAAAGTAATTAAAAAAAGAAAAAAAACTAATGGATTATGGAAAATATAAAGTTAAAAAAATTAAAATTATTTCAAAAAATATAAAAAAAGTTTTTTTTAAGTAAATAGATCTCCACAGTTGGATTTGGATCGATCCAATGGTGGAGATCCATTTATTTATTTTTTTTAAAAACTTTATTTTTATTTTTTGAAATACTTTCTATTTTTTGTTTTTTTAAATTTATGAACATACTTTCAGTTTATTATTTATTTTAACTTTATATTTTCCATAATCCATTAGTTTTTTTTTTAAATTGTTATTTTTTTTAGAAAATAATTTTTTGTTGTTTATTTATTTTTATAAACCATTTTAATATTATTTATTTTTGAAACTCAATAAATCATTTTAACAAGGGTAAAATTATATTTTTATATATATACCGTTAGAATACCAAAGCCGTAACAAACATCAATTACAATGATTTTTACAATCATGTGAAAGGTTATATATATATAATATGTACTATATACCAACTTCATGTCTCCTATTAATCGCATCAATTTGGAAGACAAGGCATATGACTGTCACATGAAGCATGCCCTACTTCTCATCCCATCTCTGCCAACCCATCAACATGAAATCACAATGAGTTTCTTTTGTTGCTAGGCCATGATTATCACCTACAATGTCATAACTTGAGGGATGCTTTAGTACATAGTACATATTGAAGTTATATAGAAATTTTCTCTTTTACTTGTGAGCTTTCCTATTTGCTGTTAGAATCCTGTACGTTTTCTCTTCAATTGCATCATGCACCGATACTTTTCTTAAGTTTATTACCTGTGAGCTATTCCTATTCGTAGGTTTATTACTATATGTTTGCTTTTCTTCTCTTTATTCGATTGTGATCCCTTGTAGGCTCTTTTTGGGGTGGTTTGCTTTGACTGTGTGTGGAGATGGTGGAAAAGATTGGAAATCATCTCTCGTGGGGTCTTTTTCTTCTTTTTTGTCTTAAATAGGAGGCTCTGAAAATATGATTATTGTTTAAGGAAAAGTCTTCACAGTCATGTTAAGGGCACATGTTACCAACAGAAACTTAAATAAATATAAATCTCAAAGTAGGTTTGTCGGACTTATAGGATTTTTTCGGTGATAGGCATGTGGGTTAGGGATAGGATTTTTGATGCATGTGGGTTGGAATTTTTACACAATTTGAAAGAGTAGATAGATAGGATTCTTCCTTCTAATTTCTTTGTAGTACGTGTTGTTTCAAATTGGGGTAGTATATCATTTTTTGTTGACCACAATTTTGGTGGGCTTGTGAGTAGCCCAGCCAACCTCAAGTCTCCTCTTGTGGTCAAGAATCAAGATTGATTTAGATACAGTGAGTGCTAAAAAGATGTGAATAGCTGTACTTATGAGCTGTGTAACAACAAACATTAATGTTGTGAAAGCAATTTCAAAGATGTGTAATTTTAGAAAAAACAATGTGATTTTGTGTGGACTTCTAAACCTACATATAGTCACAGATACAAAATATTGTAGCATTATCTTTTCATTGAAGAACATGAGAATATAAACTGTTGATGGAATCTTTCTTGACAAAAGAAACAATCAATAATAGACACCACCTCCCTCCCTCCGTACTGCAATTAGATTAGACGGAGATTTTGTTTTAAATCGATCATTTTTTACGAAAAGTGTGACACTAATAATTATTTAATAATTAGTGACATTTTGATAAATAAGGGGATAACATTAATTTATTTTAAATATTTTTTGGAAATCAATTTTTTCTTTTGTTTTTTGAACGAACAATTATATTTAGTGTGTGTATATGTATAACATATCTCAAATATATATATATATATACAATCTTTTTCTCCTCAGTACGCACTGATATAACCTATATCAGTGCGTTGCATGTGGACCACTGATTATGGAGAAGTTTTGACAAGTGCATACATTTTGAGTCAAAGTATGTAAATCTAACGGTCTACATCCAACACACTGATGAAGTTATAACAGTGTGTACTGACTTTAAAATTTATGTATATATATATATTTCTTTTCAACTTATAAGAAGATGTTAGTATATAACTATAGTGTATATATCATCTATGACGTAAATACATGTTTCTAAAATTTGTTGCTCCGTGAGCTTTACGATTTTATAGAAATCTCTCGTTATATTACAATCTCGCGTGTCATTTCTTTACTTTTTAGATTTTATAACCATAATCTTCTCAAAAAAGATATATATATATATATATATATATATATATACATATAGTCTTTATCTCCTCAGTGCACACTAATATAAAATACATCGGTGTATTGCACGTTGACCATAGATTATGGATAAACACTGATAAGTGTATACAGACGGGTCAAAGCAATTGAATCTAATGGTCCATATGCAACACACTGATAAATATTTATCAGTGCGCACTGAAGTGAAAATTTTCATATATATATATATATATATATATATATATATATGAGATATGCTATACATATATGCACACTAAGGGATCGTTTGTTTTTTCCACTTAAAACTTAATGAGTCTGAATTATAATTATTAAGTTGTTTGGTTTATTTTTTAAGTGGTCAAACAACTTAAAAAATACCAAAAAAACAATTTAAAAATAAAAAGTAAAAAAATCCTCACTTTTCACTTAATTACAAATCACTGAATTGCATTAAATGCAACGCAAAATCTTTTCTTCAGATATTATCCCTCATATATAACATATTTTCAATTTCATCATAATCATATATGATATAAAAATCTTTATTTTAATATATTGTTTATTTTAAATAGCTTTATAAATAAATAAAAAACCCTAATTATTTCTCATATTGATGTTTAATATCAATATTTTATTATTATAGTAGGGTGATGTATTTATATATTATTATTTTAGAGTGTTTTGTGTGAGTTTTAATGCTGCCATTTTTATTTTTTGAAAAACCTTTTATTTTTTAGTAAAAATGATGGTTGTTTGTAATCGAAGAAGAAGATCATGATCATATGTGTTCATATATAATTATTATTTTTGGATTGTTTTTATTCCATATTATATGTATAATTGTTTAACATGGGTATAAATGTAAAATTACTTATTTTCAGACAATTTTACTTTTAAAAAACAAACGTGTTGACAATACATTCAGATGTGAGAAAAAAAAAACATGTCATTCAAGTTAAGATTTCAGTCCCTATTCAGTCTTTAGAAAAATTCAGGACGGTTCAGTCTTCAGACAAAAAAACAAACGACCCCTAAATATAATTATTTGTTTCAAAAACAAAAACAAAAACAAAATTGATTTCCTAAAAAACATCTAAAATAAATTAATGGCATCTCTTTATTTATCAAAATGTCACTCATTGGATGGAATTAAATGAAATAACCATTAGTGTCACACTTTTCGCTAAAAATAACTATTTAAAAACGAAATTTCCATCTAATAACCATTTTAATAGCGTAACAATAAATGGGTGGCCATCGGGGATAGTTATCCCTAATTTAAATATTCATTCTTGAATTTGCCTCTGGTACCACCACTACACACATATGATCTGTTTTTGTGAAAGGAAACACCCACACAACAGCAATTATTGTATGAAATTGGTCTATTTCCTTTGTTTTTCATATGGTTTACTGTAGCGATTCGTAATTATCACATCATCCCATTTAATATAAGATTGTTACAAATTAACTTGACACATTGATTGGAATTTTGGAGAGTGTATCATTATTCAATAATACATATATATATTTATTTATATATGATGTTTTTTTTTATAAAGTATCTATCTATCATCATCTTTCGACCTTCGACCTTCAAACCCTCAACCTTGAATTTCTCAAGGACCCAACTGACCATCAAGTCAGAGGACAGGTTCTATTTATATATGATGTTTCACCATATTGGAAACAGCATATTTATTTGACTCTATGTTTCATTCTTATTGGTATTGGGATTGTGAATTTTCTCTGTAGACAACAACAATTTGAGAATAAATAGCTTTTTCAATTTTTTTTTTCCCTTCAGATTTCCATATCAAGAATGAAGAACTATCAACGTCTCCTCTCACACCAACAGTAAAACACAACTTTATTTATTTTTTTAATCGGAAGGGTCAGAAGAGGCACCGTAAATATTAATGATTTGCTTTTGTCTAATATTATGAGTATAGGAATCAAAATCTCTGCAGAATATTCACTGAAATCAATCAATTGTTTTTCAGATCTTGCTTGTGGCTTGTCTGCAGACAACTGAATCCTGTCTCAGATACATTTATTGTTGGGACCAGCTACTTTACCTACTTGGGTATGGTAGCACCAAAAAAATTGATTGTCTTTCTGGTTTTTTGTATTTTTGTTTTTGTTATTTTGATCAAAGCATATTTAACAAGTAGATTAGCCGTTGAAAATGGAAGACTAAATGAGAAAAAGCTTCACAAATATATTTTTATCATGTGGATCATGCTATCATGGGGTGGTTGTTTGTGTAACGTACGAAACACGTTTATACAATATTTTTAAATTTTATAACAGTTTAAAAATACGGTTTATCAAACACATATTTGTTTAATTTTACAGTCGAATATTCATTTATCACAGTTAACGGTAGTTATTTGAAAAGCTAACAGCAATACCAAACTGATCGATCATAAATAAGACGCTTCACAGTGGTTGTGTTGTGGTGGTGACTGGTGACTCACTGAAGCTTGACATGGCTTGTAGAACACTACATAGAATATGTTATCTGTTACAAGCGTAAAGATTGATTTGTGTTATCTATCTACTTATGTCTGCCACACACTACTTCAATAACTCTAGAAAGTTTTGATTTTGTGTTTAAAGCAATAGATATGGGGGAGGTGGCCGGTGGGGGGTGTCAACTGTCAAGGCATATATACTAGTGAAAATGGAAAAGCAATAAAACCCATTGGTTCTGTTTTTTCTTTTGGATTGTCTTTCATGAGTAATCAATTTGCTTTTTGTCTCAAGAAAAAAGTAATCCTTCCATTAAACATCATAGAAATAGCATAAATTTTTCGCTAGTGAGATTGAATCGAACAATCGATCTATATACGTTTTATGTGATTGTAATGAATCAATGTAGAATCTGAGTTTCAGTACCTTGTACGAGTCATTT
Source organism: Dipteronia sinensis (assembly GCA_033220585.1). Taxonomy (NCBI): domain Eukaryota; kingdom Viridiplantae; phylum Streptophyta; class Magnoliopsida; order Sapindales; family Sapindaceae; genus Dipteronia; species Dipteronia sinensis. Next base: position 4,060,215 of record CM065643.1, read on the forward strand.
TTCAATGCAGATCGAGTGGGCTAAAAGGACAAGTCTTGCATTAGAGGGCATAGCCTTTTCAAATCAGATGGATTTTTTCCAAAGTAGTTTGAAGATTTTTGATGATACCTTGCTTTACATTGTTCCATACTTGGTCACAACTCACAAGCAAATTGTCCCGATAAAAATTACCCTAACATGACTTATTCTGTTTAGTTTTGTCTTTCGTATATTTTGGAGGATAAAGCTGAGAATAAAATAACTTCTCTTTTGATCATTTGTTCTCAGATTTTTCAATGATTATAATGAAATACAAAAGCATATATGCCTGGAAACTTTCTACAAGAATTTCAAAATGTTGGGCAGTGGTATACTTGTTACACTTAAAGGGTGCAAATACAGGAGCTAACATTGACACTAGTCAACCACCAAATTCCAAGTTATTTTTATTAAAACTAAACAAAATAACAAAACCAATTTTAAAATAAAATTATTAAATCAAATAGGAATAGCTAATAAATTCAAATTAAAGGGTATAAATATGTTATAAAATGTTCCCATTAATAATATTGAATAACATGCACCAGTGATGAGATGAGGTCGTTCCGATGGTAAACCTCTCACACCTGTATCACGAGGTTGTGGGTTATTTGAGTCCTTTCCCATAAAAAAAAAACCGAATTTATATAATAATATAATACTTTACAAAAAAAAAAGCATACACCGGTGATGATATTTGATATTAATTAAAAAATATGATCTATAAAATTGAAAAATATTATAATAATTCAGAGTTTAGAAAGAGTGTGAGATTCAAACCCGTAATCTCGTGATGTGAGTGTGATGGGCATACCACCACTTGATGATGATCGGGGAATTAATGGGTTCTTAGAGTAATATTAGCGGCCATGAACTTTTCAATTTTCATGACTGTTTTTGAGTGATTGATGGTTTGATTCCATGGAAATGGGGGGTGGGATGTGAGTATGACAGACAAAATTGTAATGAGAGGATAAAAAGAGTAGACAGAGAGGGTGGCATTTTTTGTTTTTGTCAAAAACAATTAAACAAATATATGGGAATGGTTTTATATAGTGATAAATTGAAGGTGCAATGAGAGATTTGTTTTGGCATTGGCTTTGCATGATCATATATATTCATATTCATAAAATTAATATCAAATATCTTCATCAACAGTCCATGGCTAATATTGAATATTAAATTTACAAATTATCATATTTATAAATTAGGGGAAATGGTGAGAAATGTCACCTTTTTGTCTCGCTGTTGCACCAACGTCACCGGTTTAATAACTTATGTTTAAAAGGCACCTATTTTGGTGAACTACCAAAATTGCCCTTAAATAATCAATTTTTAATTGTCTCTGTACTTCCATCTCCACACTTGAAACACTGAAGGCAGGAACTCCTCTCTTTCTCTCTCTACAATAAATTTCAAAACTACTCAACGTTCTTCAGTAAGCACAACAAGGTAATATGTTTGTCTGAAATACTGTTTTGTATCCTTCATTTTTAAAAAACATTCCTTTTGTAAACATGAAACTGGTTTTGTCAATATTGAATCTGTGAAATTTGAATCTCCGATGCTGTTAATAAAAAGCTCGGAGCCTGTTTGAAAAAGCTCGGAGCCTTTGAAAGTGCTCGGAGCCTGTTTGAAAAAGCTCGGACACTGTTTGAAAAAGCTCGGAGCCTGTTTGAAAAAGCTCGGACACTGTTTGCAAAAGCTCGAGTCTTTGGACAAAAGGCTCGAGCCTTTAGAAAACAAGCTCGGAGACTTGAAAAAAGCTCGAAACTTTGTAAAATAGCTCGAGCCTTTAGAAAACAAGCTCGGGACTTTGTAAAAACGCTCGGGACTTTTGTAAAAAAGCTCGGGACTTTTGTAAAATAGCTCGAGCTTTTAGAAAACAAGCTCGGGACTTTTGTAAAAACGCTCGGGACTTTTGTAAAAAAGCTCGGGACTTTTGTAAAATAGCTCGGGACTTTGTAAAAAAGCTCGGGACTTTGTAAAATAGCTTTTTCCTAGCTTTTTCATCCGAGCTTTTTCATGAACTGCCCGAGATTTTTCATGAATTGATCTGCCCGAGCTTTTTGCATAAGGCTCCGAGCTTTTTCCGAGCTTTTTCATGAAAGCTCCGAGCTTTTTTATCCGAGCTTTTTCATGAACTGTCCGAGATTTTTCATGAATTGCTCGGCCCGAGCTTTTTCCATAAGGCTCCGAGCTTTTTCATAAAAGCTCCGAGCTTTTTCATGAACTAAAAAAAAAACCTCTGGGGGCGCTGCCCCCTGCCCCCCGTGAGCTGACCGGGCAGCTCGACCACCGCGAGCTCGGCGGGGAGCTCGACCCCCGAATGCGTCTGCATAGCGCCACTCCGTCACCGTTAAAGTGATTGCCTGAGTTTCAACCGGACTTTCTCTCTCTACTTCACAACTTTGTCACTGTAAACTGAATGAAAGAAAGCTGATGTGGAACAACAATTGGGGGTATTTTTGTCCGTTCACCATAATAGGTGCCTTTTAAACATAAGTTATTAAAGCAGTGACATTGTTGAAATACCACCTCCAAAAAGTGCTATTTATTTTTTGACCCCTTATAAATTAATATCAAAGATAACATGCTATTATTCAATATTATTAATGGGTACATTTTCTAACATTTGAGGGCCTCATGATTTTCACTTTCTCAAGTTCATTTTTGTATTTATTATTTGTATTGGATTCTGTTGTGAGATGTATGCATTAATTATTTGTCTTGTGCTTGATAATGTTAATTTTTGCTTCATGTGAAGAAAGTGAATATAACAATTAATGTTCCAATGTTTGGGTTCACTGCTTAATTATTGGTATTGAAACTGAGATGGTTCTCGCAGCACCTAATTAATTGTAGACTGCACTTAAGTTAATTGATGACCAACTTTATAAAACATATCTCTATGACTCTATTACAAAGACTGATCATCAGTTAAACATATGCTGGGACCCTCTTGGAAAATTTCCTTTTAGTCCTTATATTTTATTTAAAATTTTTATATTTGCTTCTTAATTCTTATAAAATAAAAATTTTATTGGTTGCTTCTGTCAAATTTGAAATTCTGGGTTCGCTTCTGGTTGGGAAGTAACATGCAGAAATTAGCATAAGAAATATTGCAGAAATAAAGAATTGAGAGAGAAAAAAGAAGATAAGATTGAGAAAATAGAAATATTGATTTCTGAGGATAGTCCGGTTTTTACACTTAATTTAAAGTTAAAAAAATGACATAATAGTCTTAAAAAACAGGGCACTAACCCACTACAAAAGCATAAACTTCAACAACTCCAAAAAAAATGATAATAAGGAGAACAACCCATTAACTTAGGCATTACCATGGGACATTAACATTTGTGATGAGGAGTAAACTGAAAGATATTGAATGTGTCCTTGCCATCCTGTTTACTAAACAATTCAAAGCCAACTCTTGTTCCTTGTATCAGCTCAGAAATCAGAATCCAAACGAGAGCGATTTATTATCTGCATCATCATCAAAAATGGATGAAATGTCCGGAAGTGATTAAAAGCGTGTCTTCTGTTGAATCATAACAAGTATCAAAGGTATCGTAATGCTGGTCCATTATGATCCTTAATTCATCCATTGTCTGAAACGGCTACAAAATATAATGTAAACTGTCGATGATCATGTGTCATTAATTATTAATTAAACTTCCTGTATCTAAACGGAGCTGACATATATACTTTAACAAGCTGTTATTAAATCAATAAGATTACGGTTGCACATCTCTGATGCGCATTTTATATGCCTGAACGACAATGAATGCTTTCGATCATATAAGAAATCACGATGATTATAACTACACTGCCACCACGTACACAAGGTTAGAACTTAGCAGCGCAAATATTTGTTGCTATGAACTTTTCGATTTTCATGGCGGTTCCTGAGCGATTGATGAAATGGTGGAAATTGATGCAGAACGGAAGTTCTAGGATCACCAGCGTAACCCTAACAGAACATAAACTGGAATCCACCAGAAAAAAAAAACTTGAAACCAAATTGTAAAATTTATTGAATACTTCGAAACTGATAACAAAAGCCTTTAAATAGGCTAAGAAAACCCTAAAAACAGAAAAGACTAAAATATCCTCATCTAAATAAAAAAAAAAGGAAAACAAATAAAACAAACACGAAAATCTTCGGATGCCCGATAACCTAACTTAAACAGCTCCGTTGAGGAAGTAAATGACGTTAACCAGGCAAGCCCCGGTTGTACCGCTATGGAGCTCTGAAAACCCTTTCCGAAAACATATTATAATAGGAAATATGACAACCGAGCGAAAAGTTATGCCCGTTTCTTTGAAACACCTCTTTTGGACAATTTCCTATCCATCTCTTCTTCAAAATCCAAAGCCAATTATCCTACATCAGAAATGGGGATGTGAGTATCAGAAATGGGGATGTGAGTATGATAGAAAAATTTGAAATGAGAAGATGGTCAGGAGCTAGAGCAGACAGATCGAGAAGGTGACATTTTTTTTTTTTTTTGTTAAAAGCAAATATATGTGAATGGTTTATATAGGGATAAATTGAAGGTACAAATTATGCGGAAAAACCCGAATAGGAGTTGAATTGGTGAGCAGGACCGTTCAAGAGATTTTTGGGACCGAGACGAACTATATGAGTGAGGCCCCTGTTCTATACACGAATTACTTAAACTTGCTTGTTTGAATTCTTGAGATTTTGTGTTTGAATTCCCACCCCCCCGGGAGTTGAGCAGAACTGTTCGAGAGATTTTTGGGACCGAGACGAACTATAAGAATGAGGCCCCCTGCGAATTACTTAAACTTGTTTGTATTCTTGACCCCCCACCAATTTCTTTTTAAACATATATAAAAGATGGGCATGTAAGCCTTTATGATAATGTATAGAGTAACGATATTTACATCCCTATAAAACTATCCTCACATCCCCAAATTTGTATTTATTTAAAGTTACAACTTTGCCCTTAAATAAAACTGTTAAAAATATTAAATATATTAATTTCACAAACCGCAATTAGAAAAACAAAAATTAAAGTTAATAAAATACCCAAGGAAAGAATTAAAAAAAAATTGTTAGTTGTGTTTGAATCTGTTACAGAGGTAGGTGAGTACTGAGTAGGAAGCAAATTTAGGATCTTCTTTGTATTTCACGTGGATCACAACCTTCAAAGGACAAGCAAAGATTCTTAACAATAACAACATTAGATCCTTGTTCAACTTTCAAGCAAATCGAACTGGTGCTCAAATACGTGTCTGATTCTTTTAGACAATTCACATAATTCTTCATACTTGTTTGTTTGCTTGTTGCTCACTGCTTCACCCATTTTGCTTGCCATTAATTTGCTTCTTCTCCAGTTCTGGATATATGCCTCTATTTTTATTATTTATTTATCGTCTCATCATTGTTTAAGTGAATTGATTTTTAGGTGTGCACGAAAGAAATTGCCTTTCACTAAACGAAAATGATTAAAACAGCAGTGACAATCCCAATCCCAATCCCATGGTTCTGTCACCGATTCACTTCTTATAATAATCTACTAGTTTTTTTTTAAGAGTAATATTCTATTAGTTTAGTATTTAACAAAAGGTTAAAATAAAGGATATTTTTGGTAATATGTGTGGTGTGTTTACAAATTATAGCATTTAAAAAAATAAATTAGGTGCGCATATATAAAGGGGTGCACATACAATTTTCCAAGGATGTAAATACCATCACTCTAATGTATATATGGGTTGTTTTTTTTTTTTAAAAAAAAAATTGTACATTGGCAACAAACTTATTTTCAAACTGAAATATACACAATATTTATTTTAAAATTGAAATTTAGAGGCTTTCGAAAACGGGAGCCCTAGACGGTTATCAACAGTGCATGGCTATTCTATATTACTGATCAAATTCATAAATTAATATCAAATATTATAATCGGTGCATGTTATTATTCAATATTATTAATGGGTGCATTTTAATTTATAACATATGAGGGCTGATTTTCACTTTCTCAAGTTCATTTGTGTATATTTTTTTTCTGTATTTAAAAAACAAAAATTCCTGTGTTTGTTCTAACTATATCCCAATAGTGTTTTTCTATAGCTTTTAATACAAGACCAAAATAAAAACTCAAAGTTAAAAGTAGAAAAATAAACTGCAGTACTTTGTACAAATGAAATTGCTTTTAAGACCTTGACCGGATTAGATTTTGACCGTATAAATGACTAAATGAGTTAGGTTAGATTTGACTGTACAAATCAATTTGCTTCATTGAAATATTGAATATATATTAATTTACTTTGTACAATTTGATTTTCTTGGGTTGTTAGACCTTGAATGCAATCCTAGCTCGGCAGGAATGAGCTTTCAAAAGAGTTAGATTAGGTTTGGCTGTATAAACTTAAATTAGCATCAAGAATTAATAAGTCTTTTTGAGATTTATTTAGGTCTCAATCTATTATCTATACATAAATAAGTCTCAATCACGTATAAATCTCATTTGAGATTTATTTAATTATAGAGCGAAGAAAATAAGCTCAACGGTAGATCAAGCAAAACTCTACAGGATATGGGGGTATAGAGGTATGTTAGACATTACCACTTTGAAATTGTTAAAAAAAAATATGAGAAACATTGCATTTGTTTAAAAACAGAAAATAATAATTATGTGTGGTTACTTTTATAAATTCCCCTAAACAAAATTGCATGATTGTTTTTTTTTTTTTTTCATGGAAAATAGTCTCGGGTTATATCCGAACCATTCTCTAGGATATTTGGATCGGATCGAATCAGGATCCAATGGTTCAATTGATTGATCCATTCCAAGTTTCCAACTTGTTTCTCTATGGACTATGGAGTCGATTAAATTTTCATTGGATAAAGGAAACACAATGTGAGTAGGGTTGTGTGGAAGTGGATGCCAATCGGTTGGTTGATAAACATGGGCTAAAGTTTGTTTTCTGACAAAAAATTGAACAGCTATCAGAGCCTAGGGAAGGCATGTGGGTCTGTTTTCAAGTCCTAGGCAGGTGGTTTCAATGTGGGTGTTGCCGTGTTGGTCGTGCATGTCTTGTTTTGTGGGGTTTTTCTAGGTGTTGCTCTGTTTTTTAATTGTTTTCTTTCTCTGTCTGTTTGGCGACTCTATTTAGGGCATGGCTTGATGTTGCCTTTTATTTGTTCTTTGTTTTGGCTTGTTTGGTTGAGTTGTTGCCCTTCTATTAATATAATCGTGCAGTTAAAAAAAAAAAAATTGGTGATGCAATGCACAGTGAGATGATATTGTAATCGATGAGTTTTGTAATAAAATTGTCACCCTTAGTTGAGATAAACATTATTCAAATTGTAAATTCAAAATCTTTTATTTGATTTTACAAAAGAGTTGCAAACTATAGTTAATTTGATTTTCTAAACAGTACTTAAAAAGTAGTTTGAATTCTAAAAATTTGATATATCACCTACGAGAAACTCGAATCGGGGCATCGTCAAGATGAATGAACACCAATTACCGCTATGTCACATCGGGTACATGGCGATTATATATATATATATATATATATATATGTAGTAGACTTACAAATTAACTAATAATATGAAAAACTTTCCATGATGAAATCTAGTAATAAAACCTATTGATTTTATTCTGAGTTCTGCATAAATCATAATTGTAATGTATACAACAGATGTAATGTCAAGTGTTTTTTTTTTAAACTAATTTAAAGCAAATGAACTCCTAATCAACAAAAGTTAATTTTAAACATTGTTCCATGGTTTTGGTCGATTTAGGAGGATGTATTCGATTAGGATTTTTAAAGATTTTTAAAGATTTGAAAAGTTTGAGTGTATTCAATAGACTTTTAAAAAGTCTATAAAAGTTATGAGATATTCAATAAAGACTTTTTAAAAGTCCATAAAAGTCCAGAGGTATTAAAAAAGTTAATGACTTTTATGGAATTCATATATTCAATGACTTTTGTAGGCTTTTGGGTTAACGGTATAAGTACCAAGCTTCACAAATTCTCTTCCACTCTCCCAAAAACCTTTTAAAGACTTTTATTTGAGAAGAAAAAACCAATCACTTTTCTAGAAAAAAAAAATGATACTGTTCAACCGGAGAAAGCCAATTCAACCTTCCACCCAACCCTATCATTCACAACTAATCAGCGTTAATTTCTTGATAATTCCTCTCTCTCTCTCTCTCTTAATTTGTGATTAAAGAGTCCTATTACTGTTTCACATATTAGAATTTGAAGAGATTAGACCGGCACTCATATAGATACATATATAAATGATTTTATTTTTAATGGTTTGTGTGGGAACACACTTGAAGACAATGATACTGTGCGAAACAGCCTGATTGTGGCTTATACAACACTGTGTCATTGACAAATACAAATAGTAATCAAATCTTGCATAAATATTTTCTCCAAAGCAAAATTTTTTGAAAGGTCCAAAACAAATTATTTATTCGGCTCATCTTACCTTCTTCATTGAAAATTTTAGTAGTAATTTATAAGGTAGATATAATATATGATCAACAAACTTATTTTTTTAAAAAAATTAATAAAACAAAAACAATGTAGACATATCCTAATATAAACCACTAAAATATGTAATTTTTCTTTCATAGCCCCACATTATAGGCATATATACAGCATCTTAGGGTTTTGATCCTTGATTAATTTGATGAATAATTATGTAATATGGATTTCTTTTAATTAATGTCAATAGCATAAAAATAAGATGAGAGAAAATAAAACAATCACAACAAAGATATACATGGAAAACCTAAATCGGGTAATAAACCACGGGCCATCAGGACGATAGAGAAAAATCCACTATATGATAAATTGTTACAACCATATACTCCAAGATTCTCTCTCACACCTCAGCCCCAAACCACGGAGCTTTACCAAGTCCTCAAGCTCACAAATGAGCTTTACTTCATGATTCTCAGCTCATAAAAGCTCAGAAGATCCTCACCAAGAACCCCCTCAATATCCCCTAGGTCTCCCCTGAATATTACCCATATATCTCATACTTGATACACTGATATTCTCTTGGATCCCTCCCCGAATATTCTCATGGGTCTCTCACTCAGATCTACCCCCTCTTTAATGTTACATGTTGGATATGGCTCGAATTTCCAATGGTTACCAAACGAAATTCACCAATGCGGAGACTTCCTGGAGACGTGGGACACTTTTGGAAGTATGAGATCAAGTTTGAGGGAGGCTTGCAGATCTGAAGAATAAGAGAAACTGAAAACAGCTCAAACCGCTATGGCTTGTGCTGTGGATTTCCACAATGGCAGGGACATCGGTCCCATTCCAGTAGGCAACCGCTGTGCCTTGCGTTGTGGGAATCGACAGCGGTTGTGTTCCAAGAAGCCTACGCCGTGAGTTGCGTTGTGGGTGTCACAGCGGTGGAACAGCGGTAACGGTAGGACATCAATTGTAACTTGATGACGTGGCGCGTGGATCTCGGTTTTCTGAGCAATGTAATTCAAGACGATTTAGGAAGCGGGTGGCCAACTGCAACTTGAATCGTAGTCAATCTTAAACACGCGTTGAATAAGGAAATATTAATTGGAAAGGGAAATAGTTTTGTTTCTAGAAGTTCTTATAGAAAAAGGATTTCTCCTTTACAAGATAACTTGTCATAAATAGAAAATATTATTTATGTGAAACAAGGAAATCTTGTATGTATAGGAGAAGAATTTTCTTGTTGATTTAAACTCTCTGTAATTCATATAAATATACCATAATAGCTAGGTTATTGGGTGTGGAGAAAATTAGCAATTAATTAGAGAGATCTCAAAAGAGAGCATTGAGTGTAATTGGGTTTGGGGTTAGAGAGAGAAAAATCCTGAGACTCAAGTTGTAACAATTTTCTTCATAGTGGATTGATTTCTTATTGTCCTGACGGCCGTGGTTTTTTCCCGATTTGGGTTTCCACATAAAATCTTCTTGTGTTGTGTGTTTGGATTTATTTTCTTCTTCATCTTAATTCTTTTGCTATTATTTGTTTGTGTTCTATCCGGCAACGCTTCCGCATAGTGATGTTTGTGCGCTAACATTACAAGTATTCTTTTTTGCTCCACTTGGATTTCTTTTAATTATAATTATGTAAAATTTGATGCATTGATTATGTTGTTGGTAAGACTGCATGGAAGAACTATGATTTACAGTTGTTGGTGTTGCATAATTATCTACTGCATTTACTCTTTATTTTATTTTTCTTTAAAAAAAAGTCGTGTGTTTACTATTGACTGTGTAGTGTAGAGTGCAACAATTTTTTTTTTTTTTTTTTTTTGTATTTGACACCGTTAATATATATAATTTATGTTTCCGATTATATATCTTTTGGGGTTGAGCTTTATTTTGAAGCATTCTTTATCATTTGTTGCTTTTAGGAAGACAGTAAAAACTTTGAGCACACTTGCTTTTGGAAACAATCCTTTTACAGTAAAGCTCTGGAAACAATCCTTTTATAGTAAAGATATAGTTAGCTTAAATCTTCCAGATTTTTCTGGTGTTGTGCTTAAAGTATGCTTCAACCTACCTGCTACTGCTAATTAGGGGCATCTCCACCAGAAATTATAGGTCTCACATCAAAGTTATGTTCATTTTAACTCAGAAATCTAAAGTTTGAGTTCCCAATCAATTAAAGATCAGCTCTATGTTTTTTTTCTTTCTTAGTTATGCCCACTTAGGATTTGTCAACAACAATTACTATTGTTAGAGATGGTTAGAGACCATCTGATTTGTTCTATAATCTAACATTCTTAACTAACTTTCGGCTGACTACCATTCTAATATTTTGATTGTAATACATTATATGAATGCAATCTTATGTAATATTGATTGTTCTATTGCTTTGTTTATTTTTTTTTCAGGTGGTTCCATTTATATATAATGTATCATTCCAATATGCATGAAGATGAGGTAGAGGAAGAAGAAATGGAAGAAGAAGAGGAGATGGAAGAATTATTATTTGAAACTATTAAGTGTTCATTGATGGCAATTCAAGCAATTCTCCATGTGCTAAATAAGCTTATAGTTATCATGTGTCGCGAACGTGTCAAACGTCCACTAACTAGGCGACTAATAACCAGAGGTGGATATGATTACATATATAAAATCTTAAATGAGGAACCAGCACACTTTCGACAAATTTATAGAATGTATCCCTATGTGTTTGTAAAGTTGTGCAGCATCATTAGAGAAAAGCAGTTATAGTAATCGACACGGAATAATTTTATAAAATGTTTTAGCTGCTTGTAACTTTGATTTGGAATTCATATATGTGCTTAGTGGGTGGGAGAGATCTGCACATGATTCAAAAGTGTTAAATGATGCTTTATCAAGAAGGAACGGACTTAAAGTGCTACAAGATATTGTTTTTTTTATTGCCACTTATTATTATATTATTGTTTTAGCTTTTATTGCCACTTATTTGATTTTTGTTATAAAGTTTATACATCGCTTACTATCTGTATTAGTATCGTATGTTCAGGTAAATATTTTTTGGTGGATTGTGGATTTCCAAATCGACGTCAATTCTTAGCTCCTTTTCAAGGTGTCCGCTATCATCTTTAAGATTTTGGTGGTCAAGGTCGTGACCCAGAAAATGCAAACGAGTTGTTCACTCTTCACCATGCTTCCTTGAGGAACGTAGTTGAGAGGATTTTTGGTATATTTAAATCACGGTTCACAATTTTTAAAACAACTCCTCCATTTCCATGTAGTACACAAGCAGAGCTAGTGTTAGCTTGTGCATGATTACATAACTTTCTTCGTAAGGAGTGTCGATCTGATGAATTTCCAATTGAATCGGATGATGAAGCTTCATCATTACTAGTTAAAGAAAATGATGATTTTGAACTATTTTTAGAGACTCAAGAACAACAAAGAGAGAATGCTAATGGATGGAAGGATACTATAGCTGCTAATATGTGGAGAGATGTTGGACATCTTGTTAATTGACTGTGTTTATTTAAAATAATTGTTGCATTGTGGTTGTTGTGTTAGGGAGTGAGCAGCCCTGTGTTTTTCTTTTATGTTGTTTTGGATGCCTTGACCTGCTTTATAATACATTGCCTTTTCAAAAAAAAAAAAAACACATAGGTCGGGAGTATTACACTATTACTCTTGCATGTAGACTTTATTTTAAAAATGTTTCTAAAAGTGTTGGAAATTTTGTGATGAACACATATTTTGAGAGTATTATTTGGGTATGATTGATTCCATGAAAATGGAAGATCAAAGTATATTCGAATTCTCCTCCGTGAGAGCTTCGAAATTGTATACTCAAACTCACAAAATTATTAATGGGTGAATGAGAAATTGAGTCTCAAGATGAGCCCATTGTGTAGGGAAAAATGTGCATCCCACATTGGTTGGGGGAAACACTTATATGTGGTATATACGTGGTTGTATGATAGTAGCTTATAAACATGTGTGTGGGCACGTCCTGCGTACACGAATGCTGCACCGATTGGACCGTGAGAGTACAATCGACTTTTTGCTACTATTTTTAATTTCTTTTTTTCTAAATCAACATTTTATTGATTAGGAAAGAATTAATTTAATTTATTTTCCCTAAGTTAAACGGTTTAAATGATAAGGAAAAGTTGACTAACGAAACAGTTAATTTCCGTTTTGGGTTATGGAAATTAATTAGATTAAGGAAGGAGTTGATTTCCTTTTTGGATTCTGATACTTACTTGATCACTAAGTAATCAAAATCAATGTTTAATTAGGAATATATCTTTTTGAAGATTATTCCTTAATTATTTTCCTTTATCATTACAACCTTAGTTATTAAGTATTTCCATATCAATCATACGGATTAGGTTTTCTATTTAAACCCTATTCTATTTTCCTCATTAGATTATTATGAAATCACGAAATTAAGAGAAAATATAGTTCTTTTCCTAGTTCTTCTGTTCTTCGTGTCTTGGTAAGTTTGAATTCAATTTGAGTTCGCTGACAGTGGTTTGTGTTCTACACATCCACTGTTTAAATCGTTGTATCCTGGGAAACAATCGCCATACACATACGGTGTTAGCCGGCGAAATTGTCTTAAGGACACCGTGTGAAACACGGGCCTCGATTTATCTAACTTGATGTTTTCTATTTATTGTTTTTTTTTCTGTCTCTTGCATATTCGAACCAGATTGTTTTTGAGCAATACAAACAACAAAAAATGCATCAAATTTTATGAAGACAATCCAAATAGTAATGTCTTCAGAACTTTCTTTGTCTGCACTACTTGACAGTGTATGATTTTTTAGAGATATATGAGCAATCTAACTTGAAGGCTATTGCTTTGTTGGATACCAACTTCTTTAATGATTGTTCATTTATTGTTGGTTAGCATAAAAATCACAGGAAACCAATCAATTACCTTTGCTCAATAACTCTGCCTTGATTGTGGTCAATTACTTCTATGGAATTGAACTTTGTACAAGAAAAGATTTTTAAGCAACATAATCAATTTAAGAATAATTTTGGTATGATTCGTATGAATTTGTTACCTTAAAAACTGTCAACTAAGCAGATTTGTGAGAAGTTTGGTATCTTAGGAACATATGCTCCTTAGTACGACCTTCTTTTACGTTACAACAAAGTAAATATTATTTTTAGATATCAAAGTCAATGAAAGTCTATCGATTGTCTTTGAAAATTCATCAATGTCGTTGAAAGTCTTTAAAATGAATGTATATAAAAGTCTATGAAAATCTTTCAAACTTTTGTAAAGTCTAAAAAAGTCATTAAAAATCCATAAAGTCTATAAAAGTCATTCACTTAAAAAAAGATTTTAATAGTCATTTGAAATCTTAATTGAATATACCCTTTTTAGTGTCGGATTCTGACACAATTATTAGTTAGCTAGTGAATGTACTTTCAATTCTTTTTTTTTTCTTACATGCATTCAGACCCCATTCATCAATTTTTTTTTAAATTTTACAAAATTACTTAAGTTCAAGATTTTTTAGAGAGTGAGGAAGGACTCGTACCCGTAATCTCGTAGTGCTGGCCTCATGATTTTCACTTTCTCAAGTTCATTTTTGTATTTGTTTCTGTATTTAAAAAACAAAATTCCTATGTATTTGTCTTGTGCTTGATAATGTTAATTTTTGCTTGATACTGATATCTCTCTGTATATGTGTGTATCATGTGAAGGAAGTGAATATAACAATTAATGATCCACTATGTGGGCTTAATGCTTAATTATTGGTATATGAAACTGAGATGGTTCTCGTAGCACCTTAATTATAGACTGCACTTAAGTTAATTGATGATCAACTTTATAAAACATATCTCTAGCTATGACTCTATTACAAAGACTGATCATCAGTTAAACATATGCTGGGACCCTCTTGGAAAATTTCCTTTTAGTCCTTATGTTTTATTTAAATTTTTTATATTTGCTTCTTAATTCTTATAAAATAAAAATTGTATTGGTTATTCCCGTCAAATTTGAAATTCTGGCTTCGCTTCTGGTCGGGAAGGAACACGCAGAAATTAGCATAAGAAATATTGCAGAAATAAAGAATATAGAGAGAAAAGAAGACAAGATTGAGAAAATAGAAATATTGATTTCTGATGATAGTCCGGTTCTTACACTTAATTTAAAGTAAAAAAATGACATACTGGTCTTAAAAAACAGGACACTAACCCACTACAAAAGCATAACCTTCAACAACTCTAAAAACAATTAATAGTAAGGAGAACAACCAGTGGCGGACCCATGAATTTTAATCAGCTAGGGCACTTGAATAAATTAAAATCGCAATTATATAAAAAACTACTGAAAAATTAAGATCATAGTAAAATAGTTTTTTTTTTTATAGATAAAATAAAATAAATAGAACACTTACTTAGATGAATTAAATAATCTTGCATTTACAAAGAAATAAAAACAGGAAAAAATATTAAAAAATAAATAATAACAAGAAAAATAACATAAATAATGAAAAATATTAAAAGAATAAATTACAATCTAATTTTATAATAAGAAATTTTGTTTTACATTTATAATGAATTCAATTTAAATTTATACAATAATAATTTATTAATAACTATTATTAGACATGTTTTTAAAATTTTTATTCTTTAAATTATTGGTATATTATTGATTTATTGATTCTAAATAAATTGAACTATAAAATAAAGAAAATACTAAGAATAAAATAAAATGAATCATAGTAATAGATTGACTATTTTAATCTAATAATTAATCTAATAAAGTAAAACATGAGATTTTAGGGCTTATTGATTGGACGTATTAGATATGTCAAATTAAAACTATTAGAAATAATAAAAATCCAAAATAATAATATATAGTCTAATATAAAATAAAATTGAATTAAGTACACACAAATTAATGGTAGTTAAGAAATTGACAATGATGGAATAGAGAAAATGAATCGGAAAAGATGGTAAAATAAATAAGATATAAAAAGTTAGGAGATACAATTGAATTAAAAAGAGACATTAAAAAATTAGAAGATAAAATTAAATTAAAGAAGAACCTATTTGAATGAGATGAGACTTGAACCATGCACCCTAAGTCTAAAAATAAAGATCCACTACCAGCTATCCTAACAACAATTTAATGACAACTATTCTTAATAAATATGTATATATACAATATACAAAGAATCAATTTTTTTAAAAAAATTGAGGTAGGCACGGGCCCTATCTGGTCTCCACGTGGGTCCGCCCTTGAGAACAACCCATTAACTTAGGCATTAACGTGGCACATAACACATAACACGTACATATTACTGGGTTTCAAAGCCAACTCTTGTTCCTTGTATCAAAAGGATACATGATCTGCTCAGAATCCAAACGAGAGCGATTTATTATCTGCATCATCATCAAAAATGGATGAAATATTCAGAAGTGATTAAAAGCGTGTCTTCTGTTGAATCATAACAAGTATCAAAGGTATTGTAATGTTTTTCTATCAAACGTGCTAATTCATCTATTGTTTGAAACGGCTACGAAATGTAATGTAAACTGTCGATGATCCTGCGTCAATAATTAAACTTCTTATATCTACTACTACAAGAAAAAGTGTCTTTTTTGACCAATTATTTCCGACGGAGTGAAACTATGGTCGGTCATTGTTGTTTTTCCAATGAAAAAAATAAGGTCGTCAGAGAAATATAACAATAATGTGTATTTGTTACGACGAAACAAATACCCAAGGAAATAGTGTCTAAAGTCGTCATAAATAATGTGAAAATAGCGCCAAAACTTGACGCAAATACTATTTTTGACCACAAGTATCTAGCCTTCGGAAAAGATGAATCTTCTCTGACCACAATATTTGATCATCGGAAATACCAATACTATTTTTTACAACTCTAGCTCTCATAAAAGATTAATATTTTTCGACCATTATGGTTGTTCCTCAGAAACGCCAATACTATTTTTGACCACATGTATCTAATCCTTGAAAAAGATGAAAATTTTCTGACCACAACAGTTGATCCTTAGAAATGCCAATACTATTTATGACCAAATGCATCTAGTCCTTCCGACCACAATAGTTGATCATTGGAAACGTTAATACTATTTTTGACAATATGTATCTAGTCCTAAGAAAAGAATAATATTTTCCGACCACAATAATTGATCATCGATATTGTACAGGACCTGCTATTTTTGCTTCCCAAGCTAGATGGATAGGCAAGTGCACCATTATAACAAAAAATGCATGAGGGAAAATTCTTTCCATTTTTCAAATAGTTAACCCAATTTATTTTTTAAGGCATTCTAAATCTTCTTTTCTCAAAACTTTAGCACATATATTTTCAAAAAACTCACATATACAATAGCTGATCCTTAAAAATATAGCTGATCCTTAAAAATATTATACAATTTCTAACCACATGTCACGTGCCCTAAAAAATAGTGTACATAAAAATAATTATATTATGTTTTAAAATAAAATTCATAAAAAGTAATTTTAATAATATAAATTGTGATAATATTTTGAAAAAATAATTTTTCATTTAAAAATAAAATTTAATTACTTTTAAATATAACATATACCGATTTGTTAAAAAAAAAATACAAGAGAAAACAGTCGAACACGTGTAAAGACTAATCAAATGTGCTGAAGGGTCCAGGGTAACAATGTAATTGTAAAACTTGAAAGTAAAAAACCCTAAATCCATTTAATTTTTGGGTATATTACACTGAACGCCTTGAGGTTTGGACAAGTTACACTTATATAGATAAGTTTCTTTATTATACACTTATATAGATAAGTTTCTTTATTATACACTAACACCCCTAAAATTTAAAT
This sequence comes from Dipteronia sinensis, assembly GCA_033220585.1. Taxonomy (NCBI): domain Eukaryota; kingdom Viridiplantae; phylum Streptophyta; class Magnoliopsida; order Sapindales; family Sapindaceae; genus Dipteronia; species Dipteronia sinensis. The sequence continues at coordinate 4,077,556 of CM065643.1, forward strand.
TTGACTTTAAAAATACCTAAAATGCCCTTAGTTATATTATTTTACACTTTATTTTTTTTACCTTTTAATCAAACACTTTATAAACTTTAATAAAATAAAAAATTAAATAAAATATATGATTCATTAAATAAATAAATAGTTTAAATAAATAAATAGTTTTTTAATTAAATAAATAAATATTTTGAATAAATAAATAATTTTAAAATAAATAAATAAATAAATAGTTTTTAAAAATAAAATAAATAAATAGTTTTAAAAAATAAAATAAATAATTAGTTTTAAAAAAATAAATAAATAAATTTAAAATATAAATAAATAAGTGAAAAACTTAAAAACATTAAATTTTTTAAGGATATTCATTAATAGGGACAAGAAAAACTCTAAATATCTAAACTTTTACTGTAAAGATGATGGTGAGAGAAGCTTCAAGGTTCCTAACACTCCTTAGATATTTAGAGCTTATATTGTCCCTATTAATAGATATTCTTAAAAAATTAATTTTTTTAATTTTTTCACTCATTTTTTAAACTATTTATTTATTTAAAACTATTTATTTATTTGATTTTTTAAAACTTTTTTATTTAATGTTTTAAATTATTTATTCACTTAATTTTTTAAAGAATATTTATATTTACTTTTTTCAAACTATTTATTTATTTAATTTTTAAAACTATTTATTTATTTAATGAATCATATCTTTTATTTAATTTTTTTATTTTATTAAAGTTTATAAAGTGTTTGATTAAAAGGTAAAAAAAAATAAAGTGTAAAATAATATAACTAGGGGCATTTTAGGTATTTTTAAAGTCAAATTTAAATTTTGGGGGTGTTAGTGTATAATAAAGAAACTTATCCATCTAAGTGTAACTTATCCAAACCTCAAGGGGTTCAGTGTAATTTGCCCTTAATTTTTTAATGTTTTGCTATTAGGGTTCCAATTTATTTGAATATAGAACAAAGAACAAAGAGTCCTGCAGAAGCTATATAGGTGAGATTAAAATTGTGACGTTAATTTGCATCAATTTTTTACAACTTCTCTCTGATAAACATTGATTTTTTTAATTTCGTTCAATTGCAGTTTACAAGAGGCATACTTCATAAAATTTTGCCTCTAAAGATTTGAGTTTCAATGCTCAGGCAAATTTAATATGTTTCTAGACTTCTTCAATGATCTTAAAGGTTGTTATATGATTGCTTTACAACGGTGATTATCTTAAATCTAATTATTTTATTATATCAATTGATTTGTTCAAATATTTTTGTAAGCATAAGATTAACTTGTCTATTAATTTCACTAATATGGAGATTTAAGCAAGGGATAAATATTAGTCCTATCTTATTATCAGGTATCTTACAAAGTTGTAATTTTTTATCTGCAGGAGACAACTCATGTATTGATATTTTCGAAGCTTCGACTTATGTTGTGAGGGTTTTACAAGAATTTTATTCTCTTCTCTGTGAGAGTTCTGTATTTTCTTAACTAGTTATATGGTGTAAAAAAACAACAACTAGCCCTGTGACGAATTTGTAACTGTTGTATATATACATGTTATCTGTACTATTTGAGTTTTACTTGTCATATTATTATATACAATTCTTGTTATTGAATATTAGATTTTTTTTAATGAAAAGATGACTACTGTTGTTGAACTCTTTGATTGAAATATTTAGTAATCAATCCGATCAATGCAGCAGGTCCTCAAAAATACAATATCCACAGTTGAACTCCTTGAAAATACATTATTTTCAACAACGTTACTCCTCAAAAATACATTACTTCTGACTACTGTAATTTCCTTGGTCATAGTGATGCATTATTTTCAACCACAATATTACATTATTTCTGACCAGTGTAATTTACTTGGTGATGGTGATGCATTATTTTCAACCACAGTCTCCTTCGGTAATAAGAGCATCTCCAATGCTATTATGTATTTGGAGAAAATGGAGTGTTACATAGGATAGATACAAAAGAAGTTAGAAAAACCCTCTCCAATGCAATTATCTAAGTTGAATATGGAGATGATGTGGCAAAAAAAAAGTTTGAGAATATGGAGTTGAGTTTCTAATTCTAGAAACTCTTCTAGAAATGCTGACTAGGATTTCTAACTATTTCCACTAATAATATCAAAACTTATTTAATTGTAAAATAAAAGAGGAGAGAGAATGACATAATTGTTTTATTATGATTGGTCAAAAAATAGATACATATTTGATTTTAGATAATTGCATTGGAGATGTGAATATGCATTTCTCTACAAAATTTTTAAAAGTGGGCCTATTTTAAATAGAAATGCTGATGTGTCACTATTTAGAAACTCAAAAATGCATAATAGAATTGGAGATGCTCTAACTTATATCTGACGACAAATACTGTCATAAATGATCTCCTAATCTGGTTTCCAAAACCTTTTACGACAATATAGTTCCTTTTCTCCAACTACTCATAGCCCTCAGAAATGTTGTATTTCCGATGGCTCGTCAAAAAAAAATTATTTTTCACGATACTATTTCCGATGGAGACCAACAATCTTTTCCTGTCAAAAATGTACATTTTCCTGTCAAAAATGTACATTTTCGACGACTTTTTGACATTTTCCGACATATTTAGCGCTCGTAAAAGACCATGTTTCTTGTAGTGATTCTGACTCCGACAATCTTCATCATCACCACATCGACTTCTTCACCTATAAAAAAAAAACAATAAGAAACCCACCCACAATAAACCTATACTTTCGTATGAATTACTTACAAATAAATTTATATATATATATATATATATATATATAAAGCGTTAAGAGAAGATTTAGGTGTTTACTCGTTTGAAGAGTAGAGAGGTGATATCAGAGATTGGCTGATTTTCCCATTAACGCCCATTCCAAAACTTGTAATTGTAAAGAGAAATTTGAGAGGGTTGTGTTCATGAGCAGTGAATATATCCATGGAGGGTGGCTGTGGGTTAGTAGTGAAGAAGGTTCTGGGAGTGAGGGTTGTTTAAATAGACTACTATGACATGAGGGCTGGCCTAGCCTCATTTTCACTTTCTCAAGTCCTTTTTTTTTATTTAAAAAACAAAATTTTCTGTGTTTGTTCAAACAATATTCAGATAATATTTTGTACAGATCATGAAATATCTTTTAAGACTTTGACCAGATTAGGTTTGATTCTTTTGACTGTTCAAATGAGTTAGGTTAAGTTTGACTGTACAATTCAATTTACCTTGTTTAAAGAATGCAATTCCCACACTAGAGTAGAGATTTCAAAAGAGTTAACTTGGGTTTGGATAACTGAAAGATTTTGTTGGGTTGTTAGGTAGATTTAATGCGAATTTGGTAGTGGAGCTATATTTTGAAATCTTCGACCAACAAATCAAGAGACCTTAATTTTTTTTTTCTAAAGAGTAATTACTTTACATTGTAATGTCTAATTTTATGCTATATTATCACTAGATTAAAAAAATGTTAGGAGAAACAAGAATCACTCATTGAAAATAACCAATTCGGTGTTGAATTTAGGGGTATCAGTGCCCAACTGCCCATTAGCATATTTTGTAAGTTACGTTAGGTTTTAGTGTTTGACTATACAAATGTACCAGGATGAGTGTTTGACTCTACTCTTGGTTGTTTTTCAGCTCTTTGAATATTTTTTTTACGTTTTTGAGACAAATTTTCCAGTTAATTACATATCAGCCCATATTTCAATTTTAAAAATAAAATCAATCTTTTCCTTTTCTTTTCAAAATTTCCATTAGCTCCTCTTTATTGCATGAATGCCTTTCACTCCTTGGGTTGGCTGTATAGATTCTTATTAAATTTGTTGTCATTGGTTCACTATTCCAATTAAATTTGTCTTAAAAGATCCCTCTATAACAAAATATTTTTTTTATCTAATAATAATTATATTATCGGTAACATTTGCACAAAATATATATATATATATATATTAATTATTCTTTATTAATCACCAAGCATAAGACTTTCATCGATAGCTTTTAAATCTATAACTACAAAAATAAAGCCTCCATATGCGTAACTCAGCTGGTAGATGGACGAACTTGAGACTTGGATAAATGAAAAAAAATACCTGATCTAGATTGGTAGATAGATCAATGCCGTAAAAAAACTACAAAAATAAAAATAAAATTAGTATATAATAATACAAAATTTGTTTCGTCTTAAAAAGTTAGGAAAAAAACGAAGAATACCAGTTTAGCATACCATATCTCGAAAAAAAAATATTGGAAGATCCAATATAAGGTGTCATGTTCTTGAATATATAAAAACTGGTATTCATCTAAACCTACAATTATACAACAATTAACTCATTGGTATTCATCTGTACCTATAATTATACATTATTGACCTATAATTATTTGAACACATACCATCTTCCGTATCTTGCACCGTTGTTTCAAAATCAACTCATTGTAAATGTTGACTAGAAAAGCACTTTAACAAATTATATTTTCCATGTAACATAAATTAAATTAATAATTCTTTGTATAAGCTTTAATAATGAACAAAAATAACTTGGGATGTGATTAAATATATCATTAAAGCTTATTAACCCATCTCAAAAGTCAAAAGTGGAGAGAAGCATAGACAATTTTGAAAATAAAATGGAAGGGTTAACTTTATTTATAAAATTGAAATATGGGCTGATATGTAATTAGTTGAAAATTTGTATCAAAAGCTTTAAAAAAATATATTCAAGAAGCTGAAAAACAGCCAAGATGACAGTCAAATCTGGTAGAAAAACAGCCAAGAGGACAGTCAAACCTGGTAGATTTGTACAGTCAAAACAGTTTCATTGAAAGAATGCAACTCAAAACTCAGTACTCTAGCCAAAACGTATGTTCAATTCCTCCTTTAATTTTTCTATTTTTTTCAACTTTTCATATTTGTCGGGTTGAACGAATATATATTTTGTTTGTTAGGTGGATGTTGTTAAGAAGAAAGTCTATTATGTTGCATAATCTGATTTTAATGAATTTAAGAACAAATGAGAGCAAGTTTAATTTGTAATATTTTATAATCTTTTAAGACATTAAATTTTTTACATTTAAATCTTCTAAACTAGAATAGAATTGTTAAATTATATTTACTTTTTTTCTAAACCTGATATAATCAAGAAGAGTTATAAAAGATACGAAATACATAATGACAGAAATAATACATGAAAAAGAATTATTTTAGCAATTACGGCTAATTAAGGAAGCTTGAAATTGTATATCATCTCTTATCACATATTTGCACACATCCTTGCAAGCTAGTGATGGTGGTTCAAGTCTCAAACTCCCATTTTAAAGTATATATCAGGTTATTAAGGTTTTGACAAATCCTTTAAACTTGGAAGGGAACACTGCACGCGTACACACATGCACCATTGAATATATTATGTGTTAGTTATAAGTCATATAACAAACACTCAAAAACAAAATATATTACGGATCTAAATCATCACAGACGTGGAAAGATCGTGTGGAAGCCCAGGCTTGTAGGTCGGAGGAGCCAGTCCAGCCCCTCTAGATCTAGCCCTGGATCCTGAGGAACCACCAACAACGTGAAGGTCCGTGCCAAGGTATCCAGGGAGATGGTAGGGGCAGTCGAGAACATAATATATAATAGTGTAATTAGCAGCAAAATAGTGTTCATTGACTTCATTTTCTTTTAATTTTCTCAACATCCAAACAACAATAATATTAATCTAGAAACATATATAAATGTGTAATTTATGATAATGAGATCGGAGAGAATGTGTACCAGACCAGATTTTTTTATCATGTACCAAATCTGGCATGCAGTTTAAAGTATGCATTATCCTGAAATACTGCAATTAATATCTAATTTTTAAAAATGAAGTAAATAAAAGCATGCATATCCTGAAATATTGTAATATCTTCTTCTTTCTTTTGAAAATATTGTGATATCTATTGTTTTTTTTTAAATCATAATTTCCCGAAATGAATTTGTAAAGCTCAAATTTACCCTTACAAAGTTACACGTACTGGAAACAGTCATAATTGTCGAAATGAATTTTTATGAATTATTATATTATCTTTAAAATAATCAATTTAAAATCCATTAAGATAATTATAATATTAAATTTATAAAATAAACTAATATAACAAATTATTTATTAAATATAGAATATCGAACTAAAAAAAACAATGGCCACCGCCGGAGTTATTGTGTTTTAAATTAGATCATTTATAATTATTTTAAACTTCAATGACAATAATGTGATAATTCTATGATAATGTAACTAATGTTAAATATAAATCATGAAGCTAGAGCATTAAATTCTAATTATATACTCATTTTTACTAGTACGCATCATCTTTCATTGTACATTTGCAGACAAAGATAGATTTCAAGAAGAGAAAATATCATCAATCATTTTATTTTATTTTTTATCAAAATTAATCTATCTCTAGGAAAGGTTTATGATAAATTTTATGAAAGATATTTTGAAACTTTTATTAGAAGTTCAACTGGGGTTTTAACTAATTGCAAAAGACAATGGATCTGATTATTTATTAATAACCTTAAAGGAGGACATTCTCGTTTAACATCTGAAATCAAGTCCAATTAGAAAAATCAAATCACTATATATACTGCAAATTATAAGAGATACTAAAGAATTGTAAATACCCCTTGAGATCATTATAAGATGACATTAACTAGATAATTAAAACAATTAAATAGATAGATTTTGCAACTTATTAATATTATATGATCAGTGGTGAATTAATCTATAAAATTTTATACCACCATCGCTTAATTTCCGCAAATTAATGGCATATGAACTAATTTTATTAACAGTAGCAGCATGTTAAAAAGTAAAAAATAAAGTAAAACACTTCATGATCAGCTTCTCTCTTAGTCATCCAAAAATGGAAAAGACAGTTTACTCGTGGTCTTATAACCAACTTATAAGCTAGAAACCCTTCGATACAAAAACCAGAAACTAACATCTTTATACTGTCTGTTAGGAATGTAAATGAATCAAAGAAAGCTAATCCAGATTGATCCCCATTGGTTGTTTAAGTAGCACACAGATTATTACAAAAGGGAGAAGATATCAGCCGTAGATTTTTTTTTTGAACGGCAAATTTTATTCATAGTGAGCAAGCAAGCTACAAGAACCTAACGGACCAAAGCTCAACCTAAACCCTACCAAGCAAGACTACAAGCAAAAAGGAAAAACAACCCACCCAAACATAAAAAATCACCGCAAAACAGCAACAACCCACAAACCATAGACACAAACGTAGACCTAAGCCAACCTTGGCTACAAAAGGCCACAAAAACGAAACAGCACCCACCCAACAACAGTATAAACCGGTCACTGAGTTTTCGTCATGTTCAGCTTATCACCCATCAACTTCGAAATCGCTTTTGTAATGACATCAACCATCCTCACTTCCTTATCCTTGAAATCAAACCCCAATGCAGTACCGATGTCTATAAATTTAGTATTTTCCTCCTCAAGGATCCAAGACATGTTAAACTTAGAACATCTAGTCTTCATTCCATGACCCTTAGCAATAAGACACAAACCTCTATCATTCCTCATCTTAGAATTGATGATAACTTCATCATTGGCTTCCCACTCTACATGAATTTAAAACAACTTGTACTCATTAGTAAAATTAAATGGATCATAGAACCCAATCCCCCTTCCAATATTTGGGCTAGAGTGATTGCAAAAAGCTGACCCACCATCACATTCCTAATAACATTTTCTCCCTTCAAGAAATGAGAATTAGAAAAAAGCCCCTTTCTACTCACTAAATCATTCGAATCATACCTTGTCTCACCTTCCACAATTTCAACATCTGCAAAGCTGTTTCTTTTCTCCCCTGACAACTTGGCAAAACAACTAGAGGCTATATTATTCTTCTTTATCTTTTCACGGTACCAGCTCTCCCTACCTTTGTCTGAAAAGGACAACCCCTCGACTTCATTACCCATGTTTAGCTTGAAAAGGCAATCTGGACCCTTGTTTCTTACACCAGCCTGACCACCATTTCTTTTCTGGATTAACCTCTGGCATGCTTCCCTCTTAGAGACCATCTTGACATTGTTGTAGACATGTGCATTGTCCTTTCCATTCTCCAAAGCTTTGTCTTTAATATCAGAACAAAAAAAAAAAGATAACTTGTGGTCAATCTTGAGACAACCGAAGACTTCTTTTTTAAGAGACATATTTCCATCATCCAGAGCACTTTTATTCTCACAAGACCGTTTGGAAAAACACTTTGAGACAACGGTATACTTCATTTTCAAAAATCGATGGCTCTCTTTAGCTTTGACTGACTTGGCTAGCTCACCACCATCATTATCCATGTTTAGCTTTAAAAAGCCACTTGATGAAACCTCTCTTAATCTAATCTCAACACCACTCCCTTTATTGTTAATAACCTAGTCTACAGACCCTTTAGAAACCTCATTGTCTTTATGACAAACACGAAAACCATCCTTCACTTCCTCAAAGCATTGTTTGCTTGTTCAAAAACAAAAAGAGCACGTTTGCAGGCAACCTTCCTAGCAAACGAGTAAACATTGTCCACATGCTACAAAGAATTCAAAATTTCCCCTTTCCAACTCGTTTTCAACCCCAACATATTCACCATCCACTGGCACCGGATCTTCAATAACTTCACCGGAAATGAGACACCTTCCACTAACACATTTTTCTTGCCGTTACCAACTGAGACCTTGCTTTTGCTTGGACAAGAACGACTGAAGGGAATTAAGACAATGATTCTTCCCTTATCAAGACTCTTCTTAAGCAAAGTATCATCATCCACCAACGCAGGTTCACCAATTAATCTACCCATCTTGATAAAAAAATCCTCTTTCCAGAACCTCAAAGGTACTCCAAAGCAATTAATCCAATCCAAACGAGCATTAGGATTAAAAGACTCAGACCAATTCATCATTGATGAAAACCGATCTTCTTATAGAGAACTCTCAATCACAAAGTTGTCCCTCTCAAGAACTGAAACAAAAACCCAAAGAATACAATTGTCACCTAAGAACTTTGAAGTGAAAGAAAAGCCTTTTGAGGCTAGCCGAGAGTTAACATTAGAAATATTGGAAAACGATTTTAGAGTCCCCACTGCACATCTATCCAGCCACTCATCTTCATTGTTTCGATTGTTCCAAAATATACCCACCACCTTCTCACTTTCATATGTATTTGAAAACTTATTAACGCCTCCTATTGCACACCTAGAAAGCCAAGCCTCCTCTCTTTCCTTCATATCCCAGGACATGGATTTACCCTTCACAGTAACCTTTAAACACTCCCCATGACTTCTATCCTGACGTCTGTTTACCACTTCCATGAAAGTCTGCTTTCTTTGTTGTCCCTCCCCGTCATAGTTAACTTCAATGTCACCGTTACTTACCTTGCCATCCACCATTCTTGAGCTCATATGTCTCATTGCTGGAGAACTCCGATTATTCCACCAAAAAATAGCCATCTTCTAAACTAAAGGGCACCCACGTATCAGTCTTCCGTTCTCCATGTTTGCCACCTTGTTGGCTTCCTCCCATGTTCCAAACCTCACGAAAGCAAATATGATCCTTCAATGACAGAAACTAGCTTGGAGAAACACATCTCTTTTGAAAAAAAACCCAACAAATCCTTCAAGTCCACATCCGGATTCAAGTTTTCAATGAAGATAGAACACATCACATCCTGAAAATCCTTTCTTGAAGCCTTGTCGTTGGTTGCAAACTGACTTCCTTCACAACCAAGGAAGTTAGACTCTCTCTCTCATTTTAGTATCTATGTCATAGATATCAGCCGTATATATCAGTGTATAGAAAACCAAAAGTAGAAGATCTCAACCATTAACTGGTATTGACCGGAAAGTGTGTTTCCACGTAACAGAATTGTAGTTCACACAATTCTAATACACAAAAAGCACATTGACACGTGCTAATTTTTGATATATATATATATATATACACACACTATATTAAATGTAAACGTGTACACTTTTTTCGTTAATAATTTTTTTTCCAGAAGTCAACACAGATTGTGTTGTAGAGAGTTCTTTCTTTTTCTCTATATTTTCTCTTTCACTTTTTCTTTAGACTTTCTCAGGAAAGTGACAAGATTATCATAGTATCAAAGCAGGCTAATACTACGTTTTCTACTTCACCATCTCAAGGAGTATATGGATTGCAACTCAATCTCAGTCAATCGAATAACTTGACTTCAATGAAACTGCAACTCATCGTGAAACTTGATCACAACAACTTTTGGCTATGGAGACAACAAGTACTAGCAGCTATCAAAGGTAATCGACTTATTCACTTTGTTGATTCCTCAGTTTTACTACCAAATCGAGTCAATTCAGATGGATCTGTGAGAAATGAATATCTTGAATGGGAGTAACAAGATCATATTCTTTTGTGTTGGTTTCTTCTGCCTGTGAGTCAAGAATTTTACCTCATTTGGTAGGTTGTTCTACTTCATGTCAAGTATGGTACACAATTGAGTGATTCTTCTCATCTTAGTCAATAGTAAATGTGGTGCAGCTTAAGCTTAAGATCCGAACCTTGAAGAAAGAAGGCTAAAAAAAAAATGATTGAGTACTTACTCAAGAAGAAAAGCATCATTATTGCTCTGGCATATACTGGTTATGCAATGACAGAGGAGGATAAAATAATGTACATTCCAAATGGACTAGGAGCTGAGTATGACTTTTTTGTTATTCTTGTAACTTTAATGCAGAATTACTACACCATGTTTGAAATGACTGCCTTGCTATTAAAACATGAGGCCAAATTAAAGCAGCACTCACAAATTGAAAATATGAATGCCAATGCGGTTGTTAACAAGAAAGGAAATGGTTTCATTATGAGGTTAAGAACATGATAGATCTATAAGAACTTGATAACCAAGTAATTATTTATTTTATTCTAGTAAGTATTTATCTCAGACTCTCCTAAAATAGATGCTATTGTTACCTACAATACATATTTCGTTTTACTGTCAAAAACGTCAAAAACCATCCACTTTTACTTGATTCTTGATAGAAGCTTTTTTGTGTTATTGGCCTTATAGGGGTTACTAGGTTAGCTATTAACTCTGAAAATCAACAAGAATTATTAACATTTACTGGTACTATATAATTTGATACTCACATGGAAGCATATATATTAGTTATGACCCATATCATCATTAATAATTAAAAAAAAAGGAAATGGTAACAATCAACAAAGCTTTGGTAGAGGTCAATCTCAGAACTGGAATAATGGTGTATGGATTGGAAATCAAAACACTATGGTGGTCGTAAAGAAAAAGGCAAATGAAGGTGGGTTATGCACTTGAAATACCTTGAGCCCATGCAATTGTACGAACTCGTTTGTGAAACTTAAAAAAATATGATTTCGTTGGACCTGGGTCAAGCAAAATTAGGAATCCTCTTGGCTCTTTATGGTTCCTTGAAAGTCTTTCTTTTAGGAGTTCTGATCTATTGAAGGAACCTTTTCTGGTTCTTCGGCGTGATCAAATGAAACTTGTTCAAATAGCTACTATGCTAAGTGAAATGTGAAGAGCTGTCAAAAAAGTTTTGTTTGATCTTGATGCAACCGAAATTCTTGACGGGAGGATCATCACACTTATGGATGAAAAAAATCTCTTCAAAGAAGTCCCTAAGATTTGAAGATGTACAATCCTAATGTAAGGAAGTCATATTCTATGTTAATACTTTTGCCTCGAAGGGTTTTACGACGGATTTTTTTATTATGGTAGCCGATGGAACACTTTACCATAACGAGGGCAAGAAGACGTAGGAATAATTCGAGAGTATTGTTGAAGGTATGGGTTTTAGGTAGTTTAGTTGGTTTGAAGCTTTAGGTGATGCAGTTTAAAATTTTTGAATTCTTGCTTGATACTTGATAGAAGCTTTTCTGTGTTATTGGCCTTATGAGGGTTAATGGGTTAGCGATTAACTCTAAAAATCAACAAGAATCATTAACATTTACTGTACTACATAATTTGATACTCATATGGAAGCATATATATTAGTTGTGCACCATATCATCATTAGTAAAAAAACAAGAAAGGAAATGGTAACAATCAACAAGGCTTTGGTAGAGGTCAATCTCAGAACTGGAATAATGGTGGAAGGAGTGGAAATCAGAACACTATGGTGGTCGTAATGAAAAAGGTAGATGAAGGTTCAATAACTCCAATAACAGGTCACAATGTTAGATCTTTCTTCGAATGGGGCATACTGCACAAATATGCTATTATAGGTTTGATCAACCCTTCCAACTCAATAATAATGTTCAAAATAACACTAATGTATGAGGTAATGGTGGAAATCAGATGTCTACTATGATTGCCACACCAGAGACTGTTACTGATCCAGTGTGGTATCTTGACATCGTAACCACCAATCATTGCACTCCAAACGGAAACAATCTGATGAACAAGTCTGAATATCAAGGACCAGAAAAGATTTATGTTGACAATGGCATATGTTTGCATATTTCTTTAACTGGATTAAACGCATTTAAAAACAATGAGTCGTTCTGTGATGCTTGTCATCTGAGTAAATCTCATAAACTTCCCTTTTCAGTATCACAAATGAATTACAAGCATCCTTTAGAGCTTGTTGTTGCAGATGTATAGGGTCCAACACCCATGTTATCTTCACAATGGTACAAATATTATGTTAGTTTCATAGATGTGCATTCTAGAAATACTTGGTTTTCATTAATTTTTTTGTTGATCAAATACTAACAAGATTTTTAATGTAATGATACGAATCAGACCAACCACATTTAAAATCATGACCTAGGGAGAAATTGCAGATCATACTGAAATTCAAATAATTAAGGTTACATCGTATGACCTTACCGAGGATGTGAAACACCATATAAGACTCTGCATCATCTTCTTCTCTGATTATATCAAGCAAAGCAAATCTGCAGCTTTGATCAGATGGGTCAATCATCTTTGGAAATGCAAGTATTATACTATTAAGATCCATGTGAAACTTCATAAACCATCCAGAAAATTCAGTGATCATCTCGTAAATATCGAATTTGATGTGCCATAAACCTCAATATGATGTAGGTGATCCCTAGACTCATTCAAATACATATACAATCGACATCTCCCAACATTTCTTACGAACAATGGCATTGGCATTTTTCGAACTTTCTTATCGGCATTCACTTTAAAGTACAATGAAGGATAGACACTATTAAACCAAACAACGACACCATTCTAAAACACCCCCCTTTCAAAATCCACACCATAAGGCACAATAAAAGACATGACAGAGAACCTCCAAGAAAGGGTTTCAAATGAGTACATATGTATTTGATACGGGGAGATATATTGCTTATGCAGGCTAAGGTTATCATGGTCTAAACGATCATTGTCACATGGGTATAGTTGATCTGAGTAAGGGCCCATATAAGATTAACATGAATCAGGTTTTATGACACATACAACTTTATAGTGAGGTGATTTGTGAAGATCATAGGCTAGAGTCATACAAAAAACAACTAAATCTTGACCACCATGCAGAGGAAGTGAAGGGAATTGCAGAGGAAGTGAACGAAATTGCTTGGTTGTGGGATTGTAAATGCAATATGGTTCATTATAGGTATATTGTTAACAAATGAGTATTAACCCATGACAAGATTGTAAGATTCTCATATCATCGTCTATAAAAGTTAAGGCCTCATTGAAGGCATGACTAGTTTTGTTATCATTTAAAGAAACAAAATCACATCCTTTGTGAAGGGGATCAGATCTTTCTAAAGGTCCGAGACTAAATAGGCATCATGGTAAAAGCAACGACAAAAGTAAGGGCTGGAAATCAAAGAGTGTTATGTGTAGATACAGATTGAAATCTGAGAATAGACTTAACCGGTAGACGGGCCATTATTTTTGTCAAGATATCAATGGTGACTGGACGCTGCGACCGACAAAAGACAAAAGAACTATAACAACGCCCAAACCGAATGCTGAGAACACGATACCTTTCTATGAAAACAAAAGTGAAGACCATGACATACTTGGTAGAGGATGGTGGCGTGTAGGAGAGATTATTTCTGTCAAGATATCGTTGATACCTTGCTTTGGAATCAGTTCCTTGTTACTATTGACAGATGACATACTTGGTGGAGGATGGTGGCGTGGAGGAGAAGACATCAGAATCGACGTGGAGAATGGTAGACGAGCAGCGCGGACTGTCGTTAACAGAGACAAACGGGATGATATCGATAGGAAATTATAGAGCTGTTGTATGAATACTGTACAATGATGTGATGTGACTGAGAGAGCTTGGTTTTCATTATTAAAAAGCAAAAATGATGTTTATCAATCATTTGTTGTGTTCAAAACATAAACTGAATTACAACTCTCATACAAAATTAAAATGCCGCAACTGATTGTGGGAAAGAGTTTTTTGTTCTTGCACCTTTGCTGAGAGTGTGTGGTATAGTGTTTAGACACATATGTCCCTATACTCATGAGCAAAATGGTATAATGGAAATGAAACATAAACATTTAGTGGAGAAGGAATCGAGATTGCTAGCACATGCATCCATGCCTTTAAAATATTGGGATGAGACATATTTTGTATCTGTCTACTTGGTTAATAGAATGCCTACACATGTTCTTCAAAATAAGTCTATTTTTGAGGTTTTATATCACACCAAACCAGACTATACTAAATTTAAAGTTTTTAGTTGCTTGGTGTACCCATACTTGAGACCCTACAACAATCATACGTTACAATTTAGAAGCTCTCATTGCACCATTCTTGGGTATAGCTTACAACACAAGGAGTACAAATGCTTAGATAAATCAGGTAGAATCTACATTGCTAGACATGCTCAATTCAATGAGTATATTTTTTCTTTTGCTCAACGATCTTCATATACCAACTATTCTGATCCTACACCAAATGTGTTTACTCTTTTTTCCCCACCATAGTGTCCTCCTCCATATCTTCTACAACAGCATTGCCGCCTACATCGATTACATCAGCTCTTGTTTTACCTAGTGATTATCATAGTTCATATGAATCTACATCAACTCTCGTTTTACCTGGTGATTTTCCTGGTTCATTTGGATCTACATCAGCCACTATGGTATCTATCTTACCACTTGGTGTTAATCTTCCCATTTCTCCATCATCTACAGTTCAGTCTCCTACTAGAAACTATCATACAATGACTACTATAGCTAAGATAGGGATATATAAGCCTAAAGTATGGATATCTAAGTTGGATCATGTTGAGCCATATTCTGTTTAGACTGCCCTTTTGATTCCCAAATGGTATTCAACAATGCAAGATGAGTTTTGGCTTTATAAAGAAACAAGACTTGGAGTTTTGCTTCACCAAAACCTAGAAGGAAAATTATAGGTTATAAGTGGGAGTTTCGAGTAAAAAAAACCCAGATGGTACCTTATCAAAATACAAAGCTCTTTTTGTGGTAAAGAGATTTCACCAACGAGCTAACTTTGACTTTACTGAGACCTTCATCCCTGTTGTCAAGCCTACATCCGTGAGGATTGTTCTCACTATTGCTGTCAATAGATGAGGGTCTTTAAGGCAGCTTGATATCAATAACGCATTCCTTAATGGAGAAATTGATCAAGATGTCTACATGATTCAACCTTTTGGTTTTATTTCTGATGACTCTCTGTTTGTGTGTAAGTTGCACAAGGCTTTATATGGCCTGAAGCAAGCTCCACCGAGCTTGATTTGACAAGTTCCAAGTGGTCTTGGTACAACTTGCCTTTTAGGGTCTAACGCTGATAGCTTAGTATTTCATAGATTCCCTGCATCTACTGTTGTCTATATCTTGGTTTATGTTGATGATATCATCATCACCAAGGACATTACTTTAGAAATCAATTCCCTTGTTCAAACTTTACACCAGACATTTGCCTTGAAGGATTTGGGTTAGTTACATTACTTTCTTTGCATAAAGGTTCATCATTCATCTACTGGTGTTCATCTATCTCAAGTTAAATATATTAATGATCTACTTAAACGTGCTGGGATGCAAAATGCCAGACCATTCTCATCACCAATGGTCTCTAGTGCTAGCAATCAGTTGTCCACTTAAAAAGGGTGTCCTGTTCAAGATGCCATAGAATATAGGATTATTGCATGAGCTCTTCAGTATGTGACTATTACTAGGCTTGAAATTGTCTACTCGGTTAACAAGGTATGTTAGTATATGCAATCTCCTCTTGATGAGTATTGGAAAGTTGTTAAGCGGATTCTCAGATATCTCAAAGTTTCTGCCCATCTTGGTCTTCAATTTCAGAAGTCATCTGGTTCAGCTCTTCAGCTTACAGCCTTCTCTGATGCTAATTGGGCTACCAATCTTGATGACAAGAAATCAACTTCCGGTTTGTGTTTTCCTAGGTTCCAATATTATCACTTGGAGTGCTAAGAAGGAGCTGATCGGACGATAAATGTACCTATTTGAGGTCATCATTTCCTAGCTTTTATTCTCGTTTTGAGCATATTTTTGTATATAATATGTTTGTTAAGCCTTGTGTAGGTACATGTTGGAACTTAGGGTTACAGATTGCGCAGCGGAAGGTTTTAAAATTTTTAATGCAATCATTAAACTAACTCATTTGTACAGTAATAATCAAATGCATTAATAAAGTAAAGTGATGAAACATTTTCATACCTACGTAGGAGGCTCATTCACTTTGATACGAACTGCTCCTGATTTGAACCACGTGATCTTCCTCGCTATCTCCCGGAACTGGTAACAGCGTGTGGGCGTGTCACGATATTCAGGACCTGTATGGAGGAAGAAGAGAAGAACACACACAAAAACAAACTCTAGAAGTGCATCATTTGTGGTCTCACCACACACTAATATTTTTGCTTGCTTTTTGTTTGCTTTCACGATCACTTTTTGTTTCTTCTTTTGCTGTGTATGTTTTCTATTTCTCTTCAAAAAATGTTTAAGTAATCTGATTACTTTTTCATTTTTTTGTCTAATTCGGTTATTGCTTTTTTTAATTAAATATATATCTCATATATATTCAAAAAACAACAAACCAAAATCTATTTGATTTTTAAAAATTTTATAAAGATATCTCATATCTTTTTTTTAAAAATTAATTAAATATTTATTTTTGAATTCAAACATTTTAAATTCAATTTCAAATATTTAATTTAAAATAAAATAATCATATTATCTTATTTTATTCAAAATCAAATATCAACTAACACCCTCCATTTAGTGATTAACAACATAATTAAATAATCTTATTATTTAATTTATTTAATCACCATTATTCATTAATTAAATAATCTCATTATTCAATTAATTCCCGAATAAATACGTGTCACTTTCGTAACACAATTAATTGGACAATTCAATTAATTAACCGTGACCCTTGTTACCTAAATCGATCGGGCTAGCAAGGGGACCTAATGGACCCACAGTATTTTGAGCTCCAATAATCCTTAGAAATTATTAATTAAACTATTTAATTAATATTTCATGATTATTAACTTCGGTGTTATTCCACTGAAAACCCGAAGCTGCACTCTCTCAACTGTAGACGTTTTTACACAAACTAATAACTCTCGGTGTCCATCGATATATCTATTACATATGGTATAATCCTCCACAAGTAGTTCATAATTAGAGCTGGGTCATAATGTCCGTTATACCCCTCTAATTATATCTTTCCATTAAGTACCATTGATTCTCTAATGAACAATAAATCCTACATTCCTTACGGAATTAGGAGAGCGCTCATATTGTTCAAGCCCCGAATCAACCCTTAAGGGAACTACCATCTACTTCTCACAAGAAGGAGTAGATTCCACTATTGTGTACAAACCTTTCCAGCCACAAGCCAAACCGCGATCCCAACATACAGAGTATATTGATCGGGAATGCAACTCCGACCTCACCCATGGTATATCAAAGACCACGATCTAACCTGAAGGAGTCGATAAGACACTCAAGATTAAGATCACCCACATATAGCCATCATAAGTTGATATATATGAATCTCATCGTTAAACGGATCTTAGTGAGAGATTCATATAGATCATGGCCCGGTCCTATATGATCACATCATATAAGGTGCCTTCATTCTCATATCTACATATGAATGATCCAGGATAGGATCACCGTACACTATGAAATGGACCGCAGCTGTAGATTAACCACAAATAAAGTACCCAACTTTATTAGCTATCTACGGACTCTTTAAATTGCTCGTTTCAAACTGAATCTATCTATATATGACACTCATATACTCAGTTCGAAATTACATCCGGCAATTTTGGATGTTTAGTGCATATGTTATATAAAGTATGACACAAAATGAATGAATATACTACTTCTTTTATTTATGTTCAAATTCTATTTACATATTACAAGCTTTAGGGCAAAAACCCAACAGTACATATTCCCTATTTCAAGGTTTTGAGCTTAAAATATTAGTTGGGAAGCAAAATGAGCCAAAAAGAGAATATATTGGAAGTATTCAGAATTGTCGTGGCCTCACCATCAACCCAAATCGCAGTGTGATTCGTGGTCAACCGTGCAAGTTCCGTGGTGAATCCATCGCCAAACCAAAACGCGACATTAAGACCATGGAACAGGTCAAATCTGTTTTCCAAAAGTTAGTGGGCTGAAATTGTAAAGTAACATGCAGAACATACAAATTTCGGGGTCCATATCTCCCTTCTCAGAATGAACTGGGTTTCGTACCACCTATTTTTAGAAATTCCTAGAAGTCTATTTTCTAGCTATTTTTATGGATCGTAATTCCGGGTTTTCTAGAGGGAGATATGATTGTTTTCGTATCGGTGCTCGAGGCTGAAAACCAGACCACGGCAGAGAGCTTCTTGTAGAACACTCAACTTTCAGGGGGCATATCTCCCTCCTCAGATCGAACCACAATGTGTTTTTCATATATTTAGAAAGCCTCAGAAGTCTACTTTCTAGCGGTTTTAATGGATCACAATTCCGGGTTTTCTAGAGGGAGATATACGATTTTTCGTAACGATGCGCGAAGCTGAAATTCCAT
The DNA here is from genome assembly GCA_033220585.1 of Dipteronia sinensis. NCBI lineage: Eukaryota > Viridiplantae > Streptophyta > Magnoliopsida > Sapindales > Sapindaceae > Dipteronia > Dipteronia sinensis. The sequence continues at coordinate 4,096,637 of CM065643.1, forward strand.
ACCAGTGTGCTAGGCGACCTACGAGAAGACCAACCCTCATTCGCCTCACCACTTGCCTCAACCTCTGCCCAAACATCACAACATGCGAGGTGACTTGCGAGGCGACCATTCTGCTTGACTCGTCGCTTGCCTCGGAGCCTGGAAGGGCCAAAATGGTTCTTTCGCACCCCAATTTATCCCCAAACTTTCCCTAACTATAAATACACCTCTTTTCCCCCTCTCTTCACAAAAAGAACACAACTGTAGAACTTCATCTGCTTCATTTCTTCATCAATCAAGAGAGAGAGAGAGAGAGAGAGAGCTTCCAAGAGCATCCATGGAGGTTTTCCTCCATGAATGTCTCTCCCACACCATTTCTACCCATTACCCACCACATTTGAGAGTTGATTGCAAGGAGAAGGGGTGGTCTATGACCAAATTCTAGCCAAGCAAGGAAGAAGCTCTTGGAGGGACCATCTTCAAGGGTTTTGTTTCCTTTTATCTCATCTCTTTGTAATTCATGTTTTCTTAATTATGTAATCCCCACTTGGGAAATATTGTAAACCTATTTTATGCTCAATATATGTGTTGGTTGTTTTATATTCATTTGAGTTTTGATTTGTTCTTGATATTATTGATAATCTCTGTTCTTGATATGCATGGTTTGGAGATTGGAAATTGATATGTGCTTATGGATAGGATTATGAGTAGATTAACTTATTTGTATGAGTAATTGTAATCAAATATCTCATTTGTGTGTGTATGTCTTTGGAAGGTCAAAATGCATTGTATGGATGGATTTGAGTGTTTGTGGGTTTCGGTTGTGCCTCTATAGAGGGCCAATCCGGGTACAACCGTAATCAATTAGCTCTAAAGAATAGATGAAACTTGTTTTATGCACGATCGTGCTAGAATAGGTTTTGGCTATATGTTCATATGCTTAATGGTAGAGATTGGAGGCACACTTGCTCTAACCGTGACCTTTGGAGGGTGAGAAGTGTTTCCGAATCTCTTAGTTGAGACAAGAGGCACAATTACTCTATCCATGACCTTTGGGGAGTGGTTTGTTTCTCGAATCTCTTAATTGAGAGAACAAGCCCTTAACTTGAATTAGAAGTGCTTAATGCTTAGGTTGGCTCTACGTTCATGTGCTTAATGGGTCTTTGATCTTAAGACACGATCGCTCCATCCATGACCTTTAGGGAGTGATGATTGGATTTCGGTATTCCTTAATCAATGAATGATTCGTAATAATAGATGATTTGGTTTCGGAATCCCTTAATCATGAGAACGAGCCCCTAATTAATTAGATGTCATTCACTGCCCAACAACCACTATTGTGCACTTATGTATGGTGAACTTGTTGCCCTTTGTGTGATCATTCTCATGCATCTCTCCAATCCACCATTTTATTATTTGTCATTTTAAACATCGTTCTCACCCCTCCATATTCCCTTTATTTTATTTGCATTCTTCTCATTTCTTTGCACACACAACCGCACTATGCGTACACCTTACACACACCATTCTTACCACATCCGCATTCTCATTTATATGCTTTCAATAAACACTAAAACTCGATACGGTTGACGGATAACACCTCCCTCGCTTGCCGCTTTACTAGTCTTTTGCTAGTTAGAGCACATTGCGTATGAACTTTTAATATAAATATCTTTTGACGAGAGTACAACGACGCTCTCATCAGCAACACACCATTTCTCATTCTTCTACAGAGGCCAAATATTGTAGCTTAGCTTCCGTGGTGGTAGAATTGACATGGCTAAAGTCATTACTCACTAAGCTGAAGCCTGAAGGTAGATGTCTAAACCTCTATTCCGAATATGTAGTGTTTGATTGCGGGTCTGATTAGATGGGCTGCTCATGATAACATCTTAAATGGGCCGGTAAAAAGAGGCCCAACAAATCCAAGGAATCAGAATGACACGTGGCGGAAAGCAACGTGGCGTGCGCATTACGCTTAAAAGCGCATCTTAGCCATCTGTCGAGTTCCATACGCAATCACTCCAACAATCTTCTCATCAGATCAAAATACTTCAAAAAACAAAAAAAAAACACAATAGCCTCGCTCTCTCTCTCTCTCTCTCTCCGGTTTGGTAATAATTACAATTCCTTACAAATTATAAAGTTTGCTTTTTTTATTTTTATTTAAATTGACCTAGATTTGTTCGGTTACGGCATTTACTTGTGTTCGAATTTTGATTGTATTCGTGCACTTGTTTTGTTTTCAATCCGACTCATGTTCGAATTCCGCAGAAGAAATCGAAAAGACTGGGATTTTTTTTTTTTTTTGTATTTTAAGAAACCAGTTAGGTTTATTCGATCAAATTTCCAAGATTGACGTTCGAAAATTTTCAAGTTTTTATTAGAATTCAAGCAGGGAACGAACTTTATAGTGTCGTGAGCATTTAGTTTGAATGTTGTTTGTATATATGTTTGGTTTTTGTAAATTGATTATCTAGTTGTTTGAACTGCTGGAGTATTGTTTTTTTGAATTAACTTTGTTGTTTCTTTCTTTGTGTAGGTAGCTTGAAAAGGTCCACTGTCGAGTTTGACTTGTTTATACGCGAGCAAAGATGGTATGTTTTTGTTTTAATACTGTGCATTAATGTTTAATCGTTCCGTTGGAATGGGTGTTAGTGATCGGAGGATTGTTGCTTGAAATTTATGTTGTATATACTAGATGTGTTTGACATATTTGTGCTGATGAAATTGCGATGCAACAGTGTGGAGCACAATTCAGTGAACATTTATATGTGGGCTGATTTACTTATTTTGTTGTAATAAGTTGCTTTGAGTAATGTGATAGGTGGTTTGGGAATTACCCTTTTAATGTTTGTATTCAAATGTCTCTACACCATAGAGACATGTTTTTTATAGCAATTTCGAAAGTCTGGTACTTGAATCTTTTCTTTTTGGTTGTTGAATCTTGTATTAAACCAACTGCAACTTTAAATTCATGGCATCATGTTCTTTCTTACCATGTCATAGCTGGATTCTCCTTTGTTCTGTTTGCACTATTGACTTAAATAATAAGACCATTCATCAATTTTTAGCTGAACATGTTTTCTTTACTTGTATCTGAGAATAGAATTTAAATGTCAGACAAGCCCTGTTTCCCTGAAGGTACTCGAGTCCAGCAATGTGGGCATATTGTTTCACCTTCATGTTTTATGGATCTTTCTTTTATTTAAAGAAAATTTTCTAGCTGAAGCCACTTCATGTTACATGGTGTCGAATCCAATAAATTCCTCATGTTTATTTCCCTGTCTCTTGGTTACCTGGTTAATTAATATATCAATATAATACAATGAGTAATCAACCATAAAAGGTAGAAACTCTAGAGCTCATTTAGTATTCTTTAAAAGTTACTTATGGAACCAACATAGAGTACAGTGTGGAGACTTGAGACAAATAAACCAAAGGGCTGCTAATATGCAGCTGTATTTAATCTAGAATTCTTGTTAACAATCTTGCCAATGTTGTTATGTTAATAGTTTAAGGAATGGTGTGTTAATATGTATAATATGTTATTAATGACTCAGTGGAATTTTGTATGTTTGTTATGAGGAATTATATTGATCATCAAGATCACCATCGTGATGATTGTTTACTCTATTGGTGTGATGTTGCAGTTTTTTGACGGATATGGATATCACGGGACATCATTTGAGCAGAATTATCGATGTTACCCTGCATCATTTATTGAAAAGGTTGAAGTTCTTTTTCATCTTGTCTTTGTTGAAATCACAGATATTTATAGTAAGCACACATGTATATGTTTCCATTTGGGCAACTTGGAATGCTCACTGCTAGCTTGTGGTTGCTCAAGACATTATAATTAACTGCTATCATCTTTTTGCCTGATCTTTTTTTACGATAATGATTCTGATTCCCTTTTTTCTTATTTGTCTTTCAGCCACAAATTGAAAGTGGTGATAAAAGTATGTGTTCCAACTCTTGCTTTAGTTTTTAGATGTTTCCTTATGTGACTTTTCTGATGGTATTCTTTATTTCTGTTTTTTCAGTTATAATGCCTCCCTCAGCACTTGATCGCCTTGGTTAGTTGTTTTGGTTCTATATCTGGACTTTGATTAACTTCTGATTATTTATCTGAATTCCTCATATATCCTGATCTCATATCTAGAATGCTAATGGTTAACAAATTTTACAGCATCTCTGCATATTGATTATCCGATGCTGTTTGAGCTTCGGAATAATTCTACTGAGCGAGCTTCACATTGTGGAGTTTTGGAGTTTATTGCAGAAGAAGGCATGATCTACATGCCATACTGGGTATGCATTAGCATATTTGCTAAGAATTTTTGAGTGATATTTGTTTTAGTTCAATTTAATTTACAAAGACCTCTCCAGATTGTCTGATTCCTGCTATTCTGGATCGGATTGTTTTTATTTAGATGATGGAGAACCTGCTTTTACAAGAGGGAGACATTGTGCGAGTGAGAAATGCGACCCTTCCAAAGGGAACATATGTCAAACTGCAACCTCACACAAAAGACTTTTTGGATATTTCTAACCCCAAAGCAATGTGAGTTCATGAATTTTATCTTCAGTTATTATTTAGGATGAGATGTCCAATTTTATGTTCAGTTGTATGATAGATATCCAATTTATCATTTCATCATTTCACTTCTTTCTACTGCAGCTTGGAGACCACATTAAGGAATTATTCCTGCTTGACCACTGGGGACAGTATTATGGTTGCATACAACAATAAGAAATATTACATTGATATTATAGAAACAAAACCTTCTAATGCAATAACCATCATCGAAACAGACTGTGAGGTGGATTTTGCACCTCCGCTGGATTACAAGGAACCTGAAAAGCCAAAAGCATCTGCTTCAAGCAAGGCACCATCACAAGGTGAAAATTATTCTACACCTTTATCACATTTCTTATCTGCCATTTTATCCTCTCTTTTTTTCCTTCTCCCTTTTCGTTTTTGATGCTCAATCTTTAAAAGTTTACTGTTTTTTGGGATTGAAACTGTTACCCCGAAAACTTCTCTCTTTTTTGTTCTTTTTCATGGAGGAAGTGACCTCTGTCCTGTATCTAAGCCTCATATTAGAAGGGCATTTTTTGGCAACATAATGTTTTACACAAAACATGTATTGGTGTTGCAGAGTCGTGTAATCGTTGTCCTTTAGTTGAGTCTACTTCCTGCAGCTTACATATCTATAGTGGGAGAGTGAATGCACCCTTTTCTTTTACCTAGAAAGGGTACTTACATGGAAACAACAAAGGAAATAATGAAAAAACAGGCGAAAGATGGTGTTATTATTGCCCATATTTTTCTTTAATCCTATAAATGGGTTTGTTATCAACGGCATGGCACATATGCTTGGGTAGATCTTTTATTGGAAAATAGATATATGATGAAGTTAGTAATGTCTTTATTGAGATTTTTATCATTGAAGAAATAAAAGGTATCATCCAAAGTATTATAATGAAAGCAACAATCAGGTATGTGAAAAAAGTTGCGAACAGTAGCTGGTAGCAGCTATTGCAATTTCTTTTAGTTGTGTTAGCAGTAATTTGATGTATATTCTGCTTAATCTTTGTCCAGAAAAAGCTTGAAAAGCTGATATTTATGTGGTGAATGCTTCTTGTGCTTATTATAATGAGAGATTACGATGGACAGTTGCAGTAAGATACTTTATAATCCCTTTAAGGTAACCGAGTAACCAACCATCCCTTTTGTTTTTCCAGTTGAAGAGGCTCAAGTGGACACTGAACCAAAATTTAGCCCCTTTACTGGAGTAGGGAGGCGGTTGGATGGGAAACCTATGATTGCTCAACCGCAACCCGCTTCTTCCTCTGGGTCCAAAGACAAGCAGCCGGCTGTTGCTAATGGTTCCGGGCAGACTTCTGCAGTGTCTAGTTCACAGAATACGGCACGCCAGTCTCAAGGAAAGCTTGTGTTTGGATCAAATGCAAGCCGTGTCCCTAAAGAAACACCAAAGGTACTATAGTTTTATCATCCTGTATTTATCTCAATCCTTTTGCTTGCTTATTATGATTTCATGGCGTATAATGGATGTGTGTGTGGTGTGCTATTTCAAGCTTCTAAGCAACATTTTGTTTCTTCCATACTGCAGGAAGCTGGAAAAGAGAAAAAAGCTGAACAACCTCAGCCGGAAAAGAAAGAAGAGCCAAAGTTCCAGGCATTCTCAGGGAAAAAGTACTCATTGAAGGGTTGATTTTAGTTCTTTGTTTTTCTGGACTAAGAAAACTACAGAACTAAAATGATGATGATGATGTTGTATCATTGAAAATGCAGCTTTAGGTTATCATATCAGAATGAAGAAAAGAAAAAAAAAAAAAAGAATTAAGTTATGACTTAATTTTATTTGATTGTGAATCTTTGAAAGATCTGATCAGCGAAGAAAAAAAAGTAAACAAAAAGATTTAGACAACCTTGCAATTGTGCTCTTTGCATCTTTATATGCTTATATGTTTATATAAGTTTTTTTTTTCTTTCTTTTCTTTTCTTATAATTTTCTTGCATATTCATACACAACCATAGTCTATGTGAGTTGTAATTTTTTTTTCTTTTGTTGTTGTTAGCTGTTGCTAATGATTTTGGAACCCTTTTAATACTTATTTTAAGGTTTGCTTAAAAAAATGAGAACAAAAGAATTAAATTTGACATTTTTTAGGACTAAAACATGGAGTGAGAGTATATCCTTCAACTTTTAAAAACAGTATTGTGAAAATGTGTGATTGCAATGTACAAGAAAGTAAAATCAATTATTATATAAATGTTGCAACGATGCTATTGGCACCCCATTACTGAACTATTTATACTCTATTTTTTCAGTATTTGATTTAATTATATAAAAGAAAATTGTTTTATTAATTTTTTGATTTATTTTCAGGATTACCATTTTACTTATTTTTCAAACTTACTAGTTAATACATCACATCTTTTTTGAAAATAAAAATAAAAATACACTTCATCACTAATCTTTATATACAGTTTTCTCATATCTATTCGCATGACTTGGTTTTTTTTTCTTATTTCATGGAGAAACCATCCTTATTAGAAGCGATTTTTTTTTTCTATAGTCAATTGGATTACTGGTGGTAGATTGTGAGTGTAATATTGATCATCTGATGATTTTTTTTGAGTGATTGAGTAAAGGTTTTAATGTGGTTTCATTTTATTAGAGATTAAGTTTTCTTAGTTGCAATTGTTGGTGTAAAAGAATCCGGAGGAAAACAAATAGCAAACATTGATCTAGAATTTGAAAGGAAAAACAAAACAAACATATGAAACAATAAAATTCATAAATACTAAATATGAGAACCATGAGATCGAGATTTTAAAAAAAATAAAAAAAAATAGTAAACATTCAACGATTTAAAATAATCTATGTCATTAGGGTTTTGAAATTAGAAAAATGGAGTTTTATTAGTTTTATTTTGTATATGATTTTTTTAATAAAGATGATATTTATCTTTAAGTAATTTGTCAAAGGGAAAATAAGAATACTAAATAATTTAAAAAGTGTGGTATAAATAGTTCAATAGTGGATATGCCAATAGCACCGCTCTTTATTTGAAGTAAATTATAATTTTTCCTTTATTTTTAGCTTTTTATCATAAATTAACCAAACTTTTAGGCAAACAAATCTATGCAATTGTACACTAAAAAAATCTATGCAATTTTGATTATTGCAAGTGTATGAAAACAGAATTGTTAACACCCTTTTTTTTTAGCATAGTAGTCATATGTAATAGTGTAATTTTCCAATTTAGGATCTTCAAGAAGACAACAAATGATATGAAAAATTAAAGCAAAACATAATCAACTAAACAAGTTCTTTTTAATTGATTAAGTTTTCACTTTGATTCTCGCATCATTTGATGTCTTCACCGAAGAACATAAATATATTAGAAGATTACACAATTACAAACGGCTAAATATGCTTTGTAAGATCGTCCTTAGTATTAAGTATTTGAAGTGAAAGTAACCGTAGATGATAGCAATGAAACGAAAATACGAGCCTAATAAAAGATGAAATGAAATGAGAAGTTATAAACTATGAAATTGGTCTAGTTACTCCTTTTTATATATAAGATCACTCTTTAAATCTTTGAAATGTGGAGATACTGATGCAGAGGCATTTGGGTAGAGATTTGGTTAGAGACATAGACATATGATTATATGAAGGATCACATGGTCATGTCTTTCTAGGTTCTGATGAAGTACTTGGTAGTAGATTAAGACTTTGCTTTTGTTGGAACACATTTTGTCCTACCATTCCAGTTGAACAACCTAAAAGAGACCCACCCACTTGAAATTAAAGAGATCTGTCATGTATTATGAGATTTTACTCTTTATCTGAATAATGAGAGGTTCTAAATTTATTTAAGTGGAGAAACCTACAAGTATCATTAAAGCTGGAGGCAGCTGTATATAGAATTGCATTTAGTTGCATATCATGACCTCTTAGCATCTGAAAAGTTGCAAGACTAGACATGCCCTTGTGAAGAATTAGTCTTGAAGAGATATTTGAAATCCCAACATTTTCAAAATGTCTTTTCTTTTATTTTTTTTCTTGTACCTTTTCAATTCACAGTAAGTTAATTTTTTAATAAAAAGCAGCCATTCTTTAACTCTTTTTTCTTATTCTCATCGTCCCTATCAGTGCATAGAAATATTTCAGCACTATTTTACATCACTCCAGTCTCCACAAAAATTTTAAAATACTAACTAGAAATTCAATACAGGAAAAAAATAAGTTTAAAAAAAAAAGTGGAATTAATGAATAAACACAAGTTTTCATCTTCTAAAAAAACAAAATTAATTAAATGAATCCAGACCATTCATTCTTTCAATTGCAACATGTAACAGGATCCTCAAAAGCTTAGGTAGAGCTTAGCTTAGGAGAGGATCTTGATCCTTTAGAACGGAGGAAGCACCATCCTTCCATTTTAATTTTTAGGATCGTAAGAAGTTCACCCATTTATTGATTTGGATTTTTGTTTTTTCTTTACTATTTTTATTTTATTTGCTTCCTTTTTTAATTTGGTTTAGTTAGTCAACTATTCAAAGCTTATAAAATTTATTATTTATTTTAATTAAAATATTAATAAATTAATTTAAGGGTAATATTGAAATTTTGAAAATATATATTATTATGGACCAAAATTTTCTTCATTTACAACCCAGTGATCACGAATCAAAGAATCATAGGGTGAACAGTGCAACATGTTTATACTGAAGTAAGCTGACAGAAGGTGTAATATACCCTTTCTTGCGACAGACTTTAATAACCTTCAACATATGCTCGAATAGAAGAGGCAATACAACATTTATTTTAAATCTTCTTTTGAAAATAGAAGAGGCTTTGACATAGAAAAGATCAACAGCTAATTGTAATATCAAATTTCATTTTCTTTACCTAGGAGACAACTCCCAGGAACCTTGAACAAAAGAAATGCAAACATGTGTGTTTATATTTTAAACATACTGAAAGCATATTATTGTATTTTGGAAGCTATATCCAACCCACTTTCATGATCTCAACCAGCGATTTGACAGTAGATGTTTAAAGTTCAGAAATGGTTCGGGTGGTAAGACCTTCGGTTTCTAACCAGTCAGGAGTACAAATCTCCTTGAGACCCACCTATTCTAGGATACCAGACTGCCATGAAGCAGTCCATAAACATCAACAAAATCTTCCATGCAATCCTCAAACAAATCCACAGTTCCATGTCCCTTGCAGATATCATCTACTGCCTGTCCAAGCCGATTCAACATCTCAGCACGCATCTCTGTTTCTGAACATTTTTTTACTATGTTCTTATGCCATGCATGACGGACCCGCCAAAAAGATACCAATACAGAGCACTCTATTGTTTGCAGATTCACCCCTCCCAAAATCATTCACTCTAGCAAATGGGATTAAAGCAATTCTATCTAATTTGTCACGCCAACCTTCCACCTTCTACCAAACAATTTTACCAGAAGAAAACTCTAATGTTGGGGGATTCTGCACAGGAAGAGACAATATATCATCCCATCTGGCCATCTGTAATGAACACAGTAGATTTTACACCCACCTATCCCTAAAACAACAAAAAGAAAAAAAATTAAAATTAAAAATTATAGTCACATTTGGATTAATTCCACATGATAGTCTCGAACTCATGCTCAAAAGGTAAGACGAAGCATGAATGCTTGACAAATCTAACAAGAAATAAACAAAACAAAGTAGTTGCTAGAACGACAGTTCAAGGAAGTCATATCAGTTTCCATATCAGCTTGAGCTCAGCCAGGGCTCATTTTTTGAAGCTTGTGAAAGGCTCCGCTCCACACAAGTTTGATTCAATTTAAACCAAATTAATTGGTTATGGTACAAAAAAGAAAAAACACTACCAAATTTTTACTTCTTTTTTTTCCTCCTCTCATTTCATTTCTTTCATTTACTCATAAACTACACATATATTGTGAAGTATCAGCACTAAAAATTAGAAGCATGCAATTAAATCAAGAATTCCAATGAAAACATTATACAGCCGCAAAAACCTTAGAAGAATAACAATGTCATGTAATTTCTATTCTACTCTAGTATGTAATCCATGTTTTCAAGGCAATTAAAGAATAACCAGCCAATAGTTATGCAGAGAACAATTTGATATTACAAGAAAATTGAAAGTTATTTCATTATAAATTCTAGAACTAAAAACTTGTGAAACAATTTCTAAAACTAAAATATATTTAATGACAACTAAAACAACTGTTGACAATGATTTTTTGATCGTTGAAAAGTCAACCGCTAAACATTAACACGTAGGTAGATCGAAGCTTTAACTAATCTAGGGTTGAATAATCAAAGCATCTTTCTCCACGTGGATGCGATACGATTTGTTCGTATCTATGATTGATAATGTATAAAAGTAGGAAATAAAAGATGAATAAAGCATAACACATGTTTTACGTGGTAAAACCCCAAGGTGGGGAAACATCCACGGTTGCCGGTGGCGGTGAGAAGAAATCCACTATGAATAGAATGATTACACACACAATCTCTCTTTCTCTCGAGTAGTTGTTATATATGCTTTTTTACACATAGATCGATAGATCCCCTTATACTCAGATCGTTCCATTCTTTACATAATGAGATTATGGGTCTATTTATATGTGCATAGAACCATAATCCTTGTTGTACAAGTAAGGAAATGTAGTAGTATTTAACTAGAACTTGTTACTTGTTGAAGTCATATTTAACTCCTTTCCTGTTTCAGAGATCTTGCGCATTGAATTAGAATCTTCATAGAACTTCTAGTTGAGTAGTCCGTTTAGGACTTATTTCCTGATTGGTGTGCAATCTTCTAGAAGAGCAGAGTTATTGCTTGATCTGGACTCTTTGATATGTAGAGGAAATAATAATATTTCCTTATCGGAACGTGGTTCTAGATTCCTTGCTTGAGTAAGATTCTTCTTCTTCGTAATTGAATCGTACTTGATCTAATGTAACTGTCTTGACTGGGCATCTCTTGGCCGACCGTTTCCCAATCTGACCAAGCCCTCTTTCCCCGATCAGTTTTACTATCTGATCGGGTTTAAGATAGGTTCAGTTTGACCTATCTTGGCCGATCGGTTCAGTTTGACCACCCTGTCTAGTAACATCAACTGTGACTTGGTCGAATGTTGACCGGTTGACTATACCCGACCGTGCTTATTTTACCTGATCGGTTTACTATACCCGATCAGGTCTATTTTGCCTGTTCGGTTCATCCGACCACTTGCTAATCACTAGAGACTGTGATTCTTCTCTGATGCCGTGGTCTGCCATATATTCTGGATTATCCGATATCTTTGCTGACATGTCATGCTACCGAAAAATCCCTATAACAATACCCCCTCAAATCCGTGAGATGAGTTCTTGGCGACTCAACGAAGGAGATTTGAATAGTTTCCCTTCGATTTTTTGACGCTCTGACCACATCGTTTATTCTCCTGCAGGAGTGATAATTTTCAAAACAAGTTATGTAGCTGAGATACATCTTTAGACCTATATATGTAAGTGTCTTCGGGACACATATCAGGTCGCTGAGATGCCTTTGGATACTTTATTGAGAGATGAACTTGCTTATGGTATGGTTGGACCATAGCCAATCGTCAATTGATCCTAGTCATCTTTTTAAGTAATCAGCTTCTGATTTTTTTTTTCACTGATGCTTAGATCCTCTCGTTCATTTAAGCGAATCTGAGACCCATTTTTAGCGTTATTCAGCATTACTTGAATTCATCTGTCTTTTAGCGGTTCTTGTTAATGCTCAGATCCTCTTTCATCCTGGTTCGGCTTCACTTGGATCCATCTTTAAGGGGATCTGACTAATGCTCGGATCCTTTTTAGGCTGGGTGTTTTAGCCTGATCTTGTTTTCTTTAAACTGATTTTACCTAAAACATCTTTTTTTTTTTTACAGTACTCTGTCACCTAACGCTTGTATCGCCACATATATGATATCCTTTAAAGGCAAGCTTTGACGATCTTTCGAAGTTTTGGTGCCCGAGACAGCTTGAAAATTTCAAAGTTGAAAACCATAAGAGGAACCGATTAAGGTTTCCCTGAGTAGCGTCTTTCCTCACATGTTGAGAAAAATGTAGTAGATGTCGATGCTCTTAGAAAAGTAAGATGACGCTCCATCGAGATTGTGCTTCTTAGCATCCACCCCCTAAGGCCACCATCATATATATATATATATATATATATATATATATACATGTTCATGGCGAGTTGTGGGCTATTGCTCTTCAGGTGTTCATGTTGCTCGGAATCTACCCTCTAGTATCGTTTAGGAGTTGATGTCAATGTGCAAGGTAAGAATCATACTTTAAGAACATTAGCTCGCCTTTTGTTTTTCTTTCCTTGGTCCGGGTAGACTTTCTATTTTGTTTGTTGGCCCCAGCAAAGTTTTTTTTTAATCAGAATATGTCTTTAGCTGACTAGAAACTCTAACCGACTAGATTCTATCTTCGGCCGACCATATTTTGGTCGACCAGAATTTTTGACAAAACAAGCTCTATCTTTTGGTCGAACAGATTTTATCTTTCGCATACTGGAATTCTTCCTTTTGGCCGATCTTTCTTATAAATCGGTCTTCGTTTTGGCCGATTTTTCTTATGGATCGGTTTATATATCTATATATATATATATATATATATATATAGACCTTCTGGCTACTATTTCTACAAAAGAAAAAGACATTTTATATGTATAAATACAATTTATACTTTTGAGTTACTTGTATTCAATTTCGACCATTATTGGCTCTCCTATAATTGCTCTCTGGTTTTTACACTTCTCGCAAATTGTTCCAGAGGCTCGCTCGGCTGACAGCCAAGGATTTAGACTTTCTAGCTCAGGGCAACCCGAACGTCTATTTTGCACCGCAGGGGGTCTTACTCACTATATCTAAGTTTCTACCCATCTTCAGGGGTTCTTACTTGATTTGTAGCAAGCCAAGCCAACCTCAAGGTGTTCAACTAAGGTGGCCCATATCTTGAGTTTGAAAGCTTCATGACTGTTTTTATGTGCACTTACCCATTGAAGCTTTGTGCCTCCACATTTTAAACTTAACAGAAATGCAATTAAGTGGGAAAGTCTTTACCCTTTTTTTTTAAAAGGTCGGCTCACTGACAGTGCTTTATTCGCACCCAGTCACTGATCTTCTTAAAGATCGATTTCTAAGTTTTTTTTTACTCGACTGGTTTTTCACTGAGTATTTGATTACCTCAACCTGATCAAATATCTTATTAGACTTGATCATCTGACCAGATATCTCATTAAACTCGGTCATATGAGACTGATAGGTTATCTCACTAAACTGATCAATTTTGCTTCGATGGATGATATGTTGATCGTACCGATTTATATACCTATTTGAGATCCCTATTTCCTAGATTTTGTTCTCGTTTTCGAGCATATTTTGGTATATAATGTGTTTGTGAGCGTTTTGTAGGTACATGTTCCCTACGGGAGGTATTTGAGCTTAATCGAAGAGTTTTGGTGTTATTTGGGCTGATTTGGATGCGGTGCAGTACAACTAACTTTCGAGGACCATATCTCTCTCCTCAGATGGAACTAAGTTTCCCATTACCTATTTTCGGAAAGCTCCGGATGTCTACTTTCCAACGGTTTTTACAGATTGCAATTCTAGATTTTCTAGAGTAAGATATGGTCATTTCCGTAACGGTGCGCGAAGCTGGAAATTCTGCTCTAGAGGGTTAGGCGACTTGAGAGGCGACTTCACCCATGTAGCCTCACATGTCGCCTGTAGCACTGTCAAACTCGTTTTCCAGCCCATTTTTAAGGGGCAAACTTGTCTTTTCACATCCAATTCTTGCCCTAACCTCCCAACACTATAAATACCCCCTTTTCTCCTCTTTCTTCAGATATCTCTTCCCCTCTCTCAATCCCTTCTCTACCCTTTTCTTCCATCTTCATCATCTCTTCCATCTTCTTCACCAAAGGAGTGATTCAAGCTCACATGGAGGTTTTTCCTCCATGGGAGCTCACCATACACCTCCACCACCCTTTTATACACTTCATCCACCCAATTAAGAGTTGATTGCAAGGAGATAGGAGGAGTCTTTGATCAAAAATGAGCCAAGCATGGAAAGGAGCTCTTGGAGGAGTTTTCTTCAAGGGTTGTATTTCATTTACTCATTCTCTTTGTATTTCTTGTTTTCTTAATTGTGTATCACGAATTTGGGGATATTGTAAACCTACACTTGTGTAATAAATGTATTGATTGTTCTTAAATTCTTTAATTGAATGCTCTTAATGTTTAACAATCAACTTTAGTGCATATAGTTGTTGGTAAGCTTATTTCCATTCATATCCATCCATCTTAGGGAGTTTAGAGAAATAAGAAGAGAGCTTTCTTTTTGATTGAGAGGGTTGTGCATTCATGAGATTGGAGAACGCCGTAGTAGTCCAGTGGTGAGGACATCTCGGATTGACACCCGAGAAGACCCAGTGTTCGATTCCCGGTTACGGATGAGGGGTCTCCTTTCTATCTATTTTGTATTTCTTTCCTTGTATTTTTATCTCTTCTTTGATGTGTACTTTCATTCATTAGGGATTTGATGTAAACCTAGCATTGTTGTCTTTTTTGTTGAATATGTTTGTTGATGGTTGAGTGGCCATTTAAAGTGCTTAACGCTTTTGAGTGGTTAGCCACCACTTGAATGAACTTAGGTTGTTGTGTGAAGGACCGAGAGGAGAAGCACTCAACGTGCACTAGTAGGTTGGCCACTACATGTAGAGCCTGCGCGCGGTTTTGCATGTATTGTCGTTATGTGTCTCATAGTTCTTAATGAACTCGAGTGTAGTTCGGGCAACCATGTAACAATAGGTTGCTGGTGCATATCGGTATAGTCGATTGTTGCTGGAGTGAGGACAATCGGCGAGGATTAAGTGAGCACGGCATTCAACATTGACTATGCATGTTTGTATGGAAATGTGTGATTGCTATGGTGGAGTCATTTACTTAGTGTAACCATTTACATTCCATATCACTACATTCCATCTTATCCTTGTACATATTTGTTTATGTAGTTTGTTAGGTTAGTTTAGCATTTACTTTTCTACATTCTTTTGCATACGCAACACACGAGTCCGCTCGGAGTGTTGTAATATTAGCTAGAACTAGATACTGTCGGTGAATCCCACCTCCCTGCGGAACGATCCTTGCTTGCCGCTGTGCTAGTCTCTGTGACTCGCACGCTTGCGAGGCTGGACTTAATTGTTCAATCTTTTGATGGCACTTCAACGACGTGCCCGTCAATGATCGGTCTTTGAGTTTATCCGCTCGGGCTTGCTCACGATGAAGACTTGGTGGGGTATTAGCTTGTCGCTTGGTTGAATTTGGTGACGTGGCATACTTAGTTACCGATATGTCAGTAACGATACTGGCTTGTCAGTTTACCAATCTTCACCAATAACTATACCTTCTTAAATACTTGAGCTGAGCATCTCGATCCACTTTTTCGAAGGATCTGATCGACAAGCTGTTGAGCGTATTATCGACTTTTGTTTCAAGCTGAGCATCTCACTTAACTTAATTGAACCAAGTGTTTAACCGGTCTTAAGTCTGAATAGCCTATTGGCTTAGTCAATTTGTACGCTTTATTGAACCTGATCGATTTGCCCAATTAGTTTCTTACTGAGTATCTTATTACCTCGGCCTAACCAAGTATTTTATTACACTGATCAGTTTTGTGGCTAGTCAATCATCTTGTTAAACTGATCGCTTTGAGTTGATCAGTCATCTTGTTGGCTAATCATTTTTTATTTGATTAGCTATCTTATTGGATTATCATTTTTTATCCGATCAGCTATCTTATTAGTTGACCATCTTTGATCTTGATCAACTATCTTATTAGCTGATTATCTTTAACCCGATCAGTTATCTTATTAACAGATCGAACTTGGTCTGACCAGTTATCTTATTAACTGACCATCTTTGATTTGACCAATTATCTTATTAACTGATCATTTTTGACCCGATCAGTTATCTCATTAACTAACCGAACTTGGTCTGACCTGATCGGTTATCTTATTAACCGATCATCTCTGGTTGGATGTGTGAACAATCTTTGACCTTGCTTGCTTGGGCTGCTCACGATTAATCTTGATATTTACCAGGTAGTGTTCTTTGGGACCATTTACATGGTATCTAATTTATAGACACTTGTCTTTTATCTGGCAACTAAGTCACTAGGACGTCTCCCAGTAGTCTGTTACTTAAGATTCGTTGCGATGGATATGACTTGCATCTCATTAGCTTAACTTATCTTAGCCGAGCATCTGGTTAACTGGCATTCAAGTATGAGAATTTGATTACCCCATCCAACTTTCCGCGCATCCCATCAGGTATCTAATCATCTGAAAGTGCTCTAACAGTGCTTTTATGCACCCAGTTAGTTTCAGTTAGTATGCATCGTCTTTGCGACTCCTGCTTTCGGCCTCTGCACTAGGCCCCCCGAGCACCCTTTGGTCATAGCAAACTTGGGTGTTCGGGCATGTCTCTGTGTGACGGAGACGAATTTCGAACACTTTTACTTGGATTTTATCTGGAGAATCCCTCATTTAATAGGGTATTTTGAGTTTTTGGACGTTTAGCCTGATTTGGTCCGATCTTTAATGCTTATTAGGGTCCAGATGCCTATCTGAGTAGGCTCTGTCTCTTCGTGCTTTAACTTCACTTGATGGAGATCCGGAATTGCTGTGTAGTAGGCGTTTCTATCTCCTATGTAGAGCTGTGATGTCTCGAATATCGTCAAACATTTCTTAGGGTGAATGATCTTTGGGACATTCCACGAATTGCAGCGATCCATCTTATTCTTCTATTATTTCTCCTTTTTTTTAATATTGGCAATGAATGACCGAATTTGTTGCTGCGGGCAATCCTTAGATCAAACCGCCAAAATTGAGATGGTTTGCTGCTATTCGACTTTTTACATGTGCTGGATGGTGGTGACCGATCCACTAGCTTTAGTTTTGTGTTCCAACTTCCGTTCTAGTCCATCCTTATATATATATATATATATATATATATACATATATCAGTTATCTTATTAAACTGATTTCTTTACGACTGATCATTTATCTTATTACACTGATCAACTTTGGACCGATATGTTATCTTTTTTTTATCATCCGAATCCTCGGGTTGGAGAAATGACTTTGCTAAAAACTGCTTTGCAACTGCAAATTTTTTTTATGTCGCATGCTCATTTGCTGTGCTGTGCTACCTGCTAACCCCCCAGCAGTTGTTAAAGCAGGTTTTATTCGAACTGAGTGCTTTTAACATCTCATCCTTTTTACCTCATCCTTTTTTTAATACTTTGCTGAGTAGCCGGTTGGGGTATCTAACAGAACAGTGAGCTGAAATATCTGCAACGGTTAAATACCTCTAGTGAACCGAGCATTTGTAATGAGTTGAGTAGTTCCGCCGAACTGAACGGCTACGGCGAACCGAATAGGCTAACACCCAGGTTTTACTGCTCCGTTCACCAGTTGTGTGTGGCAAAGTTCTTTCTGAGTAATCGTGGTGAGGCAGTGGAAGTGAAATACAATCAACTTTCAGCTGCCGCACATGTGGTCACAGTTTGGATTCTTCATTGATATGTTAAACCCGGAAAGCCTTTGGGAAGCTATCTTTTACGAGTTAAATCTGATGAACCTCTTACGACTCCGAAGTCTAGTTGCTTATCATGTAAATTATTCGATTGTTGCTGGGTTAGCTGATAATAGATAGCTTATCCAACTCAGCTGATGATTGACTCGTGATGTTTTTCTACCATCATGGGTCCGATTTTCAACGCTTATCGAGGTAAACTTTTCTTCAAGTGCATATTGAATTTTTTTTTTATAGAACTCTGTTTGCGAATCTACTTACTTGCGCATCTTTTGGTAATGATAGAACAGATAATCTACCCCTATAGCACCTCTTTTTTTTTAGGGCTTGCTATAGTGTCTCTGGTGTTTCGTCTGTTTATGCTGCTATCGTCGGGATGCTCTTGATTTCTGTGGATGTAATGACCCCATTAAGACCTGACCTCTCGTCTCGGTTGATCTTTCTCATAGATCATGCCCTTTTTTTTCGACCAGAATCTTTGACGGACCAGATTTCATCTTTGGCTGATAAGAAACTTTAGTTGACCAGATTTTATCTTTCACCGACCGGATTCTATCTTTAGCTGACCAAGAACTTGAACAGACCAGATTCTATCTTTGGTAAACCATAATTTTGGCCGACTAGAATCTTTGGCCGAACAGGTTCTATCTTTGGTCGACATGAATCTTTCGTTGGTCAGAACTTTGGCCGAACAGGTTTTATCTTTGGTCGACATGAATCTTACGTCGGTCTGAACTTTGACCGAATAGATTATATCTTTGACAGCCGATAGTGTGGTGCCATCCAGCATTTGACGAATGCAATCACGATTTGGAGTTTTGTTAACATGTCTGATCAAGGAGCTTTTGAAAGGCAACCTCATATGAGTAAAACTTGATAGGCCTTTTACTATAAAAATTCTTAGCAAATTGTTAGTCAAAGGACAACATTTAGTGACCGTTTTAAGGAGTGATCCTCACTCGAATTCTTTTTGTTTTTTTAGCATCCGTCGGGCTCTATTTACAGTTCTTGAATATAAATAATAATATATGCTTGCTCAGGTAATAAAAGATAATAGTTAGTCATAAATGAGTTTTATTCATAAAAGACATAGCATATTTGGTAGAGCAGAATCTTATATTACTAGGAGAGATCAAACTTGGATTGATGAAGGTAGTTGTTAGCAATGTCAGGCCAATACTACTCTTCCATCTTCGATCGGGTAACTAAGGTTATATGGTCTCTCGTTTGTTGAAACCTTTTAAGCATATCAAGATGAAATTTGATTCCCGCACGCCGAAGTAAGACTCGATTCCTGAGCTAGCATTTTCAACTTGTTTTCTATACCAAGAAGGTGGGTGGTGTTCGCACAAGTAATAATAATCATGCCCTTAATGTGACCAAATATTTGAAAACGATTAACTCATACATGGTACTATTAATTATTAGTGCCGAAATTCGACACCTATAAATCTATGATAGACAACATGCTTGTAAGAGTTATAAAAGTTGTCAGACATACTAATTAAGCATGCATTACATGTTCATAGACTTATGCAAGCATATTTTGTATTAAGTATGAGAGAAACATGCATAGATAACATGTAAATCGATAACATGCATATATATTCTCTATCTGCGAAATAGATCGATAAAACCATAAGGTTAAACATATATAAATCGACTTACCTCGGCTACTTACCGAACTTGGAGTTTAGTCATTTTATTCTTAGATCCTTCACAGTTGAATTGACGAGGAGCTGAGTGGGTTCAATTGAGAATTGATATTGGGTGTTCTACACCAAGATGAGCTCAGTTTCCGACACGCGTCAAGGTAAACTTGTCATCAGACCCTCTCTCATTTCTTTTTATGCTGAACCGCAACGTTCTGGAGGTCGTCAAATATTCTTCAGGATGACTCGTGTTGCAAACTATATGTTCTCAGAAAGATCTATGGGTCTAGTTTACAGGAAAATTCAAGGGCCGTGATTCTGTGCTTTCTGGAGAGAGTTACCTCTGTTTTATTGACCAGTGGTCGAATCAGAAAATTCTCTGCGAACCACTTTCTTCAATGTTTCGGGGGCTATAAAATCTTCCACAGGTTGAACCAGAATGCGAACCATATATTTTCAGAAAGGTCCGAATGTTTAGTTTCCAATGGTTTTACGGATTGTGATTCTGATCTCTGTAGAGGGAGATATGTCCGTTTTAGCGTTCGATGGTCAAATCAAAAATCTATCTGCGAACTGTTTTCTTTAATATTGCAGGATCCAACAAATATTGCTCGAATTGAACTAGGCTACGAACCATATATGCTTGGAAAGCCTTCGATGTCTGGTTTCCAGTGGTTTTTACGGTTCACAAATCTGAGTTCCGTAGAGGGAGATATGCTCACTTTAGTGTCCATTGGTCAGAAATTCCACGATTCACGACAACTTTCCTTTTTTTTTTAACTGTCAAAATGGGAAAGCAATTCCTCGGACCAATTTTTGACACTTTGAAGCTTTGAGTATTGTTTTCACAATATTCTTTCTCTGAATTTGGTCACGACCACAGCTCCTACTATGGGTCTTGTAGTTGATCCACATCGGAATTCCTTCTGTGGTCTATTTATGAGAGTTCCTCGAGTTGAGTTCTCCCCCCTCCTTCTACCGCCAATTGTTGACGGTGATTTTTGGATCGTTAAAAAGTCAACCGCTAAACATTAACACGTAGGCAGATCGAAACTTTAACCAATCTAGGGTTGAATAATCAAAGCCTCTTTCTCCACGTGGATGCAATACTATTTGTTCGTATCTATGATTGATAATGTATAAAAGTAGGAAATAAAATATGAATAAAGCTTAACACATGTTTTACGTGGTAAAACCCCAAGGCGGGGAAACATTCACGGTTGCCGGTGGCGGCGAGAAGAAATCCACTATGAATAGAATGATTACACACAATTTCTCTTTCTCTCGAGTAGTTGTTATGCTTTTTTACACATAGATCGATAGATCCCCTTATACTCAGATCGTTCCATTCTGTACACAGTGAGATTATGGGTCTATTTATATGTGCATAGAACCCTAATCCTTGTTGTACAAGTAAGGAAAGGTGGTAGTATTTAACTAGAACTTGTTACTTGTTGAAGTCGTATTTAACTAGAACTTGTTACTTGTTGAAGTCGTATTTAACTCCTTTCCTGTTTCAGAGATCTTGCGCATTGAATTAGAATCTTCATAGAACTTCTAGTTGAGTAGTCCGTTTAGGACTTATTTCCTGATTGGTGTGCAATCTTCTAGAAGAGCAGAGTTATTGCTTGATCTGGACTCTTTGATATGTAGGGGAAATAATAATATTTTCTTATCGGAACGTGGTTCTAGATTCTTTGCTTGAGTAAGATTCTTCTTCTTCGTAATTGAATCGTACTTGATCTAATGTTACTGTCTTGACTGAGCATCTCTTGGTCGACCGTTTCCCAATTTGACCAGGCCCTCTTTCCCCGATCGGTTTTACTATTCGATTGGTTTTACTATTCGATCGGGTTTAGACATATCTTGGCCGATCGGTTCAGTTTGGCCACCCCGTCTAGTAACATTAACTGTTACTTGGTCGAATGTTGACCGGTTGACTTTACCCGTCCGTGCTTATTTTACCTGATCGGTTTGCTATACCCGATCAGGTCTATTTTACCTGTTCGGTTCATCCGACCACTTGCTAATCACTAGAGACTGTGATTCTTCTCTGATGACGTGGTTTGCCATATATTTCGGATTATCCGATATCTTTGCTGACATGTCATGCTACCGAAAAATCCTATAACAACAACAAAACCCCAAAACTACAACTTAGCCTCATATTAAATTATTTTTCAAGGAACTTACTCTCACAGGAATCTAAAATATCATATGAATTTACTCTCATAGAAATGGTACATTTAACACCATCATAGACATGGGCATATCATTTCTAAGTATACAAACAAAAACATGAATCGAACAAAAAAAAGTAGATTGGCGAAAACAAAATAGCTAAATGAAATCAAATTAGGGGTTTCAATATAAGTTACCAGCTAAAACAACAAAACAAAGGGAGGTACTTACTAATGCGCAACGAACAAAGGGTGAGGGAGAGGAGTGGTGGCGGCGAGAAAAGCATTGACGGCGATGATAGGGTGAAGGAGAGTGACGGCTGCAAGAGACGCGACGGGAGATGAGAAGAGTTGTGTTTGTTTAGCGGCGGGTGTGATTGTGACTCTGTGAGTGTGGCTGATGGTCTACAAATTGGATGGGTTTTGTGGTATCCAAAAATAGCTCATCCCAAATATTGAGACTCAGCCGAATAGATGCCCAACGTAAATCCAAATAGTTACAGCCCATAACCAAGTCAGCAAAGACCAAGTCAAGATAGTCATTCAACTAATTAGTTCAAATTTAAATCTCAACAAATCAAGTATCTCGATCCATGATCTCGAACTGAGATTGATGGGATTACGTGATCAATTTGTTGGCTAAGTCATTACTCATTGGCTATAAATAAAAGAGGTCCACTTCATTTGTGAGGACCTTTTATTTTTGGACTCTCCTGCTCACTCACCAAAGCAAAAGAGGGGTTTTCTTTCCCTGGCTCACATAGAAAAGACAAAAACACAATTCCCTCTCATCTTGCATCAGTTGACTTTTTACATCACACATATCCCACATTTTCAACTATTCTATCTTTCATTTATTACCTTTTACGTTCAACAGCTTTGATCCTCAAACATCCAATACAATTAATCTCTTCTTCTACTTAGATTGTTCGACCAATGCCCAGGTTCTACAAGAACACTCGACCAACATCCACCCTACAAGTCCAAACTGAGGACTCTACAAGTCCAAACGGGGGCTTTACAGGCCCAATTATTTGTTGGGGTTTTTACCCTAAAGCTTGTAATATGTAAATATAATTTGAACATAAATAAAAGAAGTAGTATATTTATTCATTTTGTGTCATACTTTATATAACATGTGCACTTAACATTCAAAATTGCCGGATGTAATTTCGAACTGAGTATATGAGTGTCATATATAGATGGATTCAGTTTGAAACGAGCAATCTAAAGAGTCCGTAGATAGCAAATAAAGCTGGGTACTTTATTTGTGGTTAATCTACAGCTGCGGTCCATTTCGTAGTGTACGATGATCCTATCCTGGATCATTCATATGTGGATATGAGAATGGGGACACCTTGTATGATGTGATCATATAGGACTGGGCCATGATCTATATGAATCTCTCACTAAGATCTGACTAACGTTGAGATTCATATATATCAACTAATGATGGCTATATATGGGTGATCTTAATCTGAGTGTCTTATCGACTCCTTCAGGTTAGATCGTGGTCTTTGATATACCATGGGTGAGGTCGGAGTTGCATTCCCGATCAATATACTCCGTATGTTGGGATCGCGGTTTGGCTTGTGGCTGGGAAGGTTTGTACACAATAGTGGAATCCACTTCTTCTTGTGAGAAGTAGATGGTAGTTCCCTTAAGGGTTGATTCGGGGCTTGAACAATATGAGCGCTCTCCTAATTCCGTAAGGAATGTAGATTTTATTGTTCATTAGAGAATCAATAATACTTAATGGAAAGATATGATTAGAGGGGTATAACGGACATTATGACCCAGCTCTAATTATGAACTACTTGTGGAGGATTATACCATATGTAATAGCTATATCGATGGACACCGAGAGTTATTGGTTTGTGTAAAAACGTCTACAGTTGAGAGAGTGCAGCTTCGGGTTTTTAGTGGAATAACACCGAAGTTAATAATCATGAAATATTAATTAAAGAGTTTAATTAATAATTTCTAAGGATTATTGGAGCTCAAAATACTGTGGGTCCATTAGGTCCCCTTGCTAGCCCGATCGATTTAGGTAACAAGGGTCACGATTAATTAATTGGATTGTCCAATTAATTGTGTTATGAAAGTGACACGTATTTATTCAGGAATTAATTGAATAATGAGATTATTTAATTAATGAATAATGGTGATTAAATAAATTAAATAATAAGATTATTTAATTATGTAGTTAATCACTAAATAGAGGGTGTTAATTGATATTTGATTTTGAATAAAATAAGATAATATGATTATTTTATTTTATTAAATTAAATATTTGAAATTGAATTTAAAATGTTTGAATTCAAAAAATAAATATTTAATTAATTTTTTAAAGATATGAGATATCTTTGAAATGTTTTTAAAAAATCAAATTTGATTTTCGGTTTTGTTTTTAAATATATATTAGATATATATTTTTTAATAAAAAAATGAAAAAAGTAATCAGATTACTTATATACCGAAAGAGACAAAAACTAAAACAGCAAAAAAGAAGAAAAAAAAAGATTAAAGTAATCGTTACACAGCAAACAGAAAAGCAAACCAAAAAGAGAAAAAGTGTGATCGTGCACAGCAATTGAAAAAGCAAACAAAAAGAAAGAAAAAAAATTTGGGTGTGGCGAGCACAAAGTGCTGCACTCATAGAGTTTGTTTTATTTTGTGTGTTATTCTCTTCTTCCTCCATACAGGTCATGAATATCGTGACGCGCCCACACGCTGTTACCGGTTCCGGGAGATAGCGAGGAAGATCATGTGGTTCAAATCAGGAGCAGTTCGTATCAAAGTGAAGGAGCCTCCTACGTAGGTATGAAAAATAAATTCCTTCACTTTATTATTGTATTTGATTATTACTGTACAAATGGGTTAATTTAATGATTGCATAAATTTTTTTAAAAAAACCTTCCGCTGCGCAATCTGTAACCCTAAGGTCCAACAATTGGTATCAGAGCCAATTTTTGTACAGTATAATCGAATTCGATTACTCCTAATATGTATGAATGTGTAGGCACATATTTTTTGATGAGTGTATGATATTTTTTTTTAATTAATTAAATTGTTTAATTAAAAAAAAACATGTTTGATCATAATTTTTTATGGTGTTGTGGATTTAGAGTGTTTCTGGGTTGTATATTATTATATATATATATATATATATATATTTATTTTACTGTTGTATTATTAAAAAAAAACAAAAACAAAAAAAAAAACAAAATGTGTAATCACAAGACCTGGTAGCGCATGAAGATTGCACATGCAGACCTGGTGCGCGCATCATAGACAAGCAAATGCCTAGCATGTTTACCAGCGCTGCGCGCATCGCAAACCAGTGAAGCTTACCCCACGCAGCCTTCCAGCGCTCAACGTGCGCTGGCAGACCAGCGCGCAACCTCAGCGTTGCTTACCCCACGCATGCCACCAGCCTACTAGCGCACACCAGCACATGCGATGCCTCAGCGCGGAACTTACTAGCGAGCGATGCAACCAGCTCACAAAAGACAACCGCAAATTTTCTAGCGCTCAGCGTGACTGCGCGCATCCACCAGCGATGCCTACCCACGCTTGCTACCAGCGCACATGACCTGAAGAGATTGGAAGTCTTGGAAATTACAAGAAGACCAAGGGATGCCTTGGAAATATTTTTTGTAATTAGATTCCATTTTTTTGGTTAAATAATCCACAACACTCGGTCAGCTCATGTATGTTTTAATTATTTGATGATTAAGCATTGCCATGCATATACATGTCATTTAAATTAGTTGTACCTACACATATATATATATATATATATATATATATATGTTGATATATCATACATGCATTATAGCCATCTATATTATGTGTTTAATTTTTTTTTAATTTGATTAAAATGGGTTATTCACATAATTGGCTATTTTTAATGGGATTAGTTTTTAAGAGTAAAAACTTGGTAAATCTCATTAATTACTAATCTTTTTATTAAAGAGTTTAAATACTTAGATTAGTGGGGTCCTTAATAAATATATTAGGATTAATTTGATTAAGCTCCTAATAATAATTGGACCTAAATAATGTGTTTAGTTTTAATAGTTAAAACTTGATAAATACACATTTAATAATAATTCTAGTCTTAGTAAACAGTTTACATAGATTTGAATTATCACTAATGAACTAAATTTTTTAAGTGTTAAAAATCAATTTAGTTTATTAGTTATTGGAATAGGATTCTAATAATTTGTGATTAATGCACTTGACGTTTAGATTAAAATTAGCCGTTTAATCTAGTTTAATCTAGGTGCATTAATATTAATAGAAAACCCTTAATATAAAATAGTGAGTGGGAGAGGGATATATGACATTATATCCCGCGGTCTCAATCATTAGTTCAACACCGTGAGATTCGAGTGGGGCCTCGTGACGGCTTTGTTTTCGTCCTCCCTAAGGATGGTTTCCATAAGAATCAATACCAATGTTGACTTCCTAACAAATAGGATTTCGGAAGGGATTTCGGGATTGACCGACCCTAAGGCGGCAATTCTCGAGTTAAACTCTTGATATCTGAAATGATGGGTTACACTCACAAGGTTTTAATTAAATTGGTTAATTAAAAACCTGATCTAATAAACGATGGTTGAATGATATTGGCATAAGAGTTATTCTGGTATATCCTTTGACTGAGAAGGTCTCGATCCAACATACAAGAATTTGACCGACCCTAAGGCGGCACTTGCTTGTGGTATATTGGATTGTCGTGGCATAGAAACATTGTTTTTAGGGTTGTTCTTGTTCATTAAACATTTTCATGCATCATGTTTAATTTTATGCCGAATATTCGCACATGTTTAGAATGTATGACTGAATGAATCCTTAATTTATGTTTTTTTAGCCATGTCATCTCACTATTACAAATACTTGCAAACGATAAATTAACTGGTGATAACTACATAAAATGGAAACTTAACATTAATGCAATACTGGTCACCAAAGACCTCAAGTTTGTGCTTACAGAGGAATGTCCTCAGGTGCCTACTGCCAATGCCACACGAACTGTTCGTGAGGCATACCAGCGATGGGTCTCATCTGATGAGAAGGTCCGAACATATCTGTTAGCTTCTATGAAGACATGCTTGTCACAAAGCACGAAGCAATGATTACATCATTCGAAATTATGGAATCATTGCAAGCTATGTTCGGGCAACCCTCCGAGCAAAAGCGACATGAAGCTGTTCGTTGCGCTATGCTCGCTTGCAAGAAGGAAGGTACATCAGTTCGGGAACATGTCCTGAGCATGATGTCCTACTTCAACACGGCAGAAGTCAATGGCGGGGCCATTGATGAACCCAGTCAAGTGAGCATCATATTGACGACTCTTCCGAAGAGTTTCGATCAGTTTAAGAACAACTACAGGATGAACAAGTTAAGGTTTAGTCTCACACAGTTGCTCAATGAGCTCGCTACTTTTGAGTCCATGACCAAGGACAGCAAAAGTAAGACCGGTGAGTCAAATGTTACCGAACCATCTTCCTCCAATAATAAGAAGAGGAAGAGGTCTGCTGGAAAGGCGAAGGGTAATCCCAAACCCAAGAAGGTCCAAAGCAAAAAGAAGGGCACCTCCACCGACCAAGACAAAGGAAAATGTTTCCATTGTAACAAGGTCGGGCACTGGAAGAGGAACTGTCCTCAGTACCTGGAGGAGGTAGCCAAGAAGAAGAAGAAAGGTAAATATGATTTACTTGTTTTTGAATCTTGTTTAGTGGAAGATGATTCTTCACCTTGGATTGTTGATTCGGGGGCCACTAACCATGTTTGTTCTTCTTTGCAGTGGACTGATTCTTGGACACAGCTAGAGGAGGGAGCCTTCTCCATACGTGTGGGGTCGGGGGATGTCGTGTCGACCAAAGCAGTGGGAGCAATAAGATTGCAATTTTGTAATAATAATAGTTTGTTATTATTGAACAATGTTTTTTATATTCCTAGATTTACACGGAATTTGATTTCCGTTTCTAAGTTGTTAGAACAATTGTATTCTGTTTCTTTTAATAATAAGTTTGTTATTATTGGAAAGAATGGTCTGAATATTTGTTCAGGAATTAATGAAACAATTTGTATGTGTTAAGACCGTTAATACCGTTAATACATACTACACTGCTTAACACCGAAATGTTTAAGGTTGAAAAACCTAAAACTAAACGACATAATATTTCTCCAGATAATGACACGTATCTTTGGCATCTAAGGCTTGGTCATATCAACCTTGACCGGATAAACAGACTAGTAAAAAGTGGACCTTTAAGTGAGTTAAAGGTTGGCACCTTACCTGTCTGCGAATCCTGTTTAGAAGGTAAGATGACTAAGAGACCTTTTACTGGAAAATGGCTTAGAGCTATAGAGCCATTAGAACTCATACATACAAACATCTGCGGACCGATGAATGTTAGAGCTAGGGGCAGCTATGAGTATTATGTCACCTTTATAGATGACTACTCAAGATACGGATATGTCTACCTAATGCAACGAAAGTCGGAAACATTTGAAAAGTTCAAAGAATTCCGAGCTGAAGTTGAGAATCAATTAGGTAGGACTATCAAGTCACTACGATCAGATCGTGGAGGTGAGTACCTTGACCAAGAGTTTGAAGACTTCATGGTCGAGCATGGGATAGTTTCCCAACTCACAGCTCCTAGTACACTTCAGCAAAATGGTGTAGCGGAGAGGAGAAATAGAACCCTGATGGAAATGGTGAGATCTATGATCAGTTTCTCATCATTACCAAATTCCTTCTGGGGATATGCGTTACAAACAGCGGTATACATTTTGAATGTAGTGCCATCCAAATATGTTCCTAAAACTCCCATAAAGTTGTGGAATGGTCGTAAAGCTAGTTTACGACATTTTCGTATATGGGGGTGTCCAGCACAAGTGCTGAAGAACAGAACTGGAAAGCTAGATCCCAAGTCTGTGGTCTGCTTGTTTGTAGGATACTCCAAGGAGACCAGAGGTGGATACTTCTATAGTCCTGAAGATAACAAAGTATTTGTATCGACAAATGCAACGTTTCTTGAGGATAACTATATAAGTGATCATAAACCTCGTTCTAAAATTGTATTAAATGAGTTGGAGCCTGGTGAGACCAGTACTCAGTCAACTAGAGTTGTTAATCCATTAACATCTGAAAGTCAGATAATTCCTAGTCAGGATACACTACCACCTAGACGAAGTGAGAGGGTTGTGAGACAACCTGAACGCTATTTGGGTGTAAGTGAGGGACAAGATCTTGTCTCTGCTGATAGTGTGGATGATCCATTGACATTTAAGAATGCAATGGAAGATCCTGATAAAGAAAAATGGCTTAAAGCCATGAATCTCGAGATGGAGTCTATGTACTCTAACTTAGTCTAGGAACTTGTAGGCTTACCGAATGGGGTAAAACCCATAGGATGTAAGTGGATCTACAAGAGGAAGAGAGGAGTAGACGGGAAGGTAGAGACCTTCAAGGCAAGGCTAGTAGCCAAGGGTTATACCCAGAAAGAGGGGGTCGATTATGAAGAGACCTTCTCGCCAGTAGCCATGTTTAAGTCTATTCGGATTCTCTTATCCATTGCTGCCTATTTAGATTATGAAATTTGGCAAATGGACGTCAAGACTGCATTCTTGAATGGCAATCTTGATGAAAGCATATACATGATGCAACCATAGGGATTTGTGTCTCCAGATCAAGAGCAAAAGGTTTGCAAGTTGCAAAGGTCCATTTATGGACTTAAGCAAGCATCTAGATCTTGGAACATAAGGTTTGATGATGTGATCAAAACCTATGGCTTCAAGCAAAACGTTGATGAGCCTTGTGTCTACAAGCGCATCATTGACAAGAAAGTAGTTTTCTTGGTCCTATACGTAGATGACATCCTACTCATTGGGAATGATATAGGAGTGTTGTCTGATGTAAAGGGCTGGCTGGCTAGCCAATTCCAAATGAAAGATTTGGGAGAGGCAAGTTATGTTCTAGGGATCCAACTTATAAGGGATCGTAAGAACAAACTCATAACATTGTCTCAGGCATCATATATCGACAAGATTCTTATGCGATTTTCGATGCAGAACTCCAAGAAAGGTAATTTACCTTCTAGACATGGGGTTCACTTGTCTAAGGAACAGTGTCCTAAGACACCTCAAGAAGTTGAGGATATGAGACGTGTGCCATATGCATCAGCAGTAGGTAGTCTCATGTATGCTATGTTATGCACGAGACCGGACATCTGCTATGTAGTGGGAATAGTCAGCAGGTACCAATCCAACCCAAGATTAGATCATTGGGTTGCTGTCAAGACTATTCTCAAGTATCTTCGGAGAACGAGAAACTATATGCTAGTGTATTCCGGATAGGATTTAATCCCGTTAGGATACACAGATTCTGATTTTCAGTCAGACAGGGATTCTAGAAAATCCACGTCTGGATCAGTATTCACCCTAGGTGGTGGAGCCATTGTGTGGAGAATTATAAAGCAATCTTGCATTGCTGACTCCACCATGGAAGCCGAATATGTAGCCGCTTGTGAAGCTGCTAAAGAGGCTGTTTGGCTCCGTAAGTTCTTGAGTGATCTGGAAGTTGTTCCAGATCTGGATAAGCCCATCACACTTTATTGTGATAACAGTGGTGCTGTGGCTAATTCCAAAGAACCAAGAAGCCACAAGAGAGGGAAGCATATAGAGAGAAAGTATCATCTCATTAGAGAGATAGTGCAGAGAGGAGATGTGATCGTCACCAAGAAAGCCTCACAAGACAATCATGCTGATCCATTTACGAAGACCTTACCGGCTAAAGTGTTTGAAGGTCACTTAGAAGGTCTAGGGTTACGAGACATGACTCACATGCTTTAGTGCAAGTGGGAGATTGTTGGGGTTTTTGCCCTAAAGCTTGTAATATGTAAATATAATTTGAACATAAATAAAAGAAGTAGTATATTCATTCATTTTGTGTCATACTTTATATAACATGTGCACTTAACATCCAAAATTGCAGGATGTAATTTCGAACTGAGTATATGAGTGTCATATATATATGGATTCAGTTTGAAACGAGCAATCTAAAGAGTCCGTAGATAGCAAATAAAGCTGGGTACTTTATTTGTGGTTAATCTACAGCTGCTGTCCATTTCATAGTGTACGGTGATCCTATCCTGGATCATTCATATATGGATATGAGAATGGGGGCACCTTGTATGATGTGATCATATAGGACTGGGCCATGATCTATATGAATCTCTCACTAAGATCCATTTAACGATGAGATTCATATATATATATATATCAACTAATGATGGCTATATGTGGGTGATCTTAATCCTGAATGTCTTATCGACTCCTTCAGGTTAGATCGTGGTCTTTAATATACCATGGGTGAGGTCGAAGTTGCATTCCCGATCAATATACTCCGTATGTTGGGATCGCGGTTTGGCTTGTGGCTGGGAAGGTTTGTACACAATAGTGGAATCCACTTCTTCTTGTGAGAAGTAGATGGTAGTTCCCTTAAGGGTTGATTCGGGGCTTGAACAATATGAGCGCTCTCCTAATTCCGTAAGGAATGTAGGTTTTATTGTTCATTAGAGAATCAATGCTACTTAATGGAAAGATATGATTAGAGGGGTATAACAGACATTATAACCCAGCTCTAATTATGAACTACTTGTGGAGGATTATACCATATGTAATAGCTATATCGATGGACACCGAGAGTTATTGGTTTGTGTAAAAACGTCTACAGTTGAGAGAGTGCAGCTTCGGGTTTTTAGTGGAATAACACCGAAGTTAATAATCATGAAATATTAATTAAAGAGTTTAATTAATAATTTCTAAGGATTATTGGAGCTCAAAATACTGTGGGTCCATTAGGTCCCCTTGCTAGCCCGATCGATTTAGGTAACAAGGGTCACGATTAATTAATTGGATTGTCCAATTAATTGTGTTATGAAAGTGACACGTATTTATTCAGGAATTAATTGAATAATGAGATTATTTAATTAATGAATAATGGTGATTAAATAAATTAAATAATAAGATTATTTAATTATGTAGTTAATCACTAAATGGAGGGTGTTAGTTGATATTTGATTTTGAATAAAATAAGATAATATGATTATTTTATTTTATTAAATTAAATATTTGAAATTGAATTTAAAATGTTTGAATTCAAAAAATAAATATTTAATTAATTTTTTAAAGATATGAGATATCTTTGAAATGTTTTTAAAAAATCAAATTTGATTTTCGGTTTTGTTTTTAAATATATATTAGATATATATTTTTTAATAAAAAAATGAAAAAAGTAATCAGATTACTTATATACCGAAAGAGACAAAAACTAAAACAGCAAAAGAGAAGAAAAAAAACGATTAAAGTAATCGTTACACAGCAAACAGAAAAGCAAACCAAAAAGAGAAAAAGTGTGATCGTGCACAGCAATTGAAAAAGCAAACAAAAAGAAAGAAAAAAAATTTTGGGTGTGGCGAGCACAAAGTGCTGCACTCATAGAGTTTGTTTTATTTTGTGTGTGTGTTCTTCTCTTCTTCCTCCATACAGGTCCTGAATATCGTGACGCGCCCACACGCTGTTACCAGTTCCGGGAGATAGCGAGGAAGATCACGTGGTTCAAATCAGGAGCAGTTCGTATCAAAGTGAAAGAGCCTCCTACATAGGTATGAAAAATAAATTCCTTCACTTTATTATTGTATTTGATTATTACTGTACAAATGGGTTAGTTTAATGATTGCATAATTTTTTTTAAAAAACCTTCCGCTGCGCAATCTGTAACCCTAGGGTCCAACATTATTTACCTCTAAATCAAGGAATCTACAAGTCCAATGCCAACACGTCCAAATCAAGGGCTCTAAGTCCAAACTTTAAGCTCAGCCCAAGCGAACATAAGGTCATCTGAACGACACCACCTAGGACTCAACCAGCCTTATTTACAGTTTGATTTAGAATTTATTAAGTTTAATTGTTGATTTGAAATTATTTTTAATTATTGATAAATTGTCTAACTCGAGTATCGGAGAGTCTCCAAATGGACACCCCCCTCTTGCTCCGTTCTATCTTCTTATTTTAATAGGATCTCGTAACGCATAGCCTACTAATTTTTGTTCTACCATTGTCAGTGCCCACTGATTTACAAAAATTCAACTGGAGATTTTCGGCTCTTCAGGTTTCTACTTTCTATTTAATATTTATATGATAGGTAAAATTATACAAATATTCTTAATAGTAAAATAACATATTTATCCCTACTAAATCAAAATTCAAAACCTTCATGCCTCAGTTCTCCCAAATTCCTAACTCAAAATCTCTAGTCACTCTCAAATCGAAACCAATATTGAAACCTTCAAGTTGAAACCTTTCAACTTGTTACGGTGTGCACTAGATCGAAACCCAGGTATGTAGTGTCTATCATCGAAACCCATATCGAATTTAATTCTGAATTTCTATCGAAACCTTTCAATTAATTTTTTGGTTGTGAATTGAGTTGTGCTATTGGTTGTGCAAAATTTGATCATTTTACTTGTTAGGGTTTTTGTTACTTTAAATCTTCATGTTTAAGTTGCTTGAAACAAACACTATTTATGTAGAAAGTAGAAACTCACCAGGACCTTGTAATTTTGTGTTGAAACACTCAAGTATTAACATACTCTACCAGTTTTATATTGAATGATCATGGAAGTCTGAATGACATGGATTCATTTATCAAGTCTACAAGTGAATTGAATATATTGAAGTCTTGTAAATCATTATCTTTGATTTTGTATCTGTCATATTAGTAATTGTAACAAATAATTTCTATTTGTGCAAAAATCTACCCTTTAAAGTAGCTGCAAAAGTAATTCATGCTTTTGCAATTGCTTTCCTTACATGTGTCCGAGGGTAATTATTGATATGCAGGAGCGTGTTCTTACCAGTGGTCATAGACTTATGGTGTAAGGTCATGACCCAGTAATAAAGGCTCTCGCAAAAAATTTCGACATATGCTTGCAAAAGTCAATTAAATTTTTTTTACCACTGGTCATGGACTAGTCAACACACACACACACATCATTACTACATATAAACTTACTTGAGTCAGAGAGATGGATAGTGGCGGCGGCGAGTAGAGATACGAAATCTCACAGAACGCGTACATACGTTGGTGCTGCACGCGATTAAGCACAAGACGGCAGCGGTCAACGGAGTCGTGGTGGGACGGGTCTCACCTCAGAAGAACGATGTCATCTAAATCGTTGACTCTGTCCCTCTCTTCCACGCTCACCTTGGCCTCCTCTCCAACATCGAGATCTCCCTCATCTTGGTATATATTTACCTTTCTACCCCCCCCCCCCCCTTTTCCCTCTCCCTCTCTTTCTATATATATGTTTATATCTCTTTGTGTGTGTATGTTATTGTTGATCTGAAAATTATATGAATTTTGAAAGCTTTTTGGATTGTTTGATCTGAGTTTTGTTTTGTTTACTTGGAAAGTTGTGATTTCTATGCCACAATGGCAAGCCTTATACGCCTAAGCTCAATGAATAATCTATAGTGTATGTGTGCGTGTGAGTGCTAGTTGGTTCTGAGCTATGATTATGTAATCTAGATGCTACTTACCCTTCCTTAACTGTTTTTGATCTTAGGTTGTGCTTTTTTTCTTTTTCGAAATCAGAGAAAATGAATCGAGTTTATGAATTTTTATTTTCCTTTTGATATGCTCAGTATGTCTACTTAGATGGGAAATGATGTTGTTGATTTTCGTTAAATGTTTGGATTGTTGCGAAGAGTGGTAGGCCCAGTTTGGCATTGCTTCCCCAGCTGCTTTTGGGGCCAAAAGTGATTCCTGACCAATGATAGGGTGTTTGGTAAAATTGTGGGGAAGTGCTTTTGGCCACTTTTAGCTTCTCCCAACTGAGTTTTTGAGAAGCTACAAATACATGCTTTTAGAAATCAGCTTCTGCTTTTGAAAATGCGCTACAGTGTTTTTTAATGAATTTTTACCCAACTATCCTATTTTGCCCTTAGCGTTTCATGACATTTAACAAAATCATTTACCAATCAGATTGATTCCTTCAAGCTTCGATTTCTCCTCTCTCTCGCAACAATCATTATCATAATCAATTTTTTTTTCCAGAAATCATTATTATCAACAACAATCAACAATCACCCAGAAATCATTATCATCAACCCTAATATTTTTTTTTAGAAATCATTATCAAACACAAAAATCCATCCCCAGTTCATCATTATCATTATCAGTCAAACCCACAAGAGAAGGATTTTTTTTCTTAAATCGACAATATGGAGATAATAAATAAATTGTTTAAAAAAAATTATGCCATCGCCATCCATTATCATCATCACTTCTTTCTCTTTCAAACCACAAATAACTCAACAACAAAAAAAATTTAAAAAGGAAAGCTGGGTATTTCTACCCCGAATTGTTTTTTTCTTTGCATTTACTTTTATTTTTCATTAAATACAATAAAAAAATCCCACAACCATAAAAATCCCACAACCATCAAATACCATCCAAGTATCCAACCATCATCAATTTAAAAAAAAAAAATTATGATGGTGATGAAGAACAGCCCATAAGTTGAATCACAAAAAAAAAATTACTTTTTATTTTATTTTGGTGGATATGATGAAGATGAGGTTGGGTGATGATTGTGATTTTGTATTGTGTTGGATTTAAAATTGAAGATGAATATGAAGTTGGATCTTAGTTGTTAATGAAAGAAGGGAGAGAGAGAAAGAGGGAGAGAGAGGCGGTGAGAGTGAGGTGAGACTTGAGAGTGAGGGAGAGAGAAAGAGATTAGAGTTAGGGTTTGTTTTTATTAATTTTGTTTTTTTAGTTGTTTTTATTATTTAATTTAATTAAATTTATTAATTTAAATGCATTTAATATATATATAATATTATTTCATTTAAAGTATAATTTTAAAATGTTTTTGTTTTTTAATTATTTGTAATTACAATGATGTCCTTTTAGTAATTTTACACAATCACAGTACTTTTTACTTCTAATTTACCAAACACATTGAAATTGCTTTTGGTTCTCATAGCACTTTTGAAAATCAGTTTACCAAACACTCAGCTGATTCTATCCACAGCAATTCCAAAAGCAATTCCCCCCACAGTAGATCCAAAAGCAATTCCCCCCACAGCACAGCAATGCCAAACTTGGCCGTAATCGCTTTCTATTTGAACTTCGTTTTTATTACTGTTATGGTGATATTGGTGGGTAAAAGCTCATATATACTTGTTTATGTTTGTATGATTTTGTGGGATTTACTTTGGATTGTAATTCATTAGTGGGATCTAAGATATATTGATCGTTTGATCTGATCAGATAGAAGAGCATTATAGTGCTCAAGGTCTCGGCATCGTGGGGTATTTTCATGCAAATGAGAGGTTTGATGATTTGGAGTTTAGTGGCGTGGCTAAGAATATTGGTGATCACATTTTTCGGTACTTTCCACAATCAACTGTTCTCTTGGTATGTATTATTAATAGGATATATTAATGCTATTTTGCGTTTATTACTTTAGCTTTGTTCTGACCTCTTTTCCTGTATTGTTGTAGTTAGATAACAAGAAACTTGAAGCATTACCCAAGGGGAAAGGCTTGAGCCCTGTTATGCAGGTTAGTATTTCGTTATGATTGTATAACAGTGTTCATTTTTTGTTATGAAAAAGTTTTCATTGATTGACTTGCTGATAAAAAAATCTATCTTGTGGGAGATCATGTTGGTTTTAGCTTATATTCCGAGTTCCTTGGAATTTCTTTCTTGATGTTTAGTGAAATTACGTAAAATGTTATGCAAAATGATTAGAGTGGGCTATGATTGTGTGGAGCAAAATACATTAACCTGGTGATAATGTGATATCACTCAAATGTTTGGGTTGTTGACTAAATTTTGTTGTTGTTGACTTTGTTGGGAATTGGCATTCCTGGATTCAAGGTATCAATTAATGGAAGTTTTTTGAAGTTGTCAAAGCAAAATATAGTTTATGATATGCATCAAAATTGTTATAGGCGTTTTCACTATTGTTTACGTCACATTTTCCACGTGTTACATGATTGTTTCAAAGGTGCTCTTTTTGGATTCAGTTTTGAAGTTTATCGAGACATCATTTTAGTATTGGACTTTATGGATTTTCAAGATATGATTGCCATGTGAAGTATTCTAGTACTAGTTTCCAATATCATAGCTAAACAACCTAAATGGGTTGCTTTTACATTTAATTGTTATGTCGACATCCTACATCGATTATTTTCATTCAATTTTATCCGGAGCATGTAAATGACCGTACTTTATTGTTACGTCTTTAATCATAAGAGCTTCCTCAGCTTCTGATTGAAGTTTATAAAGGATTTTTGGTATCCGGTATTCAGGAGACATTCATTTTTTGTCAATGCCTTACATTCATTCCTGGCATTTTTGTAATGCTGGTACTGAACTTCAATTTGTATTATTGTCAAGCACTGGTTTCAGTTTTCCATCGCATTTTCTTCCTGTATTCACCTCCATTGAAGCTTATTGTCTTTCTCTTCTTGAACTAGCTATATACAAGGGATGCATCCAAGAACTGGAAGCTAGTGGGATCAGATGGTGGCAGTCAATTGGTAACTAAGGAGCCAGCAGCGAATGTAGTTTTGTTGGATTATATGTCTTCCGCGAAATGGCAGGATGTTGTACATTTTGATGACTATCTTGATGACATTAGCAAGCATGTATTATGTTGTGAAGTTATTATTTACTAGAGTTATTTACTGCTAGTTATCATGTAGTTAATGCTGTCATACTGATATATTTTGTGGGAAAACATGTAATTAGTTAGTGGTTATAGCATTAATCGTAGTGGTTAGTAGTTAGTGGTTATAGCATTAGTTAGGAAACTTTTATGTGTATTTATATGCCCTAACTGTAATCCTTTCAGAAATTAATGTAATATCTAATATAAAATTCCCCATGGTATCAAAGCTTTAGGCTTCCTGGAAATCTTTTTAGCCGTCATTGCTAATTTCTTGATCAGCCTTCATAGCTTATTCTTCTGCTGGCCTTAATTGCTGAAAATTCCTTGATATTTAGCCTTCATAGCCTCTCCACGTTTTAGAAACCCTAACCATGACAAAAACCAATGAATTTGACATCCCTTCCCAGTCTGACCTAGGATCAAACGACCATAATGATGAAGTACCTCCACCTCTAGGCAAAGGAGAGATGCAGAATTTGTCGGTGGCATCGCATACATACTCAATGGTAAGAATTACCTGAAGTGGTTCAGACTTTTCTAAAAAGAAAAGGAAAGCAGAGCCATATTCTAGGAACTGGACTAGGGGAGAAAGATCTAAAGTTTGCAGCCTGGGATGAGGAGGATTCCATGGTCATGTCATGGCTATAGAACTCCATGACATCAGATATCACTGACACCTGCATGTTCTTACCTCCAGCCAAAGATATTTGGGAGTCAATTTAGCATACATACTCCAAAGTAAAGGATGCTGCACAGATCCATGAGATAATGACCAAGACCTCCTCTTCCAAACAAGGGACTATGGCTGTGACAGAGTATACCAATGCCTTGCAGAATCTATGGCAAGAAATGGATCACTACTGATGTATTGTCATGAAACGTAGTGAGGATACTGCTACCTTGAAGCAGTTTATTGAGAAGGATAGAATTTATGATTTTCTGGTTGGTCTCAATGTTGAGTTTGACCAGGTCATAATTCAGATTCTTGGGAAATATGAGCTTCCTTCTGGTTAGAGCCGAGGAGAGTAGAAGAGGTGTAATGCTCCAACCTATACCATTGGAAGGATCTGCTATGGTGTCCATTGGTAGCAACATCAGAACTTTGAAACTGGACCAACCAACCAATGACGGTGGGAAGACTAATTTAATTACATCCTTCAATCATGACATTATCTAGTGCATATACTGTAAGAAACCTAGACGTACAAAGGAAAGATGCTGGAAACTGATTGGCAAGCCATCAACCTCAAGCCGTGACTGGGGCTATATGAGGGACAATCAAGAAGTCAGGGACATGCACATATGACCTATGTTTTAAAATGCGGTTTGAGGCGGGCGCCACGGGGCTGCCTCACCCGCCTCTTCGTGAAAATGCACTGGTGCGGCCGCACCAGCAGATGAAATTCGAACTCTGGCCGCCTTCACCGCACTAGGTAGCCGGATATACGATAAATCCTTCTAACGTGGGTGCCTTAACAGTCATTCGGATTTTACAATTTTTTTTCAAAAACATCAAAACGTAGCGTTTTAAAGAAAGAAGAGGTTTCAAAACGTTGCGTATTGAAGACCCACGCCTTAAATTCCCAAATCCATCGTGAATCCTTCAATTTATTCAACTTCTCCCTTCTTTCTTTTCTCTTCTTCAAATCGATCGATCGGCGACATCATTTCCTTCTGGTGACATCGGCGTCTGATTCTCCTCTCCGACGACGTCGAAATCATCCTTCATCTCTGGTGAGTTCTTCTTCTTCTTGCTCTGTTTTTCTTCTTCTTCTTCCTTTGTCATCGATTACATGTGTTTCTTGTTCCTTCAGCTTCTTCGATTTTCTTCTTCTTCAACTTTATCAAGTTTTCTCTACTTCTTCGATCTGCTTTTATTTTTTTATTTGTTTCTTATATGTTGACAGTATTAATTCAACACATATAACTATATAAGTATATTATATAATAGAATATTAATAGTGTTGAACTGCTGGTATTTGGCAAGTGTTAACTGTTAAGACCTATGAGTCTTTTATATTATCTTTTTTTAATTTGTTAACAACTTAACTGTTGAGTGTTAGACACTTGACAGTATTGCTAATTGATACATAATTTACATTGTTGACAGAAACACAGTGTTAAGACTTAAGTATTTTATTCTTACATTTTAGCTTTGTTAACACATAATTGTTGATTAATTTATATTGTTAACAGTATTATTTAATTTATGTGATTCAAAAAATACCGGATTAGATGATGATGATGGAGAGGATTACCCTTTTGATCCACGTTTCAAGCCACTTGACACAAATGATAGCTTATGGGATGGATTAGATATATAGTGGTCATATATCATTAGGATGACGTTTATTTTTGTACTGTTTAATTTGTTTGAGATATTTTATGTTTGTATTGTTGGATATGACTCATTTCTTGAATTCTATGGAATATTCTCTACTTTATTAATTTTTTAAAATTTTTTTCCATTTTCAGGTTTAGGCGCCTGCCTCGATCGCCTCGAGGCACCCGCCTCACCTCACGGAGGCCTTCCCGCCTCCCACCGCCTTCCAAGTTTTAAAACTTTGCATATGACTAAGACACAGGCAGATGGAGAATTCAATACTGAGGCAATTGAGAAACTGAGGGATTTGTTGGGATCCTTGGAGAAGTCTCCCACCAGTACTTGTTCATTGGTCCATTCAATTAAGCTTTCTAGTTCTCATGGTCTTACTGTCTCGGATAAATGTGGAATGAACTCTTGGGTTGTTGATTCCGGGGCCACAGACCATATGACACATTCCTCCCACATGTTTAACACCTACACTCGGTGTCCTAGTAATAGGAAGATTGCAATAGTTGATGGCTCTCTTACCACAGTTGATGGTGTAGGGGTCATCCATATTAGTCCCTCATTTTGTCTTAAAAATGTTCTCCATGTTTCTAGATTATCTACAAATCTGGTATCTATTCAAAACTTACTCAAGATATGAATTGCATTGTAACTTTCTACCCTTCCTATTGTATGTTTCAGGACCAGAATTCGGGGAAGAGGATTGGACTTGCCAAGGAAAATGATAGACTATACCACCTTGATGCACCAAGTAATCCGAATGACATCAAGAACACCATACCCCTATCTCTCCTCACTGAAAATCCTTCCAATAAAGATAGAATTTGGCTTCACCGTCTTCGGTTTGGACACCCCTCTTTTGGAACCTTAAAAATTATGTTCCCTTTTTTGTTTAATGATTTAAATTTGAATAGTTTCTGTTGTGAAACAAGTGAACTTGCAAAGCACAGACATGCCTCCTTTCAAATTAGCAATAAAAAAGCTTATGTTCCTTTCTCTTTGGTTCATAGTGATGTATAGGGACCCTCTAAAATTTCTACCCTTACTGGTGTACGTTGGTTTGTCTCTTTTATAGATGATTGCATTAGAGTCTCTTGGATTTTTCTGCTTAGGTCTAAGTCTGATGTTGGTAGAGATTTTTTCACTTTCCATAACATGATTCAAAATCAGTTTGGAGTGAAAATTAAGAGATTTAGGTTTGATATTGCGAAAGATTACTTTAACCAAACTTTGTCTCCTTATTTTCAAAAATAGGGAATCATACATGAGTCCTCTTGTGTTAATGCTCCATAGCAAAATGGAGTGGCCGAGAGAAAAAATGGACACTTGCTAGCTACAACTCGTGCCCTTCTTTTCCAAAACAATGTCCCTAGAGCATATTATGGGGAAGCCATTTTGACTGCAACTCACATTATAAACAGGCTTCTTTCACGAGTTCTAGATTTTAAGACACCTATGTCCTTGCTTTCACAATTCTATCCAGATTTTAACACCTCTAATAATCTAACACCAAGAATATTTGGTTGTACTTCATTTGTTCGCATTCACAGCCATAATAAAGGAAAATTGGATCTTAGGGCAATTAAATGTGTTTTTGTTGGGTACTCGTCTACACTAAAAGGGTATAAGTGTTATTAACCAACTTCCAAGAGGTTTTTTGTGTCAATAGACGTTACTTTTGATGAGGGTTCCTCATTTTTCCCTATGCCTTATTTTTAGGGGGAGAACTTATTGGAAGATAAAAAAGAGTTGGATGTTAATTTCTTTCAGCTCGACTTATCATCCTTCACATCTCACCCAATTTCCTCCAATTTTGGAATGGCTGAGTCAAACACTGGTATGTCTCCACTTATAGAATCTGTGTTTGACTCAAGCACTGATAACTCAACTATCCCACTAATTGACCTATCACATATGTTACCTACTCCTATTAGTAGTAATAAACCTATGGCTACAGTTGATAGTGGTGATGATGTTCTTGGATCCATGAGGCAGTTACATATGTACTCAATGAGAGAAGCTCCAGTCCAAAACCAGTGCTTGTTTAAGAATTTGACCAGACTTCTAGTACTAAGGTAACAATTCCTAGACATGTCTCTCTTGATCTTCCTATTGCAATTAGAAAAGGAACTAGAGAATGCACTAAACTTCCTTTATATCCTCTCTACCATTTTGTGTCATTTGAAAATTTTTCTCCAACCCATAAGAACTTCCTTGTAAGTCTACACACTGTTAATATCCCAAACACATTATCTGAGGCATTAACCAATAAGTAGTAGAGAAAGGCCATGAATGTAGAAATGGATGCTTTGGAGAAAAATGAGACATGGGAATTAGTTGAATTACCTAGAGAGAAGAAACCGGTTGGGTGCAAGTGGGTCTTTACTGTGAAATGTAATGATAATGCTACCCTTGAGAGGTATATGACTAGGTTGGTAGCTAAGAGCTATACTCAAACGTATTAGGTAGTTTATCAGGAGACTTTTGCTCCAGTTGCTAAGATGAACACAGTTAGGGTGTTGTTATCATTGGCTGCAAACTACAACTGGCATCTTTAACAGTTTGATGTGAATAATGCTTTTCTTCATGGGGAGTTAGAAGAAGAGATATACATGGAGGTTCCACTTGGGAATAGGAACAGTCTAGAAGGGAATAAAGTGTGTCGGCTGAAAAAGGCCTTGTATGGTCTTAAACAATCCCCTAGGGCCTGGTTTGGGAAGTTTACAAAGGTATTGTCGGTTAATGGGTATAGGCAAAGTCAAGGGGATCACACTTTGTTTATTAAACACATTAATTCAGGGGGAGTCACATCACTTCTAGTGTATGTTGATGACATAATTGTCATGGGTGATCGAGCCAAAAATGTCATATATTTTGGCCCTCATATTCAATCTCTTTGCCTCGTTCTCGAGTGTTTTATGAGTGTTTATGGTCCTTTTGGTTGTTATAGCAGGTATTAGGTGAAAAGGCATGAAAGAGGCATAATGGGTAAAAAGGTGCAAAAATGAGGTGAAGCAGACCAGAAAACACGGGTAGCACACCCGTGCACTATCCGTACGTTCACCCGTGCACCGGAAGAAGGAATTAGAGAAGTCTCAGTGCACGGGTAACTGCACGGGTATTTACCCATACACCTACCCGTACATTCCACCAGACCAGGGAGCTGAGTTTCGGGAAGAATCAACTGCACGGGTCATTCACCCGTGCTTAACCCATGCACATTGCACAAATCAAGAAGAAAATTGAAGACTGCACGGGTAGGATAATGCATGGGTATCCTACCCGTGCTATACCCGTGCTATACATGAATCTGGGGTTGTCCACATCAGCATTTTGACCTATTTTTGGAGGAGGTATATAATGAATCATTTCTGAATTTTGAAGGAGAGACCGAACACTACCAAACACCATACACTCATCATTTTCTCTCTCTAACATCCAAAAACCCATTCTCTCCATAATACCCAAAAATCCATACCAAAAACCCTATCAATTCCTACGCAAGGACATTGGAGGAGCATTGTAGCGTGAAAGAAGAAGGTTCTACATGAGTTTCTTCTTTATCTTTCCTCTTTATCTTTGTATTTTACTTGTCATGAGTAGCTAAACCCATTAAGGAATTGATGTGATTCACATGTAAATATAGGTATTATAATGAACATATTCTTCTATTAATTCTATCTCTTATGTTATATTCATTGGTTTCAATTGATTTCAATAGCAATTTGTGCTTGATTGTACATGACTCTCTCTCTCTCTCTCTACAAATTGGTTGAGAAATTATATGTAGAGAATTGAGCATACATGATGTTCAATCCTCTTAAGCTCACTTGAATATAAGGATTTCACAAGAGTACATGACTCAATTAAATCCGGGCTCATTAATCTCATTTTCTTCTAATCTTTAATGAGTAACTAATACTATACATGATGAAATTGGTTGTTTGTGATGGATTAAGCATCAAACTATACATCCTAGGTTGGTGAAATTTAACTAAGAGATTAGTCTCATATGTGTTAGATGTTCATTAATTGCATAACCATTTGTGGGTGGCTAATGCTATACATGATAGTTTGGACACCCAT
Organism: Dipteronia sinensis; assembly: GCA_033220585.1. Classification (NCBI taxonomy): domain Eukaryota; kingdom Viridiplantae; phylum Streptophyta; class Magnoliopsida; order Sapindales; family Sapindaceae; genus Dipteronia; species Dipteronia sinensis. Next base: position 4,140,835 of record CM065643.1, read on the forward strand.
AAGTGGGAAATACAAATCCTATAAATTCTAAGGTGGTTACAATTTTTATTGATCATAAATGTGAGTTCATTCTTTACCCATTGTAGCTAAGTAAATCCATCAATTCCTTAATTTACTTCCCATCCATCTATACCTTTTACATTAGTGCATTTAGTTAGTTTTAGCTTAGTTTACATTTTGGTTTACACTTTTCCAAACTTCCATTTCAATTTACGTTTATTACATTCTTACTAGAATTTAGATTTAATCACATTTATAGCTCGATCTCTGTGGAATGATACCCATATTTTCCATATACTAGTTTAATACTTGTGTGAGTGCATTCTTGGGATTATATAAAATTGTTTTGATATTGCATACCACGGCAAAAATGCATGTCAATGGGTGATGATGAGAAAGAGAGAGAAGCCTTGAAACATTGTTTAGTCAGAGAGTTTGAGATAAAAGAACTTGAGAGGCTAAAGTATTTTCTAGGGATCAAAGTGGCTCATTCACAACAAGGTATGTTTATTTCACAAAATAAATATGTGATTGACTTAATAAAAGAAACAGGGAAGCTAGCATGTAAACTTGCAAACACCTATATAGATCCTTACCATAAACTTGGAGAAGCAAGTGAAGATGCTGCTGTGAACAGAGAAACCTATCAGAGGTTGGTTGGCAAATTGATTTACCTATCACACACACGACCGGACATTACATATGAGGTTAGTGTGGTAAGTCAGTTCATGCATAACCATAAAGAGTTACATTTGCAATCTGTCTACCGTGTATTACATTATCTCAAGGCTAATCCTAGTAAAAGAATTTTGTTGAAAAGAAACACAGGGCTGGTACTAGAAGCTTATACAGATGCTGACTATGCAGGATCTGTGGTGGATAGAAGATCTACATCTGGTTATTGCACCATCCTTAGTGGAAATCTTGTAACTTGGTGGAGTAAGAAACAGAATGTGGTGGCAAAGTCAAGTGTTGAAGCTGAGTTTAGGGCAATGGCACAAGGGGTCTGTGAGTTACTTTGGTTGAAGATCATCCTAGAAGATCCAAAAGTTAAATGGGAAGGACCAATAAAACTTTACTGTGACAACAATCAGCAATAAAAATTGCATACAACCCAGTACAACATGACAAGACAAAGCACATAGAGGTGGATAGACATTTCATAAAGGAAAAGTTGGACAATGGGCTAATATGCATACCATATGTTCCAACTAAGGGTAAACTGGTTGATGTATTGACTAAATGCCTTAACGGTGGAGCATTTCAAGATATTATTTCCAAGCTGGGAATGGCAAATGCATATTCACCAGCTTGAGGGGGAGTGTTGGAAAGTTATTATTTACTAGAGTTATTTACTGCTAGTTATGATGTAGTTAATGTTGGGGTTTTTGCCCTAAAGCTTGTAATATGTAATTGTAATTTGAACATAAATAAAAGAAGTAGTATATTCATTCATTTTGTGTTATACTTTATATAACATGTGCACTTAACATCCAAAATTTCCGGATGTAATTTCGAACTGAGTATATGAGTGTCATATATAGATGGATTCGGTTTGAAACGAGCAATCTAAAGAGTCTGTAGATAGCAAATAAAGCTGGATACTTTATTTGTGGTTAATCTACAGCTGCGGTCCATTTCGTAGTGTACGGTGATCCTATCCTGGATCATTCATATGTGGATATGAGAATGGAGGCACCTTGTATGATGTAATCATATAGGACTGGGCCATGATCTATATGAATCTCTCACTAAGATCCGTTTAACGATGAGATTCATATATATCAACTAATGATGGCTATATGTGGGTGATCTTAATCCTGAGTGTCTTATTGACTCCTTCAGGTTAGATCGTGGTCTTTGATATACCATGGGTGAGGTCGGAGTTGCATTCCCGATCAATATACTCTGTATGTTGGGATCGCGGTTTGGCTTGTGGCTGGGAAGGTTTGTACACAATAGTGGAATCCACTCCTTCTTGTGAGAAGTAGATGGTAGTTCCCTTAAGGGTTGATTCGGGGCTTGAACAATATGAGCGCTCTCCTAATTCCGTAAGGAATGTAGGATTTATTGTTCATTAGAGAATCAATGATACTTAATGGAAAGATATGATTAGAGGGGTATAACGGACATTATGACCCAGCTCTAATTATGAACTACTTGTGGAGGATTATACCATATGTAATAGCTATATCGATGGACACCGAGAGTTATTGGTTTGTGTAAAAACGTCTACAGTTGAGAGAGTGCAGCTTCGGGTTTTTAGTGGAATAACACCGAAGTTAATAATCATGAAATATTAATTAAAGAGTTTAAGTAATAATTTCTAAGGATTATTGGAGCTCAAAATACTGTGGGTCCATTAGGTCCCCTTGCTAGCCCGATCGATTTAGGTAACAAGGGTCACGGTTAATTAATTGGATTGTCCAATTAATTGTGTTACGAAAGTGACACGTAATTATTTGGGAATTAATTGAATAATGGGATTATTTAATTATTGAATAATGGTGATTAAATAAATTAAATAATAAGATTATTTAATTATGTTGTTAATCACTAAATTGAGGGTGTTAGTTGATATTTGATTTTGAATAAAATAAGATAATATGATTATTTTATTTTATTAAATTAAATATTTTGAAATTGAATTTGAAATGTTTGAATTCAAAAATAAATATTTAATTTAAAAAGATATGAGATATTTTTTAAAGTTTTAAAAATCAAATTTTCGGTTTGTTTTAATAGATATATATGAGATATATATTTTGCAATCAAAACAATATAACCGAATGACTAATATACAAAGTAATCTGATTACTTGTTTTTGGATGAGAAAAACATACACAGCTAAAGATAGATGACTTTGAAAGAAAAAAAAAAGTGATCGTGAATAGCAAACAAAACAAAAGAGAAAAAGTTAGTGTGTGGTGAGACCACAAGTGCTACATTTCTAGAGTTGGTTTTTGTGTGTATGTTCTTCTCTTCTTCCTCCATACAGGTCCTGAATATCGTGACGCGCCCACACGCTGTTACCAGTTCCGGGAGATAGCGAGGAAGATCACGTGGTTCAAATCAGGAGCAGTTCGTATCAAAGTGAAGGAGCCTCCTACGTAGGTATGAAATAAATTCCTTCACTTTATTATTGTATTTGATTATTACTGTACAAATGGGTTATTTTAATGATTGCATTAAAAAAATTTAAAACCTTCCGCTGCGCAATCTGTAACCCTAGGTTCCAACAGTTAATGCTGTCATACTGATATATTTTGTAGGAAAACATGTAATAAGTTAGTGGTTATAGCATTAATTGTAGTGGTTAGTAGTTAATGGTTATAGCATTAGTTAGGAAACTTTTTGTGTATTTATATGCCCTAATTGTAATCCTTTAAGAAATTAATCTAATATCTAATATAAAATTCCACATATTACGTGTGGATGCCTTTGTATTTTTTCCCAACTGATCTCGATGGCTATGCTTATTTTTATGTTCATTTGACGGAAAGTGCATTTTGCTATTTGCAGGGACTGGCTGAACCCAGAACTCTTCAAGTAAGAATCTACCCATAGACGTCAGTGTTTTGCAACTCATTCGAGACTAGTAATGGTTTGAGGTGATGCTTGATGGGGTAACTTTGCTCAGAGACATGGTGAAAATGATTGGAAAATTTATGGGATCATAGGTTTGTGGAGATTTTTTTGTTTTGTTTTTGTGAGAAGAAAAAAGATTTTGTAGTGAAACATTAAATCAAACATCCATTATGTTATACATTCAAGTTTCCAGAAATGGTACTCATAACGATTCTATCATTGAAACACTTCAATGGACATTTTATGGTTCAAAACTGCACGTTTGGTGTTTGGTGCATCGTATTGTATTTGATTGGATTGGATTTGATTGGATTGGATTGAACTATCTTTGTACCATCAATCTTAAGGATATTCTATTTAATAGTGTAGGTGTGAGAAGAATACAACCGTTTTAGCCATCTGAGCCAAACATTGAGCAGACTTACAGATTCAATTGGGCAACTTATGGTGCTGGTGAGCGGCTTCTAGATGATGGTCATGATTATACAACTTTTGTTGGAGATTCGGCTCCTCATGTTACTGACTTGTATGATTTAAGAGACATTTAGAACTGTCTACCCATGGTGCTAAAGTTGTTACTGATAGGACCATTGGGAATTCTAAAGGCTATTGGTTTGTGAGGTTTGGTGATGAAAGTGAACAGTTATGTTTCATGAATGGTATGAATAGGGATGACAACGAGTTGGATAGGGGCTGGATCGACATGCCCCATACCCGACATGTCCCAAACGGGTTTAATTATGTCATGAAATCACTTATTCACAAACCCTTTTTCCTATCCTCTCTGTTGATAATACTCATTAGATTTCAACCTTATAGATCAAAGGTAATAAAAAAAAATTATAAAAATCGCAAGTTTAAGAAAAAATAAAAGTGGACTCTTTATTAATTACAATTCATCACATATATTTCCATGACTTTAATGAATAACACATATATAGTTAGGTGAAGTGATGTTGACATCTCTTTCCTCATTTGTGGTGGAGGATTCAAGTCTTATCATACCTAATTTCATACCGACAAACTCTTAACTGATTTGGTATCTCTTAACCGGTTTGGTATCTAATTAAAAAAATTGACTTTAAGAAATAAAATAATTTCTCATAAATATCTAATTTTCGAATGGACCGGGCCTAAATAGAAGCCCAATAAAAGCCCTATGGGCTCTTTCTGTGCCAATTTTGGCTACCTGGCAATGACAGTTCGGTTACGTAAGCCTGAATAACACCTCGCTGGCTACTCACTAAAACGTGAACTCGTGAACTTGTGAACTCTCTCTACTTCGTTTTTGATCAACCTGTTATTCGGTCAAACACCTCACAACATCCTCGAAAATTTTGAAGCACAAATTAAAATTTTATAGTTTAATCACGCCACCAGAATCAAAGTCAATCGCAGATCCATTATAGATCGATATTGTACTGAATTTCTATTTTTATTTCCTTATTTCTAAGTATTTTAGGGTTTATAAGTGTTTTATTTGAGAAGATAGGATTATCGGTATCTGAATTGGTGTCTAGTGTTGATGAATCTTGTCGTTGTCGTTTTCAGGTGTTCAAATGAAGAAGATGGATTTAGTTTCTGATTACACGGTCAATTTTTTTTTCACTATTTTCGACTGTTGATTGATGCAATTGAATTGGTGATCAGATTATGTGTTTTTAGTTTTCATTTATAACCAAGGAGTATAATGTTGTAATAGTCTTGTTAAGTGTTGAATGTGCACAATTATATTGTTTACGAATGACTTATTTTAAGAGCCAACTTATAAGTGTAAAGATGTAATCTGTTTTAGTGTTGTATTACATTGATATATTTTTCTTGTGCTGGGTGTTGTTGGGCTTGTTTTTGGCAATGAAAATTCTGCTACAAGTGAAGATAGGAAAATCCTACTCTACGTTCCCTACACAATTTTGAGATAAAAAATATGTAACATATTTTGGTGCAATCTGGTTAATTTGAAATTAGAGAAGTTTGTGTGCTTACCCTTATTCTATTTAACTAACACTTTGTTCTTTAATCACGATCGAAAGGGAGTTGAAAATACACTAAGAGTGATAAAACTAACCTAGAGGGGGGTGAATAGGTTTTAACCAAATTAAATGCCATCTTTTGATTAATCAAAATTAAACACTACAACCCCTAATCTCTAACACAATCAATCATTACCATAATAAAAATGCGGAATAAACAAAATGACACAATGATATGATTTACGTGAGAAACCCTCCAACTGGGTAAAAACTCACGGGCCTAATCGCCAATCGAACCCTCAAATCCACTATTTGCAACAACGATTACAACCTAGGTTGACCAAATCACACCTAATCGGTTACTAATCAGTCCTTGCTACCCGCAGGCCTTTAATAGTGATTTTAGGCTCTTACTTGTATACTACCAAAGGCAAATACAAGACTTAACTCTTAAATGAAGAGATATGAAACCTAAAGTGAGTATGATGATATTCTAAATGCACAAAATGCAAGGTCAACACATTTAATGCTTATCAAGTCATGTATGAATGCTTCAAACAATCATAGATATCATGTTGCTATATGACACACATATAACCTAGCTATATGAAATCAAAGCATTTCTAGATGCAATAGCTATCACAATACAACAACTCAAACATCAACAAAAATCTCTATTTATAATGAAAAATTATAATCTAGATGCAAAAGAAACATAAAAGAGATTTATTGTTAAGCAAGAACACAAAGATGGATGATAGTGGTGTTCTACTTACCAAGTAAGCTATGTTGATGAAGACCCATGCTTAGAAACATCCTAGATGAAACTAGATGATGATAGAACCATGAATGAATGATGGGTGATTGGGTTTTGGACAATAAAAATGGTTTCTTACTACCTTTTCTTGCAAGACACTCTTGAGCTCTAAAAGGAATGAAAGAGAATGGATTCTGAAGCTCTCAAAAGGCAAGGAAGAGGAAAATGCATATATATATATATATATGAAGCCCTAGACGAAATGACACCATTTTGAAAACAGTAATAAAATCCCATCATTACCGCTGTGAGTATCGCGGCTCGGGCAAGTTGTCCAGACCACGGTACACGCAGCAGTGTGCCTACTGGACAACATCGCAGTTAGTACCGCTGTGCATGCAGTGCACAGGCCGCGGTCAAGTCAGTAGGGGCCTACTGATGTGTACCGTGTCAGGGACCGCTGGGTGTACAAGTGTACAGGACGCGGTCAAGGCAACATAGGCCAACTGATGTTTACCGTTCTGTATGCCGCGGTGCAAGCAGCGCCTGTCAAGCGGTCTAGGCCGCGGTAAGAGAAAAAACTCTCTTTTCCAGGCAGACTCAACACACTAAGTAATGTGCAATATGTGCAAGTGTGGAGTGTGATAAATGGCATACAATGCATCATCCAATTACATGTAAACAAGAATATAATGCATGCAAGTGAGTGTGTGCAACTATATCCTTTCAAGTAAAAGTAGAGTCAAGTAATCTACCTTCCTTGAAGCACTTGGAGTCCAATAGAAGATCTTCAATTCCTAATCTACCATTTTACAATGATTAACTCCAATTGTGATTTTGTCAACGAAATAAGCCAATCATAAAGTGAGGCACTTACAATCTACCCATTTGGCTATTTCGTGACAAAACCACCACTCACAAAGCAACCTCACAAAAACAAAAGATAGATCAACAAAATTTTCTACATTACAGTAAAGCCTATAGACTTGAACATCTTCAAGTCAATCCAAAGCTTGTAGAACCATCCAACCTACACACAGTCAACAAAACAAACAAGGATACCTTCCAAGGATCAATTGTGTGAGAGGTGCTTTCAATAACCATAAACAACAACAACAACAAAAATGTGCAATAGCCTTAACAAAATAAACCAATACAATCAAATAATGTAATCATGTTATGCAATGCAATACTCCCCCTACATGATAGCTCTCAACTCTCAACTCCCCATAAACAAGATACTACTAGTCCACTAAAGCTCACAACTCTTCTCCCCCTTTTTGTCATGAGATAGGCAAATGGAGTCCCCCTTAATGGGTAAGCTTTTGGCAAGGAGAGCTTATAGCACAAAACATATGCAAGTTCATATAAGCAACTTTATGCAACTCAATTAAGTAGGAGAGAATCAAGGAGTTTTATTTTATGAAAATGTGTGACACGATGCTTTGCAAGCAAGATATATTGCATTCAAGTTCAAAAACAATGGTATTTGGCAAAGTAAACAACAAGGGTTTCCAAAAGAATTCAAACCAATTTTCACATGTTGTCATGATATAGATATTTTATAAGAAATTCAATTTAAAGAGCAACTATATCAAACTTTATAAGCGAAACAAGACATGAGCGACTTTTTGCACCCTATTTGATTTTTCCGGGTAAGATACCCGTATGATAGTAGCCTTGTTCAACTAATAAAGAGAGAGAGAGAGAGAGAAGACTAAATTTGGATGAGACATCCTTATTTATTGAATAGACACATGTAGAGGTGCCCACGGTTTGGTTAAACCGTGTGTACAAAACCAAAACCGACCATCCAAAACCGAAACCAAAACCGTAACCAAAACCGTAACCGAAACCGCCGGTTACGAAACCGGTTGGAAACCGGTTTCGAGCCGGTTCGGTTACGGTTAGGGATGTCCCAAAACAGCCCAAAACCGGCGGTTTGGGGCGGTTTTTATAAAAAAAATCAACCAATAGAAAAGTGCCACGTGGACAAAAAAACAAAAAAAACAACAAAAACCGAAACCGAAACCGTCCAAAACCGAAACCGAAACCGCCCAAAACCGAAACACAAACCGCCCAAAACCGGCTGTTTGGGACGGTTTTGGGAGGTTTATATATTTAAAAAAAAATCTAACCAATAGAAAAGTGACACGTGGTCACAAAAATTGAAAAAAAAATATAAACCGAAACCGAAACCGAACCGAAGCCGAAAACCAAACCGGTTTTCTCGGTTTGGTTACGGTTTGGGTGGCCACGGAACCGAAACCGGCGGTTTCGAAACCGAAACCGCCCCGAAACCGAACCGTGGCCACCATTAGACACATGGTTCTTATTTAGTTTAGTCTTCTCATTTGATTATGTATACAGTTTTTCATTCATGTTTAAGCATTAAAAAATACAGCTTCATGCATATCAATTTGAAGCATGTCATTAATAAAAACATCATGTCATGGAGATCAGTTATAGGTAATTCAAATTGTACTTCCAAAGTAAATCTCCTAGTCCAAAAATGCATGTTTGAACATAAATATAACATGGATTGCAAGAAAAGCAATTTTCACACTTATTAAGAAAATAACATAACTACATGCACAACCGATCATCTCAAGCAATTAATGAAGGTGCATAAAATATATCAATGTAGCACAATGCACTTTCATGCCAACTTGCTCTATTTGCTTGAGCTCCCCATATGCGGTCAAGACATACCATATCAAGCCAAATGACAAATCCCAATAGATTTACTAAGGTTGCCAAACCTAATGGTGTCTAAGGGCTTTGCAAATAAGTCCGCTAGTTGGTCATTAGTTCCCACATGCTCCAATGCAATAGTTTTGCTCTCAACTAGCTCTCTAATGAAATGATGTCTAATGTCAATGTGCTTTGTCCTAGAATGTTGGACGGGATTCTTAGAAATGTTTATGGCACTCATGTTGTCACAAAACAAAGTGAGAGTGCCTTGCTCTAAGCCAGTCGGCTAGCATTTGCTTCATCCACAACAATTGAGTACAAGCACTACCGACGGCTATGTATTCTGCCTCGGCCGTGGATAGGGAAATTGAGTTTTGCTTCTTGGAAAACCAAGACACCAAGTTGTTACCTAGAAAAAAACAACCACCCGATGTACTCTTCTTATCATCACAATTCCCCGCCCAATCGGCATCACTAAATCCAACAAGACTTGGATTAGTATCAAAGGAGTACCAAATCCCATGATTAGAGGTACCATTCACAAAATGAATGATCCTCTTCACCGCAACAAGGTGAGATTCTTTGGGATTGGCTTGGTACCTAGCACAAACACCCACGCTAAAGGAGATATCGGGCCTACTTGCGGTCAAGTATAGCAAACTACCTATCATACCACGATACAAGCTTTGATCAACACTTTTACCACTAGCATCCTTGCTTAGCTTCAAAATGGTACTCATGGGTGTGTCACAATGTTTGGCAATGTCAAGACCAAACTTCTTCACTAGGCTTTTGGCATACTTAGCTTGGGAGATGAAAATCCCATCATGCATTTGCTTAATTTGTAAGCCTAGGAAGTAATTTAGTTCACCAACCATGCTCATTTCAAATTCAAGAGACATGACATCAATAAATTGTCTCACTTTTGACTCATTGGTGGAACCAAATACAATATCATCAACATAAATTTGAGCTATGAAAAGCTCATCTTTGTTGCATTTGATGAACAAGGTCTTGTCAACACTACCTCTTGAGTAGCCATTGTCAACAAGATAAAGAGTGAGGCGCTCATACCAAGCCCTCGGTGCTTGTTTCAACCCATAAAGTGCATTTTTGAGGCGATAGACATGATTGGGGTGGTGTGGATCCACAAACCCCTTGGGTTGTTCAACAAACACTTCCTCATGCAAGAAGCCATTGAGGAAGGCACTCTTAACATCCATTATGTGTAGTTTGAACTTGTACACACACGAAATGGACAAGAGAAGCCTTATAGACTCAAGACGGGCAACTAGAGCAAAAGTCTCATCAAAGTCAATACCCTCAATTTGAGAGTATCCTTGTAACACAAGCCTAGCCTTGTTGCGCACAATGTTACCATCCTCATCCAACTTGTTCCTATACACCCATTTGGTGCCTATGACATTAGTATCATTGGGTCTAGAAACTAGATTTCAAACCTCATTTCTTTCAAATTGGTTTAGCTCTTCTTGCATGGCAAGAACCCAAAACTCATCATTCAAGGCTTCATCAACCTTTTTGGGTTCAACTTGAGAGGTGGAACAAGTATAGCTAATTTGATTAGCTATTTGAGGCCTAGTCCTAACACCCTCATTCACATCTCCAAGAATGTCATTCTTGTTGTGGAGATGTCTAACCCATGGAGCGGGTTCTTTAGAGTCCAAAGAAGGATCTTTATCAAGAGGTTGGTCATCCTCATCACTATGATTTGACTTCACATCACTTGAAGTTTCACCACACTCCTTCAAAGGAAAGTCATAATGCTCACAAACATCCTCCTCATGGTCAACATTTTTGGGCCTACAATCATCAATGACAACATTTGATGATTCTATGACACTTCAAGTTTTTAGATTGTAAACTCTATAGGCCTTGCTATTGAGTGCATATCCAATGAAAATTCCCTCATCACTCTTGGCATCAAACTTGCCAAGTTGATCACGGTCATTAAGAATATAGCACTTACTACCAAAGATATGGAAATAGCTAACATTGGGTTTTCTTTCCTTCCATAACTCATAGGATGTTTGTTTGGTCACGGGTCTAAGGAAAACTCTATTCCCTATATAACAAGCCGTATTAACGGCTTCGGCCCATAAATTCCTAGGAACCTTGTTGCTAAGCAACATCACCCGAGCCATCTCTTATAAAACCATATTCTTCCTTTCCACAACTCCATTTTGTTGGGGAGTTCTAGGAGCCGAGAATTCATGGAAAATACCTAGACCATTACAAAAGCTCTCAAAGCTATTATTCTCAAATTCTTTCCCATGATCACTTCTAATTCTCTTAATGCTCATAATGTGAGAATTTTTCTCATTTTGAATTTTGACACATATCATTTTGAATTTCTCAAAAGCTTCGGACTTCTCTCTAAGGAAGTAAGTCCATGTGAACCTAGAGAAGTCATCAACCACTACAAGGATATACCTTTTTACCTCCTAGACTCTCGGTTTGCATGGGACCCATGAGGTCCATATGAAGGAGTTCCAATGGCTCCTTGGTAGAAAGGAATTTTCCTTTCTTGTGCACACTTTTGGTTTGCTTCCCTTGTTGACAAGGTCCACAAACTCCTTCAAACCTTTTCCCAAGCTTGGGAAGGCCTCTCACAACATTCAACCTCTCAAGGACTTTCAAGTCACTATAATTCACGTGGCCAAATCTTTGATGCCACAACTCAACTTGCTCACAACTAGACAAGTTACAAGAGATGTTACTAGATTCAAGACAATAATAATTGTCACTTGATCTTTTACCTTTAAAAAAACTTGCCCATTTTCCTTAAGAATAGAGCAATCAACTTTGCCAAACATAACTGAAAGCTCTTCATCACTTAGATGTGATATACTTATGAGATTGGCTTGCATGCCATTTACATAGAGAGTATTGAGCAAGGAGGGCAAACCGGGAATAGATATATTACCTTTCCCTATGACCTTTTTCTGTGAACCATCACCAAAGGTGACAAATCCACCATCCTCCATCACAAGAGTCTCAAAGAAACTCGTGTTTCCGGTCATGTGCCTAGAACACCCACTATCAAGATACCAAGTGTTGGAGGCCTTGGAGCCACATAGCAAAAATATTCATTTTTTTAGTCCACTTAAGAGCAACATTTTCAACCCTATGAGCCTTTGGTTCATTTGCTCTAAGTTCCCTAGGTGCATGCTTTTTGGCTCTTCTAAGCATATTTTTCTCAATCATGTTCTCAAATCTACACAATTTGATATACTTAAAGCAATTAGGCCTTATATGGCCTTCGATACCATAATAATGACAAGTATGAGTGAAGTAGGAGTTCATACCATAGCCTTGTGCAACCATTTGAGGTTTCCTTCTCTTTTGAGTAGTCCTTTGATGTTGAACAAACTCTCTCCTTTGTGGTTGAACCAAATTAGCATGTCTTCCTTGTTGAGCATACATGATCCTTGATTGTGGAGGAGGGATCCTTTCATGTGGAGGTCTTGATTGAAATGCTCTAACTTGTTGTGGTTGAGCCCTTGTTAGAATCTTGGTTTGAGCATGTTTTGAGGATTCTCCAATTTCAATCCTTCTTATAATTTGTTGTGGGACTTTTACTTCTTCAACTTCTTGACTCTTGACAAAAATAGTCTTTTTCAAAGAGGTAGTACTCACATCTTCCTCATATCTCAAACCCCTCTTATCACTAGGGCTCTTTCCAATTGATAGCATTCTGTCAAGCTTCTCGGTTCCCGAGGTCATCTTGGCAATTACTCGTTTTGCCTCTTCAAGCTCCTTCCTTAAGCATTATTCACTTTTCTTGACTATAACAAGTTCCAACTTTAAGCTTTCTTCCCTTTCTCTTGTTCTTTTCACTTCTTCACTCAAGTGAATCATCTTGGAGGTCAATTCAAGGTTCTTCCTTTTCAACTCTTGAATCTCTTTTTTCTTCTTAGCTCTAGAACTTTTGAAGTATTCCATGAAGTCTTCATAGTCCATCTCCTTATCAAATTCATGCTTAGACTCGGATGAAGTACTCCCATTACTTGAATCATCTTCTTCTTCTTCTTCTTCTAGTTTATCATTCTCTTCTTCTTGGTCACTCATAGCTTCCTTGCTATTGTGAGATAATGAGAAGGCAATGAAGTTTGCAACTTGGTCTTCATCATCCGAAGACTTTTCTTCCTCCTCTAAGTCTTCACTATCACTCCAAGTAGCCGCCATCGCCTTTCCTTTCTTCTTCTTCTTTAAGTTGGCACATTCGGGGGCAATGTGACCATACCCACTACACTCATAGCATTGAATACTCTTCTAGAGTCATTCTCTTCACTTTTCTCCACTCTTTTAAAATGAGTCTTCTTCTTCACAAATTTTCCCTTGGAGCCCATCCCCTTCTTCTCTAACTTCATGAATTGCCATCTTTTTTTTAATATATTGATTACAATTTTCTGTGTTTGCATATTGTATATATTAGTTCCGGAAAAATAATTACGATCCCAAGTTCACTGGTTTCAGATCGTTTCCGATCTGTATAAAAATTTTAAAACCTATTTCTGCTGCGTTACCAGTGAATGGGGTTCCAACAATTGGTATCAGAGCCAATTTTTTTTTTGGAACAAGAAATTGTTTTCGATGCTCCTGTATGTATGATTGAGTAGGCACTGTTTAAATTGACTATATGTTGTTTTTGTATGTATATTAAATTTGTTAATTTACAAAAACATGATTGATCGTTAATTATATGGTACTGTGGATTTAGGGTTCATGAGTTGTATTATATATTTTATTTTTTTTTATTTTTTTCTTCATGTTATTGTAATGTAAAAAAAAATGTAACCTATATTGAAGACCTGAAAAAATCGCGAAGTCGGAAGGGCGAAATCGGAAATACGCGTGACGGGTGCTGTTCACGGCACTGTTCACGTACTGTTTACACGTACTGTTACTGGTACTGTTCATGCGTGGATTGTTCATACAGGTACTGTTCATGTCAGGCATTATTCACGTCGTCTTGCAAGGTTCCGTTGGCATGTGTTGCCTAGTGCATTCCGTGCGGATTTCCTATTTCGGATTCATAAGATGAATCAGAGTGACTAGAAGACTCGGAAATTATAAGAAGACCAAGGAATGCTTTGGGCGTTTTTTTTTGTAATTTTAGATTCCAATTTTTTTTAGGTTAAATAATCCACAGTACTCGGTCAATTCATGTATGCTTTATATTATGTGATGATAAAAAGCATTGTCATGCATACGTATGTCATTTAGATTAGATGTGCCTGCACAAATATATTTGATATGTCATACATGCATCATAACCTAATTTTTATGTATTTTTTTAATATTATTAAAATCAGTAAATACATTATTGGCTATGAAAATGAGATTAGTTTTTTAATTGTTAGAAAATTTGTTAATTCTCATTAATATTAATCTGGTTATTAAAGTGTTTAATAAGTTAGATTAATAGGGTCATTTATTAAAATTAGTATTAATATGATTAATGACCTAATAATAAATGAACCGAATAAAGTATTAGAGTTTTAATAGTTAAAACTTAGTAAATACTATCCTAATAATCCGAGCTTAGTAAATAGTTTACAAAAGCTTAGATTATTCACTAATATATAAGATTTTTAATAGTTAAAAATCATTAATAATTTATTAGTTAATTAGAATTTATTTCTAATAATGAATTTGTTAATGCGCTAGATAACTTGATTAGAGTTAGCCGTTTGATCTTGTAGAGTCTAGGTGCATTAACGGATAATAGAAAACCATAATTTTTAAATAGTGAGTGGGAGAGGGATATATTACATATATATCCCACAGTCTCCATCATTAATTCAACACCGTGAGATTCGAGTGGGGCATCGTGACAGCTTTGCTTTCGTCCTCCCTAAGAAGGGTTTCCACAAAGATCAATACCAAGGTTGACTTCCTAACGGTTAGGATTTCTGAGGGTATTTCGAGATTGACAGACCCTAAGGCGGCAATTCTCGAGTTAAGCTCATGAGATATGAAATGGTGGGTTACACTCATGAAGGTTTTGATTAAGTTTTGTTAATTAAAAACCTAACTGCATAAACGATGGTTGAATGATATGGAATAAGAGTTATTCTAGAATATCATTTGATTGAGAATGTCTCGGTCCAACATGTAAAGACTTGACCGACCCTAAGGCGGCACTTCTTTATGGTATGTTGGATTGTCGTGGTTTATCAACTGTTTTTGGGTATTTCTAGTTCGTTAAACATGTTCATGCATCATGTTTAAATTTATGCCAAAGCACTCGCACTTGTTTTAATAAATGACTGAATGAATGTTTTATTTATTTCAGCAATTATGTCTTCTGCATTACTTCAAATTCTCGCAAACGATAAATTAACTGGCAATAACTACACTAAGTGGAAACTTAATATTAATGCAATATTGGTCACCAAAGACCTCAAGTATGTGCTTACGGAAGAATGTCCTCCGATGCCTACTGCCAATGCCACACGAATTGTTCGTGAGGCATACCAGCGATGGGTCTTATCTGATGAGAAGGCCCGAACATATCTGTTGGCTTATATGACAAACGTGTTTGTCACAAAGCCGAAGCAATGACTACATCATTCGAAATTATGGAGTCATTGCAAGCTATGTTCGGGTAGCCCTCCGAGAAAAAGTGACACGAAGCTGTTCGTTCCGCTATGCTCGCTCGCATAAAGGAAGGTACATCAGTTCGGGAACATGTCCTGAACATGATGTCCTACTTTAACACGGCAGAAGTCAATGGCGGGGCCATTGACTAACCCAGTCAAGTGAGCATCATACTGACGACTCTTCCGAAGAGTTTCGATCAGTTTAAGAGCAACTACAGGATGAACAAGTTAAAGTTCAGTCTCACACAGTTGCTCAATGAGCTCGCTACTTTTGAGTCATTGACTAAGGATAGCAAAAGTAAGACCGGTGAGGCAAATGTTGTTGAACCATCTTCCTTCAATAATAAGAAAAGGAAAAGGTCTGCTGGGAAGGTACGGGGTAAGCCCAAACCCAAGAAAGCCCAGAGTAAAAAGAAAGGCACCTCCACCGACCAAGGCAAAGGAAAATGTTTCCATTGCGACAAGGTCAGGCACTGGAAGAGAAATTGTCCTCAGTACCTGAAGAAGGTAGCCAAGAAGAAGAAGAAAGGTAAATATGATTTACTTGTTCTTGAATTAGTGGAAGATGATTCTTCATCCTGGATAGTTGATTCAGGGGCCACTAACCATGTTTGTTCTTCTTTGCAGTGGACTGATTCTTGGACACAGCTAGAGGAGGGAGCATTCTCAATACGTGTGGAGTAGGGGGATGTCGTGTCGGCCAAAGCAGTGAGAGCAATAAGATTGCAATTTTGTAATAATAATAGTTTTTTTTATTATTGAACAATGTTTTTTATATTCCTGGATTTACACCGAATTTGATTTCCGTTTCTAAGTTGTTAGAACAATCATATTCTGTTTCTTTTAATAATAAGTTTGTTATTATTGGAAAGAATGGTCTGAATATTTGTTCAGGAATTAATGAAAACAATTTGTATGTGTTAAGACCGTTAATACATATTACACTGCATAACACCGAAATGTTTAAGGTTGAAAAATCAAAAACTAAACGACATAAGATTTCTCCATATAATGACAAGTATCTCTGGCATCTAAGACTTGGTCATATCAACCTTGACTGGATAGACAGACTAGTAAAAAGCGAACATTTAAGTGAGTTAAAGGTTAACACCTTACCTGTCTGCGAATCCTGTTTATAAGGTAAAATGACTAAAAGACCTTTTACTGGAAAAGGGCTTAGAGCTATAGAGCCACTATAACTCATAAAGACAGACATCTGCGGACCGATGAGTGTTAGAGATAGGGATAGCTATGAGTATTATGTCACCTTTTATAGATGACTACTCAAGATAAGGATATGTCTACCTGATGCAACGAAAGTCGGAAACATTTGAAAAGTTCAAAGAATTCCGAGCTGAAGTTGAGAATCAATTAGGTAGGACTATCAAGTTATTACGATCAGATCGTGGAGGTGAGTACCTTGACCAAGAGTTTGAAGACTTCATGGTAGAGCATGGGATAGTTTCCCAACTCACAGCTCCTGGTACACCTCAACAAAATGGTGTATCGGAGAGGAGAAATAGAACCCTGATGGAAATGGTGAGATCTATGATTAGTTTCTCATCATTACCAAATTCCTTCTAGGGATATGCGTTACAAACAGCGGCATACATTTTGAATGTAATGCCATCCAAATATGTTCCTAAGACTCCCCTAGAGTTGTGGAATGGTCGTAAAGCTAGTTTGTGACATTTCCGCGTATGGGGGTGTCCAGCACACGTGCTGAAGAACAGAAGTGGAAAGTTAGACCCCAAATCTGTGGTCTGCCTGTTTGTAGGATACTCCAAGGAGACCAGAGGTGGACACTTCTATAGTCCCGAAGATAACAAAGCATTTGTATCGACAAATGCAACGTTTATTGAGGACAATTATATTAGTGACCATAAACCTTGTTCTAAGATTGTATTGAATGAGTTGGAGCCTGGTAAGACTAGTGCTTCATCAACAAGAGTTGTTCATCAACAAACATCTGAGAGTCAGATGGTCCGTGATCAGGATACATTATCACCTAGACGTAGTGGGAGGGTTGTAAGACAACATGAATGCTATTTAGGTATAGGTGAGGGACAAAATATTGTCTCTGCTGATAGTGTGGATGATCCATTGACATTTAAGAATGCAATGGAAGATCCTGATAAAGAAAAAAAAGAGGTAGTTTTCTTAGTCCTATACATGGACGACATCCTACTCATTGGGAATGATGTGGGAATGTTATCTGATGTAAAAGGCTGGTTGGCTAGCCAATTCCAAATGAAAGATTTGGGAGAGGCGAGTTATATTCTAGGGATTCAACTTATAAGGGATCGTAAGAACAAACTCATAGCACTATCTCAGGCATCGTATATCGACAAGATTCTTGTGCGATTTTCGATGTAGAACTCCAAGAAAGGTAATTTACCTTCTAGGCATGGAGTTCACTTGTCTAAGGAACAGTGTCCTAAGACACCTCAAGAAGTTAAGGATAAGAGACGTGTACCCTATGCATCAGCAGTAGGTAGTCTCATGTCTGCTATGTTATGCATGAGACCGGACATCTGCTATGCAATGGGAGTAGTCAGCTGGTACCAGTCCAACCCAGGATTGGATCATTGGGTTTCTGTCAACACTATTCTCAAGTATCTTCAGAGAACGAGAAACTATATGCTAGTGTATTCCGGACAGGATTTGATTCTGTTAGGATACACAGATTCTGATTTTCAGTCAGACAGGGATTCTAGGAAATCCACTTCTGGATCAGTTTTCACCCTAGGTAGTGGAGCCATTGTGTGGAGAAGTATAAAGCAATCTTGCATTGCTGACTCCACCATGGAAGCCGAATATGTAGCCGCTTGTGAAGTTGCTAAAGAGGTTGTTTGGCTCCGTAAGTTCTTGAGTGATCTGGAAGTTGTTCCAGATCTGGATAAGCCAGTCACACTTTATTGTGATAATAGTGGTGTTGTGGCTAATTCCAAAGAACCAAGAAGCCACAAGAGAGGGAAGCATATAGAGAGAAAGTATCATCTCATTAGAGAGATAGTGCAGAGAGGAGATGTGATTGTCACCAAGATAGCCTCACAAGACAATCATGCTGATCCATTTACGTAGACCTTACCGGCTAAAGTGTTTTCGGGTCACCTAGATGGTCTAGGGTTACGAGACATGCCTCACATGCTTTAGTGCAAGTGAGAGATTGTTGGGGTTTATGTCCTAAAAGATGTAATTTGTAAATGGATTTATGAAATAAATAAAAGAAAAGTTCAATTCATTCTTGTTGTGTTGTTTATTTGATAACTTGTGCATATATTAACATCCTAGATTGCCGGATGTAATCTCGAACTGTGTATATGAGTGTCATATACGGATGGATACAGTAAGAGACGTGCAATCTAAAGAGTCCATAGATAGCAAATAAAGCTGGGTACTTTATTTGTGGTTAATCTATAGCTGCGGTCCATTCCGTAATGTACTGTGATTCTATCTTGAATCTTTCATATAAGATATGGGAATGGAGGCACCTTGTATGATGTGATCATATAGGACCGGGTCATGATCTATATGAATCTCTCACCAAGATCCGTTAACTGATGAGATTCATATATATCAACTAATGATGGCTATATGTGGGTGATCTTAATCCTGAGTGTCTTATCGACTCCTTCAGGTTAGATCGTGGTCTTTGATATACCATGGGTGAAGTCAAATGCAATTCCTGATCAATATACTCCCTATGTTGGGATTGCGGTTTGGCTTGTGGTTGGGAAGGTATGTACACAATAGTGGAATCCACTCATTCTTGTGAGAAGTAGATGGTAGTTCCCTTAAGGGTTGATTCGGGGCTTGGACAATATGAGCGCTCTCCTAATTCCGTGAGGAAATAGGATTTATTGTTCGTTAAAAAATCAACGGTATTTAAAGGATATATGTAATAAGAGGGGTATAACGGACATTATGACCCAGCTCTAATTATGAACTACTGTGGAGGATCACACCATGTGTAATAGCTATATCGATGGACACCGAGTTGTATCGGTCTGTGTAAAAGCGTCTACAGTTGAGAGAGTGCAGCTTTGGGTTTTTAGTGGAATAACACCGGAGTTAATAATCAAGGAATATTAATTAAAGAGTTTAATTAATGATTCCGATGATTATTGGAGCTCAAAATACTATGGGTCCATTAAGTCCTCTTGCTAGCCCTATCGATTTAGGTAACAAGAGTCACGGTTAATTAATTGGATTGTCCAATGAATTGTGTTACGAAAGTGACACGTATTTATTCAGGGATTAATTGAATACTGAGATTATTTAATTAATATATTAATAATTAGATTATTTAATTAATATATTAATAATTAATAATTGGAGGTTGCAGGTTCAAATCATAACCGAGACATAAAATAATTAGATTATTTTATTCTTAGTTAGGTATAGTATTTAAGTTTAAATCAACTAGGGTTATGTGGGAGTTAGAATCCTACTCTACATAGGATACTTAAATACTAATTATCTTTTGAATTTATGGAGATATATTTGGAAAAAGATAATGGTCTAGTTTTAAAATATATATATATAGAGATATATTTAATATAACTAGATGAAAAATAAAAATAGAAAAACTAATATAAAGCAATTAGTTATCTATTTTTGTAAAACCAGATACATGCATCATTAGTGATTCAATTTGTATCCAATTTGTATAGGATACAAATTGGTATGCTTGAATCCGTTTAGAAAAGAGAAAGAAGAGAAAACGCATAAGGATGCATGGAAAAAAAAAAGAGAATAAAGAGAGAAAAAGAATAGGTGGTGCAGGCGTGCACCAAGCAAAAAAAAACAAATATATATATATATATATATTTTTGATATTTATTATAATTTTCTTTTAAAGAACAAGAGTTGTTCTAAAAAATATTTCTCTTGGAAGAAATTGTTTTTTCTTCTTTTCTTTACATCTTCCGAAGTTCCTGAGTACGTGACGCGCCCACACGCAGTTATCAGTTCCGGGATATAGCGAGGAAGATCATTGGTACAGACCAGGAGCATATCGTAAAGAGAAGGAGCCTCCAAACGTTGGTAAGGTTCTAATTTTTTTTTAATATATTGATTACAATTTCCTGTGTTTACATATTGTATGTATTAGTTCCGGAAAAATAATTACGATATCAAGTTCACTGGTTTCAGATCGTTTACGATCTGTATAAAAATTTTAAAATATATTTCCGCTGCGTTACCAGTGAACGGGGTTCCAACAAGGACATTACATATGCGGTTAGTGTGGTAAGTCAGTTCATGCACAACCCTAAAGAGGTACATTTGCCATTTGTCTACCGTGTATTACAATATCTCAAGGCTAATCCTAGTAAAGGAATTTTGTTGAAAAGAAACACAGGGCTGGTACTAGAAGCTTATACAGATACTGACTATGCAGGATCTGTGGTGGATAGAAGATCCACATCTGGTTATTGCACCTTCCTTGGTGGAAATCTTGTAACTTGGTGGAGTAAGAAACAGAATGTGGTGGCAAGGTCAAGTGCTGAAGCGGAGTTTAGGGCAATGGCACAAGGGGTCTGTGAGTTACTTTGGTTGAAGATCATCCTAGAAGATCTAAAAGTCAAATGGAAAGGGCCAATGAAACTTTACTGTGACAACAATCAGCAACAAGCATTGCACATAACCCAGTACAACATGACAGGACAAAGCACAGAGAGGTGGATAGATATTTCATAAAGGAAAAGTTGGACATGGGCTGATATGCATACCATATGTTCCAATTAAGGGTAAACTGGCTGATGTGTTGACTAAATGCCTTAACAGTGGAGCATTTCAAGATATTATTTCCAAGCTGGGAATGGCAAATGCCTTTTCACCAGCTTGAGGGGGAGTGTTGGAAAGTTATTATTTACTATAGTTATTTACTGCTAGTTATCATATAGTTAATGTTGTCATACTGATATATTTTATGGGAAAACATGTAATTAGTTAGTGGTTATAGCATTAATTGTAGTGGTTAGTAGTTAATGGTTATAGCATTAGTTAGGAAACGTTTTTTTTGTATTTATACTCCCTGATTGTAATCCTTACATAAATTAATCTAATATCTAATATAAAATTCCACATATTACGTGTGGATGCCTTTGTATTTTTTCCCAACTGATCTTAATGACTATGCTTATTTTTGTGTTCATTTGATGGAAAATGCATTTGGCTATTTGCAGGGACTGGCTGAACCCAGAACTCTTCAAGTAAGAATCTACCCATAGACGTCAGTGTTTTTGCAACTCATTCGAGACTAGTAATGGTTGAAGGTGATGCTTGATGGGGTAACTTTGCTCAGAGACATGGTGAAAATGATTGGAAAATTTATGGGATTATAGATTTGTGGAGATTTTTTTGTTTTGTTTTTGTGAGAAGAAAAAAGATTTTGTAGTGAAACATTAAATTAAACATCCATTATGTTACATATTCAAGTTCCCAGAAATGGTACTCATAACGATTCTGTCATTGAAACACTTCAATGGACAGTTTATGGTTCAAAACTGCACGTTTGGTGTTTGGTGCATCGTATTGTATTTAATTGGATTGGATTGAACTATCTTTGTATCATCAATCTTGAACGGAAAACGATTAGGAGGATATTCTATTTAAAAGTGTAGGTGTGAGAAGAATACAGCCGTCTTAGCCATCTGAGCCAAACATTGAGCAGACTTACAGATTCAATTGGGCAACTTATGGTGCTGGTGATCGGCTTCTTGATGATGGTCATGATTATACAACTTTTGTTGGAGATTCGGCTCCTCATGTTACTGACTTGTATGATTTAAGAGACATTTAGAACTGTCTACCCATGGTGCTAAAGTTCTTACTGATATGACCACTGGGCATTCTAAAGGCTATTGGTTTGTTAGGTTTGGTGATAAAAGTGAACAGTTACGTTCCATGAATGGTATGAATAGGGATGACAACGAGTTGGATAGGGGCTGGATCGGCATGCCCCATACCCAAATCACAAGTTTAAGAAAAAATAAAAGTGGACTCTTTATTGATTACAATTCATCACATATATTTCCATGACTTTAATGAATAACATATATACAGTTATGTGAAGTGATGTTGACATCTCTTTCCTCATTTGTTGTGGAGGATTCAAGTCTCATCATACATAATTCCATACCGACAAACTCTTAACTGATTTGGTATCTCTTAACCGATTTGGTATCTGATTAAAAAAATTGACTTTAAGAAATAAAATAATTTCTCGTAAACTTCTAATTTTAGAATGGACCGGGCCTAAACAGAAGCCTAATGGGCTCTTTCTGTGCCAATTTTGGCTACCTGACAATGACACAGTTCGGTTACGTAAGCCTGAATAACACCTCGATGGCTACTCACTCAAACGTGAACTCATGAACTCTCTCTACTCCGTTTTTGATCAACCTGCTATTCGGTCAAACACCTCACAACATTCTGTGATGCCCTTCAAGAATGTATGATCCCTGTCAAGATTATCTGGAATTCTGGGGAATTAAGAAATAGAGAACGAGGGAGAGAATGAGAGAGTTAGAGAGAGAGAGTTAGAGAGAAGAATCGTACGAGAGGAGAAAATTGATGTAATATTTTCCTTTCATGATAGTTTGTTAGAACAGAATACAAATACCTTTCTGGAATGTAAATTGCAAGGACAGAAATATAAAATTACTAAACAAGTGGCCTGGGAATACTATCCTAAGGCGGGCTCACGATTACAAAATCTACTTAAGCTGGAAATGGATAACTTGTAGAGTTGGCCCCATAGTGCAGAGTTGGCCCAATAGGCCCAATGAGTCTAATGACTGCTTTTTAAAATGCACCATATCGAGTCCTAAAAGCATTGCTTCCCTTTTTGTCTGATTCTTGTCTGAGAAGTTTCCAAATACTTTTCTTCAAAATCCCTAAATACCTTTTACGAATTCTTAACCATTTTCCCTCAAAATCTCTTCAATCAACCTTAATTCAATCTTTTATTCTTTTTTTTCCTGACACATTGTGATGATCTAGTTTCTCTCCAGATCAATTTGCTAGTTTAACCAACTGATTCAGGTCCCTTCTTAAGTAAAGATGTTATGGGTTTACTTATGATTCCATATCCCTTGACAAACTTCCTATAATAGCCTATAAGACCAAGGAACCCCCTTAAGGCCTTAATATAAGTGGGTTTAGGCCAATCCAACATACCTTTAATCTTATTTTCATCAGCTGCCACCCCGTTGACAGATATGATATGTCTCAAGTATTCCAATTCCGGTCTTTCGAATTCGCATTTACTTTCCTTAGCATATAAATGATGCTTTCTCAGAGTGTTCAAGGCCATCCTAAGGTGCTCTTTATGCTCTAACATATTTCTGTTGTAGACTAGTATATCATCAAAGAATACTAGGATTGTTTTCCTTAAGTATGGCTGAAAAATACTGTTCATCAAACTTTGAAACGTTGCTGGGGCATTAGTGAGTCCAAATGGCATCACCCTAAACTCGTAATGCCCTTGGTGAGTTCTAAAGGCAGTCTTGAGAGTGTCTTCCTCTGCCACTCGAATCTGATGGTAACCCGCCCGTAAATCCAACTTCGTAAATACTGCTGCCCCATTCAGCTCATCTAGTAACTCATCAATAATGGGTATAGGAAACTTGTCTTTAATTGTTATCTTATTTAGCTCCATGTAGTCCAGGTAAAACCGCCACGTTCCATCTTTTTCTTTACCAATAGGATGGGTGATGCAAAGGGGATGTATCGAGTCCTAAAAGCATTGCTTCCCCTTTTGTTTGATTCTTGTCTGAGAAGTTCCTAAATACTTTTCTTCAAAATCCCTAAATACCTTCTACGAATTCTTAACCATTTCCCCTCAAAATCTCTTCAATCAACCTTAATTCAATCTTTTATTCTTCTTTTTCCTGACACATTGTGATGATCTGGTTTCTCTCCAGATCAATTTGCTAGTTTAACCAACTGATTCAAGTCCCTTCTTAAGTAAAGATGTTAAAGGGTTTACTTATGATTTCATATCCCTTGACAAACTTTCTATAATAGCCTGTAAGACCAAGGAACCCCCTTAAAGCCTTAATAGAAGTGGGTTTAAGCCAATCCAACATACCTTTAATCTTATTTTCATCAGCTGCCACCCCGTTGACAGATATGATATGTCCCAAGTATTCCAATTCCGGTCTTCCGAATTCGCATTTACTTTCCTTAGCATACAAATGATGTTTTCTCAGAGTTTCCAAGGCCATCCTAAGGTGTTCTTTATGCTCTAATATATTTCTGTTGTAGACTAGTATTTCATCAAAGAATACTAGGACTGTTTTCCTTAAGTATGGCTGAAAAATATTGTTCATCAAACTTTGAAATGTTGTTGGGGCATTAGTGAGTCCAAAGGGCATCACCTTAAACTCGTAATGCCCTTGGTGAGTTCTAAAGGCAGTCTTGTGAGTGTCTTCCTCTGCCACTCGAATCTGATGGTAACCCGCCCGTAAATCCAACTTCGTAAATACTGATGCCCCATTCAGCTCATCTAGTAACTCATCAATAATAAGTATAGGAAACTTGTCTTTAATTGTTATCTTATTTAGCTCCCTGTAGTCCAGGCAAAACCGCCACGTTCCATCTTTTTTCTTTACCAATAGGATGGGTGATGCAAAGGGGCTGGTACTTGGTCGAATTATACCACTCTCGAGCATTTCCTTCACTATCCTCTCAATCTCATTCTTTTGAATATGTGGTTGTCTGTAGTTTCTCACATTAATAAGGTTGCTGTTAGGAATAAATGTAATATGGTGGTCTTATGTTCTTGTAGTTGGTAGGGTGGTAGGTTCAGCAAAAACGTCTATATATGCATGTAGGATTGGCTGTAATTCTGTAGGTACAACCTTTTTTGTCTCTTCCATTTGTAAGGAGTATAGCTGCACCACTGTCTCTCCCCTATCTTGTGCTTTCAAAAGTTGAACTGCCACATTCTTACCCTATAAGGAAGAGAGTCGACCCTTGTCTTTGATTCCATGTAAAGGAATCCATTTTCCATCCTTTTTAAAACTCATGCTTAGCCTGTTTGCATCTAGCATAATTGGCCATATTTCCTTTATCCACTGCATGCCCAGCACGGCATCACACCCCCTAGAGTTAAGAGTCTCATTTCGGTAGTAAACTCAACCCCTTGCATGGTCTATACAAATGCCTTACACTTAGCTTGGCTGCAGATTTTCCCTCCTCCTCCAACCGTGACCCATAAGGTATCCATTTCCTCTACATTAACTCCCGTGAACTTGGCAGTTTCTGGGTCAAGGAAATTGTGGGTGGATCCATTATCCATCAAAATTGTGATATCTTTATTCTTCACTCCCCCTCTTAGTTTAATAGTTTGAAAACCTAAACTTCCTGTCAAGGCATGATGTGAAATGGTTATCTCCTCATTTACCACTTCATCCTCCACTTCCAGAGTGTCAATTGTCTCTTTCCCTTCCAATTCTTCCTCTTCCTCTGTCCCACAAAGCATATAAAGTTGCTTCTTGGTACATTGATGACCAAACGTGTAGACTTCGTCACAATTATAACAAAGTCTTTATCCCTCATTCCCTTCATCTCCACAAGGGTTAATCTTTTGATGGGTATTGGTTCTGTGTTCTTACGACTTAGGTAGGTTTTTAGTGGCAGTGTGGTAGATGTGTTTCCTTTAGATGAGGGCTGATTTTTGGTGTAGTGTTAGGTGGTGTATGTGTTTGGTTTGGCAGACCAAGGTTTGGACTTCTTGGCTTCTATAGAGGCCTCTTGAAGCCTAGCTAAATGTATGGCAGCTTTCAGATCCGTGGGTTTAAACATTTTCACCATATGTTTGATTTCCCCTTTTAGCCCACTAATGAAACTTTCAAGAAAAAATTCCACACTCAACCCAAGGTTTTTGTCTAGCATCCTAGGTTTAATTTCCTCAAACCTATCCTGATAGTCTGTAATGGTGGCTGTTTGCCTCATTTTTTGGAACTACCCTACTACATCTTCCTTGCCAACATCTAGGAACCTTGCCAATAAAAGCCTCTGTAAATTCCTACCAAGTCACTCCTTTCTTAAGAGCATAAAAAGTCTGAAACCAGGTTTCAACTTTTCTTTCAAAGTGTATGGATGCCATTACCACCTTTTGATCGAGTGGGACATGATGAATTATAAAGAACCTGTCGCACTTCCGGATCCAAGAATTAGGGTCATCTCCATCAAACTTAGGGAAAGTTAGTTTAGGTGGCCTTAGGGTGGGTTCAGAATTTACCTTGTGGCTGGTACTGGGTTGGCCTTGAGACTTGTAACTCTCATTAGAACTTCCTGGTGCTGAACCGAGAATCCCTTTTCCCATCCCCTTTGTGTCTTCTAGATCCACTATAGTGTGCCCTGCTGTGAGCATCTCTTGTATCTGTGCCATCTGATTGGCCAGTTGCCTTGCCATTTGTTCTGCGATCTCTAACTTAAGTGAATCAAATCCCTCTTCAAACTTCTGTATCTTGCTTTCGGTTTCAGTAAATTGTCCTTCAATATATTGGTGTTGTCTGGTTCCTTCGGCCATAGTTGATTGTCAACTGAGTGTTCTGGTCTGTTTTGTAGGGATTCAAGAATCAAGATTGGTTGTAGATCTGCGGAAATAGATGATGGTGAGTATTTATCTGGCCCTGAAAAGTGCTTTGATACCACTTGTGATGATCTGGTTTCTCTCCATATCAATTTGCTAGTTTAAACAACTGATTCAGGTGGTTTTTTGTGTGGTTTCAGGTTATGAAGAATACTGGAATGAAGCAGAATTTTGGAAATAGAAGATAGAGCAGATAGAATAGATAGAATAGATTGAGAGAGGGAGATAGAAAGAGAGGATTAGAATTGAGATTGGAAATGTATTTTTTTTTTCATTTTTCATTCACGCTGCACGAACCAGGTTGTTACATAAGGAATATTTTGTATAAAAACAACAGATAATAAGACAAATGGATATGTTCCACTGTGACAGACTCACACTAAAACTATGAACCCGCAGCTACCCAAAACGGTGCCGTTTGACAAGGTTCTTTAGACAACTTAAAACGGTGCCGTTTTTAAGGAAATCCTACTTGCTTATCAAAACGACATGTCGTTTTGAGCTTTCTTAAGATTATATATAAACTTCACTCTCCCTCTCCCCGAAGCTCCTCATTCTGCCTAAACCACAACACGAATCCTCTTCAACCAGCTTAATCCAACCCTGAATTTACCCTCTTGACACACATCCTCGAAAATTTTGAAGCACAAATTAAAATTTTATAGTTTAATCGCGCCATCAGAATCAAAGTCAAGTGCAGATCCATTATAGATCGGTATTGTATTGAATTTCTTTTTATATTTCCTTATTTCTAAGTATTTTGGGGTTTATAAGTGTTTTATTTGAGAAGATGGGATTATCGGTATCTGAATTGGTTTCTAGTGTTGATGAATCTTGTCGTTGTCGTTTTCAGGTGTTCAAATGAAGAAGATGGATTTAGTTTCTGGTTACAAGGTCAATTTTTTTTTTTTATACTAATTTTGACTTTTGATTGATGCAATTGAATTGGTGATCAGATTATGTGTTTTTAGTTTTCATTTATAACCAAGGAGTATAATGTTGTAATAGTGTTGTTAAGTGCTGAATGTGCACAATTATATTGTTTACGAATGATCTTATTTTATGAGCCAACTTATAAGTGTAAAGATGTAATCTGTTTTAGTGCTGTATTACATTGCTATATTTTTCTTGTGCAGGGTGTTGTTGGGCTTGTTTTTGGCAATGAAAATTCTGCTTCAAGTGAAGATAGGTAAATCCTACTCTACGTTCCCTACACAATTTTGAGATAAAAAATATGTAACCTATTTTGGTGCAATCTGGTTAATTTGAAATTAGAGAAGTTTGTGTTCTTACCCTTATTCTATTTAACTAACACTTTGTTCTTTAATCACGATCGAAAGGGAGTTTTTCTTTGTTACAATGAGTCAAGGTTTTAGCTGGACAGATAGGCTATTAATATAATTTTCGAGTTATAAGAATCTTTGATGAGGAGTGTTTGAGGCTTATGCCATCGTTTCCATGTAGCTGCAGGCATATTTACTTTCTATAATTTATTTTTCTGGTCAAATTTGTGGTTCATGGTTCTTGTGTGACTTATACTCTGTATGGCTTGCATCAATAGCTATGTTGAACGCCTGCTCGACCGTATTAGCAATGGTGTTCTGGCAGAGGACAGAAGGTCTGCTATGACTGAGCTCCAGGCTGTTGTAGCAGAAAGTAATGCTGCCCAGCTAGCATTTGGAGCAATGGGTGAGTGCCTTCTCATTGCATAGAAGTATATCAGTTTCTGGTTTATTGTTTCCATTTACATTATTGATTTACTTTTGTCGCAGGCTTTCCTGTAATTATGGGTGTCTTAAAGGAAGAACGGGATGATGTTGAAATGGTGTTGGATCTTCTCTTCCCTATTAGATATTCTTTCCATTTTCGTCCTTTTTTTTAGTTTAACACTCTTCCTGAATAATGTATATAGAAAGCTTTCTTTTGAAGAAAAAATGAGGACCAAATCGGAATTCCATGCGTGGGGTGGATATGAATGTTACCCTTTTTGCTTGTTCAATTATCATGATACATTTTAATCTGATGATCTGGTTAGCCACTTCATTACGTATGACTGTGACATTGAATTCCTCCATTATGTATTTGCAGGTTCGAGGTGCCCTAGAAACTCTAGTTAGTGCTTTGACTTCTCTTGATCATGTGAAAGGGCCAAAGAATGAGGTTCAGCCAGCTTTAATGAACACCGATTTGCTTTCCCAAGAAGCAGAAAGCATTTCTCTTCTTCTAAGTTTGTTGGTGAGTTTTGCTATATAGGTTTGGAACGTTTTATTATTCTGTTAATTCAATGCTTTATTCGTATAGCTGCTTGAATTGTCCTTTCCTTATTACTTTTGCAGTCAGAGGATGATTTTTATGTAAGATATTACACTCTTCAAATTTTGACAGCCCTTCTCACAAATTCTCCAAATAGGTATGATTGTTATAGCAATACTTTTCTTTTTTTACGTAGATTATTATATTTTTTTAGCAATGCTCGAGAGACTCTTGCTGAGTTCCTCTTCAGGTTACAGGAAGCCATTCTGACCATTCCTCGTGGTATTACTCGGCTGATGGATATGCTTATGGACCGTGAGGTACAGAGCTTGTATTATAGGCTTGCTTCTGACAGTATAACCTGTCAAGGTCCTTTAATGTTAATTTTGTGTTTAAAAATTCTGTTTGTTTTTTTTCCTTTTGATAGTCTTTCACCTTCATTTGTGAAGATTTATTTTATAAACCTAGTGAAACTTTATAAGGAAATATCATAATATCTTTTATAGGTTTATGCCGTTTCTTCTTCTTGTACCATTGCTTCTCTATTCTTGGATTATGATTGTGGTTTACTTCATAGGTGATACGGAATGAAGCCTTACTACTACTGACATACTTGACTCGTGAAGCTGAGGTGAGATTTTCCTTCCCATAATCATCATGTCCTTGCATTTATTCAAGAAAAGGATTTTATTATTATGTGTTGACAGAGATCAGATGGGATCCTGATGTTCCTGTACACAATGAATTTAGTTTCTAATTAACTTCTGAAGTTCTATGGTTATAGGAGATACAAAAAATTGTGGTCTTTGAAGGTGCATTTGAGAAAATTTTTAGTATTATTAAAGAGGAAGGAGGTTCAGAAGGTGGTGTGGTTGTGCAGGTAATTTGCAAGTCTTTTCCTAAAATTATGCTCTGTGAACCTGCTGTATCAATGTATAGTAATGATATTAATACAATATCACTGATCAGGACTGTCTTGAATTGTTGAACAATCTTCTCCGTAGTAATTCATCTAATCAGGTACATAGCTCTCTGATTCTGGTGTTGTTTGTATATGAAGTGTTTTCCTGCTTCTAATTTGAAATGTGTCTGATTTAGATACTACTGAGGGAGACTATGGGCTTTGACCCCTTAATATCAATTCTGAAGCTGCGAGGAAGTGCATACAGTTTCACCCAACAAAAGGTTAGATACTCAAATATTTGTAATTTGACGTGGTTGCTGCTATTTTTACATGCTGAATATTTTGGACTTGCCATCACAAACCTTACCGGTTAGTTTTTTTTGTTTCTGAACAAACATCATGCCAGTAGACAATCAATGTACTCAGTGTGTTAGAAACCATCAATTTGCTGATGAGGGGAGGTTCAGAGGCTGATCCTGGAAGAGATGCAAATAAGCTAACCAATAAGACAGTTTTAGTTCAGGTTTGTTATGAGCTCATATATATGTTCAAATTCCATGACGATATTTTACATTGTATTGTATTGTGGATGATTGTAGAAAAAGGTGTTGGATTATCTGTTAACATTCGGCGTTGAGAGCCAATGGGCTCCTGTAGCTGTACGTTGTGCGGTAAGACAGCTGAGCCTTTTTCTTATTTGTCTTCTCCACTCTCTGTTACCTCCAAACCAAAGCCCACCCCTCCCTTCCCCCCCCCCCCCCCCCCCCCCCAATTATTTATCTAATTTTGTTAGGAAGGAATAGAGGGAGGAATTGATTGGTGACGGATACTGAAGAATTTTTGGTTGTTTGGTGGCAATGGGAAAAGAGTTTGTTCATTATTTTTCTAATTTTATTTATATTTTCAAAAAGCTCTTTTAAATCTAATGGGAGAATTCCAAAATTTGAATTCTTCCATAATATCTCGAAATTTTATAAAGATCAACAATTCTAAAACACCCTTAAATTATTTTTCAAATTCCACCATACCCTTTTCGTAATATTATTTTATTTTATTCATTGAACTCCTATTAAATGTTTAATTTTGTATTTTTTTTATTATATATTATTTTGTATCAAGAATATATATATATTAAAAAAAATCAAAATCAAAACAAATACTAGTATTAAGAATTATTTGAGTAAAATAATAGTTCTGTTGGCATATACTTGTGGATTAAGTAAATTTCTTGTATGCCTTTTAATAATTTATTGCACCGAAAACACATTTACATTTACAAATGATTTATTACTTCAAATCACTTTTATAATTGACAACTAAACAACGAAGAGCTTTTTGTCAAACATTCTACTCTATAGAAGCTTTACTTGAAAAGCTAAACCAAATATAGCCTTAAATTAATCAGTTTGATCTTACCGGGCCCTCATATTTATGCATATTTCTTGTTTCCTCCCAAAATCTTAGTGCGATGATAGCTTCAATTGGATGTAATATGCTTATGACTGATGAGGGTTCTTTTTCATTTATTCAATACGTCAGGCATTACGGTGCATTGGTGACCTGATTGCTTCACATCCCAAGAATCTTGATGCCATTTCCAGCAAAGTTCTTGGTGAGGAGCCACAAGTAGAACCTGCTCTGAATTCTATTCTTCGAATCATTTTGCGGACATCTAGTATGCAAGAGTTTATTGCAGCTGAACATGTATTTAAGAGCTTTTGTGAGGTTGCTACTGTGTATTTGTTTTGTACTTTTCATTGTTTCTTTGTTGCTGATTCTTGTAAATATATTTAATTTTCATTACTAGATTAGAGTCTTGCACCCACATACACCATTTTTTCTTGATGGTGTATGATCTAATTGTAATCCTTTGTATTGTTTGTTCAGAAAAATCTAGATGGCCAAACCATGCTAGCATCCACATTAATTCCTCAACCACAGTCAATGAGTCATGATCCCCTTGAGGAGGATGTGAACATGTCATTTGGAAGGTTTGTTCATTGTGCATGCATTCTTGCTGCTTTTTATTTATTTATTGTTTATTATTATACCTTTATCTGTTGTTCAATTTGTAACTTCACGTTGATGATATACTATACTTTATTACCTTGATTATATTTAGATTTTACATTTTCTTACATGTTTAAATTTATCTTTTGAGCATTACTTACATGGCAGCATGCTGTTACGTGTTCTTACATTGGGTGAAAGCGATGGTGACCTTGAGGTAACATAAAATTTTATTTCACAACAAATTTTGGAAAAGAGTTAACTGCCTAAATTTGTTTGATCAACTCATCGAATGTGCAATAACTAATAGATATCGATTTACACCACATTGAGCATAAGATATAAATCTTGGTCCTTGCTGCGTGAGAATAATCCAGCTAATATTGTCAAGTGCAGGCATGTTGCAGGGCTGCTAGTGTTCTTTCTCACATACTGAAGGACAATATGCATTGCAAGGAAAGGGTATGCAGTCTATCTTGTTTTAATCTTTTACCTGCATCAAGTTCTCCGGTGAAGTTCAAGATATGGAGGGAAATATTGCTTTGAAAATTTATGGACAGTTTTCTAGGTTAGCTAGTGAATCAGGCTCCAAATGTGTCCATTATTGTAAATTACATCATTCATTCATGTTTAATAGCTGATAAAATTAGTTGTACATTATATTTTACTGCATATGTTTACTTTCATCTGTGTATTCGTATATCAATTTGGTATCACTGTAATATCAATGTCTCAGGTGTGTGTTAAACCTTTTCTGCACTCTACCTTTTGGAACATACTGTTTTAATTATTTTCTTTGGGTTTGATGGAAAGTTTTAATACCAAAAAATAGAGGTCAAAATGAGGTTGAAGGACTTTGTTTCCCTTTGTGAACAAACGGAAGAGAGAGGAGCCTGTTTGGTGGTGTTTTCTGTTCTCAAAAAATGTATTAAGGAATGAAAGCACAAAAGAGTCTTCTCTTGTCTCCAGAGATGGCATATGTTTGAATAGTTTTAACTCTAAAATAATTTTTGAATACTGAAATTAAGGCTTTTTGCATCTGATTCCTGGAAATTTGGATTTTTTTTTAAATATCAGAAAACACAGGAAAAACAATTTTGTATATGATCACTTCAATTCTTCAAATTAGTTTCTGAAAACTCCAAAAACATATGCATATTTTTGTAAACACGGTTGTCTTGAGAGTAGTTTCCTCGATACTGTTTTTGGATACAACTAGCCCTCATTAGTTTTCTAGTCAAGAAAACAGAAAAAAAAAAACTTTGCAGTTAGGAACTGGGAAACAATCACGTCCTTGCTTCCTTTTTGTTTAATTTTCTGTTAGAAATATGCGGTGCCTTCCCTTGCTTCCCTTATCTTCTCAGTATCATTCTATCATCTAATTTTTGGAAAGAATTTGCAGGTTGTACGAATTGAGCTTGAGGCACCCATACCAACTTTGGGAGTTGCAGAGCCGCTATTGCACCGTATGGTGAGATACTTGGCTCTTGCCTCTTCCATGAAAAACAAAGATGGAAAGTCAGGTACAGCAGGGTTTATTCAACTGGTTATATTGAAATTGCTGGTCACCTGGCTAGCAGATTGTCCAACTGCAGTGCACTGCTTCTTAGATTCACGTCCTCACCTAACATATCTGCTTGAGTTAGTGTCAAATCCATCTGTTACTGTGTGCACAAGGGGGTTGGCAGCGGTTCTCTTGGGAGAGTGTGTTCTTTACAACAAGTCTAGTGATAGTGGAAAAGATGCTTTTACCATAGTTGATTCACTAAGCCAGAAAGTTGGGCTTACGTCATATTTTTTGAAGTTTGATGAGATGCAGAAAAGCTTCCTTTTCTCTTCTGTGAAGTCAACCGAGTCCCATAAACCGTTGACAAGATCAAATGCTGCTAGTATGGCCGAGATTGAAGATGTTGATGAGAATGATTTGTCTGATCAGAAGAATGAGGATCATCCGATTCTGTCATCAATGCTTGATGCACATTTTGTGAGCTTCATTAAGAGATTAGAGGCAGATATCCGAGAAAACATCGTGGACGTTTACAGTCGTCCGAAGAGTGAGGTGGCAGTGGTGCCTGCAGAACTGGAACAGAAGAGTGGAGAAGGCAACAATGAGTATGTCAAGCGGCTGAA
Source organism: Dipteronia sinensis (assembly GCA_033220585.1). Lineage (NCBI taxonomy): Eukaryota > Viridiplantae > Streptophyta > Magnoliopsida > Sapindales > Sapindaceae > Dipteronia > Dipteronia sinensis. Next base: position 4,175,381 of record CM065643.1, read on the forward strand.
AGCATTTGTGGAGAAGCAGTGCTCTGAGATACAGGTACTGCTGTTTGTACTGCTATATGTGTGTGTGATATCTTTTGAGCAGGAAATACCTATAATCATTCATGGTGAGGGATTTGTATGGACCATAAGAAACCTTCAGTGATAGTATTTAGTCGGTTACATTGCATGAATATGGTCATGCCTGATCTGCTCAACTTGATTCATTTTTAGACTGACAATGGTAGCAAAACGCTCTGTAAAATAATAAATCATTAGATTACTGGAGCCAGATTAACTTAAGAGGAAAGAAGAAAGAGCCGAAGCAGGCAACCTGAAATTAGTTTATAGAGCCCTTATGCTCATGATCTACAAAGATGATAATATCATGTCCTCAGTTGGGCTGCTATAGCCTATAGCTGGTCACTTATGATGTTGCAGATTGTCATTATGTTTAGTCCTTTTTTTCAAGATTTTCATTAGGTTTTTTAGTCTTTCATTGTATACTGTCATTCTAAGATCCCAGAATGCAGGAAGGCAGGTTAAGTACAGTTCTTATAGCTCGTGTAACATGTTATATACCTTGATGTGGAATAATGTAGTGTTTTGTATTCTTCCGTCTTAGAAACTTGTTGGTCGAAATGCAACTTTGGCCGAGGACCTGGCAAAGACAGGTGGGAGTGGCTCTATCCAAGCTGAGCATAGGGCAAGTGGGGCTTCAGAGAGAGTCCAGGCAGAGACACTCCGAAGAGATCTTCAAGAAGCATCTCAACGGTTGGAGATGCTAAAGGCAGAGAACGCCAAGATTGAATCTGAGTCATCCATGTATCAGAATTTAGCTGCAAAGATGGAATCCGATCTGAAGAGCCTATCTGATGCCTACAATAACCTTGAACAGACCAACTTCCATCTTGAGAAGGAGGTGAAAACTTTGAAGAGCGGAGGGAGCTCAGTGGCTCCTGATATTGAAGCAATAAAGGCAAAAGCTAGGGAAGAAGCCCAGAAGGAGAGCGAGGTAGAACTGAATGATTTGCTAGTGTGCCTTGGGCAAGAGCAGAGTAAGGTGGAGAAGCTGAGTTCGAGACTGTTGGAGTTGGGAGAGGATGTCGACAAGCTGCTTGAAGGTGTTGGTGATGATATAGGACTGCCTGAAGATGATGAAGAGGAAGAAGATTGATAGTGTGTTCGTATTTGACTACGTTGCATGATGCCATTCGACTGTCTTCATACACCCATATCCCCAGGTATGGTATTGGTCGGTTACCCCAACTCTCTCACCTTGTACATTTCTGAGCAAATTGTACAGTAGTTTGATTGTCTATGATATTGACCCTTTGGATCAGACTGACCTTTCCTCAATTTAATTTAAGTTATCATTTGCATAGATTGTCTGGGGCTCTGGGAATCAAATCTAGCTGTTGGAAAATTGGAAAGTAAACCCATTTGTGCTTTGCTCTTTTTTGCAGTTTTCAGTATCTTTTAAGTTTTAACAAGAGTTACTTAAGTGTATGAACTAACAGTTGATACAATGGTTATGGCCTATCTTTCTATTTGAACCCTAATCAAACAGTATTCAAAGGGCCGTCCTGTAAGCGTTTTTCAGTTATTGTTTTCGAAAAGAAAAATGAAAATGAAAACAGTATTTTTGGTTTCAATTTCGAAATCCGAAAATACGTATGGTAGTATATACTGAACTCCGTATTTTGAAAATAAAAACGGAAAAAACGTCTGGTAGGCTAATTGAAAACTATCGAAAATTGAAATATCAATTTTTACATTTTGTTTAATATTATCATTCAGCCCCTCCTGGGCTTGGTTTGCTCTAGTTGTTTTTTGCTTTATTTTGATCTGTTTCTGTTTTCCCTTGATGTAAGTTGAGTCTTCTTATAATTTTTTTCTAGTTGATGATTCTCAGTAGTTATGATAATGCAGTATTGTAGTCTGGTACCTATCATTATCAAGTGAAAAAGAATTGATTGAACTATGTTTCTAATTGAAGATACTGAATCAGAAGACGAAAAAATCTGAAGAATTTTCTATTAATGACTTTCTTGCGTTGAGTGTACATTTTGCACTCGCATCTCTTCCTCTACCAAAAAACAAAAATATGTACATTAGTATACAAAATTGTGTCTTCTGACATAAATCTGTTGCTACACATCACAAATTACCACTCAAGTGAGAAGTGAGATCAATGAACATGTAGTCCGTGCAGGGAATTGTGAGACCACCCATTGGATGATTGAATCCAAATTCTTCCTCTGCCATGCATAACAATTCTTGAAATGAAGGCTCGTTCAAGAATGATATGGGAATTACAAATCTCTTCTTTTGGCTCTCTCCAACATAAACTGCAAGGTAGCCTTTTGGAACATCAATGGATGTTGATTGATTTGAAAACAGGTTTGTTTTGCGGAGAACCTGTTTAGCGTGCAAAATTCTAGGCAAACGAATAGCCATGAGTGTTTAAAGTTCTTAGAATATGATGAAAGATCAGGGGAAGAAGGAAAGGTTTGCTATTAGAGAATGTGAGGACTTGATTTGGTTTTGGAAACAATTTGGTTGTATATATATAGATGATCACAAGCTGAGCAGTAAATCTCCAAAAATCCGGAGTGAGTTGTGAAAGACAAGACATGTGAAGGATCACAATAATCACATGGTCTTGTCTTCCATTTTGTGATCAAGTACATGGTAGTAGATGATGACTTTGTTTTTCTTGGATTCACATTTTAGTTAGTTTTGCTCTTTCAGAATAAAGAGAGGTTCCGGTTTTTTGACTTGAAAAAAAAAACCTGAAACACCTGAACACATCAGAACGTGCGGATGTCTAAAGATATCATAAAAGCTGAAGGCAAGAATAGGACTGCATTTAGTTACATAAGCGTCAACAAAAATCACCAGCATATTATTACGTTGCTAGAAATACCATTGTGAACTGCACATGAAGTGTGTCCTACAAGTACTAGTTCCTATCGGGGCCCTCCCCTTCATTCCACAAACCAAATTACTCTTCTGAGTGTTTGATATTGTTTCGGATTGAAAAGATTACATATTCAATGCTGTCCAGGCTTAATTTGAGAGGTACAAGGTGGGTACTAATTCAATCCTCAAATTTCCTTTACATAAAAGTTACGAGCTTTACAATGTGACATAAAAAAAAACCAGGTCCTTCTGATACAAAATTGAAGGTCTGGGATTTGGGAAAACACATGCATATACATTCTTCAGCTTCTCCTCTCTTGTCATCAACCGTATTTAGATGACATGACACCAATGCTGGCTTGTCTAGTTGGTGATTACATCACCGATGCTTCGAGAATGAATTTCAAGCCCACGAAGAGTAGAAGAAGCTCACTTGTTGTAGTATCTTCAATTAATGGTTTCTTTTTTTTGAGTTTCACTGTTTAGTTAGTTGAATCTGGAAATGACATGAATGAAAACATCTTCTCTACAAGGAATTGTTAGACCGCCCATTGGATGATTAAATCTGAATTCTTCTTCAGTTTTACTTAACAAATCTTGAAATGAAGGTTGGTTCAAATAAGATATGGGAACTACAAATCTCTTCATCTGTGTCTCTCCAACATAAACAGCAAAAAAGCCTTTTGGTACATCTGAAGAAGCTGAGGATCCTTTACGTGCTACCCGGATAGGCAAACGGAAACCCATGGCCAGAATAAGAATCAAGAGAAAGAATTCAAGATAGTTTGGAACGAGTACTCTGTGTAAGATAAAGCTATCAACAGAGAAGGTGATCAAGATCTGAGCTGGTTTGATGACTCTCAAAGTTTTTTTTGTGTATTTATAGATGTAACCGAATGGTATGCTGATGTGGGAAAATTATCCAAAAGATGATTTGGAGTAGACAAGCATCATTTTCTGGGGTCTCTTTGCAGGACATACTTAATAGAATATCACATGGTTCTGTCTTGAATCCAATTAGCATAGATTTGAATCTAAAAATATATATATGGAGTCTATTTGGTGATATACAACATGTCCTACTACTTTTGAAATAAGCCAATCAAAATCAAGCTAAAGATAGGATATGAAACACTTGGATAAGAAGCATTGGCATAGATGTGAAGAAAATCTTTGAAATGTGGAGATAGTGATGTAGAGGCATTTGGGTAGATTTGGTGAGAGACATATGAAGGATCACATGGTCATGTCTTCCAGTTTCTGATCAAGTATTGCAGGCCATGGTTAGTGATCATCAACTAACCGGCTTATGACGAATTTTCAGCCCTTGAAGTTTGTTGATTAGTTGGAAGACAAACCCCATGTGATACCCTCTTGAGCTATGCTTCAAGCAGACCCCAGTTGAGGCCTCTCGAGTCTTGACCACTCACACTAGACTTGGAGTTACAGTCTCCATCTCTGCCAAATTGTTGGTCATGACTCGGAAGACATAACCATGTGAAGCTTTAGGTGCTTATGTCTCTCCTTGAATGCCTCTCTACACCACTCATTCTATACTTCAAAGATTTCCCATACAGCTTGAAATCTATAAATACATATCCAGTCTTTGTTGATAGGTGCTTTGTTTTTGTTTATCCACCACAGCCAAATCAAGTCTTTCACATTCTCACAAGCCATTTCTGCTTTTCATTCTCTTACCAAGTGATCACTATGGCTATTCGTGTACCTGGAATCATGCAAGCCAAGCAGAATCTCCGCCAATCCAAATTGTTTGCGAATCAAGCTGCTGCTGCTTCTTCATCCGTGAACGTTTCAAAAGGCCATGTTGCGGTTTATGTTGGGGAGCGCCAAAAGAAGAGATTTGTTGTTCCCATATCATTCTTGAATCAGCCTTCATTTCAAGAATTGCTAAGAAAGGCCGAAGAAGAATTCGGGTTTCATCATCCAACAGGAGGTCTCACAATTCCTTGCAGAGAAGACATCTTCATTAATCTGACTTCTAGCTTGAATGGCTCATAATATGCTAACTCTCCAACTAATCAGTAGAGAATTTTGTAAACCAATTTACATTTTTGTTTTCTTTACACAGAAAATAGAGATAGAACAAACAATATCTATCCATAAAGAAAATTGTATACGAGTTTTACCATATATTTTTTTTTTCTCATTTTCATCCATCGTATTATCTTTCATATCGTGATATTAACAACTTAATGAGCAAGGACATGTGAATTGAAGATGAAATAAGAATCTTCTCTGGACTCATTGTACAACGATAAATCCAACAGCAACTCCTCAGCCTTGAATATCATTTTTGTACATATAAACTAGCTAATAGAGTCGCATACATTTCAATCTCTCTCTCTCTCTATATATATGTATATATATATATATATATTGAAATTTTTACTTGTACAACGAATTTTAAGAGCATGACAACTACATACATCCACTAAATAACTAAATTCAATCCAATTCATAATCATACACCACTTCTGTTTGTCTAAATCAGCTATAAATAACAACGTTCTTGGCTGCAACAACTTTTTCCCTTCTTAAATAACAAAAGAATAAACAATATATCTATGTTGTGAATCAAACATTGAAGTTGATGCTTTCTCTTTAAGAAAGAATGGAATCGAGTGCATCCTTCACATAGCGGAATTTGAATGGGAAACCCAATTCTTTGACTGTGAATCATCTACACCTTACTGAACTACGAAATGCCGAAGAAAACATGGCACGATTTCCAGACTTTTTGCCTGAAAAGTTTTTTAGAGAAATCAAATTCTTACCTCAGCCAAGTAATCATTTCCTGATGGGCTGCTCTCATCAAATACTTGTGTTTCACTGGTGCCTGAACATTTTGAAAGGGAGAAAAAAGTGAAGATCAGGAAAAAGCACAGTACCAAGAGTTAATAGATAAAACGCATAAAGAAAATTTTGAATTTAAGAATCAGCTGACTGAGCTGTGGTTTCGGGTGAAATATGTGAAGCATCTCTCATTGGTTTAAGTTCGTGTATGGTTAAGCCTCCATCATGAAGCTTAACACTATTGAGTTGGAGTTTTGTTGTAACACAAAATGTCATTTGAAGTTGAAAATTTTGTTTTGAAAACGAACCTTAGTAACCAACAGCTGTTGTGCTAACCAAAACACCGAACTCCTTCTGGGGTAATTATATCTCCAACCTACAAATCAGTTAAACAGCGCATGAACACACAATGAAAAGCCAATGTTGCTTTCAGCTCAAGCAATATTTATTTTACAAAGAAAAAAAAACAGCTTTCTTTTAAAAGTTTGAGGTATGCAGAGAATGACAAAGTCAACAGATATGCTAATACCTTTGGGGTGACTTTAATCCTGCTTTGCTTTATCTCTTTCTTGATCTGCAAGTAAAAAATGAAATCAATACTCTGCAGCTATTAGGATGGTGACTGTGTGAGTCCCAATTTTCAAAGATGGCGCACCATCTCTGCTCATCTGTATATTTAATAGACAGACACAAGGTGTTCTGGTTTTCTATTTTATTATTGGAAAAAAAAAAGTAAAATTGTGTATGCATCATTTCCATATTTAGTAGAGATGTAATAACAGTTTTCCTTTTCCATTGGGGTGGATGAGAGTCGTACTTTATTCACTCCACATAGGACAAATATCGATCACCATCCTAGGTACATCAAGTTAAGAGAACATTTAATACACTATCTGATACCGACTCCTTTAGAAAACTAGGTGTATATGCATACAATATAAATAATGGATTGAAACCAACATGAAATTCAACAAGAATTCCTTGCATGTAGGACCAATTGATCGAATCATAAAAGCATATCTGGCATCACTTTGTCACCTTCATAAGGTTCCACTCTTTTCTTTTTCAAAAATGTATAACTGAAAACAACAAATTTAGGCGGGCAACACTTCCCAACATTACTTTGAACCATTCTAATCAAAGTAGTGATGGTCCCTTTAAAATGCTAGGAGAGCTACAATAGACATGTATTAATAACAGGTCATACAAACTGGTTAAGGAATGGCTGTTAGAGGAGAGCAGAATTAGACAATGAAAATTACTAGTAATAAGCTTTCTTTGTCCTGTGTAATTTGTGTGAGAGGTAGACTTGGATGAAAGTAGAAGCTATGATGAGCTTGCAATGAGTACCTCAGAAGACCATCTTGTACTAATAGGCATCCCTGCCAAATTTACAACAGCAGTCGAACCCTGAATGCAGTCCTTCCACTCTGGCTCTTCTGCAATCACGATTCCAGGAAAAACCTTGGCTACAAATTCCAGCATGCAATACAAAGAATGAAGGAAAGATTACAGAAAAGAGCATAGAACAAATTATTTATTCTGGAGTCACCAAAACGTTTAGGTATATCATCCAAATTGTATTAGAAGATATGTCGAAAATTGAGTTTGAAAATTCGAAGCATGTATGAATTCAGTACAAATAGAATAAAAAGACGTATGTATTTCCCCCAATGGAAAAATGATTATTTCGTGTTACTAAAGTACGAGATGAAGCTTCCTTGAAAAAAATTGGAAATTTTATATCCATAATCAGTAGTTTTTATTAAATTTGTGATGATTGAAAGTATTCATTACCTTCTTACCGAGAAATATTAACTCAGCATTTGATCTTGAGCGTGTCAAGACACAGACTTGATGATTATCTGCACCCAAAAGTGAATTAAGAAAATAAAGCTTAGTCCTTCTGGTTTGGACTTGCGTCACGCAGAATTTCAATTGCAAGATCCAGGCCCTAAAGGAAATTGAAACATGTGAAGCCTACTAATTCAAGTGTTATCTGCACTAAATTTCAGGTTGCTACATTTTTCGGCATTGATGGTTAACCATCAGAAGTGACCTAACCTTAGTTTAGCTTATCCATTCACATTCTTTCGGTATAGGTTTAGAAATTGAACTTTAAAGAGAGGAAAAGATATCATGTAGCTACAATAAAGGCTAAGCAAACATTAATACATAACAAGCCCTTGTAACATTATCATAAGAACAAATCATACACTATACTTATTATAAAAAGACACATTTAGCTAAGAGCATCCATTATGATAGACTATAGTATTCGATTGCAAACTTTAATCTTTAATTTTCTTTAATTACAAATGTATGGAGAATGTAACCTGCTTGCAGTCTTTGCACCAATCTTCTACCTATGAAACCTGTAGTTCCTGTTATTGATACAGTCATCTGATTTCCCTACAACAATCTGCATTAAGTCAAGAAAATCTCCAAGGAACCAAGGACAATCTTCATGAAAATTTCCAAATACAAAAACAACAATAATTAAAACTTTCATTTTTCTGTGAATGTTTGAAGCAAAAAGTGTTTTTTATGTCAAAAAAGAAAAAGGGTATTGATTTGTTCACCATCAAAATGAAGCGGACAAGTTGAAACCAAGTTGCAGAAAATAATTGGATATATCAACAATGCACAACATTTTTTTCAACAGTAAATGAAGACAACTAGGAGATTTAATATGAAACCGTGTAAAAATCTATTAAAGTAACGATATTTACCTTCTGGGTATCATCAGAACTACACCAAACTCTGAATCTTTTGGTCTCACACCTCTGAAGAAGAAGAAGAAGAAGAATAACAACAACAACAACAACAGCACTGCATGAGAAAACAATTTTAGAAATTCGAAAGCTCAAAACTTTAATAAAAATGAAAACAAATTAAGAGGGTTGGAACTGACAGAGAAGGGCTGAGGACTGTGAAGAGAAGGAGAAGGAGAAATGGAGTGAGCCATGTCAATGATTTTGTAAGTCAGTAACTATTTTTTAAAATGTTTTGTTTTTCTAAAGTATTACGAGAGGACTATCTGAAACTGTCGAAATCAAACAATACATGTATTTTTAGGATATATATTCTCATGACCGGAGATGACTACTCTTATAACCCGGAAAGAAAATTCTCTACATATTCTTGTAAAATGTGCATGGTGAGATTTGAACCCCTCACCACTTATGTGGAAGGAAGGTGTATTACCAGCTCTATTAAGAGGTGATGTGCAATTTTTTTTAATGTTTTTTACCGGCTCTACTAAGAGGTGATGTCCAATTTTTTTTAATGTTTTTTACTAATGATTTTGGGACCCTTTTAATTTTTATTTTATAAGGTTTGCTTAAATTTGATATGTTTTAGGACTAAAAGGTGGATTGATAATATCTTTAAACTCTTAAAAACAGTATTGTGAAAATGTGTGATTGTAAGATACTGAGATACAAGTAAAATCAATTATGATAGAAATATTTCAAAATTTATTTCAAGTAAATTATAATTTTTCCTTTATTTTTAGCTTTTCTTCATAAATTAACCAAACTTTTATAGGCAAAGTTTTGATTATTGCAAGTGTATGAAAACAGAATTGTGAACACCCAATTTTTTTAGTAGAGTAGTCATATGTAATAATGCAATTTTCCAATTTAAGATATTCACGACAACAACAAATGAATATATGATATGAAAAATCAAAGCAAAACATAATCTACTAAACAAAACTTCTGTTTAATTGATTATGTTTTCACTTAGGTTCTCACATCATTTGTTGTCTTCACTCAAGAACCTAAATGTATTAAAAGATTACACAATTATAAACTGCTAAATATGCTTGGCAAGATTATTCTTAATATTAAGTTAGCTCGTGCACACATGGTTGTTAATATTTGTTGATTAAATTTTCAATCATATTACTGGTTCAATGTGGTTTGGTGGTAGAGGTGTTCATTCAACCGATCAATGTTCCAACATAGGTTGTGTACAATAACATACATGTATAGTTACTTAATAGTTCACTATCTTGGAGTATGGAGAAAAATATAGTGAAAAAATCTGTTGAATTTTCTATTCATGACTTGTACATTTTCTACTTGCATCTCTTCCTCTACCAATAAGAAAAAAAAAATGTGTACATGAGTATACAAAATTGTGTCTACTAAAATAGGTTTGTTGCCACACATCACAAATTACCACTCAAGTGAGAAGTGAGATCAATGAACATGTTTTCAGTGCAGGGAATTGTTAGACCTCCCATTGGATGATTGAATCCAAATTCTTCCTCTGCCATACACATCAACTCTTGAAACGAAGGCTCGTGCAAGAATGATACTGGAATTACAAATCTCTTCTTTTGGTGGCTTAACCCAACATAGACTGCAAGGTAGCCTTTAGGAACATCTATTGATGATGACTGATTCGAAAACAAGTTTGATTTTCGAAGAACTTGCTTGGCATGCAAAATTCTAGGCAAACGAATAGCCATCATGACTATTTAAAGTACTTGAGAGGGTGACAAAGAGAGCAAATGAGTTGAGGTGAAAAAAGGAAAGATCTGCAATTAGAGAATGTTGAAGAGGACTTGGTTTACTTGTGGAAACAATATGGTTGTTTATATATATAGATCTTAGGCTGTGAAGAAAATCTTTGAAATGTAGACGCAGTGAAGATTTGGTGAGAGACATAGATAGACATATGGAGGATCACATGGTTATGTCTTCCGATTCCTGATCAAGTATTGTAGGCCATGGTGATTGTTAACTAACTAGCATATGATGAATTTTCAGCCCTTGATGTTTGTTGAGTAGTTGGAAGACAAAACCATGTGATACCCTCTTGGGCTATGCCTCAAGCAGACCCCAGCTGAGGCCTCTCTTAACCACTCACAATAGACAAGGAGTTGCCTACTTTCTTGCTCAAACAACAGTTGTCTTGTGGGAGCACCCAGCTTTCTCTTGTCTTCTCCATTTTCTTGTCAAAGCCAATCGCTTATAAGATTATCTGCCCTCATCAAAAATTGAAAGTCATTAATGTATCCATCTGTGTCAAATTGTTTGGTTATGACTTGGAAGACAACCATGTGAAGCTTTAGGTGCTTGTGTCTCTCCTTGAATGCCTCTCCACATCACTCATTCAGAAGTCATTCTATATTTCAAAGATTTCCCATATAGCTTGAATTCTATAAATACATATAGTTTATCCACCATAACCAAATCAAGTCTTCACATTCTCACAAGCAATTTCTGTTTTTCATCCTCTTCCCAAATGATCACTATGGCTATTCGTGTACCTGGAATCATGCAAGCCAAGCAGATTCTCCGCCAATCCAAATTGTTTGCGAATCAAGCTAATGCTGCTTCTTCATCAGTAAATGTTCCAAAAGGCCATGTTGCGGTTTATGTTGGGGAGAGCCAAAAGAAGAGATTCATTGTTCCGATATCATTCTTGAATCAGCCTTCATTTCAAGAATTGCTAAGAAAAGCCGAGGAAGAATTCGGGTTTCATCATCCAACAGGAGGTCTCACAATTCCTAGCAGAGAAGACATCTTCATTAATCTGACTTCTAGCTTGAATGAATCATAATATGCAACACTCCCAACTAATCAGTAGAGACAATTTTGTAAACCAAGGTACAGTTTCTTTACACTGAAAGAAGAAAGAGATAGAACAAACAATACCTATCCATAAAGAAATTTGTATATAAGAGTTCTACCATTTTTTTTTCTCATTTTCTTCCATCGTATTCTCTTTCATATCATGATATTCATGTCACATATACATGTGAAATTGTGAATTGAAGATGAAATAAGAATCTTCTCTGGACTTATTGTACAAGGAAGGATAAATCCAGCAGCAACTCCTCAGCCTTGAATATCATTTTTGTACATATAAACTAGTTGAACGAGTCCCAAACATTTCAATCTAAATATAATGAAATTTTTACGACTTCCGTTTATATCAGTACAAATTTTTAAGAGCATGACAACTACATACATCCACTAATTAACTAAATTCAATTCAATTCATAATCATACACCACATCTGTTTATATCAGCTAAAAATAACGACATTCTTGGCTCCATCAACTTTTGCTCTTCTAAAATAACAAAAGAATAAACAATATATCTATGTTGTGAATCAAACATGGAAGGTGATGCTTTCTCTCTAAGAAAGAATGGAATTGAGTGCATCCTTCACATAGCGGAATTTGAATGGGAAACCCAATTCTTTGGCTCTAGTAGGCACCACCTTTTGTCCTTCTAGAACCTGATATTAGTTTGATATAATTTATGTTTCAGGAAACTATAATTATGCAAGAAGTGACAAACATGTGAATAGATTGAAGCATGTAAAAGTTCTTACCACTGTAGCACCTTCTCCGAGAACTGCTTTAAGTGCAAAATCAGGTACTGGCAGCCATGAGGGCCGGCCTAAGGCACTGCCCAGTTGATCACACATCTCAGAAAATCGGACAGGGTTTGGAGCGGTTCCATTGATAACTCCTAAACATTTAGACCAAACAACAAAAAGATTTCGATGATGAAAGAAACAAATCATGTCATATGAAGTCTGATAGGTCTAATTGTCAATAAAAACAAGCTACTTCAAGAATATATTAGAGAAATTGACTGTGGAAAGTGAAAGAAACTCAAGTTATCTAATGTAGATCAAGAAATTGACTTCATTCCACATTTACAATCTGTCTAGTCCTTGATAAGTGGAATATTACCATGATAAGATGGATTGGATAAGGCTTCATATATTAGGTTCACTAAGTCCTCCAAGTGAATCCATGAAAACCTACACAATGGAAAGAACAAAGATTCTTAAAATTTACAGATGAATGGAGGGAAAAGATAGGACCATTATCCAATCATCCTCAACAACTATTTTAACAAAAATGTGTATTGTATTCCATATCTAAGTAAAATACTATAGAAGTATCAATCAGAATTCAGGAATGCATTTTTTTGGAGAAAAATCAAGTTAAATTTCCTCTGGGCGTTCGGAGAATGGAGAGGAAATACCATTGTTGACCAGAGCCCACGGGTCCGCCAGCAAACATCATGAAGAGAGGGATCATCTTAGCTGCAAGAGGCCATAGTTGTAAGTTAAAACACCATAAGTGTGTAGAAAATCAAATTTCAAGTATATATGACATAAAAATACTTCAATGTCAAATATCATGTTGGGAATCATCTCCTGATTATATTATCATTATGTCAGATGAACCTTACTAGGTTGATCATGACATAGGCATAGCTAAATTTGGAACCATTTTTTTTTTTTTTGAGAAAAGAAGGTGAGAAAAGAATCAAAAGATAAGTTATACCTAAAGCACCGCCATCTTTACCAAGAACAACACCGATACGAATAAGTGCTAATCTTACATCCTTATTCACTTTGAGGGCTGTCCCTTCCCATTCTCTACAAACCTGAATAGATGTGTTAGTCAAAGGCGAGAACATTGATACATTTGATGTCCATACAAAGAGTAAACTAAGATTGATTTTGTTTCATAGGTTTAAAGCCAAAGAAAGCAGAATTTCAATTATGTTCAACTCTATCATCACATTGCAGAAGTTGTAAGTGAATAGACTTGCAACTGAACAGCATATAAGATAACAAATGACCTTAATTATCATATAGACATACAATATGTTAGTTGAAAATTACCAAACAATAAATTTGCCCGTGAATCATCTACACCTTACTGAACTACAAAATGCCAAAGAAAACATAGCATGTCTTCCACACATTGAGCTAGAAAAGTTTTTTAGAGAAGTTAAATTTTTACCTCAGCCAAGTAATCATTTCCTGATGGGCTGCTCTCATCAAATACTTGTGTTTCACTGGTGCCTGAACATTTTGAAAGGTAGAAAAAAGTGAAGATCAGGAAAAAGCACAGTACAAAGAGTTAATACATAAAACATTTAAAGAAAAACTTGAATTTAAGAATCAGCCGGCTGAGTTGTGGTTAAAACTTCCACATTGATTAGGATTTATGTGAAGTATCTTTCATTGGTTATGTTTGTGTATGCCAACTTATATTATAGTTAAGCCCCCATCATACAGCTTAAAACTTTTGGATTGGAGCAGTAATACAAAATGTCATTTGAAGTTGAAAATTTTGTTTTGAAAACGAACCATAATAACCAACAGCTGTTGCGCTAACCAAAACAGAGGGTCGAACTCCTTCTGGTGACCCGTTAATTATATCTACAACCTACAAATCAGTTAAACAGCAAATGAACACACAATGTTGCTTTCTGCTGACGCAATATTTTTTTTACAAAGCAAAAAACAAAAACAAAAACAAAAACAAAACAAAAAACAAGAGCTTTCTCTAAAAGTTTGTGGTATGCAGAGAATGACAAAGTAAACAGATATATATATATATATATATATATATGCATATATGCTGATACCTTTGAGGTGACTCTAATCCTGCTTTGCTTTATCTCTTTCTTGATCTGCAAATAAAATAAGAAATCAATACTCTGCAGCAATTGGGTATGCCATTATGCCTAGAAAACCAGAACACTTTTAACCATGGAGTCATGGACAAAGAAAGGCATGAAAAAAAAAAAAAAAAAAAAACACTTGTTGGTGACTGTGTGAGTCTCAATTTTCAAAGATGGTGCACCAATTGTCTCTGATCTTTCTTATCTTTAATAGACACGGACACAAGGTGTTTCGGTTTTCTATTATGTTACTGAAAAACTAAAGAGAGTAAAGTTTTTGTATGCATCATTTCCAAATTTAGTATAGATGTAATAATAGTTTTCCTTTTCTATAGGGGTGGATGTGGATCGTACTGTATTCACTCGACACGTGACAAATATGGATCACCATGCTAGGTACATCAAATTAAAAGAACATTTAATACACTACCTGATACTGACTCCTTAGACAAATAGGTTTATGCATAATGGATCGAATCCAACATGAAATTCAACAAGGATTCCTTGCATGTTGGACCAATTGGTCGCACCAGAAAAGCATACGTGGCATCACTTTGTCACCTTCATAAGGTTCCACTCTTTTCCTTTTCAACATTTTATAAATGAAAATAACACATTTAGGAGGGCCAACACCTTGCAAATACCATAGTTTTACTTGGAGATGAATATATTTATATCCCAACATGACTTTGAACCATTCTAATCAAAGTAGTGATAGTCCCTATAAAATGCTAAGCGAGCATTTTAAAGGAATGGTTTGACACATCAACAGCCATAAAGGCTAAGCAACCATTAATACATCACAAGACCTTGTAACATTATCATAAGAACAAATCACACGTTATAGTTATTATAAAAGACACATTTAGCTACAATAGACATATACTGATAACAGATCATACAAACTGGTTAAGGAATGGTTGTCAGAGGAGAGCAGAATCAGCCAACGACAACTAAAAGTAAAAAGCTTACTTTATCGGAGCTACCAACCCTGTGTAATTTGTGTGTCAAAGGTAGACTAGGATGAAAGTAGAAGCTATGATGAGCTTGCAATGCTTACCTCAGAGGACCACCTTGTACTAATAGGCATCCCAGCCAAATTTACAACAGCCGTCGAACCCTGAATGCAGTTCTTCCACTCTGGCTCTTCCGCAATCACGATTCCAGGAAAAACCCTGTCTACAAAGTCCAGCATGCAATACAAAGAATCAAGGAAAGCTTACAGAAAAGAACACAGAACAAATTATTTATTCCGGAGTCACCAAAACATTTAGGTATAACATTCGAATTGTATAATAGGATATGTTGAAAATTGAATTTGAAAATAGAATAAAAAAAACACAGAACAAATTATTTATTCTGAAGCATGTATGAATGCAGTGCAAATAGTCTAAAAAGAAGTCTGTATTTCCCCGATGGAAATAAAAAAATAATTTGATTATTACAATTTGCTAATATACAAGATGAAACTTCCTCGGAAAAAAAAAAGTTGACAATTTTGTATTCATAATCGGTAGTTTTTATTAAATTTGCAATGATTGAAAGTACTCATTACCTTCTTACCGGGAAATATTAACTCAGCATTTGATCTTGAGCGTGTCAAGACACGAACTTGGTGATTATCTGCACCCCAAAGAGAATTAAGAAAATATAGCTTAGTCCTTCTGGTTTGGATTTGCATCATGCAGAATTTCAATTGCAAGATCCAGACACTAAAGGAAATTGAAACTTGTGAAGCCTACTAATTCAAGTGTTATCCGCACTATTTTTCAGGCTGCAACATTTTTTGACACTGATGGTTCTTAACCATCAGAAGTTACCTAACCTTGAATAGATTGGTTTAGCTTATCCATTTTTACATTCTTTCAGTATAGATTTAGAAATTGAACTTTAAAGAGGGAAAAAGATATCATGCAGCTACAATAAAGGCCAAGCAACCATCAACACATCACAAGATCATTAGAACAAATCATACATTATAGTTATTATAAAAGACACATTTAGCGAACACCTATTACAATAGACTATATTGTTTGATTGCAAAGTTTAATCTTTAATATATGGAGAATGTAACCTGCTTGCAGTCTTTGCACCAATCTTCTACCTACGAAACCTGTAGCTCCTGTTATTGATACAGTCATCTGATTTCCCTACAGCAATCTGCATTAAGTCAAGAAAATCTCCAAGGAACCAAGGACATTCTTCATGAAAAATTCCAAATACAAAAACAGCAATAATTAAAACTTTCTTTTCTGTGAATATTGAAGAAGGAAAAAGTATTCTTTATGTCAAAAAAGAAAATGGGTACTGATTTTATCTCCATCAAAATGAAGCACACAAGTTGAAACCCAGTTGCAGAGAAAAATTGAAGATATCAACAATGCTCAAGTATTTTTTCAATAATAAATGAAGATAAAACCATGTCAAAATCTAAAAAAGGCAACGAAATTTACCTTCGGGGTATCATCAGAACTACAACAAACTCTGAATTTTTTGGTCTCACACCTCTGAAACATAACAACTACAACATCAGCATTGCATGAGCAAACAATTTAAAGAAATGCAATTTGTTAAAGCTCAAAACTTTAACAAACGAAAACAAATTAAGAGGTCGGTACTTACAGAGAAGGGCTGAGGAGGACTGTGAAGAGAAGGACAAGGAGAAATGGAGTGAGCCCATGTCAATGTACTCACTCTGCACAAGAGTTGCATGTTTTATTATTTTTTTTATGGGGTTTTGCTTTCAAGCTTTTTCTCTCACAAAGAAAGTGTTTTTTTTTTTTTTGGGTTGGTGAGGAAAATGATGAAGATAATGAAGGAATGATTATGTGAAGTGGATGTTACTTGTTAGATGATTTTCTGAGAATTTTCTCTACTCTTTTTTTTTTGTTGTGTTTGATTCAGAGCCACACCAATCCACCTGCTGTATCCATCACCCATTTTTTTTTTCTTTTTTCTTTTACTTCCGATACATTAATTTGGTAAAAATATCGAAAGAAATAAAAATCAGTTGTTATTGTAATAACAATGATAAATACTAAAATAGTTGTTATTCCGTCTCCCGGTTAACAACGTTCAAAATTTTAGAAATTTCGATAAAAGTATCAAAAATATCACTGATATTTTAGAATTATCGAGAACCGGGATATTAATTATTAATGAAATCCGGTGATCGACAAGAATAGGACCTTATTGGTTTGAAGACACTATTCTCATCATAATATTTTGTATCAATTTAAGGAAGTAAATATATATTTTGATCAAAGTCTAAGGCTCGGTCTTGTAAGCGTTTTTCGTTGACTGTTTTTCAAAAAGAAAAATAAAAATGAAACGAAAACATTGTTTTTGTTTCAGTTTCGAAATCCAAAAATACGTCTTATAGCATATACTGAAAGCTGTATTCTGAAAATGAAAACGGAAAAAACGTGTCTGGTAGGTTAACCAAAAAATATCAAAAATTGTATAAATTTTCTAATATTTTTTATATTGTAATTTTTTTAATTTGAATAAAAGATAAGTCAATAATTCATTTCAAATAATTATCCAATAACTCATAATAACCGGATAACATCTCTTTAATGAATTATTGTGATTTTAAATTTAAAATAATTTCAAAATCCAAGATTTTTATGTTAATATATATATATATATATATATATATATTTGTTAATAAACTCTTTGTGATTTGAAACAAACACAAAAATAAAACCTTTTAAAAGAAAATAAGGAAAAAAAATAAAAAATAAAAAAATATAGGAGTCGACCTGCTCTTGGAGGAGCAGATCGGCCACACTAAGAAGAAAAGAAGATGAAGACAAGAAGAAGGAGAAGATGAAGAGAAGAGGATAAAGAAGATGAGATGAAGAAGGGAAGAAGATATGAAGAAGATGAGAAGAAGAGAAGAAGAGAAGAAAAGATGACGAAGAGAAGATGAGATGAAGAAAGAGATGACAAAGATAGTCTGGAAAAAAGGAAAAGAAGAAGAAAAAAAAGCAGTAAAAACTTTTTCAAAAAAAAACAAAAACAAAAAAAAGTATTTCGTGTTTTTCAAATATTTTACCATTAACACTGGTTTTGTTTTTCATTTTATTTTTCGTTTTTTAAAAATAAAATGAAAAATAGTTAACGAATGCGAATTCAAAATCATTTTTGAAACAAAAACGAAAAATAAACCGAAAAACAGCTGCAGGACGGGGCCTAAGATTTTGGATATTTCGGCAAAAATGTTGAAAATATCGTTGATATCCTTAAGATATCAGAAATAGGGATGTAAATTGTCGATGGAATCCGGTGATACAGCATGAACACGACCTTATTGGGTTCCGATCAATACGAGAAAAACTGGGCCGGCCCATGTTGGGCCCAAAAGCTTGAACTCTTCTTCTCATTGGTAATGTATAGAATGTAGACTAGTTAGTGAGTAGCGAAACTGAAGAAGAGAATAGACGAACAAAAAAATGGCGATGATGCAGTGGTGCGGCGCGGTGGCAAGGCGAGTCCTGGCGACGACTCCGCGGCCATCTCTACCGTCTCCAGCAGCGACGTCGGCGGCGGCGTCTGATGCTCCGATCTTGTGCGGCCGTGGCGACAAGAAGACTAAGAGAGGGAAGAGATTCAAGGGATCTTACGGAAATTCGAGACCGAAGAAAGAAAAGATGATAGAGCGTCTCAAGGACAAAGTTGAAGTCCCCAGGTCCACTCCATGGCCTCTCCCTTTCAAGCTCATCTAAATTTTCAAATTTTTTTTCTTTTTCTCTGAAAAAAGTCTCACTTGGTGCTTTTTTATGTGTAATAATAGTATTTTTGTTTCTGGGGTCCAGCTAGGGTTCATGTGACTGTAATGTATGTTCACTGTTCTTTTGAATTTTGAATGAAATTTTGTTCCTTTAAGCTATTATTTGGTCAAGTTCAGATTTTTCTGTCATTTGGAAATTTTTGACTGCATTGTATGAGTTGCTTTTGATGGCTTTTTATGATCAGCTAGTGGGGTTTCATATTGGGTATGGTTTTAGTAGTATTTTTGAGAATTTTTACTCTGGTTTCTTTCTAGCAAAAAATAAAAACTAAAAAGAAATTATAATGAGAATAGTTTAATCTAGCTTTAGTGTATTTGTTACTGTAATTATGCTCATTTGCCCATTGTGTAGTTCCTAACACGGTTCAAGAATTGTATGAGTATGGGAGCTAGCCTTTTTTTAGGAATCCATGGCGCTGGCGTTTATTGGTGCAGCCTTGAAGATGAGGATGTAGAATGGTTTATTGACAAGTTTGGATTTTAAGTGCATTCAGGGTTTTTGTGTTTATTTGATGAATAAGAGAGCAAACAATGCCAGGATGGTTCACTTCATGTTAAGAGTGCTATGATTTTGTGTAAGATATGGTGTAGTATGTTTGAGTGTAGCAGCTTAAATGATTAAAGTTGAATCTGATTCTGACATAAAAGAAAGAGGAGAATTATGCTAGTGTTTGTGGTGGACAGAATTGTATGTTCTTTTGTGAGAAGATTTTCCGTGTTAGTAGTGATCTGGCATCCGAAACTTAGATGGGTAGACTGTTTCTAAGAGGCTGCTTGAGGGGTCTGAAAAACGTGAAACTGAAATATTGCAATTCAGGTGTTTACGTTCTTATTAATGGAATATAGTCCCTGAAGCAGGATTACTATTTTGCAATCAGAAGGAAAAAAACTGAGTACAAGAATAGGTAGCATTTCACATCTAAAGAAAATATGATGTATAGTGTCAAACAAAACTTTTATCTGCTGTATCGCAACCTTGATGAACTCCTGTTGCCTTTCTCTGCTTCTGGTGTAGTTGTGCAAACAAATCCAATCCTAGCTCCACAATTACGGCAAGTCCAATGATAAAATAAGTTAAACCAAAGATGATACTTAGAATTCCTATTGAGGTTGTCAGGAAATAATACTTGCTATCTCTTCTAGGTTCAGTTGCAAGCCTATATCCAGTGTGTATGGACCATAAGAGCATGAACAGTGTGACCACAGCAACTGAGATACGAGCCACGACTTTATAGGTAGTCTTTGTAGCCTTAGCTGCTTCATCATCCATCTTAAAGAGATATGTAGATATTAAATCTGAAAAAGGGGAAATTAGAGAAAGAAATAAATAAGATAATCGAAATACCGAACTCTAGCAGAGATGACAAAAAACCTCAAGATTTATTCAAAACAAAAACCCTTTCTTGTTCTTGTTTTTTCCTTCCGTATTCATCTGTTTATACTCTTATTATGTGTTAAGGTGTTCGTCATAGTTTGAATTCAGGTTATTTCTCGAAAGTTTCGAATCTAGGATTTGGTAGAGGTTCCCGTTTTGATTGTTTGGAGATTGTAGAATGAAAATTATAGCTATTTACAATAGCGAGATAGCTCTAACAGGAAGAATTTTACTTGTTTATGAAAAGTAAAGCAATCACACCCTGCTTCCCCTCTAGGTTTGCACTGAAACACAACAATTCATGAGAAATTAACCATAGGGAACTATAAACACCCGTGCTTTACCTCTAGGTTTGCTGGTGTCCACTTGCACCTGGTCTAGCAAGTTTAAACACAAGTCTGCAAGTAGGGGAAGTCCCAGGATTAGAGCCAGGAAACCGAAGAGCATCGTTACAACTCCAATATGGAAAGCAAACGATGTTCCAATCTGGAAAGTCCAGGCAGCGAAAGCAGCGAATTTTCTGGGTTCTGTTGCCAGTTCGAAACCGCTATGCATGATCCATAAGAAGATGAAAACTGGGAGCAAGATTCGCAGCAAGATTGCGAGTGTAGAAGCATACTCTTTATGGTTCATCTTCCTTGCCAGTGCCTTTGCTGCCTCATCATCCATGTTTAGCTAGCTAGTAAGATAGAAAGAGAATACAAATATACAAGATAGAATGTTAATAAATATAAACAAGAGTGGAAATATATGTCATTGAAAAATTGAATAATCGAATAATCAAAGTCCCTTTCTTCTCATTTTCTTGTGTTCTTCAGGTAATGAATGTTGTGCCAAATATTTCAATTCTTCCCACTAAGTGCATGTCCATATCAGAGTTGATCGGTTCAATTTTTATTGGTTCACGTTTGTGTTTAACTGTTTACTGGCTCTTAAAAAGGTTTAAGCAATGATGATGATGATAACTGATGGAGATAGAAACAGATACACGATTTTGGTGTGGTGGTGATCAATAAAATCAAGATGGGTTCATGTAATTATGTGATATTTATTGATTTACCAGTGGCACTTTCACAAGTCACAATTGCTTAGTGTCACTATTCACTAATGAAATTTCTAGGGATGCTCTGGCTTTTTGGCTCTCTCTCTCTCGTTTTGAGTGAGACCCAACAAAAATTTTGGACAGGTTGACTCCGTCAAGTAACAATCCTCCAAGAAGTTGTAGAAAAAAACTGTTAAGAAAGTGTAATGGTTGACTAGATTGTATTTGACGCTAAAGGAAGAAAAAAAAAACCTTTTGACGATTTCAAAGTTTAATCTAAAATTTAGAAATTAAGAAAAAGGTTTACTACAGTATTTAACGATTTCACAGCACAATATACACTTCACAGGAGGGGGAAAAAAGGCTGAAGATGCAAATTATTTTCAGTTTTTCCTTTTAAGGATCCATGATTTTGTGCATGTTACCGAACATTTGGTAATTCTGAGTCGAAATATCCACCTTAAATGTAAAAACAGATACACAGCAATAAAAAGCAATCGAACATCTCAGAATGTTATTGAAGCTACACCAATTGACTTCCACAAGAAAAAAAAAATAACACAAACATGATGCAGCCTCGATTATCATCATCGTCCCACATCTAGGTTGGATGGATCGCTCCGTTCTGCACAAACAAAAATGTTACGAATTGGATATTAGCGAAAAAGTGAAACCGATCTTCTTATTATTATTATTATTATTATTGTCTATAGAAATGGAATCACCAAATGTGCTGAAAATACTAAAAGGGGCGTAGCTACAGAATATCTTCCACCTCAACTAAACACCTGTACTGACAAATCAATAATGTGTACCACAACCTAATACTAAGTTGAAGTATCATATTCAGGTTGGCTAAGAACCTTGTTAAGAAACGCGATTTCCCGATTTCAGGCAGCATAAGGAAGGGCAAAGCGAATGCATGGCAGCCATTGGCCGACCAAAAAAAGGAGCAGCGATAGCTAATTTCATTAAGATTTAAGAATGTAACCATCATAAATATAAAGTGTCATACAAACAACCTACTAACCTTTTTATTTTTTGTCATGGAGAAGAAGCAGGATTTAGTCATTATCTTCTTTACCATAGTTGTATATTATCTCGATCTGCATTAACAAAAAAAAATATCATTATAAGATTAGAGGAGATAAATGATAAATCAGAAGCGGAACCTAATCCCAGTAGCCATGGGCAGTAGACCCAACCTATAAGATAAGAAGCACAGAACCCTAGAAAGGATGAAGTTTTTCAAAATAGTAATCATCACAGTATGATTATCACCAAAGAAACGAAGTAGCTCTAGCATAGGACCATCTGAAATATAAACTCGAGAACCACCCAATGGATCAACTAACAATAATTTTGATTTCTCCTATTGACATCCGTCATCCGGTACAGTGGATATAAACATCACAGGGTATGCCCTCAGTTTTCATTTTGATTTTTGAATCATTCATTCAACTAAATGAGAAACATCTAATTAAGCCTCATTGATACACAAGCAATATATATATAGGGAGAGTATATTTGCAATACTCAAAGAAAAGGGATATTTTAGGCTCACGTCTTCCAGTTTTCTTGAGCCACAAATCAAGCATATGTGACATTAGTACATCACCACACCTTTAGACTTTAATTAGGTGAGGAGAAAGTATAATAACGACACGCTTAGCTTAGTAACTAAACAGATAATATATAACAGATGATCCTAATAACTGCAGAAAACTAATTCATTGAAGCCACCTCCATGAAAATAAATAAGAAAACAAGTGAAAGAGCAGGGCAGCAGGCCAAGAAAAATGGTAAAAAAAAAAGAAAAGATTAATAGAAAATTACCCCAGCAGGTGGAGTTGGGTTTCTACAAAACTTGCTACCACCAGGAGCCCAAGGAACTGCACAAAGAAAAATTGGGTAAGCTTTTAAAACTGCAGAGGTATGCCAAAAACTGGCAAAAAAACCAAATGAGAGAACGCTACAGATTCTCACAAACACTAAAAACAATTAAGATCACACATATGAATAAGAACTACTTCAAAGATAACATGTTTTTTCCTATGCAGTTTCTATCAACAGTCAACATAACAATCACAAGCAAAGAATTTTATCACTGTCAAAAACTGTGTTTTCCCAAATAAACCCGCATGAACCTGTCTATGTATCATGTATGTGAGAGCATCCAAACATCATAAGCTATGAGCTTTACAGCTTTTTCTGCAAACTAAAAGTTCCTATCAATTATGGAAAACTTTGGATGTGAATTAATCAGACAAAAATTGGATAAAACAAAGAGGCAGTTACACATAGTTATTTAGTTAATGGTAATTTCAATTAATTTTGGCAGTCTTTTCTTTTACTGAAAAGTTTTGAAAGTTTGACCTAAAATCACCTCACCTCACTTTACTTGATCCAAACTCGTACATCATAATTTTTAGAGATGGCATCCAGATAGTTACAAAGCAAAAGGTAAATAATAAAGTTAAATAAACCAAATGGACTTGAGAAGTTCAAATGATGTCAACCTGCATCCAGAAAATATCCTAACTTAAAGTATACAACTAATATCTTGGAATAATTGTTTTCAAAACTCATCTAGTTCTTAGGGTCTTCTTTATCAAAGCAAGTCAATATTATTCACTCTCGTAAGGGTAAGAGGCTACACCAGAGAAAACTCATTTTAACAACCTTTAAATCACTTTTGAAGTTTGTAACTGAATGAGAATCATAAATTTACTGCAGACAAGAAGAAGAAAATTGCTAGAAGAGAAAGAACAATGAAGCTTAAGTGCATGTACAACAATGAAGTGAGTGAAAAGAAACCGAAAATTGTTTTGTAGCTTAAAAATCAAGGTTTTTTTATGCATTTTTACACTTTTCCTAATTTACTTTTTTCCTTTCGCTTGTACTTTCCAACTACCAAACAAAGAATTAAGGAAGTTCCTGTAACAATTTTACAAAATCTTTCTATGATTTTTATGCAAGGAGTCTCCTTAAATACTTTATATACATTTTGAAGAACTTTACTATTTCTGAGAAGCCTCGTCATTTCTCACTGAGGGGAGTTGGTAAAATTTCCCTAATTTCAAGCCTTAATTCTCTCAATACCCCAGCAACTGCAGCCCTATTATTGACTTTAAGAACTAGAGCCTCAACAACAGCACTTACCAATATAAGGATCAGGGTGCCGAAACTTGTTGTAGGTTGCTTCAGCATTATCTATCAGTCTGTCAATTGTGTCAAGATCCGACTGCATATACACCAAAATAAGCATCACCAATTAGCCTAGCAATATAAGCACGTAAGCAATGTGTGCAAGTGTGCAACTACAAAAGCTAGGTCTGTGATCCATGATCAAAGCAGCCATCTTCTACGAAAATGGAAAAAAAAAAAGGATTAAATGTTGACTGTAATCATGACACCACGTCAAGTCCATAAGGGTGTGTTTTATACCATACATGCTAATGGAACACTAACTTAACATTAATATATATATATATATATATATATTCTCTCTGCAGCTTTGGTTCTTATAACATCTGCTCATGTTGCCGCATTTGTTTGTGACACTCTCAAGCAATAATTTGCAAATGTGGAGAAGCCTGCAGCATATCATTGTCCACAAAATCCAAAATTTAAACAAGAAGTATGCTAAATAATTCCAGAGGTCGTCTTTACTAAGCTCACTCAACTAGTAAAAACTATCGCATTGACAAGCTAAGCTTTTTACGTCTCTATTAAAACTATCTCCACACAAAATTTTCCCAGAGTAAATTCCACCATGTTAAAATTTATTAAATTTTTTCACTCTTCACCTAAATTGCATGACCTTTCTATCTCAAAACCTATTCACTTTCTATCAAAATAGAATTTTTAATTTTATTGATCAAATTATTTCCAATTTTACTCTCAAACACAAAAAATTAAAATAAAATACAACATAATACTAGCAGTGAACAGAAATGTGATTCGAATCGAGCATTGATATAACAATAATCTGATATTGAAAAATGTACCACATGTTTGTTGGCTTCGAACTTCTCGCGGAGGTCATCAGCCTGGAGAAATACAAATCGAGAACAATAAGTACATCAGTAGAATCAAATGATGAGATCGGAGAAGGTAGACGACAACGACAACATACATCACGGTAGAAGAGGTGGCGATGAACGGCCCAGTTGAGAGTGTCTTTGAGAGCACGCCTGTAGAGGATCCTAGCCCTCTCCTTCTGCGCCGCTCTCCTCGCCAGGTACGCCGTCGTTGATACTGCGGAGCTCATCTCTCTCTCTCTCTTTCTCTCTCTATCAGTCGTCTGTAGAATCCCCTCTGTTCGATTACAAAACAAAGCCTACAAAGTCAAAACGCACCGTTTCTACTTCTCACCCTCTCTCTCCAATTTTTTTTATCTAGTCATTTTTTTAAAAATAAAATAAAACAAAATCTTGCTATATAATAGAATTGTTAATTAATTTTTATATATCTAAACAAAAAAAACCTACACCGAAAGGATCAAGGTTCAGTGGGGAATACCTTCTAAGATCATCCAGCTCTATATGTGATGTCCGGATATCCATCCCACATCAATACTAGAGAAAAGAGGGGATGTGCATTTTTAATTAATTTAATTAACAAAATCTATATTTTGCAAGTATTGTATAATTAGGTTATAATTGAATTATCTTTTTTGTTAATTAACATTTTTCTTAGAGTAAAAAAAAAATCAGTTACCAACGAATGTATATGACCAACCACACATTATAGTTTGATGGTGAAAACGCTCATTCAACCGAACAATATCTCAAATTCGAGTTACTACTATCAGTGGTATATCCAAAAATAAAATGTCTTTGATTTGAGAACTAACAGAAACCTGTCTCGAAATTTTCAAGAGCGATCTTTAATGTAACTTTTTAGGAGCAGCTTGCTATAACTTGATGCATTTTAATAAATTTTTTGACTATTTTAGGACCAATAAATCTGTCTGAAAATTGTTTGAGGGAATATTTTTTTCTTTTTTGAAGAGCTTTGCCTTTAATTGAGGAATGTTGGCACTTAAATCCAAATCAAAATCATTACACCAGATATCAAATTAAAAACCATACCGATAAAACTGAATCTGAATCGTTTAACCTACTCGGTTCTTGAATGAACACCCTAAAACTAAAACACGGGCCTAAATACCAAAAAGACCGAATAAAAATATTATCGACCTTAGTAATATATCTGATACAATGTGATACATGATCGTGAATCGTGAATCGTGATGATTTTCACGCTGCTTTATCAAATCATACTCGAGTAATTTCAGATTAAATCAAGATTTATACATCAAACCCCCTACACAACAACCACAGACAATCATCTGTTACAACTTCAATCATCAATAGAATGCTACGTGGCCTGCCTAATTCAAGAAATGATCTCTATAGCTGTAATTAATAGGATGAATCGGCACAAAACAAGCTTACTTAAGGGATGACATGCTGTGCTTCCAGCTGAGGGATCTTCGTCTTGTGGAAGGAGGAGGTGTGAAACTGAGCCCAAACATTTCCTTGAGGGCATGTCCTTGTTCTACAAACCTGATCAGCTTCGCAACAATGGTGGCACTCTCTGTGACTTGGTTCTTATCCTTCGCATTGCTCCACAACAAGTTGGCCAGCTGGAGCCTCCTGCGTTTCGAGTCCAGCACAATACCCCACCTCTCATAGAGTTTCTTCCTCTCTTCTTCAGAAAACCTTCTGCGCATCAGTTTGCTCAGCATCCCTCTCTCACGGTGGAGAGCCCTCACACTGTCTCCCAAAAAGAAAACGTTATGGAAGAGTGTAAAACAAATATTAAAAAGAGTACAATGCAAGAAATTGAAGTAAAAGATTTTCCAAGCTTTGTGAAAAATTCTAAGCGAGTCAAAAAGTTTCCAGCAGTTTAATGGAATCCTCCTATGCAATCATCTATCATCTATTACAAATATAAGTTTTTCAGTCCAGGTTCAAGAATTCAGGATCCCAAGGTTTATACAAATGGAGAGAGGGAGAGAGAGAACCTTGAAGCGAAAGTGAGAGTTCGACCATCCTCCACAGCCTGGTTTCCCCGAGAAAATGTTTCCTTGAGGAAGGAGAGCCTCCTAAGCTCCACCTCCATGTAGATGGAATCTGATGGGTCACCTTTAAAGAGCAGGAAGAAGTAGGTTCTGTGGATCAATGAAACGTTACAAATTTCCCAAAGTTCGAGTATGGCTCTCTGCTGCCTCTCAAATTCCAGGGGCCAATTAGGAGTTTCTGGTGCTTCATGCATTGGATCCAATCCTACATCTTTTACTCCCGTCTCCTGAACCACGTCAGAGGAAACAAAAGTCACAAATGACGTTTGGCCAACAGATAAACAATAAAATTCTTCCAAGGACAAAGAGACTAAATAGTTTTCTCACCTGAGTTTTGGCCATTTTCTTCAATCCATCAACGAAAGTATGAATGCTGGCAATATCCTCATCTGCAGAGGTTCTGACACTATCAATAGAAGACTGAGAATCATTTCTTGACAAACTTGCATTCTTGGCACCATTATTAAACAGAGAAAACTTTCGCCGGAAACCTTCTGGTCTTCCAGGAAAGTTTTTGTCGAACCCATTGGGAGGGGTACAGTCAGTTTGTTCTGTCTTGTCGAAGCAGGGAGACGATGAGCCAGCCATGATATTCGCTCTACAACTCCAGCTCCTTGTCAATGTCAGGCTTCTAGTACTATCTGCTGCCAAGGACTGTGATGATGGTTCATCAGAATCATGATAAGGATCAGCAAGAGAATTAATGGTCTTTTGTACATTATTGAGTCTCTGCTCCAATGCACCGTACATAAAACCATTTCGGGTTTGACTCTCTTCTCTATCACCATTGATTGGGTTTGAAATCATTTCCTGACCTGTTACATCTTCATCCTCATTCATTGTCAAAGCCAGCATTCCTTCATTTCCATTTGATAAAGACTCATCCATCTCAATACATTGAACTTCCTTGCAGTATTCATCAGGATCTTCTCCAACTCCAGCACCATTCTCCTCTAGGCTCTTGCTTGGATGGGATTTGACGAATTTCTTTCCAAATGACAGAGGTGAAGAGGTGCAATCAGACACAGAGGGTTCTTCAATATTATCCCGGTGGTAGAGATCGTCAGAGTAACTCCCACTCTCTGTATCATAATAATTGGTGTTGTTTGACTTTCTAACACCAGCACCCAAATGTTGTGTATTAGTCACTCCTGATGACTCAGATACTGAATACTCATCTTCCCATGTATCACCTGCTAGGTGATTAGGATGATGATTGCTACCAGCCTGAACAAGGAAAGAAAGAGTTAGCGGTGCAGCATTATTTATGAAGAGCCTACTGTAATTTGAGCAATGATATGTACCTCTAGTCTTGAATCTTGACCATGTCCAACCATTCCTAGCAAATCCTCTACCCGGGATTGAGCAAGATCCCGCTGCTTAGTCAACTCCCTTATCTCCTTCTCCATCTGCATGACATGGAACCATGAAATTAGCATTAGCCAATAGATACAATGATTTGAACATCCAGGAAGAAATGCACAAAGCTGCTTCTCATGTATTTTTGAGTCAGTGAACCAACATGTAAAACTACACTATTACAACAGTTCATTCATCACAAAGTTAAATTTCAACCAAGTGAAGAACTATTTTTAAAATGTTTTCAGACCAAAGAACTCCAAAACTAATCTATACATTGACAAGTCAACAGCATCAAAGTGTACCCTAAATTCCATAGGTTACCATATTAATGTGTCAATGTATTTACAAACAATATTAGAAAACAAATTGTCACCTTTTGGATCTGAAGTTCTTTCTTTCTCAGTAATGTGGGATAATCACAAGTTGAGTAAGTAGGTGCAGGAGTTCTCAACTCGCTTTCCAATCTAGCCAACTCTTTTTGCAAATGCTTAACCAAGGCCTTGTCAGACATGACTACATTGACCTGTGCTTTTGTAGTAACTTCTTTTGCGCAACAAGCAAACAAAAGAGTGTTTCTGGTTTGCTCAACATGGCTTCGAGCAGGGCTCAAAGTGCAAATGATGGCAGTTCTAGCATTACCCCCCAAGCAAGGCTGCAGCATTCGTGTCAGCTTAGAATCTCGATAATTGATGTGTCCATGTCTTCCTTTACTGCACATTATATCCCCAAATTCATAGTAATTATATTACATAAAGCTCCAATAACTAGAGACTAGAGAAAAATAAAGAATCAAATAGGGAAGAATGAACCGAGTTTTTATCAAACTATTAAAGTTTGGCTCAACTGTTAACAACAGAATTGAGCTTGAGCTTTAGGCTCGTTTAGTTTTCACTTTTCAGGCTCAAACTTTTGATCTGAGCTCAGATCATGAACTTGAATACCTCTATATGACATACTATATTATTTGTAGAAACATTTTATATAACATAATCCATTATTTATCTATTTTACATGCAAGTATGTAACTTAATATGCATCAAAGGGTAAGGTTATGTTAATTTAAATTTGTAACTTCAATATCCAACCATCCATTAATTTGAGAGTTGGGAAGAATATATGGCAGACCTTAAAGAGTAAAACAATTAATGGATATTTAAGTCACAAATTTAAATTGACATGGTCCCATCCTTTGTCATATATTAAGATAGAATGAATATATATTACAGATTACATCATTTTTTTTTATAGGAAAATATTAAACAAGAGTAAACATAATTTTTTAGGCTTAAAGTTGTTGGCTCGATAACTTTACAGATCAATTTGGCTAAGCCAAACTTCAGATAATATATTGTAAAATGAACATTGAGCTCATAGGGCACAAGCCAAACTTGGAAGGTAGTCAATTCAATTGATTCGAATTCAAATAGCTCTATCTTCAGCTTGGCTCAGCTCGTACACATCTCTACAAACAAATTGCTGGAAGAAACTAACTTTAACTACTTTGCAGTTTCTCTCATACTAATTATTTGCATAACACTGCAAAGTCCAATAGTTTAACAAGTGACCATAAAACAAGTACGCGATAATTCTTAACGTGAAACTGATATTTTCGTTGTTTTTTTCTGAAAATCCTAAAGGTAATGACTACTGTGAATGACATTCTGACATTCCTATGGCAGTTGGCTTTCTAAACTAGTTGTTACTGAGAAATGAATCAGCACCGGGCCTCGAAAAGTGAAAATTAAGTAAATCACTTCTAAACCATGTGCATGAACATAAATAACAAGTTACATAATCCTCATATTTAACCAACCTTAGCTTGCGAATGACAGTGCTCAGAGTTAGTAAACTGCGGTTTATGTGGCAACCTTCTTTCAACCTAGTCCCAGTTGATAACGACTGCGATGCACGCTCACTTCCCGCCAAATCAATAAAATTCTACAAAAAAATGAATCTAACATCACTTACCAAGATGTTGTCAATACTATAATTGTAGTTAATCAGATTTTGCAAATAAAAATCAACTGATAAGGCAACTTTGTATTGATTTAATGGTTTATACCACGCTGGCTGCAAGGGTGGTTGAATTTTCTTTGCCTAAAAATTCCCGGGCAGAACTTTCAATTGTCTACAAAATTTAAGATCCAAAGAAGGTATAAGTTGAAAAATAATAAAGCATTGCACATAAATTGAATATTATAAATGCTCAAACCAGAAAAAAAAAAACAGGGTAAGGGGCAAACCAATCTAATGATTTGATGCGATCTGGAGCTTTTTTCATTCAGTGAGGTCTCCCCTATTCGTCTTTGAGCTGCATCAATACAATAAATACATAAAGATACAACAACATCCAGAAATAACCAGGCTTATGAAAAATGATTTACCTTCACAGACAGAAAGGAGCTCCTGTAAGTGGTTCCAGTCCTTTAGAGTTTCTTCTGTGACCTTTTCCACGATAACCCCTTTCTGATGAAAACAAGAACTCATAAGAGAGAATTCGAAAACTCATTAGATGAATCTAACAATGATAATGGAATTCACCTCTGGATCATCAAGCAGTCTAAGTGGAGTATTATCTGTGGTGAGAAGGTCTCTAATAGCTTCATTGTAGATCTCCATTGCTGAGAATTTCAAAACAAATGCTCTTTCTTCATGCTGCAATTATGTCAACAAAACTTCGGTTAACAGTTTTAAAAAAGAATTACGAGGAATTCTAAAAGTGAAAATGAAACTCAAACAAGATTGAATTGCAAAGTTCTATTACCCTATGTATATAGTCAAATATATCTGCAACTGCATACTCCGTTATTCCAGTCATGGTGTATGTCTTCCCGCTGCTCGTTTGCCCATATGCAAAAATACTAGCTGGAGAAAAAAAGAATGATTGAGAATGTTTTTCACTTGTAATTAAGAATCAAGGAACAAAAAACAGAGAGAACAATGCTAACGCCATACTTACAGTTAATACCACTAACAACTGAAAGAACAATTTCCTTAGCTTCGTCTTCATACACTTGCTTCGTGGAGCAGTCACCCCGAAATACTCTGTCTACCCCCAGCACAAGAACAAAGAAGAAACAGAGGAAGCAATTAAAACAGGTCTTAATGAACTTTTGCATTTAAAACAACTGAACTCAATAAACTTTATGCAATTCAAGTGAAACCATCTTTTCACAACAACTGCTTCCATAACTATACATTTGTTGAAGTGCCTATTTTGATGTTCAATACATCATATTTCACTAATATTAGAACTTGAGAGATAAAGCAAGCATGTATGCACATAGGTCAAATCATAGAAATGGCCTAGGTTTAATTAGGAAAATTTTATAAACTATAAAGCATACTTATGTAAAGAGTCTCTGAGCTAACTATATTAAAATCGTATCCAAGAAGAACATTGATGTTTGAGATGAAATTGAGAGGCATAAAACAATTAGATCCAACCAGAAAGTAGAAAGAATTGTCTTGGCCATACACCACAAAATTCACCAGATCACACAGACAGCAGGAAGACCTAACCCTCCTCCATAAATACCACACCACAATGACGTAATAATTTGAAATTTAAACACCGAACAAGATACGCAGAGAACAAGCAAAGAAAAACACAAACATCTTCCTTACCAAATGTATAAGCAGATGGAAATGTGGAGCCTTCCCTAAGGGTGTTGCGGTATAAGATGGTGGTGTCATTGATGCATTCCCAGTCTGCTACTTCATCTGCTAAAATCTCCTTGTCGCTCAAAGGCCTCAACCTCACCAAAACAAGAATCTTCTCCTCACGAGCACTTGCCATTTGCATCTTCTCCATCTTCATCAGCTCCTCCCCACCAACTGCCCCCATTTTTCACAGTCCACCTTAGTTCTCCTCAATCCCCCTACCACCACCACCACCAATTCAGATCAAACTAAACCCATGATTTACAAAGTCTTCAAAGAAGATAATCAAACTCTTAACTCTTGGTCCAGTACTCACATTCAGACACTCATGCTTCCCAAAAATGCATTTTGGTTTTTAAATGCTGTTAGAAGTAAGGCTGTTGTTGCACTTGCCAAAAATATACTAGGCCCAAACCTTGAACTACCCAAAATATCTGCAACAAGAAGCTAATCATGGTTATTATCAAACCAACTCAAAGATAATGAACCCTTAAGTAACAAAAGACTAATTACACGTTAAATCAATAACAAGAAACCAATCATGGGTTTTAACCAACAACCCCCAAAAAGGACATTAAAAATATTTTTCAAAAAAAAAAATGACTAAAAAAAGTTTGTGTCTGGAACAACAAATGAACCATGTGTATCAACTATCAACCAACCAACCGCAAAAAAAGAATAAGATCAATCAATAAACATAAGGTAGTTAAGATGAAAATGATAAAATCAACTGCCTAATCTTCAGTTCTAAGCTCTCTTAACCAAAATCAAATCAAAAACAAAAAACAAAAAGAAAATCATGATATTCTTTCCTTCAAAAACTATCAATTGAAAAAATTTCAGAACAGAAAACTTCTTCACAGTGGCCAACCGACCCGACCAACCTTGCTTGAAAACTAAGCAAACGAAGCTCCATATAACAGAGATAGATATCTTACAATTCACTTGCAAAACAAAAACCAGTCAAATTCCTGAGTCCTTGTCAGCAAACCGTTAGCGAACAGGCCTCTCTCATCAATGCTGTTCAAATAATGTAGTGAGAATGCACGCAAATGACGTCGTTTTTGGCTGTCTATAGTCTTCTCCTCCAGCTCTGCAACAACAAAAAACTGTAAAATCAGAATCGCAAAAATTATATGAAAAGTTCTAATGTTTTCCAAATAAATACTCATGATTTTACCTGAGAAGTCCAAATCAGTTACCAATTCAATAATTTAGAAAACAAAATTTTAAAAAACTAAAAAAATTCAGTTAACTGAGCAGACTTTGTGGAAGACTCCATCGAGACGTGACTTGAAAGAGCAAAAAAAAAAGAATCGATTTTCCAGGAAATGATATCTTTACGCGTGGTGTGGAATAAAGGTGAAAGGAGAGTCAAACCGGAAAATGTAAGCAAAAACGAAGGGCAAAATCGGTATGAAAATGTCACCAACCGGAAGAACTGTATCGCACGGCACTTTATGGAATGAAACAGTGAAAAATACTATAAAAAATCAAATCGGCGAAGCTTCTTCACGTTCCTCTCCTCCTCCGTCCTCAGTCATCCGTCACGATCTATAGACACATACAAATTAATTATACAACACGAAACTTCACAGAGAGAAACTTTTTCTCTCTCCGTCGCTGCTGCAAATCTGATGCTGCGGCGTCAATATCGTTGAAGTTTCTCTTGGCTACTTCTATTAGTCTAGTCTACTGCGGAGATGGTGTGGAATGACGGATTTGCCCTTGCTTTTTTTGGTTGTGGAACCGAAGATGAAGGCACGTGGAATAAAGTGATTGGACAGTTATCTTTTTCGCCACGTGGAATCTCTGTGCTTTTGTCAGGTAGCTACCTGGGTTTCGGATCTCGCCGCTCTATACCGTTAGATTGTTTGAATTTTTTTAACTTATTAATTGCATATTAATGATTTTTTAAAATATTGTATTAAATTTAATTAAAGATGTAAAATAAATTTTGTTGACATTTTGGAAAATAAATGTATTGCCACCTTCGAATTATATGAAAAAAAAAATTATTACAATTAATTCGAGAGAGAATACAATTTGAACCTTTAGTGGAGTAGACGCGACAGATATAACACAGTTCAACCTCTGTTGTGAGAGTGATGTAATTGTTAAAGAATACAAATCAAAGTGATATAATTGGTAGGGGTTTAGTGTGTCGAAGGCAAGATAGTCATTTTAATTAAAAATAATAATAATAATTTTAAGGTTTAGAGGAGACTCACTTGTTACACCAACCAACTAAACCAACCACTTTTTTTTTTTTAATATACATCAATTAGGTTAAAAGTTTATTGAGATTTGACAAGATCAGCCGTTATAAATACCATCTAAAATGCAGCTTTTTATTGTTATAGGGAAATATTCTCCTTAAACTTAAGGGTTTATTAGACAAAAGTGAGACTCAAATCATCACCACATAAATGAAGGGGAAGCGCTGAATTAAACCAACAATAGTTGTTAGTCTTATATGGATTGGTGTTTTATTTTGTTTGTAGATAAGATTGGTTGGAATGAATAAAACTAAAATAATCAATTTCAATGGAAACATTTAGGGGTCGTTTGTTTTTTTGTCTGAACACTGAACAGTCCTGAATTTTTCTGAAGACTAAATAGGGACTGAAATCTGAATCTAAATGACATGTTTGTTTGTTTTTTTTCCTCACATCTGAATGTGCTGTTAACATGTTTGTTTTTTAAAAATAAAACTGTCTGAAAATAAGTAATTGTACATTTATACCCATACTAATTAAAAGAAGTAATTTAACATGCATCATTCTTTATAATATTTTGTTTGGTTTTTTGTTTTTGTTTTTTGCAAACAAAGTTTAATTTAACAAAATAAAAAGTTAAACAAAGAATATAATTTTGCATGTTCTGCAAACAAAGTTTAAGTTAAGTTTATTGTCAAAAAAAAGTTCAAATTCAAGTTCAATTTTATACGTTGTCCACGTTTCCGTTGAATATAATTCATGAAACCTTTTTTTTTGGTTTTCTGGATCATATGCACCGGAAACCAAATAAAAAAAAATTCTTGAATTTTTATATACAATAATTCTATACGAAATCTACTTAATATGATATATAACTTTATTGAGCACTATACGAATAGTTAGATAAAAATAAATAAATAAAGAGTTCTTACCGGGATTTGGCAGAAGAGAAATTCAATTGTTCAATCTCTGAAAATTTTCATTATGAAAAGTATTTAGGTTTTTTTTTTCTTTTCTAAAACATGTTTAAAATAAGAAATATGTTAAAAGAAATTTTTTTATACCATATTAAATTAATATAAATTTGGAAATATATATATTTTTTTTAGGATAGACTTGGAAGAGAATATTTTAATTGTAATCCAGTGATTTGGAATTAAGTTAAAAGTCAGCATTTCTTACTTTTTATTTTAAGTTGTTTTTTGATATTTTTAAGTTGTTTGACCACTTAAAAAAATAAACAAAACAACTTAATGAGTTCAATTCAGACCCATTAAGTCCTAAGTGAAAAAAACAAACGACCCCTTAGTGCTCGTTTGGTTGAGCTTTCTATTACCTTAAAAGGTCTACAAATGTCTATTTGAATTTTTGAGAATTGTTTGGTTGGGCTTTTGAGATTGTCTATTTTAAATTGAGTAGAAGCTGGGGAGGTGCTTCTCCAAATAGACATTTTTTTATAAAAAAAAAATTCTACCAACCAAACCAATAATTTTTTTTTAAATCTCTATTTCTAATAGATCTACTACAAATAGATCTTTTATCAATAGAGATTTTTCAAAAACCCAATAAAACAAGCGTTTAATATATTTATAGGTCTAAATGACAATCAATAATAACCTATAACTTACATGGAAAATGATTGACAACGACAAAAATGAAACTTGAAAATGAAAGATGATGCAAAAGCCTTAAAAATAAAACGAAAAAGAAAAAGATAAATAGACAGAGACTAATAAGCAAGAGTAGACATATATTTGACTTCAAATAAAGAAAATAAAAATCTCATTTTGCAAACATAACCATACTAATAACAATGACATTCCGATAAAATAAAATTGACTCAGTGGTAAATCTCTCACATTTACATTAAGGAGATAGTTATTTGAATCGTATCATCTCCCTCAATCCCAAAATATTGTAATAGTTCAAAAAAAGTAGCATTAACGTTTCTTCTATTTTATAGCACATAAAAATAATAATTGTCAAATTTATCAATAATTTTATTTATTTATTTATTTATTTTTAAAGTTTATCAAAAATCATATTTAACATTCATCACCATCCTCTCAAATTTTGTTGAACTATGTAGAAAGATATTTCTATAGAATTTTAAAAATCTTGAGTATCAATTTTAATAGTTCCTTTTTATGTAATATATTTCTTTAATGTATGCCTTAAAAACATATATTAACACGATCAAATCTTAAAATTTATCTCAATTTCATTATTGATTATAAAATTGTAATTAAATTTATGTTAATAAAATAATAAAATCATATGGACCGACCGACCGACTTTTAAAAAGTGTGAAAGTGA
This sequence comes from Dipteronia sinensis, assembly GCA_033220585.1. Taxonomy (NCBI): domain Eukaryota; kingdom Viridiplantae; phylum Streptophyta; class Magnoliopsida; order Sapindales; family Sapindaceae; genus Dipteronia; species Dipteronia sinensis. The sequence goes on from CM065643.1 coordinate 4,212,418, forward strand.
AATGATATATGAATCTATGGAAATAAATAAAAGAAAAACTCACAAAGGAGGAGCACTTGGGCCGGTTTGTTGGTTAGATTAACTAACAACTATCATGAGACGAAACATAAGATGCCAAATCATCATATTAAAACAAAAATAAAAATAATATATATACACGAGGTGATTCTCTCCTTCGAAATCCATTATTTATTTATTTTTTAAAGTCCCTATTACAATATTATATAAATTTAGGGTTTTTTAAAATATTATATAAATTTAGGGTTTTTTAAAAGAGGGGGAGGGTTCAAACCCGTATCTCGCGGTACAGATATGAAGAGTTTACCATCGGATCAACCTCATCTCGTCGAAATCCTTTAATTTAACTCAACTAAAAACCTTAATGAAATTTATTGATTTTAAAGAATTTTGATACGATTGTTCTATGTTTATTAGTGGAATTTAATTTTATTAATTAGTTAATTAATTTAATTAACCTTTAACTAGTGATTAATTAAATAATATTTGTTATTATAATTACAACAAAGTTTAATGGTGTTTTTGATTATTTTTTTGAGTATTTATTTATTGCTATCTACTATTCTACTAAGAAACAATAAGGTGTGGGATATTCAACTCCATATAATGTCAACTCACAATGGACCTTCTCTTTTGGTGTTATTTAACATAAACATTTATGGTAATTTATTATGTTTTTTTTTATTATTTTCTTGTTGATTTATTACAATAAAGTCGGGGTTTGAGGGAGGAGAGTAAGACTCAAACTCACAACATCAGGACGAATGTGTTAGTAGCATAATATTATACCAACATAATCTCGTCAATTTCTTGTTGATTTACACGTGCAAGTAGACATTTTTTACGTTTTTTTTTAATATTTTTTTTCTCAGTATCACAAGTGACGGTTAATCAACGATCAAGTCTTCAAATTGGTAGTGGTTGTGCACTTCCCTTCGGCGCATGTGATAAGCGATTTGAGTTTCATATTTGCCCGCTAAATCTAAAATCTAAAATCTAAAATCTAAAATCTAAAAGTGTAGACACATTTTCCTAACAATAGAAGTTACATTTCGAACCGTACTTATAGCGGTTAATCTCGTCAGATTCCATCATACTCTCGGTACACATTCGGTGTGAACCGAATTTTTTTTTTTTTAAAGTCTCCAAATTGGTTTCCCGGTTTTGTGGCGCGATATGTGGCATGGTAAATGCTGACAAACGAAAAAAGATAGATAGATTCAGTAATTAATTAAGTTAACAAAAAAAAAAAGGCTCAAGAGTCAAAGAAACCACTTTTTTGTCTTTTTAAATGTAATTATAAACAACCTTGCACGCGTAGTTATAAACTTATAATTAGATGGGTCCAATATATCTTCTATAAGGAAGCATGAGAGATCAATAGGTTAATTCGATTAAAAATATTAGTTAGATGTGCTTTTATTTTCTTATTATGATGCGAAATATCAAATATCAATAAAAGATTTTTTATAGTTTGGTAGTTTTAAGTTTTGAGTTGTGATATAGGCGCACCCTCTATCGGTCTATTTATACCCCACTTTTTTAATTTTATAATTTTTTTTTCTTTTATCAAAATTACTTAAAGAGACATACAATTTAGGAAAGAAATCTTCTACAAGGTAAATCTATTAAAATATCACATTTTTTTTTAAAAAAAAACTAAGTAATATGTTTTTTCAACAAAAAAAAAATAATTATTAAACCCTAAAATCTGCTTCTTACTTACATATAAAATATTATAGAAAAATTTAAGAACGATATCAAGAATATGGAAGAATTGTCTAAGAACGATATCAAGAATATGGAAGAATTGTCTAAGAACGATATCAAATATCTTGAAGAATTGTCTGAAAATGACATAAAGCAATAATTGTCTGACAATAATAGTAAGCATCTGGAAACAATTCATTCCCTGAAAATAAGTTTGAAGTTTTTTTTAGAATGATATCAAGATGTTGTTGTGTTGAAGTAACCTGTTATTTTTTTTTCTTTTCCATCATAAAATAAGAAGAAAAAAAACTAAAGAAATAAATAAGAAAAAATAAATAAATAAATCAATAGCGGCAAGAGAGAGATAGTTCATATATGGTATGTATTTAGTTTGAAAAAAAGTAAAATAGATAGTTTTGGAAATAAACCAAAAAATTTAATAAAAACATTTAATTTTATTTAATTAAATCAAAATTTTAAAAAGTAGGGCATGAATAGATCAGTAGGGGTGTGCCAATAGCACCGCTCTTAAGTTTTAACTATAAATAATAGTTTAATTTTGATTAGTTATAGTCATGATTACAGGGGCTGACCCGGGCGAGAAAATCTTCAATGGGACGGTCTCATATCCATTTGGTGAGACTGTCCCAATGATATTGCACAATTTACCTCGAGAACGTAAATATGTATTATTAAACTATTAAATGGTTTAATCTCATTAGACGGTCTCACCAAATTGATATGAGACCGTCCCATTGAAGATTTTCTCGACCCGGGCATACCTTTTGGAAAAAATAAATTATATTTAATTCTCTTCTTCCATCACACTTGACACCACATGTCCATTCATTCCCATCACAACACCAATCTTATCCATTCTCTCTCTCTTTCTCTCTCATCACATATACCAAGTTACCAACTCTCCAACTAGAACACACACTCTCTCTCTTCCCAAATCCCAATTCTCTCTTCTAAATTAATAAATATGTCAAATCCTTTTAAGATTTTTAGTAAGAAAATTGAATATTTATATTTAGATCTTTAATTCATGATTTTTAGTTAAAATTGATCTTTATTAGAAATTAATTTTTCTAATTCGCAAGTTAGAGTTTTGGGTTTGTTATTAATAATTATAAGTTCAGGTTTTGTTTTTTTTTTTATGAATTTATTTTCCAACTACAATTTATTATTTATAGTGTTATAATTTATAAAGTATCAGTTTAACCAAATTGTTTGATAATTTTGGGTTACAATATCAAGCAACCTTATATCAAAATCAAGAAAAACTATTTTTTCATATTTTGGGAAAAAAATTAATTTTTGAATGCAAAAGGATCAAGTTCTCCATATAATATCGGAGAAGGAGGTTCAAGTTTGTCTCATTCATCTCAATAGAATAAAAACAATGTTGTCTTATTAAAAGTTTATATATATAATTAGTCAGTTCGAACTAATATAAGATATATTAGTTCATTGTATGTGGACCATTGGATTTAAAAGATGTTTTGACAAGTGCATGCAGCCAAGTTAAAGCATTTAAATCTAATGACCCACATGTAAGGAACTGATATATCTTATATCAGTTCGAACTGACAATAGAAAAATTATATTATATATATATATAGTTTTGTTTTAGCCCACCCTAACCAAAAATTATGGGTACGCCCTGGTCATGAATTAAATTAGATTCAAATCCTTGATTAATATAGTTGTTGGATTCATAAAGGGAAGTATGTTCCCAACCAACAGTCACATATCATATATGATTTATTTTGAATCTCTTATATATATATTAGTAGATTCATTTACAAAATAGTGTTCTCCGGTTCAACTAAGAGTAAGTTTTTTGAATCAAAATAAAAGATAATCAAGTTTTACCGAAAAGAGAATTATGAAAGTAAAGTTTATTCTTGATTTGTATGTGAGGTTCATGTAATTCAATTTTAAAAAAAAAATCAGTAAACATAATAATCACAAGTTAAACTATTTTTCTTATTAGAACTCTCGATTAATAAACGTGCACCAAAGTCAGTAGATACTAGAGTTGCGAGTGCTAGGTATTTTTGTTGTCAAGGTCTTTTATTGTTATTTCAAGTCGGAGTTTAAAGTTCAGATATATTTTTAAAAATTATGATAAAAATATACATGATAGGGCTTTCATTTGCAATGTGAGGAAAACTAGAGAAAGTGAAATAAAGCCTGAAAAAGAAAAAAGAAAAAAAACAGAGAACCCATGAAAGTAGGGCATCAAAACCCCACAAAAGGAGGCCAACTCAAAAGCTTAGAGGACATAAAAAGTTCTCAACATAATAACTATCCACATTTTGATTGAATGACTCCACCATACACATTGGAAAAAAAAATGAGAGATAAATCAATTTTCTTTATTGCAATTACTACTTGGAAGATATTGATGTAATAAATACCTTTTTAATATGTATAATTTGTAGATGATTACTAATTAGAATATTTAATGATAAGAGGTGAATATGAATTGAAACGAGGATTTAAATACCCAAATATGATTTTTTATTTTTTATTTTTAGTTTTTTTAGTTTAGTTGACATGAATGATTTTTAATCTATAAATGATTACATGTTTCTAAAAATGTGTACCAATGGTTTGAGACATGCCTTTTAAAAAAATATCAAATATCAAGCTATATTAAATTATTAATATACAAAAATGATGATATTGTATTTGTAGAGTTCTTTTATTAAAGAATCCAATATTTTAATTTCTTTGTCTCTTAAAATAAATACTAGGCTCCGTCAGACATTAATAAATATTAATAATTTTGTACAATGGTAAGATTTTTTTATAAATAAATATCTTGTCTAAATATCAATAAAAAAAAGTGGGTAATTTATTATTTAGGTGGGTGAGGTGAGGTGAGTGTGGTTGTGGGGGGTGTTTGAGTTTGGTGCAAGCAACCCCACATATCACATGAATTCAGAGAAAACAAAAACCAACTATCAATAAAAATGTGAAGAATCAAAATGAGCATTGAAACCTTTTTTTTTCTTTTTTTTTCTAATTTTATAAATGCTTATAGAATATGTATTGCTTCATAGCCAAGGCAGCACGGCTTTAAAAATAATAATAAAACAAAACAAAAACAAAAAAGTAAAGGTTTTTTGGACTAGTTGATGATCATCATCATCACTTCACTTGCTATGATGTTTTTGATTCAATTCATCAAGTGAAACTTTTTTTTGCTTTTTTATGCACGTTTTTGTCTTCTCATGTTCCATCACCGTGATTATTTATTTTTCATAGTGAAGTATCTCTACATGAAAACCCACTAATCAATCCAATCACAATCCAGTAAAAAAAAATAAATCAGGATTAGATATGTTTGTATTTTAAGTTTATGAATAAATTTTTTAGATATTAAATAAAAAATTATTGGTACCGGTTGTGTGTTGTCCATTGGTCGTACTTAGAGTACATTGCATGTAGTGACGGAGTTAATTTTTTTTTTTTTTTTATATGAGTTATTATATTAAATAAAAAGTTTAATTCATCCGGTTACATATAATTTCTATATCACGTGATATTCTCTAATTAGAGTTGATTGAATTGAACCTGTTCTACTTAAATTTTTCTTCCTTGTGAATCTAATTTATGAACTTAAAAAAAAAAATATCATGAGAAGACAAAATAATTTAAACCCTTTTTTACTTTCCTTGAAAGCTTTTTAGTATTTGAGATTTAAGATAAGACACATTGTGAGTCAAAAAGTTGAATTAAAATTTTCAACCCACAATCATCATCATCATAACCTTGCATTATCTTGAATGATGACTTTTCAAAAGTGAAATTAGGGTTGAAATCATACTTAGTTATTTAATTATATTTAACCCAAAAATATCCCACAATCAATGCTTGTTCCATTAATTTCAACACCATTATCACCACCTTAATGAAAAGTAGTAGTTGCACTTCCCTTTCAAAAGTACCATCATGATATAATGTATTTGAATATGTCTCAATCGGGTTCAAAATATTTTATTAAAAGGAGGTGTCGATTGAGTTTAATTAACGAACCCAAATTTTCTATTGCCAGGACTAAAATAACTACCAAGTTAACTATACATATATTGTATAGTAATATGACCCTACTACTAATTTGGGTTGTTTTTTTTAATTACTAATTTGGATTGTTAATTCTTAAGATTTCATGAGACAAATAATATTAACATTGATTCTCTTTCAATATTTTTCTTATTTCAAATGAAAATATAATTGTTTTTAAACGATGAAAATATAATTTTACATTTGTTTTTATATTTAAATAATAATTTTATGTTTGTTTTTTGTTTTTTTGTTTAAAAAAAAGAAGTCTCAAATGTATTTTAATACATGCATCCACTATTAGCAAAGTGGTCGTGCATGTCTCTTTTGCTTTAGTGATTGACTTTCGAATCTAGTAATGATTAATCTCGTTAGGTTCCGACAAACTTGGACTTCAATCTTTAATTGATGTAAGTATTTTAATAAAATAGAAAAAACTGTTTTTTTTTTCAATTTCTTTGTCTTTTTTAGTTTCTAAAGTCTTATTATTATTATAATACATTTAAAAATGCTTTCCTTAATATTAAAAGCAGAGATTAGAAATAATGTATATATATATATATATTAAAAGTTAGATTGGATTAACTTTTATAATTAATAAATCTCTGCTTATAATCTGTTCAAAACGTGTAGGCATGATTGGAATTTTAATATGCACCGTCTGACCATGGAATTGGATGATGTAATCTCCTGATGAACGCACCACCGCCCACCTTAATGGTCAACTACGACTTTATTAACGAGACGAAGTTAAGAGAATAGTATGCCCTGTACAGATACGATATGAGATTGTATTTCGTGTTTTCCTTCTATAAATCAATTTATAATATTAGATAAAAAAATATGCAATAAGTTTTAATGAATACGGCTTTTATGAAAATTGCGGTTGTGGAACATTTATAACATATATTTCTTTAAAAAGAATTACAAAAATTGTAACAAATAGTTGTCTATTTTTATTTTATTTCTTAAACAGACTCAACATGGGAAAAAGATAGAATATGGGTGTGTTTGAGATGGTTTTTTCAAGTGGAGCTTCTTGCGTAAAGCTCTCACAAGTAGATCTTCTTGAGTAAAGCTCTTACAAGTGAGCTTTTAACATAAAAAGTCGTATGTTATTTGATATTCACTTAACAAGTAAAACTTTTAACAAAAAGTCGTATGTTGTTTGGTATTAATTTAAAAAAGTGTTTTTAAATTAGTAAATTGTTTGATAATATATCTTTAAACGGGCTTTTGTTGTTAAAAAGTATAAAAATGGACAATAACAAAGTATTTATAATATAAGGGTAAATATATAAAATTTATGGAGTGTAATTAAGATTATTTATCTCTTTTAAAAAAAACTCAAAAAGAGTTTCATGAGAGAAGCTCAAATATATAAGTTTATCAAAACTATTTTGAGCTTCTCTCAAAAGACATAAAATATCTTTTAACATTAAAAAATAACTTACGGTTATAAGAAAAGATATACCAAACACACACTAATCACTCTACAATTGGCGTTGCTTTCCAATACTTTGTTTTACGAGTAAGGCACTGAAACTACACGCATAGCCACTACGGCATTACATAAGGAATCAAAAGTTTTGTGCAATATCTGTTTATGTAAAAAAGAAAACCTGATTTTATAAAATTTTTAAACTATTATAATATTTTGGAAATTTAGAAAAATGAGTGACTCGAATAGGTGTGACAGACTTATGCTGAGCCAACATCATTTTATCATAATTTATCGAAAATTAAATGTATTAGATACTTAGATTTGCAAACTCTGTGCATGGATGGGCCTGATCAGATATAGAGGTAGAGCCCAGCCCGGCCCAGCAATGTTGGATTATATAATTTACATGGGCTGATCACTGATGGGTATTTTGTCAGATTCAACGTCTCAAGTCTCATGCTCTCAGCCCAGCTATTGGAGATCAAATTTCTGTCATGCCAATATGGTAATACATTGATCTCACAAGTGCCCGTAAATACGAATGATATGATTTGAACTCTCGCAAAAAACATGGAAGGGGAGGTACACTCACTACTTAAAACTAAAATAGGATGTATGAAATTGCCAAATACTAGATATATTTGAAAAATAGATTTTCTTTTTTCTTTTCTCAAACTAAGGTGGACGTGTTTGGAGAATAACATAGGGTACCATCATGAGGTTTATTAGAACCTAACGTAATCGAGCATTTTTTTTAAAAAGTTTAATTAAATTTTATCTTTTTTTTATTTATATGTTTCTATTAAAGTTATAATAGTTTTTCAAATTTCCCACTTCCTCCCCCTATTTTCGCCTGAGTCTACGAGTACAACCTAAATACCTATTCCAACAACATAGGGAAAATCGGTCTCCCACTCTTGCTATTGTATGAGCAAAGTAAAACTCGAATGCCAAACTATTCTGATCGAACGGCTATAACTAACATTCCTATCATTCAATGAATTATACATATATAAAAAAAAATTTGAACATTTTTCAAGCAAAATGTTCAAATATTGAGTCTACGAGTACAAGCCTAAATACCGAGTGAGTCTCTCATAATGGATCACTTATTTTAATTTCGGTAAGAACCTCGAGGAAATCACATTAATATTTATGAATTTTAATCTGAATTTTTTTGTGGATGATAAATTTAATGAAATGTACCTATAAAAAAATTTGAACATTTTTTAAGCACAAGAACTATTTTTTCCGATTTTGTTAAATATAAAGGAATCGGAAAAATTGACGAAATATAAAAAATTCAAGAAAAATAGTTCTAGTGCTTGAAACATTTTCAAATTTTATTCATATGTAGATTTCAATAAACTTATCGTCCACAAAAATATTTAGATAAAAATTCATAAAAATCGATATGATTTCATTAAGATCTTTACCTAAATTAAAATAAAGGATCTGTCTTGAGAGACTCACTCCCTAAATATATATTCCAACAACATAGGAAAAAGTGGTCTCCAACACTTGCTATTGTACGAATAAAGTAAAACTCAAATCTCAAACTAATCTGATCGACCGATTGTAACTAACATTCCTCATTTCCCTTCCGAATACTTGAACAAAGATAAAAATTTCTTGTTATCGAGATACAAAAGACATGGGAAACCAAAATCAAAACAAAACAAAATCCAAGAGTGCTTGCTAAAAGCAATGGCCTTAACGAAATGAAAGTTGTCGGTCAAGGTAAATATGAGATTGGTGGATGAAAATAGATTAGAAGCAGCTTTCAAGTTTCGACACACACACAATCTTCACCAATATATAATAATAATAATAATTATAGGTAAAGTGGTTGTTGCACCACAAAACTTTCTCAATATATATTAAAAGAAAACCCTAAATAAATAAAAATACTTTTTGCCTCCTCATGAGTCATGACCATAATAATAATAATAATACGACCAGACCTAGCAAACCTTCTACCTTCTCTCGTTTGGATTGTCTCTACTCGAATCTCTCATGCACCCACACAACCTCACCTTTCTCCATCTTTATTTTGATGTTAGTTTCTTGAAAATTCGCAGGATCCTTCTCAGTTGAAACAGTTCTCATTTTGTAATGTTATAGACTTATAGTATTGGTTATGAGCTAACTCCGTAACTAAAGGAGAAACCAGCTTTAGAAAACTGAGGGCAATTCGAAAAAATATTAGAACTTTAATAAAAAAAATATAAAAAACAAAAAAAATAGTAAAATGTAAATAGACATTAAAAAAATTCGTGGGACTAGGGAGCCATGGCCACAATCATGCCATAACGTGGTTGTCCATAACATTACAAACGAATGGTCACAAATCCCCCACAAAAAATCATGATTAGAGAATTATTAATTTATTAATCGTGTTAGAAAGTCAAGATTTGAACAAAATTCTTGATGTAACTTTAAAGCTATAAAGCTCGTCAATAAATCTCAGATGTAATTTATAAATATCGTAATGCGAAGTGATTTGTCTTTGAAAAAATGAATGTCCAGATAGGGTTTGGAACTTGTTGAGATCATGGCTATTAACGTGGTCTAGATAGTTACTTACAGGGGCGGATGTACATGCAAACTAGCCTGGGCTTCAGCTCAGGCTAGCTTTTTCTATAAAAAAAATATAAGGATTTTGGTATTTTTTTAATATAATAGATTGACATTTATAATATTTACATTGTTTAACAACTCATAAAAATAGTCTAGTTTATAATTTAATTTAACTAAGATAATCTCAATTGATTTATTAGAGTGATATACTCAATATTTTATTGACACTCAAATATATTAAAGTTTGTTTTCCCTCATTCTCTGTTTATCCATAGATAAGGAGCGTATATTCAATTAAGATTTCAAAAGATTTTTAATGACTTTTTTTAAGTGGATAATTTTTACAGATTTCATGGACTTTTATAGATTTTACTGAATTATGAAAAACTTTCATAGACTTTCATTTTAAAAAACTTTCATAGACTTTTATTTCAAATGAATTTTAAAAACTTTCATTTTAAAAGACTTTCATAAACATTTATAAACATTTATTGATTTTTAAATATGATATATACTTTGTTTTAACAAAATTATATATAGATTTCTTATATCAATAAAAATATTTTTTTTAAAGAATAAAAAAAATCATTGTTAATTAAACTTGACAAAAGTATTCTTGCATATATATATATATATATATGTGATTTTAAATTTTTTATTTGTAATTTTATTATATTTTACATCATAAAGATATTATATACCTAATTTTTTTTAATAATTAGTCAAAATTTTATTTATTTTTTATAATTAGTCAAAATATTATAAATTTACTTATAGAATAAATGTAGCAAATCGACAATAATATTAACGTTTACATGTCTCTACGAAGGTATGGCAATGAGTATAAAAAATCTACCCAAAATTAATTCAAATTACTAAAGATATATTAAACTTAAAAACAGCACACAGTTGTTGAACAAGATTCATGCCTAAAAGTGGGTGGTGTGATATTGATCAAAATTACATTGAGACACGCTCATACACGACTTTGATTATGGCATATTGACATGATTGAGTAGTGGTTTTTATCTTTTATTATTTTTAATTAACATAAATGAAGTTCATTTCATGATTTGTTTCGGTGTTGTTTAGTTGCTTTGAAAATAGAGGTAAAAAAAATGAAATATTTCGTCCTTAATTGCATAGCCTATAGAGAGTTGTTTTATATTATTTTGTAGTTAATTTTTTTTTTGTAATAGATCGTTAATGTTTGTATGTTTTTTTTATAATGTGTATTCATTTTAAAAGTTATTCATTTTATTTTATTTGTAAAATTTATTAAGAATATGTTTTCTTTTACTTAAAAATATAACATATGTTTGATGGTTAATGTTTTTCAAAGAGTTTTATGTTTTTTTTTTCTAAAGTGAATTCTTTCTATTAAAAAAAGGTCATTCAAAGTCTTTGGTAGGAATGAAAGACAAATTACGAGAGTTGTTATAGCTAAAAGTCATTGATATTTAAAAGTCATTAAAAGTCATTGAGATTTTGAATACCTCCTAACTTTCATAGATTGTTAAAAAGTCTTGATCGAATACCACATGACTTTTGTAGAGTCTTTAAAAGTCTACATTGAATACACTAAAACTTTTTAATTCCATAAAAGTCATTAAAAGTATTTTGAAATCTTAATTGAATACACCCCCCCTAAATGAAACAAATTTTGAATTCCTTTCTTCGTTTGTTTGTTCGAACAAGCATTTAAGTTTATTTCATTTGCTCTCTTTTTTCCTCTAGGTTTGCTTTAAAAAACCTTGAACTGCCCAGCGTGGCCTCAGTATAAAATTTCGTTAATTTAGCATGACAATGTCTCAGATTTAAGTCACTGCACCGCAAACGGTATATATAAAAAAATTATAGTTAATTCAGCCCACCCAGAGAATGAGTCCTGACTTCGACCCTGGTTACTTCTATAATATTTTAGGGAGATCGCAATTTTAAGTAACATGTGAACCAGTTAAAAAAGTTTTATATTCAGTTTTTGACATTGTTAATGTAATTTGTTTAAATTGTTATAAGATTTGTATATTTGAGATTTTGAGTTATTTTTAATATTATCAAACTGTTTTTGAATAATCAAACATATTTTTTCTTTATCTTGAAAAATGAGTGCTTTTTTAAAATAAAATTTCTGTTATAAATTATAGACTAAAAGCAAGAATATAAAATAAATAAATAGAGAGAAAGGCATTTTAGTCAATCTTATTAAAACTCATGATTGATCACATAATATGTCTATATATAGCCATATGGAGGATTATCTTTACAATTGATATATCTCTTAGGGGCCGTTTGGTATGGGGTAATCCAAATAATGTGATTCCTGGGAAAGTTAAACACAGGAATGTGATTCCTGGGAAACTTGTATACATGTGTTCGGTTGGGTATGGGAATATTATGTCGGATTCCTGGGAATATCAAGTAAAAGTGTTTGGTTATACATGGAAATTTGTTTTTTTTTTAATTAATTAATTTATTATAAACTAAAAAATAAAAATAAAAATTCAAAGACCATTCTTTGTCCAAAAAAAAAGAAAAAAAAATTATATTTCATTTCACTTTCTTTCTCTCTCTAGAACTTTCTCTTTCTTTCTCTCCAGAATCAAGATTTCATCTCTTTCTTTCCATCTTTCTCTATCTCTTTGTCTTTCTCTCCAGATTTTGATCTTCGTCATCGTCGCCGTCGTCGTCGTTGTCTCCTCCGGCTGGGTACCTCGTCGTCGTCGTCGTTTTCATCGAAGCCCGTCGTCGTTTTCATCGAAGCCCGTCGTCTTCTTCATCGAAGCCAGTCATCTCCTCCACATGATCGAAGCTCGTCATCACCCAAATCTTGTGTTTGCTATTTTTTGTAATTTTTTTCTTTTGGTGTTGATGATGGTGTTTTGATGAAGATGAAGTTGGGCATGGTTTAGTTGATGAAATTTAGGTTTTGAAATCTGGAAATTTAGTGTTTGGGTAGTGAGAAAGTGTAAAAAAAATTTGGACTAATTGTTTTTAAAATACCAATTATTATTTTTTAATTAAATGTGGGTCCCACGGTGGGAATCTGATGGAGGGTAATCTGAAACCCACCTGTTGGGAAGGGTTTCAGATTACCCCCTTGGAGGGTAATCTGATTCCCATGGGATTCACTTTCCCGGGAAACCAAAAACCTAAACTTCCTACCAAACATGAGAATGCTATGAGATTCTCATTCCCATGTAAAGATGTCTGCATACCAAACGGCCCCTTAAATTACAAGATAATCACTAATAATTATCTAGGTGGTATTAAGTTTATATTATCACAACACTCTCCCTTGGACGTATGTCACATTGATAAAACCCTCAAAGCTTCATGAAAAATATATTGGATGTGTTTAAATATTGTCTCATTAAAAATCTCGACAGGAAAACCTAGTGTGACAAAACATGATCAAGGAAAAAAGAGTACAGTGCACATATGTCCAAAATGAAGAATACTCCCCCTAAAAAAACTATGTTATGAATCTTGTAGTTGGAAAAGTCGACACCTATCGAGGTCATATGCCAACTTTCTCATAGTGTAGAAGAACTTTGATGATATATCTTTTGCATTGTGCACTAATAAGATACGATATTTCTGGACCAAATATCATTTCATCATTATCTTTTTGGCCAGAATAAATCTTTCTTAAGATTTAAAGACCATACAATCATTTAGTTGTTCAAAGGATGAGACTTATCCATATTGAATATTTTCTTAATCTTTTAATATAAGTAGATTGATGAAAAATATTCAATTATGCTGGATCTCTAAGCCGGGCAATATATTGTATTCCCCAAAACTTTATTCTCAAATTCTCATTTTAAATATTTAGCAGTTTTAGAAACTTTTCAGGAGTATCAATTAAATTCATATCATCGACATATACTGCTTCAATTGCAAATTCGGATTTCGATTTCTGAATACACATGAGGCATATAGGAACTTTAATATACCCCATTTTTATGAGGTGTATTCATTATGATGATCATACCACATTCTTCCAAATTGCTTTAAAACAAATTAAAATCGTTGTAACTTTATTGAGAATAAGTTACGATAATTTGAATAATATGCTTCTGACATTTTGAATCCTTCAAGGATTATTCTCATTACAGAAATATTATTTATCCAACAAAATACTTGCATATAATCAATATTAGGTTTCTATAGTAAACCCTACTTATATCTTGCTATCTAAATTATTCGTACGAATAATCACACATAAAAAAAAAAGTTTGACATCTTCAAGCGTCTATACTACATGTCCAAAACATTTCAAGTTTTTAAATGAATATAACTCTGCCTTTCGGACAATAGTTTTATGTTGACATTCATCCACAATTTGTAGTTCAAGACCCTTATCATTTCATAATATACAGAGCAACAATATAAAAGATCTCAAATTTTACAATACAAATGCCTCTTCAATGACTACTGTAAACTTCTACAGAGGGGAACTGTAATATTTATATACTTTCAGTATACGTGCCTTTGTATAGACAATTGAAATCTCTTTAATTTATGAGTCTCATAAAGAGAGATTATATTTCATTACTTTGTATCTTTTTAAAAAGGTTTTTGTCTCTTCAAAAACATTTAGCTCTTCATGAGCCTTTATTTAGATGATAAGGATTACATATAGCTCGAGCATTATTTTTAACATGATCGTGATTTTTCATATTCGTTTCAAGGAATAATAACTTTTAAATAAAAGTTACATATCACACTTCTAGTGTGCAACGAGTAATTTATTTGTTGCCGTTTGCATAAATTTTTCTTCAAAAAACAATCACCCGGGTTAATATATTGGCAATTAATAAAAATAAATTTATTTGAATATGCGATTTACAAGTGAATGATCCTTTGAGCTTATGATTCATGTGATTTAAACAATGATCAAGATAAGATAAAGATGATGCATGCCAACTGCAATTTCACGTCGTTAATTTTTCTAGTTGTATCTTTCTCCCCCTAACGACGTGAATTTATTTGTTTGTTGACCTTATTTTGCCATCCTTCATGGATTTATTTGTATCATTAAAATGTCATTTTTAGACATATTTATATTGTTATATCATTCTTCAGGATATATTGTACTATCATATTATCCTTTAGGGGACTAATTTGTATTGTCATATTGGTCTTCATGGACTTTCACTAAAGAATCTACAAATTCTATAAAGAATATCCATGTTACTTCCAATAATTTGATGCATCATAATTTTCTTCAAATAATGAGATTGAAGAACTTCAAGTTCGTGGCAATTTCTAATCATATTGTTCTTAAGATCATATGATAGACTCAAGTGAAAGAATGAGATTATATGCTTCTGGTATAGACAATATAAAATAATAATATAATATTTATTTATGATGTATATTTTTATAAATAAATAGATTCTTCAGGATCTATTAAAATAAAATAAAAAATGTTATATATATATATGTGTCATTTTGTTTTTCAATTTGTAACATGCAATTAACTCTTCATGAGCCTTTATATGTATTTGTTAAAATATTACACTTCATATACATATCTATTTTCATCTAATATCCCACCAATAGTAATCATTTTTCTTTGTTTTGGTGTTATTCCACTTCTGGTGGTTACGTTTTTTTATTATGATTACCAAGACCATAATAATTTTTATTGACCAAAAACACTACTATGATTATTAGATAACTTAAAATTCACTTCAGGGAATGATATTAGTTAATTTAGTCAGGTGAGATAAATAGATTTTGTTCAGACATAAAAGACATAATATAAACACTTAATTATTTACAATTAAGCGTTCTTGATCTTGTTTCTCAAGAACAAATTATGGATTAAAACCATAGAAAATTGCTACTCCATGAGCAAATTTAAGTCATTTATTGTCAAAATATTCTCCAATCATGTCGTTTCATTTATTTAATTATCCAGCATGACAAATAGCCATTTCCCATAAAGTATACAAATTTTAATTCTTCAGGCAAATAACAAGGAAGAAATTGACACTTATGTGTTACGAATAGAGGTATAATTTACAATAAATTAATTGTACTAAATATTTGATAATTAAGCAAGGTGATATGTATAAAAAACATAATACATATAACGTACATGATTTCCATATCTTGTGAGGAGGAAGGAAGAAAGAAAGAAAGATAAAAGTATCATATCATTCGATTGCGTCTGGTTCGATTATACGAAATAAGCAATTGAAAGTTTAAAGAATAAAATATGAGAAAAGGTAAAAACCTTTTACCTTTTTACTTTAAGAACTTTAGGTTTGCATATAACAAGAATGATGAATTCTTAACAGAACTCATGCCATTTTAAGACTTTAGATACATCTGTGAACAGCTCGTTCATAATTATACACAAGTCTAATAATAATTGTCAATTAAAAAAATTCAAGTTTTGATTAGCTCAAAAGTTTGGACTTTAGGCTCATGTTTTTATTATATATATATATAATTAGAACTTCAAGTCCCAAATAATAAAAACTCTTATCTCTTAAATTTCAATTCATTAATAAACTTCAGGTTTATAAATGTAAACTATATATCTAGAACTTCAGGTTCTAAATAACAGAAATCATGTAAATTAAAGGCTTTGTTCACATATGAACTTCAGGTTCATAAGTGATTTTTTTTTTCTTCAGGATTTTAGATCCTAATTAAGTAGCCCTTTTTTTCTTGTTAATTTTTGGATAAATAAAATCAAAGAGTTTTTGGATTAATACCATATACCAAGAATCCGAATTACGGAAGGGAAATTGCCTACGGGTTGTATCACCGTTCGAAAGTCAAACATGAACTCGGAATGTTTTCTCATTTCATGAATACAAAGCACCAAACTATTCTGATAAAATTGTTTTTTTTTTCACCTCTCCCCCTTATTTTATGGATTATGTATCTTATGTTTTTCTATCACATATATCACCCAACACACAACACACATATTCATTGTGTATTTCTCTTGGCATCAAACATCTTGCCATCGATACAACCAAATGCACTGTTTTAAACCGGTATGCATACTCACAATATGCTTTTGTTATGCAATTCATTGCACACACATTCACATACAACCCATGTCATTATATTTGTCGGCCATATAAACAATATTATATGTTTGTGTAACTGCATGACCAATCCAACTGGTCCAGCTCACTTTCCTCTTTCCGAAAGTGAGGGAGGTCTGGGGTTTAAAGATTGAGCTCTCTTCATTCAGGCTCTGTTGGCAAAACAAGCTTGGTGCATCCTCTCAGGTCCAGATGCCCTGGCGGCCCGCATCCTCAAAGCCAAGTATTTCAGCAGTGGTGATTTCATGTCTGCTCCCATAAAAGCTGGCAGCTCCCATATATGCAGAAGTTTGATATAGGGTAGAGAATTGCTTTCCAAAGGGATTAGATGGAATTTAGGGGATGTGAGTAAATTAATGCTTTCAAAGACTAATGGATCCCTC
This sequence comes from Dipteronia sinensis, assembly GCA_033220585.1. Taxonomy (NCBI): domain Eukaryota; kingdom Viridiplantae; phylum Streptophyta; class Magnoliopsida; order Sapindales; family Sapindaceae; genus Dipteronia; species Dipteronia sinensis. The sequence goes on from CM065643.1 coordinate 4,229,709, forward strand.
GTCCGAGCTCTTTCAAGTTGGTCACTTTCGACCCAGGTACGAATATTTGTGTCTCTGATCTGATTGATAGGTCGAGTTAGGGATGGAACATAGAAGCCCTAAACCAGGTGCTGCTCGCGATAGATAAAGAAGTGGTCCTCTCTATCCCTATCAGTTGGACGGGTGGTCAGGATTTCCAAAAATGGCACTTTGACCAGAAATGGGAGTATACAGTCAGTAGTGGCTACAAATGTGCTCTTCAGGATAGCTTTCAAGCAACTGCCTCCCTTTTATCCCAAGTGAGCAAGTGGTGAAACACCCTCTGGAGACTAAACATCCCCCTAAAGGTAAAAATCTTTATTTGGCGTGCTTACTCGAATGCCATCCCTTCTTTGGAAAATCTTTGGAAGAGGAGGATAGTTAATTATCTCAGCTGCCCATGTTGTGGAGTTTCGGTTGAAACAGTGGGTCATGCCCTTTTTGGGTGTAAACAGGCTAAAAAATTTTAGAGTGGCACTCGGTTTGGCATACCCATTTCAAATTTTCGTCATCGCCAGGTTCAAGATGTGTTTCTTTCTTTGGCAGCTTTGTATTTTCCTGAAAAGCTTAGTTTGGTATGTATGGTGGCTTGGGCTATTTGGGAAAACCGAAACTCTCTTGTGAGTATTGGCAAAGCCAAAGTTCCTGACAGGGTGGCTTCCCAGACGACAAAGCTTGTGGCTGAATTTAAGAATTCCATGCAGGCTCTTTCTGCTCCTCCCCCTAATCCTACTTTTAAGTCCCTCACCGATTGGGTGGTTCCTTCCCCCGGAATGCTGAAGCTTAATACAAGTGCTGCCTTCCGAATGAGTGCCTTGCGTATTGGAGTGGGAACAGCAATCAGGGACTCGAATGGGAAAGTGCTAGCAACACGTTCAAACAGTCTGGTGGGTTCCTTCTCGGTGGAGGTTGGACACCTCTTAGCTCTTCGCGAAGGTCTCATGCTTGCCAAGCTTTACAACTGTTAGGCCTCCTCTAGCACCTACCGTAGGAAAAGACACTGATGAACCCCCGGGCTCTCTTTCACCCTCGGATATTGACATCCACCGACCTAAGCTGCAGTCTATCAAGAAGAGAGTCAGAAGCCACGTCATCCGACGTGATCATCGGAGGCAAACGACAGGACGACATATCTCTAACATGCCATAAACACCTGTCAAACTCCAGCCAATCATAGGTCGCTAGGGGATCGCTTGTGTTAGAAGTCAAGCCTATATAAACCACTCCATTTGTAAAAGAAAAATGACTTTTTTGAAAAATTAGAATTGGAGAGAGGACTAATCGGGACTTAAAGTTCATCCCGCTAGTCCCTATTTTTGTAAAATGTAATCCAATCGTAATATATCAGGCTGGTTCAAACCGCGTACCAAGTATTTAGCCTGAGACTCATTTTCACATATAACAGTTGGCGCTAGAAGAAGGGGGTGTTTCCAGTACCTTCGCAACAAAAATGAATCTGAACCAGAGGGCGCAAGGCCCCGATCTCTACCTCGGTCTCCATTCCCCAGGAGGTTAAGAACCAAACGCAGCTCAGCAAGGGCAACAACTTGAGCCGTATCATCATCCTTTTCAACCGCCTATGCATCCGAGACCGACGTTCCAGCAAGCACCGCAGAACTCTGGTTATGGATACTACCAGTATCAGATGCAGTACATGCCTCCAGGGTATCAGCCCGGATTCCACGGACCCTCACAGTACTTCCCATCAGGACCTCCACCGATCTACACCCCTCAGTAAACTCAACAGTTCTTCCCGCAGGTGGACGACCCAGTAATACGTGGAATTACCAATAGATTAGACACTTTAGCGTAGAATGTTACCATGGCAATCAATGTGGTTGACGGAGGAGGACACCAAGGAGACTCCGACGAGGTCAACTCTAGTGCGGAAGGTGGAAATGCGGGTAACCTTCCAACGGGAGTGAGGAGGAACCAGCAGCACACCACACAGTTCATCCAGCCGAATCCTGGGGAACACATGAATCAACAGCAACCACAGAGGGTAGCAGGTACCACCCGCAGCAGAAAAGAACGCGACGATAATATTCGAGAAGAAATGCCTGGAAGGATAAGGCACCAGCAGAAACTGAGGGGATAGAGCATACCAACTCAACTTCTATACCGAGCGAAACACCCTGGCCGACCCTGAAGCCTTCTGCATTCTTCAAGACCAGCTCGCGGAGATACAAGATCAAATCAACATCGATAATCGCGGACGTAACCGACACAGAAAGAGCCCGTTCACTAGCGAGATTACCTCCACAGCAATCCCGGTAAACTTCAGACTGTTATGAAAAGACATGTGCAGCTTTGCCAGCACAGAGGACCCCGGGGATCACCTCGACACCTACCTTGACTGGATGAACATGCAAGGAGCAACTGATGCCATCAAATGTAGAGTTTTCCCATTGACACTTTAGAGCGACGCTCGAATGTGGTACGATTGGCTAAAAAGGCAGAGCATATCGTCCTTTCATGAAATTTCAAAAGAATTCCACAGCGGGTTTGCCGCAAGCAGAAGAAGGCATAGACACATGGTCCACCTGAACTCAGTCAAACATGCAAATTCTGAAACCATCAGAGAGTACACGAAGAGATTTAATGAAGCAGCAAGACAAGTCCATGACTTTAATGAAATCGGAACAGTCATGGCCTTCACCCAGGGGCTCCAACATGGACATCTGAGCTGATCACTCTCCAAAAAAGATCCTTCCTCATATCGAGAGCTCATGGAAATGGTGGAGAAATATTCCACCGCTGAAGACATCAGTCAGTCTAAGGTATCGTCGACTCCCCTCGAATCGGGCAGATCGTCAAGGAGATGGCCCAAATCAAACAAAGATAAGGGAGAAGAACCACAAGCCCCTAAGGGCATGTTTGGCACATGGGATTGGACTAGGATTGGACTAATCTCAATCCATTCCCATATTTGGAAGCAATAGAGGACCGAGTAAAATAATCCGATGGGACCCTTTTTTTAAGATTTAGTCATGCGTTTGCAGGATAAAATAAACCCAACAAATTGGTGGGTTTATTTAGTCCTACAAACACAGGACAATTTTTTTTTATATAAAAATTTTTTATTTTATTTTTTTTAACAAAAAATTAATGGAGATCGGAGAACATGTGGTTCAAACCAAACCCAGATAACCTACCATCTTCAACATCATCACCTTCACCCCATCTTCAAAATCATTCAATAACAAAACCCAATCATAAATTTAAAAATAAAAATAAAACCCGAGAAATCATAACACTTTCAACAAAAACTACCATAAAATCACAGATCTATCAAAAACAAAACAAAAATCGCCAGATTTTAGTGGTGAGGATGCAGCGACTTCTCCAGATCTTCACTTGATGGTGAAGGGAGAGAGAACAAGAAAGGCGGTGATGAGAGAGAGAGAGGCACTGGTCACTAGTGTGAGAGAAAAGTGAATCGGTTACTGATGAGGTGAGAGTGAGAGTGAGAGAGAGGCAGAGAAGAAGAAAATCGGTGTAAGAGAAAGAAGATTAATTAGGGAGAAAGTGGTTGGTGGTGGAGAAAGAAGATTAATTGGAGAGAGAGAATATTAATTGGGGAAGATTAATTGGGGAGAGTGGTTGGTGGTGGAGAAAGAAGATTAATTGGAGAGACGAGAGAGAGAGAGAATATTAATTGGGGAGAGAGTGATTGGCATGGAGAAAGAAGAGAAAAAGAGAGAGAGAGAGAGAGAGAGAGAGAGAGAGTTAATATTATTTTTTAATATATTATCTTGTTTTCAAAAAAAATTATTATATTTTCCATTAAAAAAATTATTATATTTAATCTAATCCCATGTTTCACCAAACAAAACATGGTATTAATTTAGTCCAGTCCCATATTTCTCCAAACACAGTATAGTATTAATTTAGTCCAGTCCAGTCCAGTCCAGTCCAGTACAATCCAGTCTCATCTAATCCCAGTCCAATCCCAGTAAATAGTCCAATCCAATCCCGCGCACCAAACATGCCCTAAGTAAGTAAACATAGGCTCTGCGAGCTGGGGGTATAAGGTTCCCGAGAAGCAAGTTTGATCGGTATACCCCCTTGAAGCTTACAGTCGATAAAGTGTTTGAAATCGCGTCACGGGGAAACCTACTTAGATGGCCAGCACCACTACAATCGGCCCCTGAGAAAAGGAACCAGAAGGTCCATTGCAAGTTCCATAAGGATCACGGGCATGAAACCAAGAACTGTCGGGACTTGAAAGAATAAATAGAAGAATTGATCCAAGAAGGAAAGCTCCAGGATTGCGTCGACTCCAGAAATTCGAATGCCGTTCCAACGAAAACGAGTGGTCCTCCAAGCAACAGATCCCGTAACGCAGACCCAAACTCAGATGACGACCAATCAATACACTTTATCATTACCTAACCTGTCACTGTGGACCCTGCCTCCTCTTCGGCTTAAAACACGCCAACTGCAGTATGCCTGACATCAACACCGGAGGACCCCCCTCTAAAGGAATGGGATCCCATCGTTTTCACTCCCTCCTATTCGTAGGGAATCAGATACCCGCAATGTGACGCCCTCATCATCTCGATGAAAATAGGAAACCGAACGGTGAAAAGAACCCTCATTGATCATGGCTCGTCCTTAGACATCATTCACTGGGACCCACTACATAAACTCGGGTACACTCAAACGCAGTTACAAACCTCCAGATACTGCATCAGAGGGATAGAGGGACACCGTACGATACCCATCGGACAAATTGACCTCCCAATCTGCTTCGGTGTTCGCCCACAGATTCAAACTGTATGGGTAAGCTTCCAGGTAGTCGACATACCGTTTCCCTTCAACATTTTAATCGAAAGACCTACCCTTTACACCCTCAGAGCAGCCACTAGTGTATATTCCCTACGAATGAAATTCCCCACTGACAATGGGCCGGGAGAAGCCAGAGCGGACCAAGAAGAGTACAAGAGATGTATCCAGATCGGGTCAAACCCAGTACTCACGGTCGGTAACTATATAGCAGGCCCAGGCATCCGAAGTATGAATGGGAAGGTTAGGAGATCGAAGAGGAAACAAATCAGAGACATAGTAAAAGCGCAGGCAATCGAAATCTCCCTATAAACGAAGTGCACATTACAAGATTGGATCCGCGCGAGATCGGATCTCGACCGACCGGAGAACCGACGGAGCCGTTGGTAAAGGTCACCCTAAGTGTCGAAGAGTCTGAAAAGACAGTCTTCATCGACGCCAACCTATCCCCCGACTTAGAGGAGAAATAACACTTCTCCTCCGAGAGTTTACCGATATTTTCGCATGGAAGCCATACGGACATGCCAGGCATCGATCCATCGGTCATCACACATTCCTTCAGCATGGATCCCGCCTTCAAACCAGTTTCCTAAAAAAGGAGTTCTCTCAACACCAAGAGATGTGAAGTAGTGGCTACTGAGATAGACAAACTCCTAAAAGCCGATTTTATTAGAAACCTCAACTACAATGAGTGGATGTGCGTCGACTTCACAGATCTAAACAAGGCATGCCCCAAAGACAGCTTTCCCCTTTCAAGGATAGACCAACTTGTCGATTCCACATCCGGACACGAGCTACTGAGTTTTATGGACGCGTATTTAGAGTACAACCAAATTCGAATGAACAAACAAGACGAGGGGAAGACCACATTCAACAGCGATCACGTGGTGTATTGTTACCTGGTGATGCCGTTCGGATTGAAGAACGCAGAAGCCACATATCAGAGGCTTATGAATCAAATATTTGCTCATCATATTGGAAAGACGATAGAAGTGTATGTGGACAATATGCTCACCAAGTCCGTAACTTCCGATGAACACACTCAAAACCTCAAGCAGACCTTCCTCTTATTAAGGATGTATCGTATGCGACTAAACCCCTCTAACTGTGCCTTCGGGGATTTCTTCCGAAAATTTTATCTGATTCGTTGTTCATCAACGGGGGATCAAGGCGAACCCTGACAAGATTAGAGCGGTGATAGACCTCTAGCCCCCCAAGAGGACCAAGGATGTTCAGAAGTTGAACGGCATGGTCGTCGCTCTCTCCCGTTTCATATCAAAGCTAACAGACCAGTGTCTCCCATTCTTCAAGGCTCTCCGTAAAAAAGGCGACTTCTGTTGGATTTCTGAATGTCAGATCGCCTTTGAAGAGCTAAAGGCCTATTTGCAAAAGCCACCGATGCTAGCCAAAACAACACCCAGCAAAACCCTATATCTGTATCTGGCAGTATCCTGAGTCGCAGTTAGTTCAGTCTTGATCAAAAACGAAGGATCAACCCAGAAAGCGGTGTACTACACCAATAAGAGCATGTCCGACCCCGAAACAAGATATCCGGAGATCGAAAAACTAACCCTCATCCTTATTGTTGCATCGAGAAAGCTCAGACCCTATTTTCAATCACATCCCATCATCGTCCTAACGAATCAACCTATGAGGCAAGTTCTGCAAAAGCCGGAGAAAGCCGGAAGGCTGGTCAAGTAGGCCATGGAGCTTAGTCAATTCAACATCCAGTTCAGACCTCGAATATCAATTAAGAGCCAGGCGATAGCCGACTTCATTGTAGAACACGCCAGATCGGAAGTTATAAATCTCTGAAACGAGCCAATACCTAAATGGGAATTGTTTGTGGACGGATCTTCGAGCAGACACGGGAGTGAGGCAGGTATAATCATCAGAACCCCAGACGGGAGCATTGTCCAGATGGCCCTCCGGTTCGACTTTAAGGCCACCAATAATGTTACGGAATACGAGGCTCTCGCTACCGGGCTGAAAATCATTCTCAATATGGGAGCTGAACATGTCACGGTATACAGTGATTCCTAATTGGTTGTAAATAAAGTGAACAAGGATTACCAGGCCAGAGATAGTGAAATGATCAGCTACCTAAAGCAAGTCAAGGATTTGATGGCTAAATTCATCAGATGCGATCTCCTCTGAATATCACGGGATTACAACAATCAGGCAGACGCCCTCGTCAAACTTGCTTTAACCACTGACATGAAGTTTCCCCAAACGGTGACAGTATTCCGTTTACCCCAAGCCAGCATCGATGAAGAACACCACACTAATGTCCTGACTCCCGAGACTGAAATCAGAGAAGAAAATTGGATGACCCCCCTTATGAATTATCTCGAGGAGATGGCACCCTCACCGCAGAAAGGAGCGCCTTGCAAAGAATCAGGAGGCAGGCTCCCCGGTATCTCGTTATCAACAGGATCATATAACGCAGAAGGTTCTTGCTACCCTACCTCTGATGCATATCCCCACCACAGACAGATCTCATCTTGGAAGAAGTATATGGGGGGACGTGCAGCAGTCACTCAGCCGGACAAAACTTGGGCCACCGAATAAGAAGACAAAGATACTACTGGCCAACCCTCTTTAAGGATTTAAAAGAGCATGCAAAATCATGTGACCGAAGCCAAATGATAGCTTTCGTTCCTCACCTCCACCCCGAGCCATTAACGCCGATGGCATCTCCATGGCCGTTCTCCAGATTTGGGGTTGACATCATAGGCCCTGCTACCAAGAGAGGCCTCAAATAAAAGTTTCGCCGTAGTAGCGATTGACTACTTCACCAAGTGGGTCGAGGCGGAGGCCCTACAGAACATAACCGAAGCCAACACCACCAATTTCATCAAACATTCCATCATCTTCCGATTCGGCGTACAGAATACCATCGTGGCTGATCACGGGACCCAATTCGATAATGCCAACTTCTGAAGGCTCTGTTTGGAATACAATATCGACCTAAGGTTCGCCTCACCATCGCATCCTCAAAGCAACGGACAGGTCGAGGCGGTCAACAAAGTCATCAAAAACCTCCTCAAAAGGAAACTACAACTCAGGAAAGAGGCATGGGTCGATAAACTCCCCAAAGTCTTATGGGCAATACACACTACCCCGCATTCTACTACTGGAGAAACCCTCTACTCCCTCTCATTTGGGTCGGAAGCAGTTATACCCATAGAAACAAATGTTCCGACCACAAGAGTTTCCTATTACAATCCCGGTGACAATGAAGAAGAGGTTCAACAGTGCTTGGATGAGCTGGAAGAACGAAGAGATTTAGCAAGGATCAGAGCCACCTATCACCAGCAACAGGCAGCCAAATATTACAATGTCAAGGTCCGAACCAGAAGATTCAGCCCGGGGAACCTAGTCCTCAAAAAGGTGATTCTCAGCACTAGAAAACCCACCTCAGATAGTCTGGGGGACAACTGGGAGGGACTAAACATCGTAGACTCCGTCTCTATGAAAAGAGCTTACAAACTCAAAACTGAAGATGGAATCCCCCTAAAGAACCTATGGAACGCAGATCACCTGAAGAGATATTATCAGTAAAATGAAAAATGTAAGATTAGTGTATCAGAACTCACGGAACAACCTTATAATAGAACTATATCGGTATTGATCCCTTTGCACGGACATCAATGTTTTGTCCTTTAATAAGACCTCCTAAGTGGAGGCAAGATATATCTCTGAGGGTCAAGACCCCGAGATAAGCATCAAGCATGCAATACAAATAAAGACCTCCTAAGCGGAGGCAAGATATATCTCCAAGGGTCAAGACCCCAAGATAAGCACCAAGCATGCAAAGGTGTATCTATAAGGGTCAAGACCCGTGAATAAGTGCCATGCATGCAAAACGAAAACACTTCAGAACGAAACACTTCAGCGGGAGCAAGCGGAGGCAAGATATATCTCTGAGGGTCAAGACCCGAGATAAGCACCAAGCGTGCAATACAGATAAAGACCTCCTAAACGGAGGCAAGATATATCTCTGAGGGTCAAGACCCTGAGATAAGCACCAAGCGTGCAAAGGTGTATCTGCAAGGGTCAAGACCCCAGAATAAGTGCCATGCATGCAAAACGAAAACCCTTCAGCGGGAGCAAGATTAGTATCAGAGATCTAAGACTCCGAAATAATATACTTGACATTAAATGATTAAAAATATTAAATTTGAACATTAAAAGGCAACATAGAGTTCCGAAACAATTATATTCCTTGGTATCCGAATCATTACACGGCATTGAGATCGATAAAAACTTTATCAGAGAAATACATCTCCGAAAACCTTAAGGTTCGAACACTCGAACTTCAAAAATTGCATAATAAACAAAGGTATAAAATAGATTAGTCCTGCGCAACAGCCTTCCCCTTGTCCACTGCACCCTCAGCACTCCCGATAAACCTCTCATCATCATCCAAAATCGCGATAGGCTCTTCATCCGAGAGAGATACCTCTGCGAAGGCCGAAGAAATGTCTTCCACTGGGACCTGTATCAGCCTCTCTCGAGATTCGACAACCTTTTGAACCTCCCTTTCAAATTGAGTAAAGTCAAAACTAGGGTAGGCTCGAAGCAGCATCTCCTTCAACTCTCCTACCGCGGTTGAAGGTCTCTGACTGTGACTTATAAAATTCGTCAGAGGCAAGAAACAAGTCGACTGCGTTGTCTCCGAGGCTTTCCTGCAACCCTTTGATGATCTCGTTCACAGATTTGACATGACCACGGTAATCACAGAGCTTGGTGTGCTTCTCTCTATACCTTTGTATGGCTTTCAATATGCAACAGATAGCTTCCCCACCTGTGCCCTCAAAGACTCACCAACTCCCAACGCCGTCTGGAGCTTATCGCCAACTTTATCCTTAGCAGCCTTCAGCACCTCGTACTGCTCCCATCTCTAAAAGATTAGCTATGGCCTAACCACCAACATATAGAAGATGAGAAAATACCTCTAACTGAAGAGTGCTGGCATAACTCATCAAATGAGAAAGACACTTACCTGCCAGAGTGTCCCCTTGGACTGTCGTATCCGATCAGGGTTTGACATCTTCCCAAAATAACTGGTCTCCCTGCTCCTCAGCATTTCCTTCCCATACGAGCACATGAACTGAACGCCCGTGTCGGGGGTTGTCGGACTCTCCCTTTGATCAAAGGCACGGACCGGAGGGTCCACGTAATAATTGGGAAAAATCCTCGGGTCACGTACATAGTGTTCGGGAAGTGTGTCCCTATCGGAATCCACGTCGAAAAGAGGCGTGGACCCTCTCGCTTGAACACCGGCCAAAGCTAGAAGGGGAATTGCAGTTGGGGGCTGAATTCCAGGCTCCGATATGGTAACGGATGCTGAAGTGCCAGCAGTACGAGACTTCTTCTGTACCTACTCAGCATCGGATGATGTGGCCATCTTTAGCAAAGAAGGACCTGCAGGGATCCGATGCTTCTTCCTCTAAGATTCCATATCATGCCCACGATCGGCCATCCTCTTCTTCGCCCCGACAGTCAGTTTTCCTACGCAGATAAAACGGAAAGTGAGACGACCGGAATGCCCACACCACTGAAGTTACAAAGACGAGATCTCTTTCTCTTCTTCACCAAAATCTTTTTCATAGCCTCTTTCCTCTCCTCCGACAGCGCCGGAATAAAACCCAGTACATGTAAGTTCCTGTCGTCGAGCAAAACGTCGATGTGCCACCCCTCTGGAGGAATCGACCAGGATGTCGAAATATATTTCCACTCCTCCCTCGTAAGATCCTCCGACTGAACATGCTCTCACGCGACTGTCAAAACCATACAATTAGACAATGGGTGGACACTAAGTTGGGAACCGAACCGAACCGAACCGAACCGAAAAAAGGGTGTTCGATTCGGTTCGTATAATTAATTCGGTTTAAATCGATTTAAAAATTGAAAACCGAAAAAGTTTTCGGTTCAAACCGGTTTGCTTTTCTGAAAACCGGTTTGAACCGATTAAACCCCCTATAAAACTATAAAAAAAAACCCTAACATTTATAGTGTTCTTTCTCTTACACAACCACGCAACATCTCAGTTCTATTTATTTTTGGGGAGGTATTATTATGTAGTGTACTCTTATTAACATATTTTGAACTTTTATTTACGAGTTCATATTTTGGAATGTATTAACATGTTTTTTATATTTTGGAATGGATTTGTTATTAACTTATTATTATGTATTAATATGTTTTGGAATGTATTAATATGTTTTTTATATTATGTAAATGTTGTTTTGGCTTTGGGCTATTCAAATGGCCAAAATTATGCCCATTAAGCTATTCATTAATTTTAAAACAAATTAAAAAGACTCATTATGCTATCCGGCTCATTAGGCACAAAACCAAATTGAACCGAACCGATTAAAATCAGTTCATTTCAGTTCAGTTCCCATTTTTTATTCTGTTTAAACTAGTTTAATTTTGGATGAACCGAAATATTTTCGGTTCAGTTCGATTTTGCCCAAAACCGAACCGAACCGAACCGTGCCCACCCCTAAATTAGACTATAAAACCAAAAACTCAATTGAAAAGCAAAAACACCGATTAAATAAAAGGGGACCCCAAACACCTGGGAGATTGAACACCGAGCAAACACTCTGATGTCTTCCACCGTACTCAACGTCTTTGCCCCAATCACCTTCAGCAACAAACCATGTCTTTTTCCATTCTTTATTGGAAGACGATATCCCAGTGATCAGAGGTTCGCCCCCCTGCTTGTCGCAACAAGCAAGACCCCACCAGCAGTCACCCCTCGATTTATGGGAAAAGAGGTATGTAGCTGTGTCTAATCTCCGTAAAACTGGGGGCAGGAAAACCCATGCTTCTCAACAGAGCAAACATTCCAATCACGATCCTTCACCCATTCAGATTCAGTTGCGCAGGAGCCACCCCGATCTCTCTTAACAGCTTCCTAATATAAGTGTGAAGGGGTAACCTCGCGCCTATCTCCAAGAAAGCCGGGTGAAACTCAACCGAACATCCCGCGGGATTGCTAGCCAGTTCCCCATCAAAAGGCAACCTAAAACCCACTGACTGCGGTATTGAAAAGTTTTTCTCGATTTGTTTGATCTTCGCCTCAGTTATCCTATTTTCCACCTGGTTGATGGCAAACCGGGTATGATCCATTTGGTTTCGATAGTACTCTTCGGAGTTGTAATCCGCCACGTAATCACCCCGGTCTCATACGCGTTATTGATGCTTCAACATGCGGGGCCCCAAATGCACTAGCAGTACTGCTACCCATCGAAACATCCCGGGAGGTGGACTCAGAAGAACTCGAAGGGGTAGCAATCCTCGAAGGATAGGTTTTCCGAACCATGATACCGAAATATCGAAGACGGAATAAAAGAATAAAATTTAGCAGAAAGAGGCGCAAGACTTGTTCCGAAGGATAACCTTACCAATCAAAGCCGATTGTTCAAAACACACTCCGAAGTATCTTTGATCGCTTGGAAGTTCGTTGATGAAGAGTCTGGTTCTCCTAACCCCTATTTATAAACCTCGAGCAAAAATGAAATGATGCGGATGTTAACTCCCTAAGACGATAGCTAGGCAACCCCCTTCCCCACCACCTACCACATGGCTGTCCCCACGCGAAGCGAATAAGTGGGCTGCAATTACAAGGGCCCAGGGATCAAGCCCACGACCCACCATTTCACCAACGGACTCCACTCATCCTGACCGATAGGCTTGAGGGGGAGTTGTTAGGCCTCCTCTAGCACCTACAATAGAAAGGACACCGTTGAACCCTCGGGCTCTCTCTCTCTCACCCTCCGATATTGACATCCACCGACCTAAGCTGCAGTCTATCGAGAAGAGAGTCGGAAGCCACGTCATCCGACGTGATCATCGAAGGCGACCGACAGGACGATATATCTCTGACATGCCAGAAACACATGTCAAACTCCAGCCAATCATAGGTCGCCAGGGGATCGCCTGTGTCATAGGTCAAGCCTATATAAACCACTCCATTTGTAAAAGAAAAAAGGCTTTTTTGAAAAATTAGAATTGGAGAGAGGACTAATCGGGACTTAAAGTTCATCCCGCTAGTCCCTATTTTTGTAAACTGTAATCCGATCGTAATATATCAGGCTGGTTCAAACCGCGTACCAAGTATTTAGCCTGAGACTCATTTTCACATCTAACATCAACTTTCCGGTATCGATAGCTGAGTGTTCATCCCCTAGTGTTGTTTCGTCTATTTGCTGCCCTGTTTCCAGTCTAGGGGATACTCATTTCATTGTCAATGACAATAAAGCTCTTTTTTCAGACTTTGGAATCTATAAGTGTCAAGACTCCTCAAGGAAAGGGAACTCCTTGGCACATAATCTAGCATCGATAGCCTTCTCCTCTGTTAGGGAGAGTTTATGGATGGATACCAGCCCTTTTCCTGTTTTCCCTGCTGTGTAATCTTTCCTTATTATCAAAAAAAAAACTGCATGACCAATTTATCCATTCATAAATGCTCAAGCTGTTGATGATTGTTTTCAATTTGGAAACAATGTCCATCATGGTCGTCAAATGCCAACATAACCAAATATAATTGGAATTGAAAAGTTCACGTTTAAATCTTCTGAGTAATTAAACAAGAATCCAAAACTTCAGGGTTTTTAACAATTATATTGGAATCCAAGAACTTCAAATTCTGATTAATTATATTGGCAACCAAATCTTCAGGTTTTAATTAATTAAATGAGAATCCCAGAACTTCATGGTTTGAATAATTATATTTAGAATTTAGGACTTCATGTTCTCATTAATTAAATTTGACTCCAGGTCTTCGGGTCCTGATTAAATTTGAATACAGAACTTCAGGTCATTATTAAATTGAAATACGTAACTTTAGGGTCTGATCAAATTAATTTGAAACGTAAAACTACAAATTCTAATTAGTGATACTAACAAAAAAATAAAATAATTAAATACAGTTGTTTCAAGTTGATCAACAGTAGTCAAAGTAATAAAACTTGAACAGGTCAATTTTATGACAAACATGTGCCCTTGTAGTAGTGATGGTAGGGTCCAACACAATCACCTTCTCAAGTTTGGTGAGTAGTTGGACACAGCTGATCTCCTCTAAATTATTATGACATTCTTTTTCTAATTGTTATGCCAATCACACACAATTACACAGTTTCTCTTACACACAACAGTGCACACACATAGCAATACTGTGTGTCTTATAAAAATGCACACTTTTGTTTAACAAATATACATAGTGACAGTGTGCATCATCATCCATGCCAGCTTGCACATTGCTTTTATATGCAACAATTGTATGGGCACCAGTGATTTTAATTCAATTGAAATCATATCATTAAGGCCGCCATTTGTCAACATAAACTAATTAAAGTGATTTCACTTTAAAAAAAAGTTTGGATCCAAATTGTCATCGTATTCGGTTTTATTTTTTTTATTTTTAATTTTGTTTTCTTTATTACAGTATAAAATTTAGAACTTTTGGTTCTAAATAAATTTTCAAATTAATAACTTATGGTTCTAAATAAGTTTATCGAATCAAAAACTTCTAGTTCAGATTTTTTTTTTGAATCAAGAACTTCTGATTCTGATTTTTTTCTAATTAAGAACTTTTGGATATTTTTTTTTTCAAATCAAGAACTTCTGGTTCTGATATTTTTTTAGAATTAAGAACTTCTGATTCATATTTTTTTTTCTTTGAATCAAGAACTTCTGATTAAGATATATATATATATATATATATATATTGAATAAGGAACTTTTGATTTTGAAATATATTTTTTTCAAATCAGAAATAAGTTCATGGATATTAATCTTACTTTCGGATGCGGAAGATCCAAATCAATGGCAAAATCCATAGTGCATACTCATAAGATTAATTGAATGAATATAGTAGAGAAACAAGTTATACATATAAAAAAAAATTTGCATACCATACTAGCTTCATACTGATAACGTGTTATAAATTAAAATCTAAAAGCAAGAATATAGAATAAAATACTAAACAAAAGAGAGAGGGAGAAAGCATTTTAGTCAATCTTATTAATACTTATAAATGATCACTTAATATGCCTACATATAGTGATAAGAAGGATTATCTCTATAATTGATATATCTCTTAAATTATAAGATAATAATTAATAATTATCTAGATAGTGATTATCACAACAGTTTTAAATTTTTAATTAAGTGTGTCATTATTAATCTATCCAATCTTTCGGATCAAGTAATCGTTCACATGTGGACATAGAAATCAGTAATGGTAGAAATTTTTGAATAAAAAAAAGAGAGAATTATTTAAAAGTTAGGATTTTCTTGCCCTATGTTTCTTGTTATTTTAAAAAGTTGACAATGACTCAAATTAGGACTAGGATCCGCTATCAGAGAAAAACTTCAGGGCAACTAGTGCATCGATTGCCACTACTGGTCGGTGCATCAGGCCATTTAAATTATGCGAAGTGGCAGATTATGGATTAAAAAAATATTTAAAAAGTTAGTGGAAGGAGAGTGAAATTTTTTAGAACTATATATTTATATAAAAGTTTCCATAATTATTGGGTTCAAGATTTTAACGCGGAGTTGTGGTGGTGATTTTTGATGGGATGATGTTTTCAGAGTGATTGGGAAAGAGGGTTTTGTGTTGCAGAAAATATTACTGGCAACGAGATTTACAACTTACTTTTCCAGTGATGATATTCACATCGATTACATGTGGATTTTGCTTTGATTTCTGATCAATAAAAAAAAAAATCGAATTTGGGTGGAATTTGTTGGAGAGTGGAGAGACACAGAAATATTAATTGTTTGCACCTGAGAGGCTGGAGGGTTTGAAGCCTCTGGCTTGAACCCATCACCGAAGAAGAGAAGATTGAGTCAAAATGAAGAAGATGGAAGGAGGAACAGTGAACACGTTTTTAGGTTTGAGAATTTTGGTGAGGTTTGTTGATACGTTGTCGTTTAAAGTGTAACTTAGAAAAAAATAAAATAAGGAAATAATCCAGATCGTCCATCACTTCAATGTACACATGGTATCAGATACTTAAGAGTTCAGTACAACTTAACAGAGAACGAGCTCGAAGGATCCTAGTCCCTCAAATTAATAATTATGAGATTTCCAACTTGATGTGTGACTCATAGCAAAAGGTGATTTAAAATAAACAGTTGATAGAAAAAAAATATTAAAATAAAATGAAAAAACACAAGACTTATGAAATTATGATGGGTATTTTTCTTTTATTAATGTAATGGAACCCTCTATTTTAATATTGTTGTTGTCATTATTATCTTACTATTAAATGATAAAATATGATACTATCCACGTTTTCACCGTTAATTAAACCATCATTTGTTGTATAAAAAATCAAATAACTAATTGATCAAATTTACTTCAAAAATAAACTAATTGATTAAATTAAATTAATGGAGAATTTCATAACTCCTACGAAATTGTACTAAAATTAAAAAACAACTATATAGTTTTATAATATGACGAGGTAAATGAATCTCTACCGGGTCCGAATTTTTAACCAATAACAATAAATAGAAGTTCATATAGTTTAGTGTGTAAATCTATTATAAATTAAAATCATAATTAAAAAAGTTATCTACCTTATGTTGAAACTTGAAACTAATGAGAAAAGTATTTTCAATTTAAATAAAAATTGTAATATTATTTTTTCCGAATTTGAGAAAAGGGCTTTTAGAATTCTTGCAAGATAATTAAATTATGAAATAACTTAATTATTGATGAATTTATAATTTGATTATCAATTTTTAAATAAAAATCAAAACATTAATTTCCAATTATGTTTTTCTTAAAAAAAAAATTGTTTTGACAAAAGTCTTTGATGGCCAAAGTACTGTTTGTACTTTAGAGTCCTCGACTCCTCGTGTGTTGTGTATTTGACTATCTTGCCCCCACCCGCCACAGCATAGAACTCTACTAAGAACATCTCTAATACAAATATGTATTTTTGAAGTTTCTAAATAGTACCACATCAGCATTTCTATTTATTATGGGCTCACTTTTGAAATTTTGTTAAAGAAATGTATATTCACATCTCCAATGCAATTATCTAAAATCAAATATGTATCTATTTTATGACCAATTATAATAAAACAATTATTACATTCTCTCTACTATTTTATTTTACAATTAATGAGCTTTAATATTATTGATGGAAATAGTTAGAAATCCTAGTCAGCATTTCTAAGTGAGTTTATAAAATTAGAAACTCAACTCCATATTCTCTGACTTTTCTTTTGCCACATCATCTCCATATTCAATTTAGATAATTGTATTAGAGAGAGTTTTTCTAACTTTTTTAGTATCTATCCTATGTGGCATTCCATTTTCTCCAAATGCATAATAATATCAAGATGTTCTAAGTCATTTTATCATTGAAATGAAAACCAACTTGCCGAACCACATGAGTGGAACCCACTATCCACGTAGCCACAAGGGTCTTCGTATCACAAGTCAACGTGGCTTCCACAGTGATTGTAAGCGCGTGGTGATTTTATTGATTCCAAATCCACCAGCAACAAAGTGGGAACAGATCACAACCTTTAACAACTCAGCAACGGCCAACCCACTTGCAGCTAAGTACAATGATACACGCGCTTTAAAATATTGACACGTGTTGAATTTTGAGCAATTTTTTTTGCAATCTTATCCACAACAAATTACTTTATATATTATTTGTTTTTTTTAAAGAAAAAAATTTAATTACAATTTACAAATCTAAGATATCAATTTTTTTTAAAAAAGCATTAGTGTAAATCTACTTAAATAATTACTATGATTTTGATATAATTTAATAAATAATCATATATTTTGTGTAGACTTAACCATGATTTCTTGGTTGTGGTATAGGGATAAGGAGGCACACCACTTTACCAACATAGCTCGTATTCAAAAATTGAATTAAATTTATTTATCATTTTCCGTTCGTTTTTTTTTCTACAACAGAACGGTATTATACTAATATCTCATATTATTAATATATATATATAAGAAAATTTCTCTGTGGCATTGATTATCAATGTGTTGTATGTGGGTCATTATATTCAATTGTTTTTGACACAATCTATATGCATCTGTTAGTGCTTATATATATATATATATATATATATAGAATTATACTTGTTCTCGGTAGATCCCAACTCCCATATAATTGACCGCTTTAAGAAAATTATAATGAATTTGTTTTAAATATATTATGATAGAATTATTGAGACTTATCAAGATTAGACAATTATGTGTAGTTCGGGTATCTATTCCTACAAACTGGATACACATTCTTTTAATGTGTGGAAATATAATGAAAATAATTAATAAATCTAGATGCTAATTACGACACATGAGTGATGAAAGATTCAAATTTCACTATACGTATTTTACAAATATACGTGGAGAGTTTTTTTCTTCTGATTTTTAGAAATGTTTATCTCTCGTTATAAGAGTAGATATCTGAACCGTACTTATATGATATATCGTTTAATCTTGACGGATCCCGTAACGGTATTTGTAATACTTCCAAAAAATAAAATAATGAAATAATACATGTAAGCGATTGAAGAAAAGAGTCTTTAATGTTTGGTTTCTTCTTCAAAGAGAAAAGAGAATCCAATTGCCTCCTTCACTTGCAGTTGTCCATCTCTCTCTCTCCATTCAATAAACAAACAAATCAATCAAAGCCTCCAATTTTCTCTCTCAAAATCTCAATCTCTGTTTCTGTTTCCATGGTCGATTGATCTTCTATCTATCTATTCACTGTTTGTTGGTTTGTCTCCTTCTTAAAACGATGTCGTTTACAGCCGCAACGAGAAGCAGAGAGTTATAGTTTAGAAACGACATCCGCAACGAGAAGCAGAGAGTTATAGTTTAGAGTTAGAGTTAGAGTTAGAATTAGAATCGGAATACAAACTGTTTTAAGTTAAAATAGAGAGAGAAATGCGAACACTTTGCGACGTCTGCGAGAGCGCCGCTGCGATTGTCTTCTGCGCCGCCGACGAGGCCTCTCTCTGCCGCTCCTGCGACGAGAAGGTAAAAAAAAATTAAAAATTTGTTGGATTTTTAATTGATTTTTAAGCTTTTAATTGCATGTCAATTACGACTGGATCTAAAAAGGGCCAGTCATCGAGAAAACAGTTGATTGATTTTGTTTTCTTCTTTTGTCGCATAAAACAGTTTTTTTTTTCTGTACTTGTTGTCTGTGTAGAGTATAATTGGGTTATATTTATAAAATTGTCAATTTTGAGCCAGAAATGACCAAACATGAAAACAAGTGCTTGGCAGGAGAGAAAATAAGTGGGAAAAAAAAGTAGGGAGTAAAAGAAAACATGTTAAAATTCATATAAAAATGTTGTCCTTTACTTGTTGGATTTTAATTGTATCCAAAAAATTTGTGGATTCTATAGACTTGATAAAAAGCTAAACTTTATTTTTCTATAAATTAGAGACATGACTTCAGGCATTATTATAGAGTACATTTGTTGTGGCTGTTGTTGGCAAGCCAAATTATCACGGGAGTACAACATTTCACGCATTATTTTTCCCCAAATCGTGCTAGGCTTACAATTTATGCTGATTGTGATCGCTATGTGTAAAAATAAAGCAGTCGTGTAATCGTGTTTATGTTGAAGTTCTTGTTGATGTTCTCTTGGTTGGTAATTGATGAAGTTTTGATAGCAGGATGTTAGCCAATTTTGTGAATTTTGAGTTTTTTTCAGGTTCATATGTGCAACAAGCTCGCGAGTAGACATGTAAGAGTTGGGCTTGCTAGCCCCAGCGATGTCCCGCGTTGTGACATATGTGAAAGTGCTCCTGGTATGTAGGGTTTTAATAATTTATGATTTTGTGAGAAATTCTTCTTTTATTTTTCGGGTTTTTGCACGAGGGGGTTTGAAGTTTGTTTCTTCGCTTGGACATGTGTATGTAGCTTTCTTTTACTGTGAGATAGACGGTAGTTCCCTCTGCTTGCAATGCGATATGACTGTACATGTTGGTGGTAAAAGAACACATGGGAGATATCTCCTATTGAGGCAGAGAGTTGAGGTTTGTGTCTCTATACTGAAGAGGTTTTCTTTGCTTGTTTTGTGAAATTGCCTCCTGAAGTCATTTTTTTCCGTTGGTCCATTTTTTGTAGTTTCCAGGGGATAAGCCTGGCCGTTTGGATGAATTAGCATTGCAAACTATTGATCCGAATAAAGTAAGGAGGGAACAGACTCAACCACTTAAGATCACTGCAAGAGAGAATCAGCAAAATCAAAGAGTCTCTCCTCTCTCGATGATGGATGCTAGCGCTGATGGTGATGGCAAGGTGAACAGTAAATCAATTGATCTTAATGCTAGACCCCAACATGGCCCAGGTTTATCGAACCAGGTATTTACATCTCTGACTCTTCTCCGTTCTTTGGTTCTCTTGTATATTTGCTTCCAAAACTTTATGGTTAGACTTTTGTAAGAACGTATCGGTACTTTATTTGGATAATGATTGTAACTACTTTTATGTTCAAGGGACAGGGTATGGATGGTCTAAGCGGCAGTAATCACGAGTCTGCTGGAGTTGTTCCTGTTGGATCCTTCGAAAGAGAGCCTGAAAAATGAACAAGGTATAATACGATACTCTCTAGATCCTAGTTTAAATGTACATTTGCTCTCTGTACCATTATGGTCATGAAGCTCTTTTGTATTCTATGGTTTATGGGCATACCTTTCTTTTGCTTTTACCGTTCAAAATTGTCGTGACTGTGTAACTATCTTATTCAGGTTAAATGTAGCGTATGATATGGTTACTTATGCAACAGTAGCGCTCCTCACCTTATAGTTTGGCTTTTTCGTTTTGTCCGCATAAATTAACACGTATAGAATAAGTCTTAAAACCCATTTTACATAACATTATAACCTCTTGACTAGAATAAAGGTTGAACAAGACTAATGTATCTTAATATACGGCTGGAGTTTGGCTCTGGCCTTGGTGCCGGACTTTTGATGTCTTTGGGTGGGCTTTTATTATGTCCTGCCAGAACCACGATGCATGTAAATTCAGTTATAACTTTTATGTTTAGTTTAGTAAAACCATATCAATTGAGAAGCAGTAGAATTCGGTTGATAATGTTCTAAGATGAGTTTTGACATTGGTTTATTAAGTTTCACCAAAGTGAGTTAGTTTTGGTATTTGAATTGCTGTGGAGCTATTATATATCATGTCTACTATCGTTTTTCAACATTTTGATGACATGAGTGTGTTAGTTTCCTGTGAAACCGTAGTAATGTTCAGGCAGACTTATGCTATGTTTAGGATTGCTTTTACTTGGGAAATAATCACTTATTTCTCAAGTTTTGAGCAAATTAGTGTTTGGTAACTTCTGAAAAGCAGCTTGTTTTACAATTTGCTCTTCCAATAAGCATCTTTTGAGAAGTTGCTTGGGGGTTGCTTTTTGAAGCAAAAGCTAGCTTATTGTTTATGCAATGTCTAGAATACCTTCACAATTTTAGTAAAAGACAATATTACCTTTATATTTAATAATAATATAAAACAAAAACTAAAAAGTAAAAGTATCAAAATAAAAGTAAAAAAATAGATCGGAATGGTGGTGGCCATCGCTGGAAGTTGATGCTGGAGGAGGACCGGCATTCACCGACGACGTCTCCGGCAGAATCCACAGCGAGAAATGATCTGAGATCTAACGACGTCGACTAAAACAGCAGCGAAGGAAGAGCGTGAGAAGGTTCTGGCCGCATCGATGATGGTGTTACTGCTGGTTCTACCGTTGTCGTCGTCGTCGCACCGATCTACCACCGTCGTTGTCGCACAGATCCGCCGTACGAGCTTGAGGTGGACAGGTTCGCCGTCGTCACACAGATCCACCAAACGAGCAGAGCTTGAAGTGGAACAGATCCACCATACAAGCTTCAGGTGGACAACGCCTGACGCCGTCGCTAGAGGAGGTCGAAACGCTTGACGACGCCGACGTCGACGTCAACCTTTGAAGTTTAGGTTTTTCAATTTTATTTTAATTTTTTAATATTTATTATAATTATATTTCTTTTTAAAAAATATTATAATTATATTCTATATTTACTATATTTAATTTTTAAATATACAATTACTATACCAATTGATTGATGTATATTTTTGTCATTTCATCAAATACATTTTCCACCATTTCAAAAGCAAAGCAATTTTAAAATTTAGATTACCAAACACCTGTCCACTTTGTTTTCAAGCAAATTATTTCTTAATTTAAGCTATAAGCGGATTAGTTTTTAAGTAAAGCAGTCTCATACATAGCCTTAGTGTAAGTCAAGCCTTCTCCAAAGGAAATTGATTGTTTGCAAATTCTGAGAGGCAACTAGTTGGAGTTATTATAGATCATAAGACAAACGGTAACATTGATCATAAATCAGAATAGTATATTTCATGAGAGGTCTTCTTATAAAAGCCCGCCAAAATTCTATCTTGAGCTCAAAACGAAGAGTAGCTTGGGCAAGTATTGCTCAACTTGCAGGGGTAATTGTATTGCTACATATGGTTCGTTTATAGTTCTGAACTGAGAAAAAAAGGGAACATTTTTCTGATTCTTCAACTTTTCTCATAGTTTCTTCCGTTAATAATGTATATAGATTCCAGGAGCATTTCTATTCTACAAATGACTATTATTTCCGAATAAGTTTTCCCTTATATTGAAAACATTTCTGTCTTGTTCGATAACACCAACGCTTTCCTTATATTTTGTGGCTGCAGATGTTTCCGGAGACAATTATTCCACGCTCGAGGGTCTTGATGAAATCAATGGCTCGAAAGCTTGTGTGTTTAGAAATTACCGCCAGTTTCCGTTAGTTAGAATCTGCTGCCTATTTACCATTCCTTGTGTAAAGATGGATAGATGAAAGAGAATTTGTAACCTGTGTACCAAATGTAATGAGAGCTAACATTCCTCTGATACACTGAATATACTCTGTATCAAAAGTAATTCCAATAAATTTGATGGTAACGATTGGAAAGACAGTTGCGATGAGGCAGCTTCTCCAGTTTCTGGGATCATGAGAATGAGCATTAATGTTTCTTAACCCGGAATTATGCTCGAGATCAATCTTCGATCGATTCTTCTGTCATCAGGTCATGTAAACTTGTGATTTTTTACATACACAACAAATGGTGGAATGGAGCTTGAACTCAGAAGTGTTGAAAGTGTGATAGTATGTTGGATGAACCTTAATTTTATATCATTCAGTGTTTACTTGGAAATCATTTTTACTCATATTGTCTTGTGGATTATTTCATCACATTAATGAAAATTTTAGGAGAGATTTGTGACAAATCTTATTTAATTTGATTCTTGAGGGAAGCATTTAAACATCCTAACACAACCATTTGTTAAAACATGTATCATAATTCATAGCAAACCATGTCAAAGTAATTGAAAGCATCTGATCTTTTTGGATTCATCATCATTCTCGTGTTGTTTTTATCTTTAAAATTATGATAGTACAACTTACCTCTTACAGCAGTAGCCAGTCGGTAACGAGATTCGATCCTAAGACCTCTTACAATAGTCGTTAATGAAATTCGATCCTAAGACCTCTTACA
Source organism: Dipteronia sinensis (assembly GCA_033220585.1). NCBI lineage: Eukaryota > Viridiplantae > Streptophyta > Magnoliopsida > Sapindales > Sapindaceae > Dipteronia > Dipteronia sinensis. The sequence continues at coordinate 4,253,111 of CM065643.1, forward strand.
CTAGTCGTTAACGAAATTCGATCCTCAGACCTAGGCATCTACATAATGCATGATTAGGAGTTTAGTCTTTGTACTCTAGGCTGATTTTTAGGGGTTGAAAACAAGTTTAATTAAGCAGTTTAAGTAAATGATGATGCAGATACAAGTAGACATTAATAATTGATTTCATCACACATAAGTACACAACTAACTAATCTCATGATCAATAAGTTTATTAAGTGGCTAAAAATACATGTAAAATCATGAACAAAAATAGTCTCAATTCATGGCTATAAAAAGCATTAACATGCCACAGAGTAATTTAAGTCTTGGATTTTATTTCTTCTTCTCATCTGTAGCTTCGGTGCAACGGACAACTTAGTACACATAGCCCTTAACAAACATACCCTTCTTGGCCTCCTCGGACTCACCCTCACCGGTGTACTTACCAAGCTGAGCAAGAGAGTTGGCTGTGGCACGGATGAGCAGTGCCTCCTGAGCTGCCTTGACATTCTCAGGCCTGCCTCCCCATGTCTTCAGGCAAGTATTTTGGAGAGCTCTAGCATAAGAGAACGACACGTGCCACGGGTTAGGACCTTGGTTCATTGCGTTCAAGTTCAAGGTTGCCTCAACTTCAGATTGCCCACCAGACAAGAACTGCACAAAAATGATTATAAGTTTGATGATCAAATTATCAATGTGAAGAAACTGAATAAGAAATTGTGAAATTTGATGGTTTTTTGTTGTTGTGACACTTACCATGATTCCGGGGACAGATGGGGGGATTCTCCTTTGGAGAAGCTTGAGGGTGTAGTCGGCAACTTGCTGTGGTGTAGCTCTTTCCTTGCATTCAGCACCGGGAGTGACCATGCTCGGCTTGAGGAGGATACCTTCAAACAGGACATTGTTCTCAGCTAGGTAGAAGAAAACCTCAGCCCAAACCTTCAGTGCAACTTCAAAAGTCCTGTCAATTCCATGTTCACCATCAAGCAAGATTTCTGGCTCCACAATCGGGACCAATCCGTTGTCCTACAAGATTCGAAGAAGCGAAAAATTTGCTCAATCAGAAACACTTCAACAAGGTACACATAAAATGCTTATGATTAAACAATTTTTTTTTTTTTTTTTTATGTAGTTTTCAAGTCATTTACTTGAGAAATGGCAGCGTAGCGAGCAAGACCCCAGGCTGCTTCCTTCACTGCCAAGGCAGATGGACCGTTGGGAATGCTCACAACGGTACGCCTAATCAATCAAATTGAATCAACAACGTCAAAATTTTACATTCGAAAAGGAATCCGATGACATGAGTCAATTAATTCATAAATCTGTTTATGAATTGAAGATATATAATATATACCATTTGGCGAAACGAGCTCCCTGTTGGTAGTAAGCAGCAGTGCGAGAAGCAAGGCCGTCAAGACCTTGGCACCATGATTCATCATTGGAACCAGCAAGGGGCACTAAACCCTGTTGTTTTCATCACCAAAAAACACAACATTAGTTCCATCTAGTCACAAAATTACGCGGTTGTGTGCATTTCAATTTCAAGTAAGCAAAAATTACCTTGTCGACTTTGATACCGGGGACAATGTTCTGCTCAACAAGGACATCAACCATCTTTTTGCCATCAACGGTGGATTGGTAGAGGGTTTCCTCAAATAGGATGGCACCAGAGATGTACTGGCCAAGACCAGGGACGGACACAAGTAGGGTACGGTATGCCTGGCGGTTAGCCTCTGTGTTCTCTAGCCCAATCGAGGCTAGACGTTTTCCACAGGTAGCATTTGACTCATCCATAGCCAATATTCCACGCCCTGGTGAGGCAACTGTTTTCTATACATACCCAACAAAACAAAATCCACACGTATTCAGTCACTCACTCACTCTTTCTTGTAAAATCAAAACTAATTGCTAGTACAAATTAAAATCCTCTTTTTGAAAGACAACTTAATTGCCACATATTTTTCATTGATATATTCAACAGCTTTTGTGCCACCTTTTGTTCATATCTCTGTAATACATTCATGGGTTCATCTTATAAGTTCAAAATTTTAACTCAAACAGACAAAGAGTTCATGCATATATATATTTCTCTCAAGAGTTCTAGTAGTCTTCTTCTTATTATCAATATAGCTCCTGAAATAGCTCAAAAACAAAATTTGAAGTCACATGCAAGCTCTATCACAAATTATTCAAGATGGGTAATTTCATCTGAAAATTACAATATTTTGAATTTTGATATATGGGGTCATGATTAAACATTTGAGAAGTCAATTCATGCATGCATTTGAAGTTTTTTATATAAAAAAAAAAAAACAATGAAACACATACCGCAGTCTTGATAAGCTCATCAGCATAAGAACCAGCACGAATGGTGAGTGAAGATGGTCCATTGGGGAGGCACCTGACCACAGAAGCTGAGGGCTGCCTGAGACTCTGTCCCTTGACCCACTCAGACTTGTCAAGAACTGGAGATGACTTGAGAAGAGAAGCAGAAGCCATTTTTTTTTTTAGTTTCTAAGTGCTTTTGTTAATATGAATGAAGAAAGCAGCTTGGCACACTAGTTCTTTTATATAATATAAAATCTTATCACAACTAGCTATCTTCTGCTTCTGCTTCTTTACCACACATGCATAATTGCATATCACTTGCCACTGTATTTATACTTGTGTTAGTGATGTCTCATTTGAGGCTGTCATGATTCAACCAATCACTAATTGCCATGTGGGTTGATAATTTTGCTTACTTGGCAGCATGCATGGGTGGTTCAAATGGGATGTTTTTTTCTCACCTTTTAAAAAAAATTAATAATAAAAGTAGGGTTTTGTTGAAAATAACCAAAATATTTTTATTTTCTTTCTCCCAAGTGTTGGTAGAATAGACAAATGTGTCAACTTCATTTAGAGTTGTTTTGTTTGGGACTTTGGGAGATGATTCCTTTTGAAAGCAAGTTTGAGGCTGTAATCTTTTCACTCTGATTAATGGCCATGGTTTGATCAGATTTTGGGTGACATGTGGACGGTCGAGAGTCTGCCACGTCAGCTGTGTTTCATTCCCATGTGAAGGCTCCAAGCCTTTGAATTCCACACAGAGGGAGACCCGGTTGTCTAGAGACATATCATCTTCTGCCTCAAATCAAGTTGCATATGATATGAATATTATTCAATGATGTGTGGTTTAGATTTCTCAGTATTCCCCAACCAACAATAGGTTTTTTGTTGTTTTAGTGAGCTTCAAACAATGGTTGTAACTTGAAAGGTTTGTGTGAGGCTATGATGAGCATGTAGAAATTTTCTATACTTGAAAAGATTTCTAACATCGTTTCTAGAAAGATTTTGATGAATTTCAAAGAAAATATAATAAATTTCAAATGAGCATAAGTTTTAAGTTTAAGTACGGAATTTCACATGTTTTTTCTTACGGAAAAAACGTAGAAAGGATCTTAGATTGTCACATTTGGGCATTTGGCAATCAATTTTGTCCCTAGGACAATCGAAGACGGGCAGATCCTACACCTGATAATTAACTCATAATTCTCAAGCTTGAGATTGCAAATGGAGAACTAAAAGAGTTGAAAGGTCAATAGTAAAACTGAAATCCTGAATTGTATATACAAAATACAATATATTATTTTTAATTTCAATGAAACATTCAAATACTTCAATTTCTTTAAGAAACTGCGAACACTACATGCTCTTCGGAGGAGAATTACTTTGTATAGATATTTTTTGAAGAATTTTGATCCAAGGAGAGATCGGCAATGGCACTAACCAAATTATCAAGTGACTCATCGTTCAAGTTCCATTCCCCAGCCCCAGCTGAATATCCAAAAGCTGACGATATCAATTGAGAAGAAGTATCCACAATTGCATTAACAAGCTCATCTTTCTCAGCTGGAACAACCACATCCCAGACCTTGAAGATATCATCAGACAGGGGCTCCATTTCAACTGCTACAAGATCAGAATTGAACCCCGAGTCAAAGACTTCGCTCACTCTCTCATCGTCATTGAAACTTGGCAGAAAAGGATCCATCACAAAAGTTTCTGCAGGATCATCATTATAAAGCAGTTGTGAAACAATCTTCTTATTGATTTGATAACGTTCCTTAATTTTTCCTGACTTTAAGTTGAATGAAACAACTTCGTCATCGTCATTTCTTCCAAGCGACTCAGCAGTTTGTGTCTCTTCACTGAAGGGAAGTATCTCCATGTCAGTTCCTTCAGGAGAACTCTCAATCATAGCAGCAGAATAGGAAAGTGGTTCAGGATGGGAATCAACGATTTCTAGTAAAGCGCCTTTCAGAGCATTCCAGTTACTATCTAAAATTTCAGAATCTTTAATCAGGCAAGAATCAACCCAGGCCAAATCTTCAGGGGAAAGCGCATCTCCAATCTGGCCTTGGCCTGCCTTAACGTTATCTTCCACAGCCATGGCAGCAATTTTAAGGGAAACAATGCTAGTACAATGAAAAAGCAATGTCATGTCATGTATTGTCGAAGTTCATAAAATCTAAAGAGGTGAGCAAATTATAGACATCAATGCAGTTGGTAAGACTTTTGGCCCAAAATTTTAAGAACGTATATTTATATATCAACAATAACGAGGAAATGTTGCAGAACATACAACATAGACTATATATAAATGATAACAATTCTGCTTTCTTTTGTTCAGCTTGTTGCTTATTCACTTGGTACCGAACTATGCTAATGGCTCACATCAGAAAAAGATAGTCTAAGGGCTGGGGGAGTGCCGATAGTGTTCTAGTGGGCGAGTGCCGACAGTGTTCTAGTGGGCGCTAATCGGCAGCCAGTGCCTAGCGCCTAGGCAGTGATGCAGCAGCCGGAATTTTTTTTTTCTGTTGTGTTCCTAAATAAAAAATCAATCAATATTGGGGATGGCAATGGGTCAGGTTCTGTTAAACCCACACCCGCGAAAATTTTCCCCACCCGCACCCGCCTGCAAACCTACCTAGGTAAGGGGGTTCGGGTTCGAGTTCGGGTTTGCACCCGCAGGCTATGGCTGCACCCATACCCACACCCATGAACCCGCAATTTGTCAATTTACTTGTAAATTTCCAATATGTAATATGGTAATTACCTGGTCCTGAACTCACCCACTATTCAAAAACAACGACCACAGTATTTTTTGTCTTGAAAAGAAAGAAAAGCAAAGATACCCAGATGATTAAACCAAGTCAATAGATTACACATTTTCACACTCAATCATCCTAAACAGATCAAAACTGGATTAAAAATGACAAAAATTACGGTCAAAGAAGACCACATTCTGAAGTTAATTATGTAAAAGGGGTGACAGAATCCAAATTCAACTAGATTAGATGTAGAACAGTAATAACAAAAACATGGACAATTGACCCAGAAAACAGAACCTCTTAGAACCTTAAAAAAATCAAATTTAGAACAGCAATAACACCGATCTAATAAAAATGTGTTACATGCAAGATTGAGAATTACAAAAAAAAAAAAAAAAAAAAAAAACAAAAGCACAAGAGATCTAATAAAAAACGGATCCAAGACTTATCCAGATCTATTCATATATATTTATATATATATATATATATAAAAATACACACACTACTAAATTAGTAAATTGTAAACACAATAACTTCAACATAAATCATTAAACACTGAAAAGAGAAGCCTAAACCATGATCGTCGCCGGAATCTGACTCGCCGTGCCACCACCGAACCGATTTATGCGCCTCGTACACAATCTGTTCACCAGAATCTGACGCATCATAAATCATGATGATGTCGCCATTTTTGTTTCTCTTTTCGTTTCGAAGTTGAAGTTGCTTGTGATGTGTGATGAAATTGAAGTTGAAGTTTCAGAAGTTGAAGTAGCTGGTGATGAGTGATGAAGTTGAAGGTCAAGAGAATTGACAAGCGTGAAACACCGAAACGGCAGAGTGAAAAGTGCAGGAAATATGGAAAGGTTTCGGTGTAGTTTTGAGTAAAAAAAACTCAAAGCAACGTAGTATCGCATACAGGCTTTTTAATTCATACAGGTTAGCGGGTTCACCCGTGGATTCTTTTTCCAACCCGCACCTGCACCCACACCCGAACCCGTTGAGTTTTTAATCATACGAATTCACAGGTTCGTTGGTCGTAAATTCACCACCCAAACAAGACCTTACAAGACAGATTCGGGTTGGTGCCCACGGATGCGGGTCAAATTGTCATCCCTAATCAATATGAGTCATATATGACAAAATTCAATCAAAATCGACAAAAACCAATCACAATCCAATCACAAACCTATCGAATTCAAAATCCAATCAAAGCCTAAAACAACTAAAAACCTAATCAACTAAAATACAAAGTCCTAAAGTGGTTGCATTAACTTGAAGCCAAAAATGACACAGTTTTGAAAGGGTTACCGCCTGGGCGGAGTCAACCACTTTGACTCTGCCTAGACGGCCACATAGGCCTAGGGAAGGCTGATTTGGCCTAAATCACGTCGGCCATGGCCACCTAGCGCCTAGAAGGCAGCCTAGACGGTTTTTTCGAACACCAAGTGCCGATAATCATAGTGCACATAATTAGAACAAAAAAATGTATGATTTCTGACCTCTGGCCAGTAACCAAGCACAAACCTTCAACTAATGTTTATATAAAAGAATATGACGACAGATAAATAATACGATATGTCATAAATTTGTACACAGAAAGATGCAGGGCATTCAGGCAATGGCAAGAGAATAATAAACAATCAGTTATACAATTGAATATTTACACATTATGACTTGCTTGACCCAATAAATAGTTACAATCACAAACAATTAACTATTCAAGTCATTTTCCAATATATATCGGTGTTGTACAGCCAGCTGTCGCTGAGGCCAGAGTTGGCGCACCAGGCGATGCACTGGTCCTACGGCCGGAAGCCGGAGTCGTGGAAGGGGAGGCGGAGGAGGAGAATGGCGGTGGTGAGAAGAAGAGGTGGATAGGAAGTTATGGCGGAGATGGTGGTGGAGAGTGCTGGTTTTTTTTCGGAGGGGAGAGGTGGTTTTTATATTTGAAGTGTGTATGGTTCTACTAGTGAGGTTGGTTAGTATTTTTTACTTGGATGTTAGATATGGATTCAGACAGTCTAGTTAACGAGAGTGTTACACTGTTACCTCATATCCTCATAATAGGACTATAATTAGATTCCAACAAGTCAACAACTTACTAACTCGGATAACAACTTACTAACTCAGATAACAACAACTTCTCAAGTCTTTACGCTCATAAACCCAAATCAAGGTCATAAGCCTCACTTGACAAAGCTTCTTACATCTTCAAATTTTAACATCAACAGGATCATAAAAGATTACCCCCTATGCAATGTTATAATCTTTTCTTTCAGATTCATTCCTTTCTTGTACCAATTTCATAACCCAAATTAGGAAACACAAGATACAAATTACAATACAACAAGACCCCATTAATAGCCATTGCTGCACGATGAGGACAAAATGGAAAAGATCAAGTAGGAAACAGCAGTTTAATGAATTTGACAGGGTATGATTTCACTCATTAAAGTTTATATGCTTAGCAGTTCAAGAATGCAACACAAGTTCCAAATGTCTAGATTCAGCACATTCCCAACTCTTCAGGCTACAAAATACAGCTCCATTGCATTTTGACATAGAAAACACATCTCCTAAAAATTTCCTAACAAACCCATCTAAAGTAACATCAAAATTCCTCCATCTGCATGGACTATCATAGGTGCACTTCAAAGATTCTGCGATTTCATTACAAAACCCAAATGAAAAAAATGGTAGGCCTTGCTAGTGCCCTTACCACGAGGTATCTTGGGAACAATAAAAGAGAAAGATACATAATACAATATGGTCATTTGGTATAGATAAAACAAGGAAATTACGAAAACTTAAAATATAAGTTCTCGAGGCATTGGAACCTCACTGAATTCTCAATCAAAAAAGACATTAGCTTACCTACTACAATCCTCCTCATTCACTTCGGTTGGGAAAACTAATGACACTTAAAAAGAACATAGGCAGTGCTACGGGGGTGGCAATATGGGCCATGACTTGGTGACACGACATGACATTTATGGGTTTAAGAATAAATATGTAGGGAAACCCTAAATATTATTTTAATAAATCAACCATAAATACTTTAAATTTTTCCTTCTCTTTTATGGTCTACTTATAATTACTTATCAAAGAATGCAAGTCTTCAAGATCAATTGCCGAAGAAAAGGCATTCTCCATTATTTTAATTAAATAGGTATCCTTATTCATAACCTATATATTAATGGGTTAAATGGATCTTATCGAGTAACCTATTAATTTAATGGACCGTGTTTGGATTTCGACCTATAACACGATAATCTTAACATACCGTGTTCGGGATGAGCAAAAAATTAACCGGCCAAGACACGATAGCCCACATTGCCACCCTGCTACAATGCTAGAACCTATTTAAGTCCAGAATTACAAAAAAATTACAAGGTAAGCCAAGGTTGAATCTAGTCCTACAAAAAATAGTTTTTCGATTTCCTTTTATCCCTAAACAAACAATTTATAGTAGTGACAAATACTAACAACATAAGTGATAAGCCTACCATACCATTCGAAAAAGATTGTGATCAAAAATCATAAACGCTTCCATCCTAAAAACATGAATTTAAAAAAAAAAACAAAAAAAAAAAACAAACATAATCCGTTTCCGGATACAGTTATCCGAACAAATTATCCAGTTGATAATAACGGACCGTATTAAAGGTCACCAGAAATTGGAATTTTCAACTAAGTCAAACATTGTCACAAAGAATTCGATATTCAAAAGACTAAAACTACGTCGGATTGAGGGAAAGCAAGCTAGAGCATGAACAATGAACTGATATTATCTGAAAACAACAACAAAAAGTAAATAAAATTAAAGCAAGCAAAGTATACAAAAATATCTTACCTACTGAGCCCTAATTTTCTGCGATCAGCCGATCAGTGAAACAGAGGTGTCGAGTTTGAATTTGACGAGGAGAGAAAAAAACAGACTTGCAAGTTGGAAATACGTACTACAAATTTCAAGCGAATTCTTTTAAAACGTTGACGTTTAGTCAAGGGAAAGGATATATAGGTCTGATTCTCTGCTCAAGTACCGCGTCACAAGTCAACTTTTATGGGCCTGATAATGTTTAAATAGGCTCTATTGCTTGAATTCGTTTGGGCTCGGCCTGTAACACTGAATTTGGGTCCAAAATAATTCCGCTGCTGGGACTTGAACTCGGGTCTTTTGGGTGAGATCTGAATATCCTTACCAGCTAGACTACAACCGAAGCAGGTAATGGAAATCAGTCATATATTATAAAGGTTAATAGCACCGATGTCCCATGAATTATAAGCGAAATCAGCACGTTGTCCTCTGAACTTTTTTTTTTCTGACATTAAACCCTCTAAACTTTCATTTATTGGCAATAATTGACGGTAGGGAAACGGACGTCTATGGAAAATTACACTTACACAATCTCATTATATGCATAATTACATTAAAACTGGAAAAATATAATAATAACATACCCTTTAACATATTGACTAATGTCCAAAAAAAAATAAAAAATATTAATAATTTAAAAATAATAATAATTAATATAATAATAATAATAATAATAGTAACAGTATTAATAAACTTTTAAAATAATAATTTATATTAATAATAATGATGACGATGATGATATATAACAATAATAATAATAATAATAATGATAATAATAATAATAATATTATTATTAAATTTAAAAATGCTAATACTAATAATAATATTAATAAAATTTTAAAATAATAATATATGAGAAATGCTAAAATTTGTGGATCCTCACTTCCAAACAAGTGGTCGGAGGCTGAAGCACCAACCACCATCACAAACTACGATGGTAACGAGCATGGACGTTTATAGATAAATAAATATATATATATATCATTTTATATAATTTTGTTAATATTTTTTTTTAGTTTATTAATATTATTACTAATGTTGTTATTATTATTATTATTATTAAATAATAATAATAATTATTATATATGTATTATTATTATTATTATCATCATCATTATTATTATATATTATTATTTTTAAAGTTTATTAATATTATTAATAATATTATTATTATTATCATCATCATCGTCGTCGTCGTCATCATCATTATTGATATTTTTTTAACAACAACAACAATAATTATAATAATAAATTAAATAAAATGATTTTTTTTTATCTATTAACGTCTCTGCTTGGGTTACCATCGTAGTATGTGATGGTGGTTGGTGCTTTGCCTCCGAACACTTATTTGGAAGTGGGGATTCATAAAGTTTAGTATTTCTCATATATTATTTTTTTAAAAATTTATTAATAATTTTTTTAATGTAATAATAATAATAATATCATTATTATTATTATTATTATTATACATTATTATTATTGTTATTATTATCATCAACATCATTATTATTATTATTATATATTTTTATTTTAAAATTTATTAATACTATTACTAATATTATTATTATTATTATTTTAAAAAAATATTAATATTATTATTATTTTTTTTGAACATTAGTCAACATGTCAAAGGGTGTGTTTGTGTTATTATTATATTTTTCCAGTTTTTATGCAATTATGTATATAATGAGAGCAGGTAAGTGTAATATTTCCTAGACGTTCGGTTCTCTTTCGTCGGTTATTGCCTATAAATGAAAATTCATGTGGTTTTAAAAAAAAAAAAAGTTCAGAGGGGCAACATATGATTTCACGTATAATTTATGGGGCATTGGTGCTATTAACCCTATATTGTAAAACTATAAACTAAGTTTGAGTTAGATTAGTTATAACTTTTTTTTTCTGCGGAAGTTATCTTATTATGATCTTTCTCTTATGGATATTCATTATAGATATATTTATAGCATAGTAATACACATCAACACATTTTTACTATGTTAATTATTATGATTGATGTTATATTGCTTACATAGTAAAATTGTGATAATGTGTATTAATATATTATAGATATGTTTATAATGTGTGTCCATGAGAGAAAAATTCATAATTATTGACAAGGATTATAGAAAGAAGAACGCTGTCTCTATCAATGTCGAGTATCGATCTTACGTTTCTTTCAAGTGATTGGAAAAATGCGTTACAAGTGAAGCTAACAAAAGGTGGCAATAATGGCACAGAAAGAATCCGGATCATTTACGGTGCCGTAGAACATGAAACCATTTAATATGGTAGTTCTCAAACAGGGGATGGTATCTGTCTATATATTTGCCCTTAAATTTTATGGTAGGTTAGGTGACCTTAAATCAATGTCCCCAACTGCTATTCAAAGTTGTTGGTGCATTGCCCTCCACGTTTGGTTTGAAATTTTTGTTGAGGTCATTTGTTTGATGGACCATCGTCCATCCTTCACTCGGTGATATGCTTTGAAATGCCAAACCCACTTTTATTGTGTAATGTAATATGCATCTCCTATGAATATTATAAATAAATCAGATGATATGATTTAATTGGGTTAAACGTAAACATTAGAATTCAGACCCACCGAAGCATTTCTTCGACACACACACAAAGAGAAATATTTTACTTTTTTTATCCCTGTTGTGATGTGCTACAGTTACTAAGGTTCCTCTTTTTGCCTAGATTGACATGGGATCATGTGAAAAAATGATCAAAAACAAAGAATGATGAAAAGATTGAAACTTTCATTTGATTCCCGGAATGTGAACCATTTTGGGGTTTTACAATTTAAAATGAAATGGCACAAGGAGTACTTCTTGTGCAATGCCTCGAATTCAACAAACTAACAAGCCTCTTCCCTCTTTGTTGTTTTTTTCATCCAAGATGAGAGACATAAAAATTCTGAATTATCTACAACTTGAGCATTCCTAATTTTTGGCTAACTAGGATATGGATTAGCAACAAAAAAAGCAAGAACACCAACAAATGGTGCATTAATATATGTTGTAGGCTCGGATTTCTTGAAATCGACTCGATTATCATCGTAAACATCGTCTTCTCCTGGTCCTCCGACTACAGCTCCGACTAATACATTAGGATTAGGGTTTGTTGAGTTAAAATAAATCGAACCCTCTTTACAAGCGATGAATTGAGGGTGATCCTTAGTCGATGGTAAGGACGAACCACGATGATGAATCCGTTGTGGGTATTTGTCACCGTAACCGACCATATATGATAACCCCATTGGATTATCCCCTAATATGTAATCAACCTGTTTTTTGGCTTGTAAACGGAGAGACTTCGGTGTAACGAAGACATTACCACAATTGACTGATTGTGATGTCTTGGCAAGGTAATTTGCATAAACAAGTAGTAGAAATGAAATTGTTGTGGAATGCTGGAGGTTGCTGCCTCCAGGCTTGTATATTAAGCCACCAGGAGAGTATTCTATGTGTGATGCTGATGATTCTGGTATCAATGTGCACATGAAACTATCAGCAGATGCTTTGTATGATTCCAGTGTGTACCGGTTTCCTTCCAGGACTTCCTGAAACATCACATAGAACATGTGTGTGTCAAAACAGATACAAATTGCTGAATAAATACAGAAATAGATGTATGCGGAGGACTTGAACCCATAACTCCTAGATTAAACCAAGTTCTGATACCATGTCAGTAATCATTAAACCTAAAAGCTTAAGCTATTAGGTAAATGTCCATATATAAAACATTTATAAGAATACGACCGGGCAAGTGTTCTTACCTTGGAGACGAGGACATTTATACCAGCATGCTTGTTGTCCCAACCAAATTCATTAATATTTTCATCAGCACCAAGTGTTTTGCCATTCATTTCTATGTATTTAAGATAATTATCATCTTGTGAGGCTCTTCTCAGCCAAGCTGCTGCCCAAAGCAACTCATCCTGAAAAGAAAAAAAAAAGGTCCCATCAACAATAATAAACTTGCATTCAATTAAATTTGAACAACCAACAAAACTGAGGACCACTTGTTTGTACATGAGGCATTGAAATTCTCTACCGTGCTGACCTCAATACATCTAGTAACATTTGTAATCGTCATTTTATTTTGTTCACTTTCATTATCTTTAAATACAATGTATTATCTTCAATTAGTTTACCACAGCAAAGGATTTGAACTTACTTGATATCCATCAAAGTCGCAGTAAAATGGGCAGGCACCGTCTCTGATATTAGAGTTGTCACTATAAGCTCCTCTGTAGCTGTCTGCAAATTGGAAAACTCTGTCAGCAGTTCTCAGCAATGTCTCTGCATAAGCTGGATCCGATGACCGGAACGCCATGGATGAAGCTGCTAGAGCTGCTGCTGTCTCACCAGCCACATCAGAAGCTGTGTTTGGTGCATCGACAGCATACACAGTCCTGGTAGTGTCCATGTCCTCTGGCCTCTCCCAACAATTGTGATCTATATTTGGGTCACCCACCTGTAAAATTAGCAAATTGGTACTACTATAGTTAATATTAATTTATCAAAAACTTAATTATCAACATAAAGAATAATGATAGAGACAATTTGTAGTCCAATGATGCAATTCACGGATTTTAAAGAAGAAACAAGTGGTCCAAATCATGGATTATGGTACGGAAAAAGATAACAATGGTCCTACTTCTCGTGGGTTCTGCTTGCTAAATCAATACCCTAATGATTTTAAAAAAAAAACTAGAGTATGGCAAAAGAATAATGCTAAACATCCTGAGATATGTGGTATGTGAGATATCAAATAGTGAATGGATATACATTAATGATATTTTATCTCACCTACTAGTATTCACTCACCATTTAACATTTTCAGTACCATATATATTGGATGAAAAATATGAAATTTTAGATAAGATATATAGCATTACTGTTGGCAAAATATTAGCACATTTTGCTAATTAAACTTACTAATTAAAATTACTAATTAATTTTTATCGGGTTGACGACCGTGAGCACACACTTCCAGGTGACTGAGATTTTTGTATTTTTTTTTATAGATAGAAAATTAGTGGGGGCCAAATGGTCAATAAACGATAAACTCTGGACAAAACAAAAGTTCACAGAAAGTCACGGATTAGTTTACTACTCCTGTAGTTTTCCCAAAATGCTCTCGTAGTCTCTACTCTCTATAACCCAAAATTACGAGAAACTATTTATATATTAATTTTACTTAGAATTACAGAAAAATATCAAACCAACAAACTTATTAAAATAGTGTGATTGAATATCAAAATTTATTATATAATTTATAAAGATATCATCATCAAGTCAATTTAGTAACCAAAAAATTATTAAAATAATAAAATTAACGTAACACTAGATGACGTTTATACGGTTTTAAAAATGTAAATCAAAATTATACATAATTCTTATATTTTTATCGTATTAATTCTTGTAAAAAGATAAATATATAAAGTCATTTTTGGACATCATTTAAGTTTTACATTACTAATAAACAATAAGGGTTGAGAGACTTTTTTAGACTTTTTCTATATCGCGGTGAGTAAAGGATTTAGGGAACAAATTTTAAAATTTATTAAACTTTTAATAGAAAAATGTAAATAACAAAAAACATTATGATAAAATTTAAACAAAATTTTAAGTATTTCTTCTTTGAAAAAATAAAAATAAATGAGCATATTAAATAATCAATTTTTATATTGTCAATTCGAACCGATAAAAGATATATCAGTTCTTTATATGTGGGCAATTGAATTTAATTTATTTGACTTAGTTGTATACACTTGTCAAAACATATTTTAAATTCAATGGTCCACTGTATAAAAAAAACTAATATATATATATATCAGTTCGAACTGACAATATAAAGACCGGTTAAACCATATTAATACTGTTTAATTTCGACATTTATTAGCACAATAACCTATTTTTGGTTTCAATTCCTAAAAAAATAAATATAACTGAAATTTAATAAAATTTTAAAGAGAAAGACTAGCGTGGATCAAATAGTCAAAAAACAACCACCTCTAGTCTTAGACAACGTGAAGTCTCACAAATCACAATTAACCACCCACCAATTTGTCACGGATTAGTTCAACCAAGCTCTCAACTTCCCTAAAATGCCCCTACCATAACTCAAATATTTACAAAACCACCACTCTGTCGTCACTTACCTGAACAAAGATCCGGTTGGGCTGAGAAACCGTCTTGAGCAGATAATCTGTGGCCCATCGAACCGCCACCAGAGAATTCCTCAGCTCGCTCGACGGCATTGAGTCGCCGAACTCGATAACGCTCCAGGCCAGGAGTGTTGTCGTGAACGCCATAGGGAAGCCGAACTTGACGTTGTCTCCGGCGTCGTAGTAGCCGCCGGTGAGGTCGGTGTTGTACGGCCAGCCGTCGCTGAGGCCGGAGTTGGCGCGCCAGCCAATGCGCTGGTCTTGTGGCAGGAAGCCGGAACGTTGTCCTTCGAAGAAGAGGATCGATTTGGACAATGCGTCGCGGTAGTCGTGGTTGGAGGAGTCGTGGAAGGGGAGGTGGAGGAGTAGGAGGAGGAGGATGGCGGTGGTGAGAAGAAGAAGCGGAGAGGAAGTCATGGTGGAGGCGGCGGCGGCGGTGGTGGTGGAGAGTGGTTTTTTTTTTTTTTTTTGATTTTGGAGGGGAGAGGTGGTTTTTATACTAGTGAGGTTGGCTGTTAGATATGAAAAATTCAGTTACTTCTCTTGTCTCTTTTTGCTAAAATGTAAAAAAAAAATGGTTTTTAATTTTTATTTTGACATCAATCGGTAAGCAGTTTATCGGAACTCGACGAAATCAAATAGTGTATAACTGTATAAGTATAATTTGGAATATAACTCCAGCTATCGGGAGAAATCTTCCCACAACAAAGGTAAGACTCAAACCTGTATCGTTAAAATGAAAGGGAAATGTATAATTATTTTGATAAGAGTCAATGTTATTAAATTTTAAAATCAGTTAGAAAAATATTGTGTAAAATTTTGAAATAGATCGATTAATATGTTACAAAAATTGTTTTAAGTTTATTTCTTTAATTTTAAATAAAATAAAATTTTAAGTAAATATGGATGGATAAATGTGTGATTTTAACATGAGGTATATTATGAGATGACAGGTAGTAACACGAGGATCGCAGTATTATTAATTTATTATGATCGTGATTATGATTGTTGATGAACACACTGACATAAAAAAAAGTTATATACACAAAGGTCGACATTAAAGAATAATAGTTATCTTTTTCTAGATAAATGCGGACATGTTGAATGATATTATTTACAACCCATCTACAATTAAAGTTTTTACCATTAAAGTTTTTACCACAACATACTAATATTTAAAAGGTATCGTTAATATGTGTCCGAAACAGGTTAAAAACAAATAATTATTATTAAACAAATATTAAACCATGATAAAATTAAAAGAAATAAAGTACCGTCATTATTACATATATCAATAGATCTATATAAATCACGATAAAGTTCAGTAGAGGATCCAAATTCTTAGAGCATCTCCGATTCAAAAGTGTCTTGCATACAAATAATCGTTGATATGACAACAATGTCAAGAGACCTACTTCCTATGTGGCATAAAAATAGAATTGATAGACAATCAATTCAAAATTTGGTCTCTAATGCTTCCGTCTAAAACATCGATTTTTAATGACGTGTCAATTTTTTTTTCCTTTTTTTTTAATTTTATTTCCTTACCAAAAATAGATGAAAAATTAATGTCAGTTTTACATACTTGCTGAGTCAACCGAAAAAATAGATGTGCAATAGATCGTCTGAAAGTAGATGACCATGTTGACAATGTTTTCTTTTTTTTTTTGCCGCGTCAGCTTGATGTTGAATATGCATATAAGAGAAATATTTATTAACAGAATGTCTATTAATCCTACGTGACATCTTTTTTTTTTCACAAACCACTCTTACATTGGAGATGCTCTTTGAGCATCCAATATAAAAATGACTTGCATACCAATAATCGTTGACATAGAAATAATGTCAAGAGACTGACTTTGCTTCCAATGTGACATAAAAATAGATTTGATAAACAATCAACTCAAAATTTGGTCTTCAATGCTTACGTTTAAAATACAAAATTTTGAATGACATGTCCATTTGGTTTTCGTATTTTATTTTTTATTTTATTTCTTTACTAAAAATAGATGAAAAATTAATATCAGTTTTAAATACTTGTTGAGTCAATCGAAAAAATAGTTATGCAACAGACTGTTTGAATGTTGACGGTCATGTTGACAATGTCTAATATATTTTTTTTATCACGTCAGCTTGAGATTGAATATACACGGTTGTATGGAGAAATATTTATTAACATAATGTCTATTAATCCTATATGTCATCTTTTTTACAAATTACTCTTACATCGGAGATACACTTATTGTTTTGCTTCAACAAATGATTAAATACATTACCTTATTTCTTTTTATAGTAATTTTAGCCTATGTCCTAGGTTAAGACCAGCCATATTTAAATTAATATTCCATCTTATCTGAATTTGGGATTAAAAAATAAATATATTTTTGTCGAAAGTGGAGCATGACATTCACAAATTAATACAAACAAAATAAGGAAAATAATAATAAAAAAAATTGATTGAATATGAAATTATAGTGATTGAATATTGAAGCAAAAAGCATGTGTCACGGGGAAGAAAGAGAGGTTGTGTGAAGTGAAGGTTAGGGGAGGTGTACGTGTGATCGCCGACACTGATAAAAACTCACATGCAATCACGAACGAATGTGACTGAGGGCACAAACAATCAAAGACTTGCCCAAAAACTGATGGACAGTGAGCCTCTTTTTGTAGTTGTCTTCCCGAATCGATCAGAATTCTATCGAAAATAAAACCTATTAAAATCAAATATTACATATACATTTCATATATTTATCTTTAAATACGTATTAAAAAGAATTCTTCATACATAATGCCCGATCAGAGTTTGATAGAGAATTGAAACCTATCAAAATCAAATATTATATATACGGGTCATATATTTATTTTTTTAAATACATATTAAAAAGAATTTTTAAGACACATACAGATAAATATATATATACATGATGAGACTTGAACCTCAATATAAACATGGTACGAATATGTATACCCATTCACCTAGTGATGGAATAAGCATTTCGGATACTATTTAATAAAAGAAACAAAAAATGACAAGTGAGTGCCGTGATTAGTGATTACTGACACCGATACTGATTATACTGTGCAGTGTGCACTAGTTTGTTCTTTGTTCTTGGTTCTCAATTTCTCAACAGTGGTCATAGTTGGCACCTGGGCGGTTGATGACTAATTGACTACTCACAACTATAAAATTAGACAAACATGTGTTGTGATTTGCTCTTATATTTAATTTCAATTGCAGTTCCGTAGGACTTCAACGGAACAAGTTACAAGTTACATACAAATGACAATGATACGGTCATTTGATTCATTGATTTTTATTTATAAAGTATCGATTTGTTCATCGATAAATGTACATACCCTTATCCTATAGCCAGATTCAATCCAAATCAAATATATTTTCATGAACTTAATTAATAGGTTTTAACAGACTTATTCTATAGACCCATACTACAATTTGTTATTTTGATAAGCTATTGAACTATAAACCAAGCAATTTATCATTTAATAAATCACATTCCGTTATTTCTGTTAACTTTAATCTTATCAAATCTATTATTACATGAAATTGTTACTTTTATATTGTTAATGTTTAATCTATATAAATTTATTATACGATTCAAATTCACAATCTAATTTATATTAATAAGATCGAGAAATTTATCATCAAATCACCTTTTAACTTCTTTTAAATAATTTATTACTAACATTTAGCAGATAACATTACTAATACCAATATCAGCCATACTTGTAATGTCCAATTTTGCTTTGTAGTAAAGGTTATTCTTTCAGCTCGAAGATACTGTTCTTGTTATAGTCTAATAACATTAGATATTCGAATCTTCACAGGCACGAACACGAACATATGTTCTTAATCCGATAACAACACTTTTGGCACTCAAAGCTGTGAAACTGTGATATTGTAATCAAAGTAGCAGACATTAACATTTATTCTTTGTACTATAACTGAAAACGGGTTGAAACCTCTCAAAATATATATATAAAATTAAACAACCAATCACGGCTCGAGGTGATGCTCTCTGGGAAAGCGTGGTGATCTATATTTAGGAGCTGCTGTGCTCACAGCGTCACAGCAGGGAGATAAGTAAGAAAAAGCACTTATTAATTACTGATATTGCAGTTTGCAAAGCTTATAGTGATTCCAAAAAGCTGAATGTGGGGGGTGATGAATGATGATGATAAAGAGATAATATGGAGATAATATGGAGATAATATATATATTCTTATCCCCTTGTTCAAGGTAAAGCTATTTATTAAAAGTTTAAAACAAGGAGAGGTGGTGCTCGTTCTTTTGTTTTTGTTTTATGGAAAAGTGCTTTCCATAAATTAAAACGAAATTTTAATTTCTGATTATGACGTTATTGAAAAAATATTTTATAATTTCAATGTTTAAATATCAATTTGTTTTTGATCAAACGTTAGAAATCTATTTTCCTTTACAAAAATACAAGCGGCCCCAGACCCAAAGAATGAATGTTCAATAAATTAATAATCCCGTTTAAATAATAAAATCTTTCGGTCCTGACTCGAGTTGTGTACTAAATTAATAACCTTGATAAATGCATAAGATAATAATTGTTTTTGAAATCTTTTAGGTCCCAACGAATATATAAATTAATAATTGATTAAATACATAAAAAATATAACACGTAAAAATTCATAATACATATTAATAAACTTTTAACTTAACAACTTCCTTTCAATTTTTTTTTTAACAACTTCTATTTTCTTAATTCAAATCTTTTTAAAAATATACATCTATAGTCGTTTGTCTTTTCTTTATACTGAAACCGAACTTAATTTGATCCTTAATTTTTTACAAATCATGAATTCATACACCATATTGGTATTTTTTTTTACATTGTGTAGTAAGAAATTATTTAAGATTATTATTGCTTGAAAGACCTATTTTGGAGAAATGTTTGGTAAAAACACTGTTGTCATCTGGATCATGATCATCGGTAGGCGTATTCATTACCCCTTGAATAATTTCTTCATCAGTAGGTGATTCCATCACTATATCATTTTCACAAGGATAATTCAAAAGGTGATCAATATCTATCTCATTTCTATAGTGTAAACCAGAAATAGTTTTACGTAATCCATCGATGCCTTAATCTTCACCAACTTGTGGTTCAGAAGCCATATCAGTGGCATATCTTCATCTGAACGGTTCTTACAATGTCGAAAATAATTTGCAATGGTTGTTGTCTCCATATCAATGTTGGAAGCCGTATTCATAAATTTCATAGCATTCAATATGTTAATTTTTTCGAGATTTGTTGCTCTTACGTCGAAGCCCTCTAAGATGCTAGAGTAGAAACGACGTTAATAATGATTTTTTAGTGTTCGAATAACCCAGCATCACATGATTGAATCTTTGATGTTTTATTAGAAGGCAAGAAAAATAGTTCAACATTTGTCAAACCTTCGATAACCTTTAATGTGTAAGTACTTATTAACTTCTATGTACTTATGTATCTTAGTCGAAAATAATCAAATATATATAATACATGTACAAGTAAGAACATAAAACTTAAAAAATAAATAGTAAAAACATAAAAACTCCTTTTTAAATTAATAAATATTTATTTATCGATAAATTAATAAATTATTCATTTATCGATAAATAAATAACCCCTCTAAAATAATAATTTTCTCCGGTCCCAACAATATTATTTTATAGGGGTTTTACTGTAGTTGTATTATTGGGGTTTAAGAACATCAAATATCATATTTGTCCACTAAATCTTGAAGTGTAGTGAGATCTTTCCCTAGAGTTAAATTATTGACCATACCGGTAGTTGTTGCTGTCACCGGATCCTGATAAATCCCTACCCAATTGGTATCTTATATATATATATATATATATATATATATATATATATATATATATATACAATCATTTTCTCTTAAGTGCGCACTAATATAATTTATATTAGTGCGTTGCATGTGGACCACTGATTATGGAGAAGTTTTGACAAGTGCATACACTTTGAGTCAAAATATGTAAATCTAATGGTCTACATCCAACGCACTGATGAAGTTATATCAGTGCGTATTGACTTGAAAGTTTCTGTATATATATACATATACACACACCGATAAGAGCTTTGTTTCCAAGAATTAAGAAATTTTTTAGGGGAAAATGGCGAAATGGGTGAGGATGAAGATGAGTTTTATCCCCAAATTGAAATGGGGATATGGACGGGGGACCCCTCCCCATCCCCATTTCCCCATTTCCCCTAAACCTTATATATAATACATTAATATATATATATATATATTTAATATTTTTATTCTTTCTATTTTACTAAGTATATATACTTCTTTATAACTTTAAAACATAACCCTAAATCCTATATACTTCTTTCTAATGGATTATGTATTTTTTTTAGTATGCAATTTTTACTTAAACAGGGAAAACGGGGAAGGGGAAACATGGAAAAATGGGGAAAACGCAAATATGGGGATGGGGATGGGGATGGGGGGACCTCCCCCCAAAACTACCCTATCCTCATCCCTATTTTCCCCAAATGGGGAAATGGGGGAGGCAATTGGGGAGGGTTTGGAAAATGAGGATGGGGATGAGGGGACATATATCTATCTTCATTGCCCCAATGGTCATCCCTATTTGTAAAGATTAAAAACGTTTTTTTAATGCTATAAACTATTTTAAAGTTTTTTTTAGTTGTTTGACAAAACTCAAAGCAGTTCTTTTTTATTGTATGAATTGTCTTAATTACTCTTTATAAAAGTCATTTTATGTCTACCTGGAGAAGCCCAAAATTTTGGTTTTTCCAAAAAAACTTTTTTTGATATTTTTTTTAACATGGGAACTGTCTCAACTATTATTTATAAATTTTAGATATTCCACCATACAACTCTCTCATTTAAAATACATTGTCAACACCTTTTTTGTAATTCTCACAACCAAAAACTATTTTTAAAAATACATTGTCAATGCCCTTTTTATAATTTACACAACCAAAAGCCTTTTTGTTAGAAGCTCAACTCATTAGAAGCTAAAATTTACTCTAGAAGCTCTATTTGAAAAGCCATATAGAAACACACTCTAAGTCAGCTTTCTCAATGTCATTATCTTGTGTCAAAAGAATCTTTTGATATAGGCCCAGTTTGGCATTGTTGTGCTATGGGGGAAATTGCTTTTAGATCTGCTGTGGGGGGATTGCTTTTGGAATTGCTGTGAGAAGAATCAACTGAGTGTTTGGTAAACTGATTTTCGAAAGTGTTGTGAGAACCAAAAGCAATTTCAATGTGTTTGGTAAACTATAAATAAAATGTGTTGTGACTGTGTAAAATTACTAAAATGACACTATTGTAATGAAACTTGTTCTTATCCACTATAATTCTTTGATGAGCTTCTACAATTTTACTTGTCCTTACCTGCTAATATGGTTCATGCTACTATTACCAGATAATTGACATACAATTTTGGAATAAAATGGATCATGCTACTATTACCAGATATTTGACATACAATTTCGGAATAATATGGCTCATGCTAATATTGCCAGATATTTAACACTATTTGAAAATTAAACCAAACAGGCGCACATGCAATATATTTTTAGTTTTTTTTTCTAACGAATACAAATATATTTTTTTCATGTAAGTTGCTTATATAGTTGATTTACTGATTCACTTTGCTTGCATAGATGTTTCACTGATTCACTGATTCACGTCGCTTGGACGTTGGATTGAGAATGATTTTGGTAAATGTCATGAAAGGCTAATGACAAAATAAGAAATTTTGGTAAAAATTCATTAAAAAACACTGTAGCGCGTTTCCAAAAGTAGAAACTGATTTCCAAAAACATGTATATGTAACTTCTCAAAAACTCAGTTGTGAGAAACTAAAAGTGGCCAAAAGCACTTCCCCTCAATTTTACCAAATACCCTATCATTGGTCCAGAATCACTTTTGGCCTCAAAAACAATTGGTGAAGCAATGCCAAACTAGGCCATAGTCTTGTGAACCAAAATAAGAACACACCAATTTTATAGTACACAAAACTTCTGGTTAAATTTATAATCCATATTACAAATATAAGGTCTCACTTCATAGATCATTATTACCACTATAATTAATTTAAATAAGGGTAGTGCCCTTAACAAATGTATAATTACTATGAAAAGAAACTAGTTATTACATAAATACATTTATTACATAGATTGAATCAAAAAGAACAATACAAACTTTTCTTTTCAGGCTATTAACTTGTGCCCCAGCACAGGTTAACACTACCATTTAAATAGTTAGACCCCGACAATAGTGTTTTTGAGAGAATATTTATTAAAATAATTATCAAGTAAAATATTTAACAATAAAATCTTTAATACATCTCGATGAATATATATTTATCCACTAATTTTATGTCAAATGATATGATTCTAGTGGTGGAATTAATACATACACATCGAATTAATATTTTCTCATAATTGCATATGTTTTTTTATTTTTTTATTTAGCTTTTTTAAAAACAATATTCTGCTTTATCATAAAAAAATTTGAAGCTTCTGACTGTAAGGATTGATGTTAGGCAGCAACTTGATGAGAAAGCACTTTTTTTTTGGGGAGCTGTAAGTGAGAGAAATTTATTACAAACATTAAAAAGCACTTTGGATGGATTTTTTTTGTGAGGGGTGGATGCTACTTTGCCTTATTTTCAAGTAATATATGATCCCATTTCTTCCAACTGTTTTCACTTTTCTACTACCATTTTGTTCTTTTTGTTTATTTTCTCCAAAACTGTTTTGATTAAACTACTTTAAATTGATCATGTTTAGTAGGTTTTTTTTATCATTTTAATAGTGTGTATTGGATTCATATAGTTGATGGTATTTGGTATACTTGAACAATTTGTTATCTTTAAATGAGTTGATATTTCAAATTTCAAAGTGTTAAGAATAGAAGTTTTAAAATCTAAAGTTTAACTCCTCTCCGTTTTTACCTATAATTTTTATGTTTTTCGGTTGATGTTAGTTGAGAAATGTATAAAATTAACCGACCCTAAGTGACACTAACCTATGCTAATCGACAATAACTTTTTTTTTGAGACAACATATTTATTAATTCAGGTATTTTTTTTTGAAAGCTTTCGTCATTGGTAGGATTTGAGTTGCTGGCCTGAGAGTCATTTGCTTAAGCCCCAAGCTCGTCCATCTACCAGATGAGCTACGCCCCTGTTGGCTCGACAATAACTGAGATCTATAATTTTATTTGTTTTTACATGTAATTTTTATAATTTCTAGTTGATTTTCATTGAGATATGTATAAATTTGACATGGTTTTGAAGTATTGTAAACAATAACCTAATGTTAAACGATTCTAATCGATGCTAGTTGAGATCTATATTATTTCAGTTTTTTACTTGTAATTTTTATAATTTTTAGTTGATTTTGGTTAAAAAAAATTGTACGAAGTTGACATATTAACTATCTTTGTTAGACGACAATAACTAACGCTAACCGAAAATATTTATAGCTTGAACACAACATTAAAATGCTTAGTGGGCTTTAGTGGGCCTTGAAAATCAACAACACTGGGCTTCATCATAGCTTTGCAGGCCCGTTATATCACAATAAACCGGATCCGATCTCACCCGTACATTACAAGCGCGACTTGATCAACGGCTGACTGCTCCTCGTCGTCATCATCTAGCAAAATTAAATACAATCGCTGCCGATTCCTCAGTTTTTGTCCGTACAAGCAATCATTTCTCTCTATCTCTCTCTCGCATCTTGATTCTCATTCCTCGCAGACATATACACACACATACTTGAACAAATTGAGCTCCAATCTCTTCAGGTTCGTCTCCTAATCTGATGTAATTTTGTTCGTACTTTTAAGTCGATGCTTTTTATTTTATTTGTTTTTTTTATCTGTTAGGGTTAGCGCTCGAATCGTGTTGTTAGTTTTGACCTGATTGTAGCTTATTTTGAGCATGCGTACATATGCGTGTATATGTCTATATATGTATTTGTATATTTATATTTGTGAGTTTTGATCAACGGTGTTGTTTCTGTGTTTTCCAGTTTTGGCTGATATTGATAACCAGGGTTTCGTGCGGTGGTGGTGTCAGTTTTGATTTGATTGTTGAAATAAGTAGTTTTATTACACGAATTGTGTTTGTTTCGAATGTTGTAAGAATACCATGTTTTTAGAGATTTATTTTGGGTTAAATTATAGAATTGTATCCCCTACGAATTCTTTTGTTTGACTTTGTTTTTTCTAGCGAAATTAAATTAAAATTTAGTTTGAATTACTTGGGTTGTAGCTCTGTTACGATGTATCTTCGTTGCCAGGGCAGCATGATTTTGGGAGTGTAGTCTAATTAAAGTTGATGCGTGAGGAAAATATAAAAGGAATAGACGATGATAGGCGAAAGATGGGGACACATGGGTGGATAAAATTTTATACTTTATACCCTGAGTACCAAACTACCAAAGAGATTTCAAGACAGATCGAGCTAAAGCCGGGATATGAATGTTATTACTTATTATATGTCTTCATGATTTTGTAATGTCGGGGTATGTTTGTATAGTTGGACATATCTTAACCTTGCTTTTTATAACATTATAACTGTATAAAATTAACTATTTTTCTCTCCAACTATCCGGATGGCCATATAGCTGGTTTTTGGTTTTCCATTTTTTATTTCTGAAATATTTCAAATATGTTTTTCAAGGACACCATGGCATGTTTGTTACGGTTGTTGATCTCCTATCGCCTAGGGTGAATCATAGGTGACTCACGTTTGTTTGTATGTCTCTTATTATAACAGACCTTCCTGACTTTTGCTGATCCTCCGACTGTTCTGATATTTGTGGGAGAAAATATCTGCATACAATTGATATCCACAGTCCAATGGTTTCAAACTTTCAATATTTCTCCCCTGCTTACTGTTTATATGACCCAACCATTTCTGGTGTAATATCTGGTCAAAAAGTTGGAGTTAGTGTCACCTATGTTCGATGATTTAAAAAGCGTGAGGGGATTCGAGGTGTTTTATACTAGTGAAGCGAGGTGAGGCGAGGCGAGGCGGCCATCTCGATTTAGAAATATTAAATAATGCAAAACAATTAAAATAATTCTAATTTTGTGAGATTTGGGCAGGTTTGTTGTTCCGGTATTTTTTCTAGGCAGAGGTGTTTTCCTATTTTTTTGGAGTTTGAGTGGGCTGGTAGGGTTTTCAAATATTAATTATAACTTAGACAACCTTAAAATGGTGAGTTTTGATAAAATAAAATAAAAAGCCTTGATTCAAGACTCACCGTTTCACTGCCCAAAACCAAATTGATATGTCACCAAAATTCACCGCCTCAAGGCCAACCACCTCGTTGCCCCAAGTCGGGGTCATTTAAAACCAGCCTTGAGCCTCCAGCCTCAAGGGCCAAGGCGGTGAAGGTCTGAGGCGTGCCACAAGGCTGCCGCCGTGACCAATTCTTAAAACATTGCCTATATTTTGTTCTCTACCTTTTTGTTATATTCAGGAAGAAGATTGTTTCAAAGTGATGCTTGAATTTAATGTGAAGGATGTTTTATGGAGGTGGTGCTGAATGCAGTGATGTGTATTTGGTGCTTGCTGAAATGTTGTGTTCTTTTACTTTCGGGATTTGGTGTTTTCTATATGGAGGGTATGGTAAGAGGTTTGGTTTGTACTCATGGATGATGATGGGTGTGTATGGTTGTGATGTGGACAGGGAGGAGGCAACAGCCATTGTGGTGTTAGTGGTGGTGAATTTTTTGCAAATCAGTTGTGGTAGGTGTTGATAGGTATTAGTCTGAACATGAGTTCAATCAGCAGGAGCCGAAGCAGGAGCAGGAGCCGGAGCCCACTGGATCGAAAGATCCGGTCTGACCGCTTCTCCTATCGTGATGCACCCTACAAGAGAGGAGGGTCACATCGGGGTTACAGGTTTTCTGATTTTTTGATCATATATTTATTTATTCTTTCTCCGCTTGAATTGGCCTGGGAAGGTGGGGAGGTGGGTAAAGAAAATTGTTAACATGGAGGATGCTCTTTAATTGTGTCGTCCATGATTCAGAGTTAGGTTTTCTAATTTCTGCTTTGGATGTGCACCTGCTGATTGCTTGATTGACAATTGTTTTAAACTGTTAACAATATATTGTGCATTACCAGTTTCATTGGTGTGTGATTCATATGATTAGTATTGGTTATAGAGATTCTTTTTCTCCTCATCACCCATCCCCAATGTTCTCCCATACCAAAACTATAACTATAACTTAATATTTGCCTCTTCTTTCTTGTTTCTTAAAAGATTATAGTGTGGCAAGCAAGTATATATGTTGGATTCTTTAAATTTGCATTATTGTCTGCTCAATGTTGAACATATTTTGATTTTGTTGCCAGCCAAAGCAATCTCTGCAAGAACTGCAAAAGGCCAGGTCATTTTGCTAGAGAGTGCCCCAATGTGGCGATTTGTCACAATTGTGGCCTTCCTGGGTAAGGAATCTCTTCCATTCCATCTGGAAAAGCTATAACTTTATACTTCATCACTTGCATGTACTGAACATCTGACTTTATTCACCAAACAGTTAGTTGCATTAGGTGGTCTATTATGGTATGCACATTAGTTTCTGATCTATCGTGCTATATCTTGTGTAAAGAGTACAAAATCGTCCTCTCCGAATCTTAGGATGTGTATTGTGTGCTTAACCTGGCAGTTGTATATTTAAAAACATGCTTCCTTGCATTGTTTGGAATTGAGATCTATTGGATAAGTTAGGTATGGATATGCATGCTATAGTTGCCTAGCTTTGGTAAGACTGGTTTTTCCAGAGAAAAATTTATATTGTTGAAGGCCTTTCTTTTAACCAATTATTTTTAAACTTGCCTTAACAAATGGAACAATACGTCCTCTATTTCTCATTCATCTTAACAGTAGATGTTGCCACCACCAAAATTACCACAGGCATTAAATTATTTGGATGTGATATACCTTACAACTTAATGCTGTCTTGTCTATGACTCTATGCCTCTACCTTCTTCAGTATTTTGGAATTCTTGTTACTTTGCCTCCCCCATCCATATTTTTCTTGATGTCTTTGGACCTTCAGTGGTCACTTTGACCATTTTAAATCATCTATTTCACTATTTTTTTTTCTCTTTCCTCGCACTGAAGTCTGAACCATGACCATTACATTCTATTGCTGCTTTTTGTTCCTGCAGCACCAATAGCACTAGCTTTTCTTCTTCACCATATTTTCTTCCTCTACTACACCAGTATCTGCACTTATTAGCTTAAAAGTTAAGTTTTTTTCAATGCCGCCTCAACTGTTAGCAGCCAATGACATCATAATGGAAGTTGACATATGAAATTTTAGAGAGAGGAGATCTTTATAGTTTTTTATTACTGCAATTTCATAGTTTTGGACTTCTATGACATTTCTTCTCCTAGAACATGGACTCTCTTATGACTAAAGAATCCTCAGGACTAGAAGCTTGCAGCATCCGGAGTGGCCCTGGGGGAATTCTTGTTGCAATAATTTCTCAATTATGATATTTCAGTATTTTAATGATGAGATGGAACCAACCTTACTCTAAAATTGGCATTCTTCAGGATTTTATTCTCCTAAAGTTAATGGCTAGCTATTGATGTATTTGTTATAATTTTGCCTGAAATATTTGAGCAGGCACATTGCTTCAGAGTGCACCACAAAGGCATTATGCTGGAACTGTCGGGAACCAGGTCACATGGCTGGCAATTGTCCCAACGAGGGAATCTGCCACACCTGCGGCAAGGGTGGACATCGTGCTAGAGACTGCACAGCTCCCCCACTGCCACCAGGGGACTTGAGACTCTGCAATAACTGCTATAAGCAAGGTCATTTTGCTGCTGACTGCACTAATGATAAGGCATGCAACAATTGTAGGAAGACAGGCCACTTAGCACGTGATTGTCCTAATGAGCCCATATGCAATATGTGCAACGTATCTGGGCACGTGGCTAGACAATGTCCAAAAGGCAATGTTCTTGGAGACCACCACCGGGGGGGTGCCAGTGTTCGTGGTGGCGGTGGCGGTGGCGGTGGGTATCGAGACATTGTATGTAGGAACTGCCAGCAGCTGGGTCACATGAGCAGGGATTGCATGGGGCCCTTGATGATCTGTCACAACTGTGGGGGGCGAGGACACTTGGCATATGAGTGCCCTTCGGGGAGGTTTATGGACCGTTATTCCCGGAGGTACTGATATATGACCGACTGTGTTGGCTAGCAATTTATGTTAGTTATTTATCTCTCATTACAGCTTGTTCAGATTAGATTTTTGGAGTTATTTTAAATTTTTTATGCGTTAGGAGTGCTGTTGTTGATGTGGAGCATTTATTTTGTTGTAGAACTTATAGTTGTTTTGCTGGTTTTAGGAATAAATTATAAATCCATACTATTTTTTGAGATGCCTGTAATAGCTAATTTGTGAAGTTTGATTGAATTATTCGATGTCCTGCTTCTCCTCGTGTTTAGAATCGTATTGTTGTGCAAATTCATTTCCCTTTCCTTCGGTGGAGAGGTTAGTTCTGATTACTTTCTTTTCGAAGACATCCTTCTGATTTCTCCCTGTGTTTAGAATCGCATTGTTGTGTTTCCCTTCCCTTCAGTAGAGAGGTTAGTTCTGATTGCCGTCTTTTCGGAGACATCCTTCTGACAAAATTGAATCGATACAGATTGATCAAAGTATAATGTTCTTGTTTCTGCACAGTTTTTCCTCTTTCAAGACTTTCACCATGTTATGGTGGTTATTGAAATGTTGGAACAAATTGATCTTCTATTTCATGATATTTATTATATTGTTAGTTTTATAATTTATAAAAGTGATGATATTTTAAGGACTTCTTTTATTTATTTGACTTTGTGTTATAAAAAAAATGTTCGGCAAATCTTTCAAAAGCTAAATATCAAATAATTCAACCAAATTTGGTTGCTGTGTAGTTGTTTGGTTAATGGATTATTACTTTTGTTTTATTGTCAAATGATATAGAAAAATAAATGATTTCTTTTTGTTTCATAATAACAATCCCAAAAGTATGAGCCTTCTCATATCCAAACCCCTGGACATATAACAATTTAGGTACCCAAGTTGCATGATATTGGGTAACTCTGACTAAATTGTGTACATGATAGTTTTCTACCAACAGGAATAGGATATTTTTGTCATAATCATTGGGTGCAACAGAGACAATTGATGCCACAATCCACAGATTTTGTAAAAAGTCAATCAAAATCATTTTCTCATATATACTAAAAATGATTGGAGTGCCTGTCCACATTACTTTTAAAGTTAGGCCCAGTTTGAGGATGCTCCCTGAACTGTTTTTGGGGCCAAAAGTGATTCCGGATTGGGCTTTCCAGTGTTGGGTAAAATTTCAGGGAAGTGTTTTTGGTCACTTTTGGCTTTCCCAACAGAAGTTTTGAGAATCCATTTTTTTTTTAGCTTTTAGAAAACAGTTTCCTGGGGATGCAGTAATGAAAACGCGGAGGAGCTCAAAGATTAATGATTTTTACTAAACTTCCTATTTTATCCTTTGTCTTTTATAAAATTTACTAAAATAACAAAACCCTATTTTTACTAAACTTCCTATTTTATCATTTGTCCTTTCATGAAACCAAAAACATATTATAAATTAAATAAATAATTTGTTTTATGGTCAAACAAAAATAAAACAAATTATTTATTTAATTTATAACATGTTTATGCTCACACAAAAATAAAACAAATTATTTATTTTCAAAACATCTTCAATATTCATTTGTGTCCTTTCTAGTAATTTTTTACACAGTCACAACACTTTTTATTTACGGTTCTTACAACACTTTTAAAAATTAGTTTACCAAACACTCAAATGATTCTTTCCACAACAAATCCAAAAGCAAATCCTCCTGCAACACAACAATACCAAACTAAGTTTTAAGCCCAATTTGACATTGCTTCCCCATTTGCTTTTTGGGTCAAAAGTGATTCCGGACCTATGACATGGTGTTTGGTAAAATTTTGGTTCTCATAGCGCTTTTAAAAATTAGTTTACCAAACACTCAGGTGATTCTTTCCACAATAAATCCAAAAGCAATTCCTCCCACAACACAGCAATACCAAACTCACAGCAATAACACACTAAGTCTTAGGCCCAGTTTAGTCATTGCATTCCCAGCTGCTTTTGGGGCCAAAAGTGATTCCAGACCAATGAAATGGTGTTTGGTAAAATTGTGGGGAAGTGCTTTTGGCTAATTTTAGCTTCCCCCAACTGAGTTTTTGAGAAACTACAATTTGTAACTTTTGGAAATGAGCTTCATAGGGAAGCAATTTCCAAAGGCGCTACAGTAATATTTTGAGTGGTGCTATTGGGACACCCCATACTGATCTATTCATGCACCACTGGTTAAAATTTTGATTTAATTAAATAAAATTAAAATTTTTTATTAAATTTTTTGGTTTATTTCCAAAACTACCCATTTTACTTATTTTTCAAACTTAATATATACCATATATGATCTCTCTATCTCTAATCTCTGTATCTGTATACATCCCTCTCACCTCCATTGATTGATTTATTTTTTTTCTTCTTATTTCTTTTTTTTTTATAGTTTTTTTTTCTTATTTCATGATGGAAAAGAAAAAATAAAAAATAACAGGGTACTTCAACACAACGACAACTTGATATCATTCTAAATAAACAATAAACTTCAAACTTATTTCTAGAGAATGAATTGTTTCTAGATGCTTAATGTCATTGTCAGACAATTCTTACTTTATGTTATTCTCACTACAATTCTTTAAGATGTTTGATATCGTTCT
Source organism: Dipteronia sinensis (assembly GCA_033220585.1). NCBI lineage: Eukaryota > Viridiplantae > Streptophyta > Magnoliopsida > Sapindales > Sapindaceae > Dipteronia > Dipteronia sinensis. The sequence goes on from CM065643.1 coordinate 4,285,093, forward strand.
TAGACAAATCTTCCATATTCTTGATATCGTTCTCAAATTCTTCCATAATATTTTTTACATATGTAAGGAGCAGATTTTAGGGTTTAAGAGTTAATTTTTTTTTTTGAAGAAACAAATTACTGTGTTTTTTTTTGAAAAGAAATATAAGATTTTAATAGATTTACTTTGTAGAAGATTTATTTCCTAAATTATATGTCTCTTTAAGTAATTTTGGTAAAGAAAAAAAAGAATATTATATAATTAAAAAATGGGACATAAATAGACCGACAGAAGTGTGCCAATAGCACCACTCAATATTTTTAATGAATTTTTATAAACCTTCCTATTTTATCATTTTCTTTTCATGAAATTTACCCAAATAAACCATCAAGTCATTCGACCTTCTAATCTATCAATGCACGGAGAACTCCCGAATCAGATCCAGACCTCTTCGAAGCGACACCGCCCTCCTCTTTGCCGCCTCCTATCCGCCGGCGTCACATTTTCTCAGGTGATCTCCCCTTCTCATCTCGCTTCCTATTATCTCTCTCTTGCAGAAACTCTCACACCTTTTCTTTTATTTTCTTTTGTTTATTGACGCCGTATATTATTGTGATTTATTCATGATTGTTTTTTTTGTTATTTATTTTAGGGTTTTAGAATGCTTAATTGTTGATGGTGGCACCTATAACCTCTAAAAACCCTCTTTTTTATTTCCTTATATTATAGTTTGTGTTTTTGTTACAACATTGGCTTTTCATTTATCAACTCATAGCTGGGTTCATTGAGTCTTTTTCGATTTCCTTTTTTTGGGGGTTTTCTGTCTAGATTTCCCGTTTCTGTTTGGTAATTGAGAAAAATGAAGAAAAATACAATGTGGGGTGTTTCATGCTCTGTTTTACTTTTTCTAGGTTTGAAGAGACCTTCTCCATTTTCACATGAATAGTTTGAGCCTCTGAGGTGGACATACATGTCCTTCAAGTCCAAGACCACGAACAGTTTCTGTGACTTGTCGGTTGTTCCCAATTTTATATACGTAGCATCCATTTATATAACCTTCCGTTGATGAGGCAATAATCAAATTTGGAATTTGATGTGAGAATGTTCAGGGCTTGTTCTCACTTTTAGTTTTTCTGATGGAAGAAGTATCCTTAAAACACTACTAAAAAACAAAAGAGAGTGTAGGCTCCAACCCATCTTTTCACCTACACCAATTGTCCTTGTTTTATCCTTTTGTAATCTTAAAAATAAAGAAACTGGATTTCATTCTCCAGAGTAAATATAATTGGTTTACTTAAAATTATGCTGGTCAACCATTCTTCTTTCTCATATGATACTACATCATCAGATTAATTATTCATTCTTAAGTCTCTAATCTGGTTTATGCATGTATGAGATTGTTGTTTCGTCTTATGGCCTGGTATTATTGTTGGTCTTGTTTTTGCTAGTCTGCTACTTTTTTTAACAAACAGGATGTACTATTGTTGCACAACAGTGTTTTGTTGTGTAATTTATGCTTGTTTGGTGTCTAACATGTACATCGTTTATTGTTAAATTATGGACAACAGTGTTTTGTTTTATCTTATGGCTTGGTATTATTGTTGGTCTTGTTTTGTTGTGTAATTTATGCTTGTTTAGTGTCTAACAGCTTACTACCCATGCTGTTGATTAATACAAATTATGCAGGTTAGATCATGTTTGTTAGGCATAGAGCACCTGTTACACTAATTGAATCTAGTGTTTGTCGGAATTTATGAAATCATGTACTATTTAAACATTATATAATACTTATATTTTAGTATCGTACGTTTAGTAATATTTTAGGGCGCGTCCTGTAAACCGTTTTTCATTTGCGTTTTTAAAAAAATAAAAATGAAAATGAAAACAGTGTTTTTGATTTCAGTTTTGCATTTGGAAAACGCGTCTGGTAGCATATACTGAAAGCTGTATTCTGAAAATGAAAACGGTAAAAACACGTCTGGTAGCTTCATTGAAAACTGAATTCCGAAAATGAAAACAATAAAAACACGTCCGGTAGATTAACTGAAAAACACCAAAAACTGAAAAACTCTACATATATATTTTGACTCTCCCATCTCTATAAAATATTTTTATAAAGTTGTGATATTTATTTTCATCCACTTCAATTTATAATTTATAATTTAATATATATATATATATATATATGAAAAAATTATATAATTTTTCGTAATACTATAATAACTTGAATTTAATCATTTTTACGGACCATTCAATCATTTTTAATTTAATTATAAAAATGATTGTATGATATTTGATTTGTTTATATTAACAAAAAATACATAACTATCAATTTCTATAATCATAGATTACTTTTATATCTCATTAAAATTCACATAACATTGACATAATTTAATTATATAGGATCATGAATAAATTACAGAAGACACCACCTCCTATTACATTACATCACCTTTTATTATGTGAGCAATCTCTCCACATTTTTTTTGCAATTTCATCTCTAACATTACTCATTAGTGCTACATTTGATGGAGATAAGTCTATATTAGGATTTGGTCTACCTTCTGCTTCACCATCAATTAACATATCTACATTCTCATATTCCCTAAACATTCTATCACCACGACTTTGTGATTGAATAAAGTTATGTAGAACACAACATGCAATAGGTATGAGATGTTGCCTAGGTAAACGATAATTAGGCATATGTTTCAAAATAGCGAAGCACGCCTTTAAAACACCGAAACACTGCTCAATTACATTTCGTAACGATGAATGTCTATAATTAAATAACTCCTTTGGACCTCTTGGTGCACGTTCTTGTCCTTCATAATCACGTAAATGATATCACTCTCCTCTGTAAGGTGTTAAAAATCCTGGTATGTTTATGTATCCCGAATCGACAACATAATAATATCCTGAAAATAATACAAATAATATTTATTCTATACATTATTTGAAATAGTGAAATACTTATTCAGCATATGTACCTTCATTAGGATGGGGAAAACTGTTCTCTGGTCTTCCAATTGCATCCAAAAACACCGTTGAATCGTTAGCGGTTCCTTCCCAACCCGTGTAAACAAATGTGAACATCATGTCAAACGAACACACACACATAATATTTTGAGTTATCTCGGTATAAATTTTGTTTATGTGTCGGTGCCCATGCAGAAATGTGTGTTCCATCAATAGCACCAATACATTTCTACATAATATAATCAATCAATGATTTATGTAGACATTGTTTGTAACAATACATATCGACATAATATAGTTAAGTATAAATGGAAGTGTAAAAAAATAATAATATGCATTAAAATAGAATAATTACCTTAAAATATGGATAAAATTTTGGCTTATCTCTGATCTCTGGGAGTGGCGGTTGTTGTCCTCTATTTTGTTCACGTATAATATGTGGTGCAAGCCCACATAGCCCTTTTAACACACGTTTAAATTGTCTATATATTGTATCTTTCGACCATTGAAAACGCTCAGCAACAACTCGCATTACGGCCCCATGAGATAGAATATATAAACATATCACCACCGCCTCAATAAGAGTAACATGTTTATCATCTTCCAATAACTGTGACTGTTCTAATGTTTGACATAAATTAAGAAAAACAGGTGTATCCATACGAAACATGTTATACATTCTATCGGGATGACCATTTATCAACTCTTGTATAAAGGCATACCCTGTTAATCCACATGTATAGCATGGCATTTTGTTCCTATTCTGATAATATTCGACCCTCCTCAATGCCATAGCCAATTCGAGTGCCTCCAATTCTAGTTCTTCTGCCTCCAAATTCGATTCGCTATATGAACTATCACTCCGATTATTATTGTCCATTGTTGACCTATTTATAAAGAAAAAATATCATAAGTTGGAAATACATTGTAAACTAGGTATTACCAACAACAAACTTAAAATTTAATATTAGTTCACCGAATAAATTATAAACTTATAAAATAACATTAATTGAACCGAGTTCACAACAACCATAACAGCTCACAACAATAAAGTTTAAATGCAAATAAAATGCACAACAACATCCATAAACAAAGTTCACAACAACAAAGTTTAAATGCAAATAAAGTTCACTAAGAGTCCATCTACCCATGAGTCATATCCTACAAACCACCTAGCCATTGTCGTTTCCTTTCTTCACTCATAGCAAGAAAAGCCTTCCTCCATTCAATACTTGGTACTATCCTCTCCATAAACTTGTTGAATGTATCACCATCAATATCTCCTAAGCTTTCCAAAGCCTCCGTGCATTCAGTGACAGAGTATTGTTCACAACTTTTACCGGTGGACTCAACACTTTTGGCCTTAACTTTCTCTAATATAGCAGTGATAACTTCTTTAGCAGCCTCAAAATAACTATCCACATTATCCCATTTGTTCTTACGACGGTTGTTGGAGGAACCAACTGACCGACGAAGCCTTTTTCCTTTCTTTTTGGTTGAAGTTTCAGTTTGGTCAACCTCCTCCTCATCATCATCGTCATCCCCAGCATAGCCTCAACATCAACATCAACATTAACATGAATTCCAGAGTTAATAAAATTATCCTCTACTTCACGATCCTCGTCTAAAGGCAAAGGAACTTGACTAGAGGAAAAACTCAACTGCCCAATTGCTGTAGTAGTATTAAAAATATCACCAAGAATTTCATAATTCTCCAACCCTCTCTTCCGATATGGTTTCACCGCTGACACTCTCTGTCATTTAAAAAAAAATAGAATTACATATTGATATTATAAAAAATTAAATAAAAACATTATTTCATCATATTGAAACAATTCAAAAATCATTACCTTAATGTATTCAACCCAAACAACTTATGATGCTGTCACAGTATTTGATATAGGATCCCAACCAAATCCAGTATGTGCAATCAAATCAGAAAACTCACGATGTTTTTTACGCAATCGATTAAATTTTGACTTTAACTGTAAAACCATGAATCGCAATTTGGTTTGTTGGAAAAGCTCTTGAACTATGGTTGACCACACCCTCTTATGGAATGTGGATGTCTGTAAATCACTTTTTTTACATGATCATGCAATATGCGAATAAAAATGACATCATTCCGTGCAGACCATTCGGCCTTTTCGTCAACATTGACATCGACATCAATGTGTTCCATTTTACTTGCTGTTTTAAAAATATTGAAATATAATATTTTAATTTAACATAAATAAATGTAATATAGTTTATCACAAAGCCACCTAATTCATGGGGTTCCATTATACCCAATTTATTTGCTTGGTCAAAATATGTGCCAAGTTGAAAAATAATCAACCCATAAACTAAGCATATTAGTTTAACCCATAAATCATATCAAAATCAAAGAATTCTACCAATCAAAGCATGGATTCAAGCCACACAAACCATAAAATAAAAAAAAATAAGCTTTAAACTGTACCAAAAAGGGAAACATAGTAGCAGCACATCAATTTCCATCGACCAAGTGACATGCAGTTCATTGAACTTTAAAGGAATTTAGTGAAAAACAAAATGGGTATTACTTGAATGCAAATTACAAAACTTGTATAATAATGTATTGTTATCATCATGCTTACAATATGAGTATTAACAGAGCTAGCTAGAACAAAGGTAGCTAATTTTGACTCACCATGAATTGCACATCATTTCTTCAAATCAATATTTATATATTGTATTTAATTAACTTATAATTTCAATATTAAAATTTTTCTTGCATCTTATGTTGGTTCAGCCAAAGGCAAGTGTCCTATTTTTTTTTGAACAACAAAATATATTGATTGAATCATACCAGACAAATACAAACACATAACTGAACTACAAAAAACCCCACAGCCAATGAGAGACACAAATAGGAGCAAAGAAAACCCAAATAACATCCCCCACAATCCAGAAACCTGACTCACTGCCCAACACTTCACCAAACAAAACATACTCCAAATGACCTGGGAAAAAAACACCAATTTGAACAGAGACTCCACCACACAAAACGAAACTGTAAAAAAAAGGACTACCAGCTGCTACCAAAGTGTCCTATGTAAACATTGATAGGTTCATAAAATCACTAAATTTAATTTAAACCTCTTGCAGCAGAGATATAAAAGAAAAAAACTCCCAATAAATACTAAAAATAACACAATAATTTTCAATACAAATCTCTTGCAGCAGTTTTGTCAACAATTTTCACCAATAATCACTACAAAAAAATGTAAGGATTACAAAATAATATAATTAATAAAAATCAATGTTCATCAACTTAAATCTACACAGATCTAAATAGATCTACAATAATTTTGGTATAAGAAAGAAAAATAAAATAAAATTGAAAAATAAAAAACAAATCAAAAACTGAGGAAGAAGAAATCAGTAAAGGAAGAAGAAGATGAAGTAGAAATCGGTAGAAGAAGAAGAAGAAGAAGAAGAAGCAGATATCGGTAGAAGAAGAAGAAGAAGAAATCTGTGGAAGGAAAAGAAGAAGAAGAAGAAATCGTTAGAAGTAGTAGAAGAAGAAATCGTTAGACCGAGAACAAAATAAGAACAAGAACAAGAAGAAGACATACATGGAGTCGAGGAGCTGAGAGCAGCTACGTGAAAGAGTCGAGTTGTCCGTAGCGGTCTGTCGAAGCGAAGATGCGAGTGTTTTTGAAATTCAGAAAACATTTTTTAGATGTTTTTCAAAATTTTCACTTTTAACACTGGTATTGTTTTCCATTTTGTTTTTGTATTTTGGAAACAAAATGAAAAACGGTTAACGAACGCGAATTCGAAATTGTTTTTAAAAAATAAAAACAAAAACACACTAAATACAGGTTACCGGACAGCCCCTTATACTCGTATTAAGTCATTTGGTACACGAATGTTTATACAGTCCAAATTTTATTAAGGTCTGTTTAGAATGATCATCTATTGGTTTTTAATAGTGTTTGTACTTTGTGTGTATTTTACTAGTTTGCCTTGTGCTAATCCTCTTATGTTTCTTGGTAGGATTGGTTGATAAATAGGAACCAAGTAGTTTATTGTAGTGATAGAGATGTTATTAGTGAGTTAATTCAGTTCATACTTGCTCAAATATGTTCTTGTAGTTGATAAACATTAGGTACAATGTTCTTGTTTTCTTGTAGTTAACAACATTATGTTTGATATATATATTTATGATCACAATTTTATGGCAAACAGATGGGAAAGAAGAGTACAAATAGCATTACTGAAAATGAGGGAATTGGAAAAACAAAAGCTATATGGAACGATGATCTTATAGCTATATTTTGTGAATTATGTGTTAAAGAAGTGACAAAAGGAAATAGGTATGTCACTCATTTCGATAAGATAGGATGGGTATGTTGGGGTTTATGCCCTAAATATGTAATTTGTAAATGGATTTATGAAATAAATAAAAAGAAAAATTCAATTCATTCATGTTGTGTTGTTTATTTTATAACTTGTGCATATATTAACATCCTAGATTGCCGGATGTAATCTCGAACTGTTTATATGAGTGTCATATACAGATGGATACAGTAATAGACGTGCAATCTAAAGAGTCCATAGATAGCAAATAAAGCTGGGTACTTTATTTGTGGTTAATCTATAGCTGCGGTCCATTCCGTAATGTATAGTGATTCTATCCTGAATCATTCATATGAGATATGAGAATGGAGGTACCTTGTATGATGTGATCATATAGGACTGGGTCATGATCTATATGAATCTCTCACCAAGATCCGTTTACTGATGAGATTCATATATATCAACTAATGATGGCTATATGTGGGTGATCTTAATCCTGAGTGTCTTATCGACCCCTTCAGGTTAGATCGTGGTCTTTGATATACCATGGGTGATGTCAGATGCAATTCCTGATCAACATACTCTGTATGTTGGGATTGCGGTTTGGCTTGTGGCTGGGAAGGTATGTACACAATAGTGGAATTTACTCCTTCTTGTGAGAAGTAGATGGTATTTCCCTTAAGGGTTGATTCGAGGCTTGGACAATATGAGCGCTCTCCTAATTCCTTAAGGAAATATGATTTATTGTTCATTAGAGAATCAACGGTACTTAAATGATATATGTAATTAGAAGGGTATAACGGACATTATGACCCAGCTCTAATTATGAACTACTGTGGAGGATCACACCATGTGTAATAGCTATCTCGATGGACACTGAGTTGTATCGGTCTGTGTAAATGCGCCTGCAGTTGAGAGAGTGCAGCTTCGAGTTTTTAGTGGAATAACACCAGAGTTAATAATCAATGAATATTAATTAAAGAGTTTAATTAATGATTCCAAGGATTTTTGGAGCTCAAAATACCGTGGGTCTATTAGGTTCCCTTGCTAGCCTGATTGATTTAGGTAACAAGGGTCACGGTTAATTAATTGGATTGTCCAATTAATTGTGTGACGAAAGTGACACGTATTTATTCAGGGATTAATTGAATAATGAGATTATTTAATTAATATATTAATAATTAAATTAATTAAATAGTTATATTATTTAATTAATGAATTAATAATTATGAATTATTAATTAATTATTAAATGGAGGTTGCTGGTTCAAATCATGACTAAGACATAAAATAATTAGATTATTTAATTCTTTGAGAAGTCTAGTATTTAAGTTTAAGTCCACTAGGGTTATGTGGGAGTTAGAATCCTACTCTACCTATAACATTTAAATACTAATTATCTTTTGAATGTATAAAGATATATTTGAGAAAAGATAATTATCTAGTTTTAAAAATATATAATGATATATTTATATAACTAGATAAGAGAGAAATAGTCATATATTTTGATTTGAACACACACACAATCGAAAAAGAAAGAGCAAAAGGGTGCGTAAATATAAAAGAAAAAAAAAGGCATAAGTGCAAGTGTGTGCAATTTTTGTGATGTGCGTGAGTTTTGAAAAGAGGGAAAAAAGGTGCAAGTGTGTGCACAGGTAAAAACAAAAAAAATATATAATATTTTTAAAGAACTAGAATTGTTTTAGTTATTTTTTTTTCTCTTGGAAGAAATTGTTTTTTTTCTTCTTTTCTCTTCATCCTTCTAAGTTCCTGAGTACGTGACACGCACACACGCATTTACCAGTTCCAAGAATAGTTAGGAAGATCGGTGGTACAGATCATGAGCATATCGTAAAGTAAAGGAGCCTCCAAACATTGGTAAGGTTCTTTTTTTTAATATATGTATATTGATTACAATTTTCCGTGTTTACATATTGTATATATTAGATCCGAAAAAAAATAATTGCGATCATAAGTTTACTGGTCCCAGATCGTTTACGATCTATATAAAAAAATTTAAAACTTAATTCCGCTGCGTTACCAGTGAACGGGGTCCAACATGGTAAATGTTGTCAATGCTTTTAAGGAAATAACCGGGAGGGATTATGATAAAAAACAATTGAAAATATAAGTGAGATTCACTTAAAACCGATTGAAAATTGTGGAGTTCACTAATGCATAAAGAAACTGGTATCGGATGGGACCCCGCTAGGAAAACGGTGGATACATCTCTAGAATGGTGGCAAAGTAAAATTGAGGTGTGAAAATTCTCTTTTATTTATTTATTTATTTATGTCATGTAGGTGCATGTTTTCTAACCATCTGCTTCTGTTGTAGATGAATGTTGAGTATCAAAAATTTCATGACGTGGGAATTGGTCCCGACATGATGGATATGTATGACAAGATATTCAAGGGTAGTACAACAGTTGGTAATTGTGTTATGATTCCATCATCTACCATACTTCTTGAAGAAACGGTGGGAGATTCAGAGCATGACAAGTAGACTGTGGATAGGGAGAATGACGAGGCTTCACAAGGTAATCAAGATAAGGGGAAAAAGAGTACAAATGATGAGAGTGAAATAAATAAAGGAGTTGTATGAGGGTCGAAGGGAAAGAAGGGAAAGTTGGGAGGTGCAGCAAAGTTGTTTAAACAAATTGATCGTTTTGTTGAGGTAGTTGAGAGTATGAGTATAACAACGCCGGTGCATAAAAGTTCACAAGGAACTAGTGTTGCTGAAGTGATGGAAATTATGGCAACTTTACCTAGGGTCGAAAAAGGTAGTCAGTTGTGGTGGTTTGCGACATAGTTGTTTTGTTCTCAAGACAAGAGGGAGATGTTTTTTGTTATGACAGATTCTGATCTCAAGCTCAAATTTATGATTCTTAATCAGAAAAAGGCTGGAAATTAGATGCGATGAACCTACTTGATGACATATGTTAAATTTGTGGTTGTTGAACCTAGTTGATGACATTAATGTTTTATTATCTATATCATTGTTGTATTATGTATTGGAAATTTATGCTTGTTGGACCCTAGTTGATGTCATTAATGTTTTATTTTCTCCGTCGTTGTTGGATTATGTATTGCAATTTTGTGCTTGTTGAACCCTAGTTGATGACATTAATGTTTTATTTTCTTTGTGCTTATTGGATGATATTTTAGCTACTTTGAACCTCTATTAATATGTGATGTGTGATGAGATCATAAATATTGCAGGTTATTAAAATAGTATGGACAATTCAGGAGACGAAGAAGAAATATATCAACTTATATGTGTATGTGGTCGTCTTACACAAGTTTATCTTACAAAATATGTTCTTAAAACTCCATGCATGACAAGCTCTCAAACATGTTTTATTTGGTTGATGGAAATGTTGTAGGGCAATGAAAGTCGTTGTTACAACATGTTTAGAATGTACACACGTGTCTTCGTAATAATGATGAATGATTTGGAAAATAATTATAAGTTGAAGGGTTCAAGAAACATAAGTAGTGTTGAAATTTTAGGAATCTTTCTTTATATTTTAGGACAAGGTATAGGAAATATGAATGCACAAGAACGTTTTCAACGTTCCTGCGAGATGATGAGTAGACATTTTGATGTGATGTTAGATATTTTGTATGAAATGACTAAGGTGATGATAAAGCTTTTGGATCCCGCATTTAGGAGCACCTCACAAGAAATATTGAGCGACTCTAGATATATGCCTCACTTTAAGGTATGTATAATTGTCAATGCACTTAAATTTGGTATATCCATATAAATGCCTTATTTTATACCTATTTTAAATTAATTTGTAGGATTGCATTGGAGTTATAGATGATGTTTATGTTCAAGCTTCGATTTCTCTATGCGATCAAGTACCGTATATTGGTAGAAAAGGAATACACACCTAAAATGTAATGGCTATATGTAACTTTGACATGCAATTTACATTTGCATGTGCATGGTGGGAAGACACTGTTCATGATAGTAGAGTATTCTTATTAGCTCTACGTGATCTTCAAACAAATTTTCCAAAACCTCCAAATGGTAATTTTTTTTATCTACATTGCGCAAATAATAATTGTATATTATATCATAATCATTCATATTTTATATTTTCAGGAAAATATTATTTGATAGATGCCGGATACTCGCAAATGAAAGGTTTTTTAGGACCTTATAAAGGTGAAAGGTACCACCTTCCACATTTTTGTAGGGGTGAAGAACCAATAGGTCACAAAGAAATATTTAATCATGCACATTATTCACTAAGGAGCATCATTGAACACACTTTTAGAATATGGAAAAAAAATAGAGTATTCTACGTGATATGCCAATTTATTCTTATGAAAAACAAGTGAAAATTGTTATTGCTTCAATAACTCTTCATAACTGCATTAGAAGATATGCACTACGAGATAGAGATTTTGATGAAAGTGCAAATTACTCAAGTTAAGAAATTAATGAAGAAATGAAGGTCAATACACAAGAAGAAGATGGTCCGGGAAGACGAGAAATGGAAATCTTAAGAAATTCAATTGCGCAAAGTTTAATGAGTGCATGCACTTAGTAATTATTTGCAATTTACTCTCGATTCCCTAATATATTTTTCTTTTTGGGATCTTTTGTTATCCATTTCAATTGTGTAATCTCATGACTCCTTAAAACATATTTTGCTATTTAGAAAAAAATTATGAAAGGAATTTAAAAGAGTTTTCTTGATATATTCGCAATATATGTGGCAATAGATAATTTTTTTTATTAATATTGTTATAGAGATTTTTTGATAGCATGACAAATCGGCATGATCACATGATAGCAAGGTGATTAGATATGCCACATCATCAGATTCATCTAGGAAAGTCCAACCCAATTGGTCATGCCGTGATAACCTCCGCAAACGCTCCCCCAAGAATTTCCCTAGACACATTCCAGTAGGTCCAAGAGGTCCCCGCGGAGAGTCATTGAAGACGCCGCTAGACAGGGAATAAATATAACAGCCACTGCTAATCTGATCTCATCGTACCAACTATCTACACCTATGGTGGCCCAAGACCCCAAGGTGCATTCTGAGATAGTGGGCATTTCCCTATGCACACCCCGTAAGACTGGTAGAGATAAGACAAATTACCTTGGAAAGGGGGAACACTCCCAAAGGGGAGATGGAGAAATTAGCGGAGGGGGTAGGCAAGATCGATATCAAACAGATTTTGAGCATGAGGAAACCCGTAGAGATGTTTTAGACGAGATCGATCTAGTTCGTCAGATGACAGTGATCAATCACCCTGCAGAATATGCCGAAGGGGCAAGTCCCCGCTAAGATTCGATACCCCAAGGTGGGCACCCACAGAATCCAGCAAGGGTTCACTGACCGTCAACAATCGGGAATAGATAATGAGCCAGAAGAATAGCGAGATATCCTAATACAGAAATTGACTTGGAAGGTAGAAGCATTAAAACGTCGCCAGAGGCCGTAAGATTTATTGGATGATGATTCTGAAAGCCCATTCGTGAACAGTATTCTCCAAACCCAGTTCCCGGAAAGATTCAGAATGCCTCTGGTTGAACAATTTAAAGCAGACACGGATCCAAAGGAACACGTGAGACGTTTTCGAAGTGTGATGACATAGTACGCTTACAACGACCCACTGTTATGCTTGACATTCCCACAAACGCTAGGGGACTTAGGGTCTAAGTGGTTTGGAAGGCTCCCACAAGGAACAATTAAGAATTTTTGAGAATTAACCCAAGCTTTTTCAAGACAATTTTTGGGAAATATACAAAGAAGGAAATCAATAGCTCACCTCGCCACCCTCAAACAGGGAAGGAACAAATCAATGAAAGACTACCTGAAAAAGGTTCTCTCAGGAAATGTCAGAGATCCATAATCCCAACGATGAGGTTGTGGTGGCCGCCTTCACCAACAACCTACAGAAGGGTATGCTATCATTCGATTTTAGAAGGGAAATCCCGAATACATACGCCGACCTATTTGATGTAGCAGGTAGTTATGCAATGGCTGAAGAAGAGGAGTTAGCTTAGGGGGGAAATTATATGCACGAGGGTTGCCCCGGGTAGAACGCCAATGTAAAGAACCAGATGGGTGATCACCGTGAAAGTGATGGGAACATGGATGGTCGTCGAGACCGGAATCGTAGAAACAATCGGAGTGACAAAAAGTTACATGGTTAGTACACCAATTACATTCCACTCACTAAGAGACAAGAGGAAATCCTGGCGATCGTAGAAGACCAGAAGCTAGTCAAATATCCTCCTAGACAGTCAACTTACACTCAAAGAGACACGACAAAATACTGCAAGTTCTATAAGGAAAGTGGTCACGATATATCAAAGTGCTACCAGCTAAGAGACAACATCGAGACACTTATTAGAGAGGGTCATCTCAATGATTTAATTCTTAAAAAGACAGACGATCAGCAGAAGGATCCCTAATGGAACGACCAGCCAAGGGGAAACCAGGAAAAGAAACAAAGCCCGGGGCGAGGCAGCGGCGAATGGACAATCAACACTATTTTTTGAGGACCTTACAAAAAAAAAACCTATTCTTGAGAGAGATAACTTAGTTGCTTTCAGTTTAGGATATTTTTAGTTTGTTTTTTATTTTTAGTTTTTCTAATTATTTTTGGTTTTGATGTTGTTAATTTGCAGATCAATTAATAAAGAAGCCAATAATGGTGTTCAAATTTTTTATAATCATCTTTGTTATCAAAGATACACTCATAGCACTAACACCTGCCATGGTGGGTGAAGGTGCCCAAGAGGCTGAGAAGTCGATTGTTTGAGATCCGGCGCCTTTGCCGAACTGACTGGGTGCATAAAAAGCACTGTTAGCAATCCAGCCATCCCGAGATGCCGGTTTTATCGGGAAAAAACACTCAGGTATGCCATCGGGGAAAACCAGGTGAGATCCGTTCGACTATATTAGTATTACACTAACGATTCGACCAAACCCTTGTAAACAGACAAAACCGGAAGACGACTTTGGTGACTTGTTTACATGGGAAAAAACAGAGAGAAATGAGGCAAGGTTCCCAGAACACGCCTCTTTGTTGAAGACTCAAGACGATCGAGAATTATCCCGAACAAGTAATCAGGACATCAACTGAATCAACTTCAAGGACCAAGATTGTCGGGAATTATCCTATGCAAAGAGTTGGGTCACCGACCGATCCAGCTGTAAGGTCGGGAATTATCCTAGGCAAAGAGCCTGGACACCGACTGGTCCAGCTTCAAGGAAGTAAAAAATCAAGAAGTCCAAGACTGATCAGTTTAATAAGATACTTGATCAGTCTGTCAACAAAATCGATCAGTTTAATAAGATACTTGATCGGGATAAAGCGATAAGATCATAAGCGTCAAAAATCAAGGGAAAAATTATTTAAATCCCATTCGTCGAGCCGCTAAGAACTCGTCTCGAGGATTTGAGGGGGTATTGTTATAGGGATTTTTTAATAACATGACAAGTCGGCATGATCACATGAAAGTACGGTAATTATATATGCCATGTCACCAGAGTCAGATAGGAAAGATCAACCCAAGACGACCAATAGATGATCTCAAGGCTTGATCAAGTTTTGCCCAAGATGGTCGAGGAAACTAACTGATCGGATTGAGACAACTTGGTCGGGTAAAGTCAATCCGATCGGGGTAAAAAAGAACTGGTCAGGTTAAATAATTGGTCAGTTAGATAACGTGTGGGAGACATTGAAGGCAATCACGACTCAAATACGAAGAAGATTAATGATCATACTAAAACAAGGAATCTAGAGCTATATTCCAGTAAGGAAATATTACTATTTGTCAGAGAGTCCCAATCAAGCAATATTTCTAATTCGTTCAATTCTTGGAAGACGCGAAACAAAAAAGAAGATAAATATGACTTCAACAAGTAATCAGTCATAATTAAACACCACAACCTTTTCTTATTTGTATACCAAGATTCAGGGTTCTATACACATATAAGTAGACCATAAAACCTCATTGTAAAAAGAAGAGATAGCGAATCTAAGAATACGTGAGAGCAAGAGAGCTTGATTGTGTAACAGTTTCATCATAGTGATTAGTGAATTTCTTTCTCGCCGTCACCGGCAACCGTGGATGTTTCCCCACATTGGGGTTTTACCACGTAAAACTTATGTTTATATGCTTTCCTTTTTCCTATTTTCTTCATAACATCTTTAACAATTGGCAACGACTTGTTAGACACGTGATCAATCCTACACGATCAAAAAATCACCGTCAACAAATGTGTTATGGGCACACAAAAATAAAATAATTTATTTATTTATTTATTTTATAACATGTTCATGGTCATACCAAAAAATTAGTTGATATTTATTTTCTCACATGTTTATGGTTACACCAAAATATTATTTGATATTTTATAACATGTATATGGTCACACAAAAATAAAATAATTTTTTATTTTCAAAACATCTTTAATATTATTTATGTCCTTTCTAGCAATTTTACACACTCACAACATTTTTACTTTCAGTTTACCAAACACATTGAAACTGCTTTTGGTTCTTACAACACTTTTAAAAATCAGTTTACCAAACACTCAGTTGATTCTCCTCACAATAAATCCAAAAGTAATTTCCCTTACAGCAGATCCAAAAACAATTCCCCCTCATACCACACAAATACCAAACTGAGCATTAGTGTATTGGAGCAACATCGACTTGTTTTGCTCATTCTTGTTTGTGTTACTTAATTTGCTCCAAATGAAATGACCCCATTATAATATGACATAAAATCACAATAAATATACTAATTTGTAACTGATTTTAATTTTATATATAAAAAATGCTGTTAAATAATTAAATTATACAAATTTCAAGTGTTGAAGTTGACTTAAATTTAAGCTTCAACATCTATCCATAATTTGTTTTTTCTTCTTCTGATAATTAAATGGTGAGAAGACATCCTTATTGAAGTTAATATCATAAATTTTAAGTTAATCCAGTAGGTCCTTATCAAATAACATAGTAACTTACACAATATTAATCACATCAAATTATCATATATTAAGTTTATTATAATTCAAAATCTTATTTTTTTTCCTAAATTAAAAATCTGGGATATAGATGTGAAGGGTTACCTTTAATTTTTGTTTTTCCTTCAAATTATATACAGTACTAGAACTTATCTTCCCAATTTTAATCTTTTAATGTTTCTTTTGAACTTATAATCTTAATTTTCTTTTTTTTTTTTATCTTCGATCATAGAAAGAATAGTTTGTAAATTGTGATCACCATATTGTTTACATTAATTATTTTGCCGTTTAGAAAACAAATATGAAATTGTTGTTTCATTTACAAAAATATGAGAGATTTCTTTTCATATTACGGGAGTTGCTTTTTGAACTTTACGACCGTGCTGATAGCCGTTACAGCCGTTGATCTCGACAGGTCTCAACCTTAACATCTTTCCAAATTATATAACGGACGTACCACTGTAAAGCCAGTGAAAGTTACTTTCCGAACTAAACGACCGTGCTTAACATATTCCTAGTTTCGACCCAATCTTTTTTATTTTAAAAAAGATCATGACTACAGTAGTACAGTGACATAATAAATCTAAAAACTTGGCAATAAATCCATCTCAATCTAAAAAAAAAATCCCATCCCAATGGTACAGAACAGAACATATCACAGTGATGCAAGTCAAAATCAATCACACGGTTACCAAAGTCAGTCACACAAGAGGCATCCATGGACACGTGTACACCGGAACATCACCAACTCCCCCCTCCACACCTCCCGCAAACAAACCCACCAGTTAATTACGTGATGGAGGTATTTTCGTCTTTTTAGTAGCAACCCGCACCACGCACGAACGCTCACACACATACAACAATACCACTCTCTCGCTCTCGAATTCTACAGTCTTTATTTTTTCTGCTAACTCTCTCTTCCCCCTCTATCTCTCTCGCTGTTTTACATTCTTTCTCTCTCTATAAATTATACATTTTGGAAAAAATTAAAATTAAAATTTTACAAAAAGACTCAAAACCCTAAGAGTTTCAATCTCTAGGGTTTTTTTATTTTTGTTTTCAATTGGAGTTTTAGTAATTTGATTCAATGGACACTGAAGAGGAAGAAGGTTCAAAATTATTATCAAACCCTTCTTTTGAAGTCGAACATGATGACGACGATTCCGCTAATATAACCGCGAAAACTACGGTTGTGGACTCGGGTGGAGAGTTTGGAAAAGACACCAACACGCAATGTGAACCTGAGTCCGCGGCCGAGTTGAGCGACTCGGAACCGCCACAACAACCGCAACCGATAACGCGTGAAGGTGAGGATTCGATTGGTGATGAGTTGGCGGAGTCTAGAGTCGACGATGGAGGAGCTGAGTCGCGTGAAGACTCGCAACCATTGGCTGCTACGGTTGTTGGTGCGGGAGATGGTGGTTTGGTTGCTGGTGAATTCGGGGTTGAGGATGTGATGATGGACGGTGGTGATTCGTCGGTACCGGTGGCAGTGGCTTTTGGCGAGGGCAATGATGAGGAAGAGATTGGTAAGGAGGAGAACCCGGATGTTGAGAAAGAAGTGGCTGATACGGTCCTGGAGACTGAAGAAAAAGATGAGGAAGCTGATGATACAGGAGTAAAGGCTGACGTGGCGGATGAGATGGAAGAGAAGGGTGATGCAGTTGAGGAGATGGAAGAAAAGGCTGATGCTGCTGAGGAGACGGAAGGAAGGGCTGATGTTGGAGAGGAGACTGGAGAAATGACTGAGGTGGGAGAAGATACGAAGGAAATTGCGGAGGAGATAAAGGTTATTGATGCTACGGAGCTGGAGGAAACAGAGATTGCAGATGAGGTAGACGCGGCTGACTTGGCGAAGGATACTGCTGCGGTTGCTGATGAGACGGAATTTGATGATGTGGAAGAGAGAATGGAGAGGCAAGAAGAGGAAACAGAGGTTGCTGGTGAGGCAGGGGAAACGGAATCGGGGGAAGAAATGGAGAAGGAAACAGAGGAGGCTGAGGAAACTGAATTGAGGGAGGAGACGGATGTGGAGATGGAGACAGGTGATGGGGCAGAGGAAACCGAAGAGGCTGAAGCTGACATGGCAGATGAAATGGAGAAGGCGGACGTGGCAGAGGAAACGGAAGAGGCTGAAGCTGACATGGCTGATGAAACGGAGAAGGCAGATGTGGCAGATGAAATGGAGATTGGTGAGGAGGTGAGTAGAACTGCTGGAGGGAAGAGGAAGCGAGGAGGGAAGAATTCTAAGTCTCCTGGGAGAGCTCCTTCGAGGAAGAAAGCAGAGGAGGATGTATGTTTCATTTGCTTTGATGGTGGTGAACTTGTTCTCTGTGACCGCAGGTGACGTTTTTAATGCAATGATTTACTCATTTTTTATTTTTATTTTTTACTATCAATGTTCTGCTTATAATCTGTGTGTAATTGATGATTGAGGGGTTTTCCGATATTTGGTTTATAGGGGATGTCCAAAGGCGTATCACCCTGCATGTGTTAATCGTGATGAGGCCTTCTTTAGAGCCAAGGGTCGCTGGAATTGTGGTGAGTTTCCTAATAAGTGATTCAGTTGCTTTGTTTTTATTTGGTGTTATATACTTATTTAACTGGTTTTTGTTTGTGTTATGTTGGCTGTCTTTGTCGTTTAGTTTCTTAGTGATCCAGGAATTTGCTTTAGAATCTGTTGTCGTATGACATTGATTGTCAAACTGAAATATCTAAAGCTGATCATAAGTGTATTAGAGTTAATATAAAGAATAATTGATATCAGTGGCTGACTACATGAGGAATTAAAACATTCAGGCTACCTTGATTCTTGGACTTCCTTGACCTCTTGTATTTTATTCCAATTCAAATTTCTTTATAAGTATTGAAGTTGTTACTTCCTCTTTTTTCTTGAAAAAGGTGTGATGTGATCTACTCGACAGCAAAGCTTGTAGGAGTGGACTTGTGTGAAGGGACAGGAAGTAAAACCTTCGAATTTGCCCATCACAATGTTCAAGTTTTGCAAGCTCATCAAGTTTGTTTACTGTGAGTCATCTGAAGTGTGAAATTCACTTTGGTTGCTAGGGTTTCTTGAATATTTCTGATATCCAAAGGCAATTGTGGATAATCGCAATTTTCCGATGTCAAGTAAATGTGATCAAGTCATGATTACTAGCCTTGAATTTAATCATCTGTTTATTCAATGTTAGGGATCCATAAAAAATCCAAAATCTTAAAGGCAGTTGTTAACCTACAAGTGACTTTGGTGTGTTTATATTTGTTAGGTAAGTTACTAAGTTAGTGGCAAGGTTGGAACTATCCATATGTTTTGAACTAAATTTTATATGCATTTTGGCTTGATGGATGTATTTGGACTTTGATTTAATGGTCATTGTCAAATACGGTTGTTATCAAGAGCAATATGCAACCTTTATGGAAAGAGTGTTCAACATATGCCCAAAATGCCATCCAATTGATCTACTGAGAATCAGTATACTTATATTTCTTTCATGAGCAATGCTGGACATCACACCTTTGTATCCCACCTCCATCCCAACCAATGTCTTGGCAATTGGTAAGTGGATACATGTGGTAAGTGATATAAATCATCATTAATGTGTATCCACTTATCAATTGCCACATCATTGGTCGGGATGGAGGTGGGGTACTAAACGTGGGATGTCTAGCATTATTGTTCTTTCATTTAATGTTGTGTCCTGTCTCTTGTAAAAAAGGAAATTAGAGCGTAAATTCCTGTCAGTTGTGATCCCTCATTTAAAGACTGTAGTGCGCACTGAAGATATTGTAGCTTAAACCCCTATGTATTTTTGTTATATTCTAAATAAAGCCTCAAAGTAGTGTTTTAGCCCGAAGTAACAAAACAAAGAAAAAAAGTTCTACTTATTAAATGTATAAAAATAGTCAATGGGAAATGTTGACAAAAAGAAGTATACCATGTCCAATGGGATATATGAATACCATTTGATTCTGAGGTGGGATCACTGGATCAATCAACCAACTATTTTTCCCTGTGAATACTGTATTTCTGACTTTTCATCTTATCATTGTTTAGATAGGAAGAACTAATATTTTAATGCTGGTAGAATAGCTATATAAACTACTAACATGTTATTCTGTAGATGTTTGTTGTAAAGTTGCTTAGAATACCCTGTGTGGTATTGTTAATTTCACAATGTTGAAGATTACTCACTTTAGTGTAAGTTTAGCTTAGTGTTGCACAAACAATTAAACATGAGGTATCTTATTCACCGTATTGTATATTGGATGAAATATAGTGTATGAGATTGAAAATTTTGAAACAACCTTCATATACTAGAATCCATCTTAAAGTAGTTTATAATGATGAGTCGATGAGAATATTCGGAGTCTTTATTTCATTTACTCCAAAATGTGGTTGAGGTTATTCTTTGTGTGCTATGTGATCACCTTGAATTGGTGGGTTGGTACATTCAACTTCATTGGTGTTGCTTCTATGCCTTTCTTCTGGTTCTTGTTATATTTATGTCTTTTTTGGGCTCCCTTTGATATATTCGATTCATGTTGTTAGTGGTTACTGGTTACTGGTTCATGGTATTGCTGATGGTAATTGCTTTTTTGATGTGTAGTATTTAAACCTTTTTTTTTCAGGATCTTATTTATCATTTTATTAAAGTGTAAAATTACTTCTTTAAAACTTGGCTATACCTGGGTTTGCTATCTCAGTCTAATAGTATGGCTATTTGCTTGAATTAGGTTGGCATCTATGCAGCATTTGTGAGAAGAATGCCTTTTATATGTGCTATACATGTACGTTTTCCTTGTGCAAGGGCTGCATCAAAGATGCTGCCATCTTATGTGTAAGAGGTAACAAGGGCTTCTGTGAGACTTGCATGAAGACTGTGATGTTAATTGAAAAGAATGAGCAGGGAAACAAGGAAATGGTAAGTGTGCCATTTACATATATGGTTCTTTTACTTCTTTAAAAGAACTTCTGTTTTATTGTTTCTTTTCCGGGTGGGTCATTCTCAACATCAAGGCTGTAACAAATAAATTATGGCAGTGTTTTGGGATATAAACTTACAGTGTGTCAAACTGTGGCATTTTATGCTGAAATTGCATCTGATAGTACTTGAGTGTTTCATTATGGAGTTAATATAGTTTTAACAACTTGGACCATACTGTTTGACCCATTGTTTTGTCTCTTTATCCGGATTTGATTGCTTTGGATGATGCATTTATGACCTTGAATAAGCTGGTCTCCTCGGACATCCTCTCATAATTGCAATGGATGGTAAGCATCTGCCAATTAGTATTATTAGGCTGTCCATTTCTGGCAGATTTCTGCATTCATTATGCACTTTTGCTCAGACTGCTTTGTTGAAACATTGAAACAAGCTAAAGACACATTGACATGCATATTTCAAAATTTTTTGGACTAACACATTAAACTGACTACCTACTTGTAATGATGAATTAATTGTTTTCTTATCATATGAATGATATTGGTGTTTGACTGATTAGCATGTATCTAAAAATGAGAAAGGATACACTTATTATCTGTTGTATCTTTGACACATCAGTTTCCCAGAATCTCTTTTCCTCCTCTTTCTGGGTTGAGCTACTATGTATTTCCTTTATTACTTATTTTTGTAGTCAATTTGGTCTAAAGTTGACCTGTTGTTATGCTACAATAGCAAAGGCAGTCTTCAGAGGTGGGATATTAGATTAATAACCATCAACATAGCTCAAAATTGCTCATATGGGATTGAGTCACTCCGTATCAATTGTGTGAAGCAATTGAATTTTTGAAGAATAAGGAGATGTGTTTTCTCTATAAATGTTTGTCATAATTCTTACTTGAATCTCATGATAAATGTTGTGTGAATGTAGCATGAAGAATTGAAGTCTTTTTTCTCATTTATTTTCTCTCTCTAATTAGTTTTGTTTGTCCAGTAAGAGCTTCAAGATGAATGTTGGCAAATTCCATATTTTGATTTGATTATATTAATCGATCTGGTTGAACCTTTAACTTATTCTGTCTCTCTCTCTCTCTCTCTCTCTCTCTCTCTCTCTGTAATTACTTTTGCAGGACCAAGTAGATTTTGATGACAAAGGTAGCTGGGAGTACCTCTTCAAGGATTACTGGCTTGATTTAAAAGGGCGACTCTCTTTGAGCATAGATGAACTTGCACATGCTAAAAATCCATGGAAGGGATCTGATATGCATGCTAATAAACAGGATTCACCTGATGATGATTATGATGCTAAAAAAGATGGGGGACATGATTCTGACAGTTCTGGGCATGCTGAAGCAACCGTCTCTAAAAGAAGAAAGGGCAAGAGACGGCCTAAGTCCCGTGCCAAGGAGAGCGATTCATCAAGATTAGTGGCGGTAGCTGGTGCCGAAGGAGCATCTACAGATGAAAACGCTGAGTGGGCATCACCAGAGCTCGTAGAGTTGGTTATGCACATGAGAAATGGTGACAACTCTGTTTTATCTCAGTTTGATGTACAGACTCTTCTACTAGAATATATTAAAAAGTACAAGCTTCGTGATCCACATAGGAGAACTCATGTTATTTGTGATGCACGGCTTCAAAATTTGTTTGGGAAACCACGAGTGGGGCACTTTGAAATGTTAAAGTTACTTGAATCTCACTTTCTTGCAAAAGAGGAATCTCAGGTGGACGATCTTCAGGAGAGTGTCGTTGATACTGAAGCTAATCAGTTGGAGGCTGATGGTAGCTTTGATGCCCTGATAAAGGGGGGTAAGAAACGTAGAACACGAAAAAAGGGGGATGGGAGAGGGCTTCAATCTAATCTTGATGATTTTGCAGCAATTGATATGCACAACATTAATTTAATTTACTTGCGGCGCAATTTGCTGGAAGAATTGCTTGAGGATACTGAAACATTTCATGACAAAGTTGTTGGTTGTTTTGCGAGAATAAGAATATCTGGTAGTGTTCAAAAGCAAGATTTGTATAGGCTAGTGCAAGTTGTAGGTAAATATTTCGATAACTATCTCGATTCATTTTAGTTTTGACCTGACTGTAGAACTTGTAATCTGTAATTTTGTAAAGAAATAAATGATTTTCTGTGCAGGGACAAGCAAAGTTGCAGAATCATATAAAGTCGGAAAAAGGACAACCGATATCCTTCTAGAAGTATTGAATCTGAACAAGACAGAGGTCATATCAATTGATATTATCTCAAATCAAGAGTTCACCGAGGTGATTAATACATCTGGCTTAGTGGTTAGAGGGAAAGTGAGAGCATAGTTTTAAAACTCGGAATGCGGTACGAGGCGGGAAGGTCTCCTCGAGGCGAGGCGGGTGCCTCGAGGCGTTCGAGGCGGCCGCCTTACCCGGAAAATGGAATTAAAAAAAAAAAAACTTATAAAAAACTTATAAAGTAGCAAATATTCCATAATATTCATAAATAAGTCATATTCATAGATTGGAATAGTGTTGGAAATTTCAACACTATAACATTCATCAATATAGTCATTAAAACCCACGATAAAATATATTCAACAACCGAAGACATTTATGATATATTAAACATAACTTAAATGAAAACATATATGATAAGGCAAAACAAAACAGAGGTAACAGAGCAAATGTATATGTTGCACAAGACCAAAGTTAGGGTTTGTGGAAATTGAAATCAGATCGTGATGTTGAATAGAATTTTGGTCTTTTTTTTTTAAGTTAAACCCTTGTGCTGTGTTTAACATCCTTTTTTTTAAAAAAATTTACAAGCCCCTCTGTTCTCACTCGGCTGAGTCGAGTCGAGGCGGCTGTGAGGTGGCCGCCTCACGCGGCAGAGGCTGGATTTCAACACATTCAAGCATGTGCGGGCGCCTCGGTGCGTTTTTGGCGTGAGGCGGATTGAGGCGGCCGCCTCAAACCGCATTTTAAAACTATGAGTGAGAGTACTGCAATCGTCCCTGCTTGGATTCATAAAATGACAAATTTGTGATTAGTGAAGAGGCTTCTGTCTTGATCACTCACACAACAATTGTGGTTAGCAAGAAAATCCTGCTTAATATTGTTATAAGAAGTCCACAATAACAGTCAAATATGCTCCAATTTTTGTTAACTATAAGCAATTTTATAATTCTCTATGGGGTTTTACTCAGAGATTATTCTAAAACAAAAGAAAAAAGAAGGCAATGTTCACATCAATCATCAAGTTTAAAACAAAAGAAAAAAGAAGGCAATGTTCACATCAATCATCAAGTTTAATAGATTTGTACCTCTTCAGTTAATTGATTAGTGGTGTCTATTATAGCAGCATGAATAAAACAGCATTATGGGAATGTTTGTCTAAATGAATGTGTTTGTTTATTATTTGTGGCTATAATCTGTTTTTTAAAGATATGTTTGTTCTTTTGATCTGTTAGGATGAGTGCAAGCGTCTGCGGCAGAGTATAAAATGTGGACTTATCAATCGTCTAACTGTGGTAATGCTACATTTCATTAATGCCCTGAATCTACTGTTATCTGATTCTGTCCTGAGATTTGTAATTGGACTCCTTGTAGGGCGACATTCAGGAAAAGGCCATTGCACTTCAGGCAGTCAGAGTCAATGATGTAAGTTTATTGTGTTTTAGCTACTGCCATTGATGTTCAATATTTAGGTGTCAAATAGATAATCTCGATACATATGGTGTGGGAAGTATATGCAAGAAACAATGGAAGAGGTTAGAGGGTAAATTATAGATGCTAAAAGGTGTTCCTAACTGTTGATTTGGAAGATGGGCAATAAGGTTGTAGAATCCAGTGACAACTGACAAGAGAGCTTGGGGGAGTTCTGGATATATAAGGACATAACAAGTTATGCTTCCCAAGCATAGATTATTAAAAGTTCCAATGCTTATGAAATCTTATCATTCATCACTTCCTCATGTCTTATCTGTGTAATTACAAAAAAAAAAAAAAAAAACAATGTTTTGCTGGCTAGTCCCTTCTCCACACTTCTATTCCCCTGTTTTAATTCTTGAGAAAAAACCTTTGGCCAGGAGATGATGGTTCATAAATTGGAAGGAATATTAAATCATAGCTGGATAAATAGGATAAGGGATATGAAGATTGTGAAGCCTCTATTGCATGATCATGAGTGTTATGTATTCATTTTCCAGTGAATCAAGAGTTGGCTTAAGATTCTTGTTTTATATTGCTTTCCAGATAAAGAATGCAAATAATTGAGTACTGTTAAAGCTACTTCTGAAGAGTACAGCATATGGCTAACTGATTTTAATACCTTATTCAATTGTTAGTTATTCTTCTAATATAAAGTACCTAGATTATTGTATAATGTAGAGGTTCTGAATTCTGATGGTTGGAAAATGATTACCTAAGAATTTCAAAACTGTCATTGCACCTAATATTGGGATGTTGTTCAGACAATTTGATTTAATTTTCATATTGATAGATATTTGACAATGTTCTTTTTTTTTTATGGTACATAATGCTCTTTGTTCTAATGCAGTGGATGGAGTCAGAGATATTGCGTCTCAGTCATCTACGTGATCGAGCTAGTGATATGGGGCATAGGAAAGAATATCCTTTACTTTATGAGCTTACAACTATATTATTATTATCATGCTGCTTGATGGTAGTCATTTACTAAAACTAGTATCAAATTTTTTTTAATATTTCAACATTGATGCTTGAGTATGATTTTCTTCTACTTCTACTGTTTTCTTCCCCCTTTTTTTTTCTGGGTCAACTGGGTGGACAACGGAATGGTGGGGCAGCTGTGAACCATCATCTATTGAACCTCCCAGTCTGGAGTTGGGATTCGATCTTAGGTCTTTGGTACCATGTCTTGCACATTTCCCCTTTTTCTGTTCATGATACGTTGCCATTTAATGCAGTGTTTGTCCAATGGTTTTCATGTGCATATAGATATAGTAATAGTTTACACCGTGGTATTTTATGTGTGTATCTTATATGATTCACTTACTTATAGTAATAATTTTCACCATATTTGTTACTTATGTTTTGGTTGCTAGATGTTCATATTCGATCAAACTGACGTCTAATAATTGGGAACTGACGTCTAATAATTGGGATCATCATACTTTTAGCTGATTGTTTTATTTTTGCCTTGTCTTTTGGGAAAAATACTTAAAAGCTCCTTTAAAAGTTTATTATTTAATCTAAACATTCTAAAAATTAATAAGTACGATATATTCTAAGAGGAACAATCCTTGTTAAAATAGCCAATCTTCTATTTTCTTCCCTACACTGTCATAGAAATGCTGAAAATACCATTGTAACTGCACAACACCTTAATTAAATGAAAAAAAATATAAACAAATTTGCAATTGCAACGAGGAGCAGTAAGAACCAAACACTTATCTCTGCATTGACTTTATGCTTTATTTGTCCCTATCATTCTACTTTTGACTTTATAGTTAGCTGAAAAGACAGAAGATTAAATTCATTTATGCATTATTGAATTATTTATGTTTCTTAGACAAAAGACTGAAAATAGTTATTACAACATATCTTGTTTCTTAAACTCATGCAAGGTCAACTAATTTTAAAGAGGGGACATAATCTCATTGTCTTCAATTTGCAATCGATTCCAAGATATGATCTTTGTTTTGTATTGTTTGTAACTGTGGAAAAGTTGCAAATTGTAGTTAAGACGGCAAGTAAGGAAAAGGATATTTTAGTCAAAATTATATATGTTAAGAGGTGTTAAAGTAGACAGCTAAGGATGAAGTATGGGCTCAGAGTATGAAAGGTTTCTGTTCGTCAATGTTTTGGATGGATATATATTATTTGATTGGTTTTTGGCATTGAGGAATATGTTGAGAGGTTTGAAGTAATTTTTTGCTTTGATAAGAGGTTAATGTATTCATTTCTTTCTTAGTTAGAAGAAAGGTTAAAGGATTAATCTATTTTACTTGATTATCAAAGTATCAAACTTTATACACTGTATCAGTAATATTCTGTTATGGTCCATAAGATTTTTTATTATGTTGTTTTTAGCTAGAAGGTTCATTTCAGTACAGTCTTATGGTGTCTGATATTGAAGTGTCAGTTATTCTTGTAATTCTTGTCATTTGTCAGTTGTATCTAAGCATAGGACTCAAAACATTTAATCTGGTTCGGGATTAGATATAAGTGAACTAATCTGTTGGTTTTTTTTTTTTTTTTTTTAAAGCAAATGCAGTTCTCTCAATTATTTATCTACAATACCTGCAATAATTCGTTTTTAATGGCAAAGGCTGTGTTTTAAGAATTCCTTGACTTTATGTTTACGCTTAGAGAATGTGTGGAGAAGTTGCAGCTTCTGAAGACTCCGGAGGAGCGCCAGCGTAGACTGGAGGAGATTCCAGAAATACATTCAGACCCCAACATGGATCCAAATTATGAGTCTGAAGAGGATGATGGTGAAGCAGAAAGACAAGGTCAATTTTGTTTTCCATATGAATTGCTGACTTTTTCTTCTCCTTTATATTCTGTATTTTCACTCTCAATTGAAACATTGTGTCTGGTGCATGCAGAGAACTATATGAAACCACGAGGTAGTGCGTTTAGCAGGAGAGGAAGGGATCAAATTTCTCCTCGAGCTTCAAATGAATTTTTGAGTGGTACTAGGAATTACTCAAGTGGAAATAAAGAATTAAGTAGAAACCTGTCTAATAAAGGTATGAGCAAAGGGGATGATTTCAATGGGTCTGGGGAAATAGTGAATGAAAATTTATGGAATCAAGGAAGAGATAAAGAAATGCAACAATTGAACAGTTGGGAGAAGCCAAGAAGTGGTTTAAATTTAGAAATTGGTGCTAGAAATTCCCATTCTGTGGTACTATCAGAATCAATTACTAGGGCTGCCTCAGAAATATCACCGATACCTGCTGCTATAGGGGTAACACAATCTGGTGCCAAAATCAATGAATCTGAGAAAATATGGTATTACAAGGATCCATCTGGAAAAGTCCAAGGACCATTTTCCATGGTGCAGCTGCGAAAATGGAGCAACACTGGATATTTTCCTGCTAATTTGAGAATTTGGAGTTCTACTGAAACGCAAGATGACTCTATACTTTTGGCTGATGCACTGGCTGGAAAATTCCATAAAGATCCTCCATTGGTGGATGCTAGTTTCCCAAAGTCTCAAACAGTCTTGTACTCAGGGAAGGCTCATGGAGTGTCTTTGCAGCAAGGAATGGAAGGTCAAGTTGGTGGAAATTCAAACTTTGATCAGATTCGCACATCTTTGAATTCTCATAATACTCAAGGTTCTTTAGGACAATCTGTAAGAGAAAGTTGGAAGTTTCAATCTGAATCTGGTTCTACGGGCGGGGCTTCTCTGTCTTCCATTGAAGCTCCCAAGCATTTTAGAGATGGGTGGGGTTCTGAGACAAATCTCCCTTCTCCAACTCCAACTCAAAGGACGGTTGAGGCTAAGGGGAAAACTTTTGAAAAAGAATGGTCTCCCACCCCTGATCAACCATCTGGTTCTCGTATGATAGCCAATATGTTCTCGGGAGACCATGGGGGGCAGCAGTCTTCTACTGTAATTGTTCCGGAGAGTGGACAATTGATAAATTCTTCCACACCGTTGTCTTCTACATCAAAATTCAGTGGTGGTGTAGATGGTTTAAATATGTCTCATGGAGTGAGTTCGGCGATGCAGGTTAATGTCCATCAGCTACCAGCAACTGCTGCTGCTGCTGTTGCCTCAATGAATCCTGTTGATTTGAAAAACATTGCTGCTAGTCTCCAAAGTTTGGTACAACATTCAAGTACTCATACTCCTGTTGAAACTCGTGGGTGGGGGTCTGGTGTGGTTGCAAGGCCAGAGATGATTTCTCCATCCCCGAAACCTGGGAGTGTATCTCAAACCTGGGGAACTGTTCCATCCCAGAAGCTCGAGTCAAATAACTCGGTTTCTATGCCTGCTCAATCTCCTGCTTTTGCTCAAGCCCCTCATGTTTCATCTTTCAGTACAGGAAATTCATCTGGGGGTTTCCCTGCTCCAGTTCCATCGGGTATTCCGCCATCTGATTCTTGGAGACCTCAAGTTCCTGGTCACTCAAATGTTCAGGTTCCTGTTCAATCCAACCTACCTTGGGGTACCGGTGTCACAGCTAACCAAAATGCTGTGCCAAGACAGGGTCAGGAGAATCAAAATACTGGTTGGGGGCCACCAATGCCTGGAAATCCAAACATGGGATGGGGAGGACAAGTACCTGCAAATACAAACATGAACTGGGGAGCTCCTGGACAAGTGCAAGCACCGGGAAATGCAAATTCAGGTTGGGCTGCACAAGGACAAGGGCAAGCTCCTGGACATGCAAATCCAGGTTGGGCTGCACCTGGACAAGGGCAAATTCCTGGTTGGGCCCCTCCCGGGCAAGGACCAACACCTTTAAATGCAAATCCAGGGTGGGTTGCACCTGGACAAGGTCCTCCTGGAAATGCAAATCCTGGTTGGGCAGCTCCCTCTGGGAACAACTCTGGCATGTGGGGAAATGAGCAGAACAATGGCGGAGACAGGTTCTCGAATCAAAGGGACCGGGGTTCTCAAGGTGGAGATTCAGGTTACGGTGGGGGTAGGCCGTGGAATAGGCAGTCATCATTCGGCAATAGAGGAGGAGGAGGAGATTCTTCGAGGCCTCCTTTTAATAAAGGACAGAGGGTATGTAAATTTCACGAGAGTGGGCATTGCAAGAAAGGATCTCAATGTGATTATCTGCATACTTAAAAAGAAGAGTTTTTGGGAATTTTCATTTTACAGAGGCGTAGATCAGTTAAGTCTGTACAGTAGTTTTCGATAATAGAAGTTTGACATCATGTTCACTCTAAATGCATGATACATAGTAAACCTTTTGTAGTTTATATAGTTAGCTCTCTTAAAACTATGTGCATTTTTTGCAGCCTTCACTAATTTTTATTTTTTAATTTCTTTAGTGAATTCTTCCTTACCCGTTTTAATAATAATATTATTGAAGGTTTATATGTGTAGAAATGTTTTGAGTGCAAATCCACCTTATGTTTCTTGGTGGACAGTTTATTATCATTCAATTTGCTTATGTGATGCCAATGAGTTTTATTGGTACAGATCTCTGTTTTTCTTGCAGCTGCTTCATTCGTGAAATTATCCAAGTGTAATGATGTTTTATCAGAGTTGCATCTGTTATGGGATCATTTGATGTTGTATGAGGAGTGAATTCCATTCATCTTCCTGTGGTTTGGTGGTATTATAGGTGGAGGTCACCTGCAAAGGAATGTTTTCATTGAAAATTTCTCCTAAACGGGGCGGCGGGGAATCTCTCCCGTCCCCAAATGACCCATTGACATCCAGCCTAATTGAAACTAGTGGAAATATTGTCAATGAAATTCTGTCATGAATATTGCAGCATATTTTGAGCATAATTTAGTTCAATACAAATGAATTTTTAATCGTTTATTATTTCTGGGTTTTGAGTTTTTACACTTTATATACAGTTTTTTATAACAAATTGGATTTCCCGATTAGTAAATATGTATTTTATTTTTTTTATTATTGAAGATATAAGATAAAAGTGTATTAAAGATATAAGATAAAAGTTTATCGAAAGTAGATAAAAGACGAGAAAGTCTTTAATAAGTTTGATTGTATATGTCCGAGCCATTTAAAACATACCAATTGACATTCATCTTTTATGTAATTAGTTATTATACCACATATAAAACTTGTATGGATTATCATAGATCAGTAATTTTACAAGGAAATTCATCAATTTTATTACTCTAATCAATACTTTTTACGACTTTAAAATTCATATATATATATTTTTGAAATACTTAAAAATTTATATTTTTATAGTAAGAAAGTATAATTTTTATATTATAACCAATAAAAAAAAAATAATTTCAAAAATTTATTTAAATCTTTATTAATTCGTTCACGAAGCCCAAATTATTGATGCATAATTGCATATAGAGTACTTAGAGAATGTTTAGGACGTGCTCGCGTAACTCAGACAAACATTGGTCACTTTTTTTTTTATAAGCAGACCCACACACAGACAAATAAACGAACACCTGTGCTGCAAAACACACCTTGAGAGAAAATCAAGTTCGATTTCATGGAGGCAGATAGAGACGATCGAGGAAACGAACTCCAAAATCAAAACCCTAATCGTAAAATTGATGACGATAACAACACTAATCAGACTAAATCGTTTAAAGGGAAGTCCTGCAAGGGATGTTTATACTACTCATCTGCTCTCAAATCCAATTCTCGAAACCCAGTTTGTGTTGGCATCCCCAGAACCCTCCAACAAGGTCTCTCTTTTTTTCTCTTTGCGCTTTTGTTTTTCATTTTTTATTATCTTTGATTCATTTGATTGTTTCTTTTGTTTGATTCGCTGCTCAATTCTTATTGAAGATTCGATGTGGGTGTGTTGTGTTTTGCTGTTTTGTAAATGTTGATTGCTTTTCTTTAGTTTGGAGGATGAAAGGTTGTTGCTTTTTTTTTTCTTTTTGTTTTTTGGGTTGCTGAAGAATGGAGTCAGATGCTGGTCTTATTAAGATGTGACATATTTTTGTTTATAGTTCTTAAGAGATAGAGAGAAGAAAATTTGTAGTTTTTTTTTTCTTCCTATTTTTAGTTCGAAATCAGGCATCTCTTGATAATTAATGGTCCTAAAACGCTGGCTGGTGTGATTGTATTTTTGTGATCCGAATTTTCGATAACCTTTAAGAAACTTCTTCACATGGTTTGCAATCTGAGTTTCATGAAGATTGAATTTCGCATTTTGAACTTCTCATAATCATGTTTTGATGCAGAAGTCTGATTAACTTGTGGTAATTAACCTACTTTCATTGAAACTTTGAATTCTGTTGACAACTTAACGACCCGGAATGGAGCTGTTATTTGTTATGATGATGCTTTAGGTAGTTGTTGCTGTTGTTTTCTTGGATTAGATTTTTATTTTTACAAAGAAAGTCCTTGATGTTTTATACGTGTTTAAATTTTTTTTTTATTATTGCTATTGTTTTCTCAGATTGAACTTCTTTAAGTGCTTTCCATTACTATACAGAGTAATGCTTTAACTTCATGTGTAGCTTTAAACTCTTTGTTTTACACATATTTACTCGGGCACATACACATACAAACATCTTATCGGTTTTTAATGTTTGAAAAGTATGTTTTGGTTAAAGTTTACCACTCACTCCATTGTGATTGGAGGTTTTATTATTGAAACTTCCACAAAATATTCACTGATTTTTAGATGTATGGGTATGGCCAGTTCCCAGGTACGTTGTGGGAGAAACTGAGTTGGAAGCTTCAAAAGAGGGCCGTAATCTTAAAGATTTCAAATATGGTTGTGTTGGTTACTCGGTGTACTTGGACAACGAAGATTCCTCAACTGAGCAGCTAGATAAACAAGCAGAATTGCCATTCTGTGCTGGTCTTGAGGTGATGCCTTGTGATCTTATTTTTTTCAGATTGTTTCTTAATGCAAGATGTTTCATTATGATTTCGAGACTGGTTGATACATACATACTCTTATTCAATTTTTAGGATATGTCAACACACTTTTTCAGGTGTAATAATAGTTCTTCAAGTGTAGGCAAAAGTTGTTATAGTTCATTGTTTTTCTTCTTTTGTGCGAATAAAGTAGTTTCTAATTTGGACCTCAATTCAGTTTTATTGCTGTGGTATTGAATTATTGAATTCTATGAAAACTTGTGAACTTTACTTTGTGTCTGGTTTTATTGTTTGATAAATTAATAGGGTTCGTGAGTTATTGGCTGTACCAACCATCTACTATATGTGCAAATGTCATGATAGTATGAGTGTTGGTGGCACAGAGTTGAAAGTTGTTAATGTGTAAAGTTTTTAGTTGTGTCATACAGGTGTGATTTTTTCGTTCAACTTAGTCAATTAGGTTAATCAGTCATTTGCAGATTTTCCTGCTTCTTGTACCTAGGTTTTTGTGTACTCAATTTCCTAGCGTTAAAGGAAGTTCAATGGCTATAGCCTATAAGACCTTTTTCTGAAATAGAAGCCTTTCACTGTTTTAAGAGATAAACTCAGATTTGTTTGTCTATTGTATTTCAATTATATTATAATCTTATGTGTTTTCCTAAAAAAAATCTTACATTCTTAGCTTTTATTTCAGGTTCTGTTGGACAGAAGACCTTCAACATCTGACCATGTTCCTGCTCATGTTCACCACAAGGAAGGTATTTTTTTTTCGTTTATCCCGATGCAATGGGTATCTATTTTTTTGTTTATTTATGCTTAATATTTTTCTTTTGTCCCTGGCAAATTTGAGAGTGACATGGCAAGCTATGATTTGTTTTCTTAAAGCATTGAATAAAACCCCCCAATTTTTGCAGAATGATTTCGTTATTTGAATCTGTTGAAATTAATGTAGCTATTGACTTGTGCTATCTACACTATCAATTATTAGTACCTGGAGTTGGATGTGATTCATTTTCATGGAAGTATACTTGATCATTCATTTTGCATTATGAGATATGGATTGTCATGATTTCACTTTGGGTTGCCAGATGTTCAATTTGGTGTAGAATATATGGGAAAGGTACTTTTCGGTGTTAATGAGTTTACAAGATGTCCTGAAAATATGTTCCAAGTGCTTTGAACCTACTTGACCGATAAAAATGAGAAATCAAACATGTATATATGTTGGTGGTTGGGGTTTTTGCAAAAACTTTATTGATTATTGCAGAATTTGAAAGGAAGATTTTATTGAAGAAAGCAATTTGTCACAGAATCTCCATTGAAGCATTATAATAGTTATTGTTTTTAGATGGCTTTCAAGTTTCAAATGCCATTAAATTTATTGATGGATAAAAAATGACTTAATTACGAATGCAAATCATGTTAGCATAGCATATTCTCAGGCATTATTCCTCCTTGAAATTTAGAGGAGTGGTGTTTTCTGTTTTTACTACAGATATCATACTATTCTTTCAAGGTCAATGCTGTCTGATTGTTCGTCTTTTTCATATTGTTGAAGCATTGTAACTTCCTTTCAATTTGTGGATCTCTTGGTTCCTTCTGATTCTTGGTTTTTTGCTTTCATGAAGACAGTCGTGCTCTTCCTCAACCCCAAACCGCCTATAAGCCTGCACCAGCACCAGCACCAGCACGTACGCCTGCATCTCCACCTGCACCATTTCCAGGAGACGAGTACTTAAGCAGGTAAGACTGAACACCACAATTTAGTAATTACATGATCAAAAACAACGACAACAACAACAACGTGCCTTCCCATTTCGTAACTCTCCGAAGGCAGTTCATTCTCATCAGACTAGACTCAAACATAACTCGTGTGACATTACTAAATGTGCGCAGGTTCAAAAGGAATGCAGGGCTAGTAGCAGCAGGCGTGGCGAAAAATGTGAATAAAGTTGGCATCTACATAAAAGAGACATTAGAAGACATTGTATATCCTTACAGAAGGAAGTAGAGACTAGGGATTGGTGCTTATCAGAGCTGTTTTAACTATCTTGTAATAAGAAATGAAGCAAAGTGCAAGAAGCCAACAACAGACCATTTTTTCTGGCTGTTTCACTTGATTCATTGTAATAAATACATCCTTGATAGTATTTATTAGAATCTTATTTGTTGATTTCTTGTTATTTCATGATTTCTTCTTTTTAGATAACAAGAAATTAAAAGGAATCACTGTGAAAGAAGTAAATATCGATAATATCCTCCATTTTTTCGGAATTTTAAGATACCAATGTAAAAAGTATCTTCAAATCAATATATTTTTCTGCTTTATAGTTTTGGTTTTTAGCAAAAATGCCCTAAAAAGGGGGCAATTGCAAATCTATCATAAAATCAAAATCAATTGCAAAAATGCTCTGAAATGACCTCAATACCCTTTAGTTAAAAAAAAAACCCTTTTCATTCTCTAATGCACTAACTTCCTGAACCTCTTGCCCACCCATCCTGAATCCCACCCCAAAGCTTTGCCACCGTAAATCTGAATTATTGCGAGTTTTAATTTGAATTATTTTGAGTTTTAGTTTTGAATTATTTTAAGTTTTAATTTGAACCCTAACATAACATTTAGGTTTATGGTTGTGAGTTGAAATTGATTTGTGAGTTTTCAATTTTTGAGTTAGATTGGTATGATTGAGAAGAATTATTATAGAAATTGTATGAAATTTGAATAAGGTTGACTAAATTTTGGAGAACAAAAGCTTCGAGACCGGGTCCCCCTTCTTGAAGAAAAAAATTCTCGGGACAGGGTGACCCGATGACCCAAAGCTTTTTTTCATGGCTTTGAAGTCATAAAAAAAAGTTTGTCACCTATCCCGACACTCATTTTCATGGTGATTCAATCTCCATTGGAATTAAAAACAAAATTCAAAGATATATGTTAATTCCGTCAAGATAAGGATTATGAGGTTGAAAAAATAAATTTAAAATGTAATACTTATCTTCAAATTACTTTATATAATATTATTCTCTAATGTTTTAAAACCTAAAATTGAAAAAAGAAAAACGTAGGAACAACATGTTACAGAGTAAGAAAATAGTTAGATATTGTTTAGTTTATTTGTTTATAAGTTGATTGGTAAATGGTTGGTAAAAATAATAATAAATAAGGTTAATTAATGTGGTGTAGTTATGAATAATTTTTCTCTCATAGACACATTATAGGTATATTTCACCACAATTTTGCCATATTGCCTCTATGGACTATGATTGAGGACATTTTGGGAAAAATAGGTTAGTTTAATGATTGATTTGATTTTATGGCACATTTGCAATTAGCCCCTTAAAAATAGGACAAAAACCCTTAATATTGATATACAAGTCATACAATTTCAATAGTTCCAGGAGAGGGACATATTTTATGAGATAATTATTTTTTTTAATTTTTAATTTTTAATTTTTAATTTTTATAGACCTTTGGATTTCAATCCACCGGACTAAAAATTAACCCTATAGCACTTGTATATTTTTAAATTCTATTTTTGAAATCGATACTTTATTTAAACCGTTGGATTGAAATCGAACGACCAAAATCAACCGGATACAATAACTGATAATGTACATATATATACAGCACATTAATGCTAAAAGAACAATAAATAAGCAAGCAAGGTACGTGAGCGTTTCCGGCAAGCAACCTGCAACCATTCTGCTTATTTTTATTTTTATTTTCGCCGCCTCCATTTTTCTCTATTTATATAAAAGTTTTTTTTTTTGTTATTTATTTTGCACTTTTTATGATTTATTGTTGCATAAAAAATCTCTCTCTCAGCCCTCCAATCTCAGATTGACTGATTTATTGATTTTTTCAAGTTTCCAAAATGCACCCGGACTCTTAATCTTACACTTGTTCTTCGTAGCTATTGTTGATTGTTTTTATAATTTTTGTTTTTTGGAGAGATCTGAAGGAAGAAATTACATTAATTTGATGGCTATTTGCAAGCAAATGGTTCGATTAGTTGCAGACTCTGGTGTTTGCTCAGTTAAATCTGGAGTGAATTACTACGCGCGTGAGAATGGCTATAGACATATTTCGGAGCTCGTTCAATCTAATGGCAAACGCGCCTTTCTCGTCGATACTCTGCTACTGGTAATAAAATAGCTTATTTGGTTTGTTATTCTTCGGTTTTGCTCCAATAAATGTGGAATTGCATTTACGTAAGTTTTGATTTTTGATTTCATAGTGAATTAGAGATTGTGAGTTGTTTTTGTTTGTTTGTTGTTTGAAGGTGAGGCGATTGGAAGCTCAAGGAGTTCCGACAAAGCAAGCGGAGGCGATAACGGCGGCGATTACTGAAGTTTTAAATGATAGCTTGGAAAATGTGTCTCACTCGTTTGTTTCCAAGGCGGAGATGCAGAAAGTAGGTCTTTCGAAACTTTTATTTTATTTTTTGTAATGAAAAACTTATTTGTGAAGAACTGAACTGTGTATTGCAATGTTCTTGTTTAGATGCGGTTTTGATCTTTGTTGTTGATGTTGTTGTTGTTGATATGTATGCAGAGTGAGATGTTGCAAGAATCAAATCTGTCCAAGTTCAAATCTCAAGTACAGAGTTCTCAGGTACCGGATCGATTTTTTGTTTATTCTTTTTTGTGTTGTGTCATGCATTTGATTATAACTTGGAAAACAGATAATAAGTGTAGAGTTAGACCTATTTTATTTTGATGATGCAATTGAATTGTTGATGTGATGATTTTGTGGATGAGGATGTGTGATCTCTAGTCTATTTGATTGATTGTAGATCGAACAGTCTTTAGTTGAAACTTAGATTTTGTTGAATTTACGTTGGTACTATTGTTATAAAAAAGTGGCATATTTGAAAGTAGCTTTGTAAAACCACGAGTCAATGTTGTAGCAGTTAGGCCGTTTGATGAGACAGCAGATGTGGGGATTGTTATTGAGTTCGCGTTAGTTCTGGTGTGGAAACTCTGAACTTAAATTTGAAGACTGAGGATAATGAATTGGTAGTTAGGGTTTTTACAACTGGATTTGAAAGTACAGTACTGTAGTTATGTTTCCCACCTTTAGAACAGTAGGCAACTAAATAAATGTAATACTATTAAGACAATTTATTAGATCCTCCATGGGGTTTCACATGCAGAACAAGAGAATAAGTGCTTCAAGGAGTTTTAGATTAGTTTTAATATCTGCAACTTGGTCAGTTATTTATTATTTTATATTTGATTGAGATTGTAGCATTGTAAACATTAAGGAAACTGCTAAAAGAATTTGGTCAAGTTTAGTGGCAGTTGGGGAAAATTAGTGAAATTGATGGTTAAGTACTAAAATATGATGAGGGGGAAGTACTATTTCTAATTAGCGTGTCAACATTATAAGTGAAATGACTGACTTTGCAAAGTAATATACAATTATACACATATAAGGGGTTGATATGGGCATGCTGCTTCCTATCAGAGACATGAAAATAAAAATTGAGCCTGCTGCTGTGGTGGTTGTTAAATAACATGGGAATGGTTAGTAAGGTGCATATTGCTACAAGTATAATATTAATAAAAATCATAGTAAGCATAAGTGATACGATCCTCGTCGTTTGGAGACTAAGACCGTTCTATGGACTGGTTTGGATGGAAACCTGCGACCCAACACCTATAACGAGATGCGAACCTTGGTATAGAAGAAGACGCCACAATCAAGGATGGAATACTTGATTGATAAGTCGGGAAGGAGCGCCACAGAAGAATTCTGATAAGTTCCAATTAGTTCTCAAAGAACCAAAGAGAAATTGCTCTCAATTTTTATCAATAATAAATGATGAGGACGTGGCTAGCACAAGATCATGGAATGCGGATCCGATTCAAGTTCCCATTGGCCCAGTTACAAGAGCACGAGCCAAGAAGTTCCAGAATGCATTAAGTGGGCTGATTTAAGGGATTTGTGCTCAAGCAAGCACGTGGAGGCCCATTGAAGGTGATGAACGAAATCTCCAGCCCATAACAAACATGATTCAAGTCCAAGAAAGTCAATAGGCTTTGGGAGCTGATTTAGGGCTGAATAAATTGTATTTCTATTTCTTGTTGTACAATCGTAGGCTGAGATATTAAGGAATTAGAGGCAAGATTGTTTCTTTGATTTGAAGCCGAAATGTTTGAAACCGAAAAGATTGAAGGCCGAAATGTTTGAAGGCTGAAAAGTTTGACTTCCTTGATGTTTTTAATTTGTCAAACTTTCCTTTTTCTTTGTTGCCTTGGGCACAATTCTAGGGCTGGTCTTCTGTAGCCTTAGTACTATAAATTGTACCATTTTATTTCAATAAGGGGCAGTTGATTATTGATAAAAATTGGTACAATTTATAGTACTAAGACCACAGAAGACCAGCCCTTGAATTGTGCCCAAGGCAACAAAGAAAAAGGAAAGTTTGACAAATTAAAAACATCAAGGAAGTCAAACTTTTCGGCCTTCAAACATTTCGGCCTTCAATCTTTTCGGCCTTCAAACATTTCGGCCTTCAATCTTTTCGGCTTCAAACATTTCGGCTTCAAATCAAAGAGTCAATCTTGCCTCTAATTCCTTAATATCTCAGCCTACGATTGTATAACAAGAAATAGAAATACAATTTATTCAGCCCTAAATCAGCTCCCAAAGCCTATTGACTTTCTTGGACTTGAATCATGTTTGTTATGGGCTGGAGATTTCGTTCATCACCTTCAATGGGCCTCCACGTGCTTGTTTGAGCACAAATCCCTTGAATCAGCCCACTTAATGCATTCTGGAACTTCTTGGCTCGTGCTCTTGTAACTGGGCCAATGGGAACTTGAATCGGATCCGCATTCCATGATCTTGTGCTAGCCACGTCCTCATCAATAAGCACTAAATATTCGACACCAAGCAAGTTAAAGCAAACTTGAGAAGGTTTAAAATAGGAAGGTCTTTGAAAGACGTCATTATCAAAGGGCTCACCCTTCTTTTTCTTGATATAGACATAGTAAAACTTTCTTTAGGACCTTTAAGTCAAGAGGCAAATGTTAACTTGTGAGCTTTCTAGTGCGGCACTAGTTACACTTACACATGCGTACACGTGTCTACCTTGTTTTCTAGCAATAGCGAATAAATTTATATTATAATTTGCCTGATAGGGGTTTATTCACCCTCCTCGTGGTTTGTAAAGTTCAATTCCTTACTGAAGGTTCAGGTTGGGTTTGAAGAAGATTGTTTACATTGTGTAAAGATCAATGAAACAGTATATTTATACAAAAAACACTGATTTAAGCCTATTTCGATACGAGCATTAATAGAACATGTATTTTCAAATGGATATGTTACATTATATCTTAATTCAAACCTTTAGGAGCTAGGCAATTTGAAGTTTTCTTATTTTTGTTCTTAAGAACCCTAAAAACAAAAGGAAAAAAAAAAAATATCGATGGGAATAAAAGAAGTTAGTTTGGACCAAAGTTTTGCTACTACAGAGATAAGTTGTATGATAAAGTCGAATCCTTGAAGCCTCAAAATCAGCTAGTGAATCTCTTATTCAAAACTATATACCACGGTTTATGAAAAGAAAGGGAGTCGTGAAAATTCTTTGGAGGTAGATGTTCATAGAGAAGCCATACAATGAACTCTGTCTCACATGCAATGGTCGTCTTCAGATATTGTAATAGCGGAATCTCTATTTTTAATCAGCACTGTATGTGTGTTTTTTGGCAGAAAATTTGTGTTTCTACTATAATGATTTTGGATAATCCTAGACTGGAGCAATAGTTGATTGTGCTACTAGTATCTTTGGTCATTGTTGGTTCATTCTGAGCAAGCCTGTATATATTTTGCATGCAGGAGCATCATTTTTCTATGTTGCAACGTGAAACTGAGAAACTTCGAAATGACATAGAAAAAATGCGCAGTGAATTGAGGTCTGTTTTTTATATTACAATGCAATTGGTTTCAATAATTGATATGGTATCTTCCTAATGCTCTCAAATGCTCTTTGAAACAGATACGAGATTGACAAGGTCACTGCAGGGCAACGTTTGGATTTAAATCTTGAAAGAGGGTAGGAGAAAAATAAATTTAAAATTCACCGCAATAGAATATTCTTTTCTTTGTTGCTGCTCAATCTTCTAACCATAACAATTAACTGCAGGCGCATACGTGATGAGCTTGCTAACCAGAATGCGGAAACCACCAACCTCACAAATAAGCTAGACAGAGTGAGTTTTGTGATTTTATTTAAAGACTTTCACATTATGTGTTTCGACTTTCGCTGCATTAAACTTGACATTTCAAATTTTTTTTTACAGGAAATTCACGGCTTAAGAGCCCAATTGGAAGCTGCTAAATACGATGTAATTAA
The DNA here is from genome assembly GCA_033220585.1 of Dipteronia sinensis. Lineage (NCBI taxonomy): Eukaryota > Viridiplantae > Streptophyta > Magnoliopsida > Sapindales > Sapindaceae > Dipteronia > Dipteronia sinensis. Next base: position 4,326,177 of record CM065643.1, read on the forward strand.
ATATTGCATAGGTACCCTTGTCTCCATATCTGCAGTTGGGCTTGCCATGATCCGCATCTTGATGTAAGATTTTGTGTATGCCGGTGGAATCATGCTAACACTTTTTTAGAAACACTAAATTCATTCTTTTTCCGGCAACTTGATGCGGGAAACTAGCATTCGAATATCACAGGGTCGTTAGGCGATTAATTATGTTCATTCGACTCTGAAATGTGACTTATCAAATTCGTTAGAACAGTTAGTCAATTTTTAGTGTGTGGAATGATGAGCATGATGTATTTTTTTGTTTGAACAGACTTGTATCATTTGTCATCTCCTTATTCCATTTTTAGGAGCAAAAGCAGAAGGATGATATTAGCAGGGTAAAAATTTAATGTGATTATATTGTATGCATGGTTGTATTTCATAGGTCTGGTTAATCAGATTCAGATGTGAAAATCTTTAGTTATTACTGTTTTAATTTTCTTTTAATTATTTCTAAAGAAACAAATTGAAGAATGGAAAATTTTGGTGGAACAAATTTTGTTTGCGATTATATATAGAACAAAAAAACAAAATGAAGTTTGCGATAGTTTTATTTTATTTTATTTATTTTTTCCAGTTTTTATAAATTTGACTTGATCCAGAACAGATGTACACTGGGCCTTGTAGTTTGGCAATTGGCACTTTTACGTGGTTCGTTAGGTTTAGTTATGGGTCCAGATCCTACTCACCAATTTCACGATGGGGTCGATGTTTGCAATCGTGAAAAAAAATTGTATGTATATCCCATTCAAAATTTTAAAATGTTATAATTTGTATTCAAACCCCACATATTACCAAAAAAAAAAAACTTTCTTTTATCTTTTGGTTAAATAACATAAACTAATAAATTATAAGATAATTAAAATATAAAAAAATAAATCAACCATTCCTAGCAAGGTCAAGTGTACTCCTCCAAAGCAACCAAGAGAAGACATCAGAATTCATTAAAAAGCTCCTCCAGTTCCTCGTTCCTCTGCTAAGTGGTAATCTTGGCATCCGCTTCTAAAGCAAATCTGTTTCAGCACAAATTGGAGATATTTAAAATAATTTTATATACCAAATCTGCTACGAATATCCCCTTTAAAATACAAAGTTGTTTGTGCCAATAGAATATTTGCTTGGATTTTATTCCTAGTGTATCTTTTGTCCTTTTGAGTTCTCAATTGTCTGCTTTTCTCCTTCATTTGAAATTTTTGGTAACTATAAAATTAATATAAAAGCATGTAAACACGCCTCCTTACTTAAAAAAAAAAAATTAAATTAAATGATTTTCTATTTTTAAAAATATTTTATAACAGTTATTTAATATATTTCACACATGTTGAAAATATTAAACATGGTTTATACTTTGATACATTGTTGGTGCAATTATAATTATTTTAATATTTTAGTAGTTTTATTAAGGGAAATATTGGAATTTTGAAAAAAAGTATAATTTGGAGTGTACATACGGTTTTTGAGGGATACAAATATCACCGCTTTTTTTTCATCGAACTGGACTAATCTGGCCTCAATAAAGTCCACTAATTTACAAGGCTCAGGCCCAAAGCAGGAAATTGTAAACTATTTACTCACTTTTTCTTTCTAATTTTTCATTCGTATAAATTTAAAGGAGATTTGTAAAAACCTCATGAGGTAACTTTTTTTTTTTCTAATGTCATTTTAAATTTAGATAAAATCCCCTTGTAGAGGTTTCTAATACACAATTTGGGGAACTAAAATTTGAAAATCTAAGGCAGTTTTTTTTTTGGTATTAAAAAAATATTTTTATCTAAATTCGAAATTATGTGTTGTTTTTTAAGTTCAAACCTTGGGCAATTTTTGCAAATCTCCCATAAGTTTAATCAATAACATTTTTTTTTTCATTCTATGGTGTTATTGTTCTCTTTTAAATTCTCGTGTGGATGAGAGGTTGTGAAATCCTTTTCAATTTATTAGTGTTTTTTTGTCCACCAGAAAGCACTTCGGTAAAGTAACATGAAAAGTGTGACTAAAAATAAAATATATGGTTTATACACATTACATATGTGATGGCATGCACATAATATTGAAGCCATTATCATTTGTATGATATTAATCAACTTATATATAACCAGCTGACAAATATTAAATATAATACTTGTCATATAATCATATAAATGTTAGGGCATTGTTTATTTTATAGATATATAACATGTTGTTATGATAATTCTTGTATTTTGTTAATAAACTGCATATGAGCATATCAATTTATTGATTCTGTTGTTTAATTATGTTATAATTTGAGATATTAGAGGAAACTAACTATGTCTCCAACCCCAACAATATTGTGCCAAAGCCCAAGATTCAAAACTTCAAAACCGGACAAAGAGTTTCGTAGATAATTGAGGTTGGTATTGTGAAGAGTGTCTCTATTTGCCTCTGTAACTAATTCATGTGAAGGTATCAGGTCTAAGTCACCTCAAGCATCACCCGATTCAATTTGCTCTAAGTCAACTCAAACATTAGCTGATTCAAATTGCAATTGCTTTGTTAAGCACAAGTTAACAGCACACGCAAGTTGTGTGTCAAAATAGATTTTGGCGCCAAATCCGTAACTACTTGTGCTGACCTGGATCACACGCAAGTCGTGTGTGCTGACCTGGATCAAGATTGTAACTGCCTGTGCTAAGCTAGATCATTAGTCAAAAAAGATATTTTTGGAAGATTGTAAGACTATATATATGTATGATACTCTGTTGATTAGAATTATTCACAAAAAGCCAAATAAAGTTTCATTTAGAGTAATCTTCTTTAGAGAGTTTTTGTTCAAGCTTCGTTGAAGTATTTTATCAAACACCTTGTTGTATACAGTTTAATATGGTATCAAAGCCAATCAATCTTTGATCAAATCAACATGAATCAATCATCAACTCCAGTAACTTCATCTCCATCATCATCTATTCCTTCAAATCAAGCCATATCTTCATCTAAATTGCCTTTGATTGAATCACCAATTATTGCCTAAGTCTCTTCTTAACTACAATCTTCCAATTAAACTCACCAAAGACAACTATGTCTACTGGAAAGCTCTTGTGCTTTCTGCTAAACGAGCTCTGGAACTTGAAGATTTCATCAACGGAATTCGTTTGTGTCCAAGTAAGTATGTAGCAGATCCGGAGCAAGAAGGTGATGGTGAGAAAGATCCGGTGATCAGTGGTGATTTTCTTACCTGGAGGCGTCTTGATCAGTTTCTACTGAGCTGGCTTCTATCAACTGTTAGTGAGAGTCTAATAGGTCAAGTAATAGAGTGTTCTTCATCTCTTGAAGCTTGAAGGACACTAGAACAATCATTTTCACAGCAATATTTGGCCAAAACTATGCAGTTGAGACAACAACTTGATTGTATAAAGAAAGGTTCCGGTACAGTGGTTGAATTTGTGCTTAAAGTGAAAAATATTGGTGATAACTTGAAGTCAACATGTGACACAGTCACTGACCGAGATCTTCTTCTCAATGTGGTAAACGGTGTTGGCCACAAATTTGATGCTGTAGTAGTGCTGATAACATCACAATAGAATACCATGTCTCTTCATGAAGCACAATATCTACTTATGCTTCATGAACAAAGACTCGAACATCTGATTGTTACTACGCAGATCGATACAAATCCTTCTGCAAATCTGGTAGCTAACAACAACAACAACTCAGGCGGTGGTAGAGGATTTAACAACAGAGGATGCAGTAACTTTGGCTGAAGAAGTGGAGGTAATCCAGGCCGTTGCGGTCAAGGTAATTGGAATGGCAACAAAAATAGGCCATCTTGCCAAATCTATGGAAGGATTGGACATGCTGCTCCACGCTGTTACAATAGATATGATCGAAATGTTCAAGGTCCAACATCTGGAAATACTAACACTAATAATGGTTGTTCTGGTTCAAACCAAGACAATTATCAAGGAGCTACTTCTCATGACTATCATAGCCAAAGTCACTCTGCCAATCAAGGTCATTTTGTCTCAGCAAATGCCAATCCACAGGCCAACTATCACCAGACTTCAGCTTATATTGCATCACCTGAGTCTGTTGTTGATCCATCATGGTATGCAGATAGTGGCGCGTCAAGTCATGTCACTCATGATATTGGTAAGTTCTCATCCTACTTCTCTTACAATGGTAGTGAAAAACTTACAGTAGGAAATGATGAACAGTTGTATATAGCAAATATTGGTCACATATCTGTTGTCTCACATGCTAAGCCTGCTGGAATTCTTCACCTAAGAAATGTATTGCATGTTCCTCATATAGCTAAGAATCTCCTTAGCATATCTAAATTTACAAATGACAACAATGCTTTAGCTGAATTTTCTAGTGATTGTTGTCTTATTAAGGACAAGGTTTCCAAGAAAATTCTACTCAAAGGTACACTTAAAGATGGGCTTTACAAGCTTGATATGATGACAGATTGCAAGAGTGTTGGTGATTCTTCAAAAAATGTCGTGACGGTTGTTTCAGATTTCTCCATTTCTAGTTGTAATAATAAGCATGTGTCTGACATGACTTATTATGTGAAGTCCTTGTCAAATTGTACTGAGTTTCCTTGTGTATATAATGTTGCTAACAACTCTGTACATCATGCTGTTGAGTTCAATAAGAGTTCTGTTGCCTTATGGCGCTCCAAACTTGGGCATCCTAGTGATTTTGTTTTGAAGCAAATACTGAAGAAATTGAATGTGCCTTGTACTAGAACTTCCTTTGAATAGTGTGATTCATGCAAACTTGGCAAAATGCACCAATTGCCTTTCTAAAGGTCTTCCATAAAATCTAGGAAACCATTAGAGCTTGTATATTCTGATATTTGGGGACCATCACCAATGCCTTCTACCACTGGATGTCGTTATTACATATCCTTTGTTGATGACTTTACTAGGTTTACCTGGCTATTTCCTATTGTGCTAAAGTCTGAAGCACTTATAGTCTTTCTTGAGTTCAAAAAGCAAGTTGAGTTGCAATTTCAAACAAAAATTCGATCCTTGCAAACTGATATGGGTATGGAGTTCCAAGTATTCAAGTCAAGTCTTAAGAGTTTTGGTATCAGTCACCGTTTCTCTTGTGCCTATACACATCAACAAAATGGTGTTCCCGAACGTAAATATAAGCATATCACTGAGATAGGTCTTACACTTTTAGCTCATGCTAAACTTCCTCTAAAATTCTAGTTAGATGTCTTTCTTTCAGCTGTGCTGATTATAAACAATTTGCCTACCCCTATGTTAAATGGAAAGTCACCTTTCAAAGTCTTGTATCATCGACAACCAAATTATTCCTATCTTAAGGCTTTTGGATGTACGTGTTTTCCGTATCTAAGGCCTTACTCAAAGCATAAGTTTAACTTTCAATTCATTCTACCAAGTATGTCTTCAAAGGCTATAGTTCTCAACATAAGGGTTACAAGTGTTTAAGTCCTGCTGGAAAAATTTATGTCTCCCGTAATGTTCTCTTTCATGAATTTGAATTTCCATATTTAGAATTGTTTCCCAATCATGTAGATACTACAAGAGGTACTGCAGGTCCTTCCATGTCTCTTACAACCAATCACTCTTTGGTTCCTTGTTCTGTACCAAATTCAGTAGTTGCAAAATCTCATGTGTCTAAACCTTTTACTGTACCTACACCATCAAATATTGTGATTGATCTTAGTCCTCCAAGTTCTACTATTCTTCCACTTGCCATCTCTTCTCATCAAATGGTCACTCGATCAAAAACAGGGTCACTCAAACCGAAGGTCTATTCAGCTGTTTGTCAATCTCCTTGTACCACATTAGTGTGTGAACCTACTAATGTTAATGCAGCTCTTGCTGATTCGAAGTGGAAACAGGCAATGGTTGAGGAATATGATGCCTTAATAAGGAATCAAATCCGGTCACTTGTCTCGCCTACAGATGGTATTAACATTGTTGGTCACAAGTGGGTTTTACGCGTGACATATAGAGCGGATGAGTTTGTTCTAAAGTACAAGGCAAGGTTAGTAGCTAAAGGATTTCATCAAACACCTGGAATTGATTTTTCAGGCACCTTTAGTCCTGTAATCAAACCATCAACTATTCGTATTATTTTTACTCTTGCTATCAGTTTTGGATGGCCTATACAACAAATTGATGTGAATAATGCATTCTTAAATGGTGACTTAGAGGAGGTGGTTTATATGGAACAACATACTGGTTTTGTTGATAGTTCCAAGCCTCATCATGTTTACAAGCTTCATAACACTATATTGTTTAAAATAAGCACCACGAGCTTTGTTTCAAAAGCTTCGTGGGGCTCTCTTGGAGTGGGGTTTTAAGTCTTCAGCAGCTGATGTTTCGTTATTTGTTAAAAGGTCTGCTGCAGGAGTTGTTTTTCTTCTTGTATATGTTGATGATATCTTGGTGACTGGTAGTAACAGTAATCTCATCAAGTCCACCATATCTGCTCTTCATTCTCGTTTTGCTCTAAAGGATTTGGGTCAAGTCAATTATTTCCTTGGGTTTGAAGCTACTCGTGACTCTACTGGCATTTATTTGACACAAACAAAGTACATTCATGATCTTCTTGCCAAGACTTCTATGCAAAACCGAGCTCCACACCTATGTGTTCAAGCCTGAAGTTGTCACTCAAGTCAGGTATGCTTTTCTCAGATCCTACACTCTACCGAAGCACGATTGGAGCTCTTCAGTATGCAACTTACACTCGTCTAGATATATCATTTGCTGTAAACAAGCTTAGCCAGTTCTTCGTTGCCCCCACTGAACAACATTGGCAAGCTTGTAAGAAAATTCTTCATTATCTTAAGGGGACTTTTACTGTTGGTTTATATTTTCAGCCAGTTAAACAGCTGTTTATTGAGGCTTATGCTGATGCTGACTGGGCTTCGTGTATAGATGATAGACGTTCTACAAGTGGATGTTGTGTCTATGTCGGCTATAATCTTATCACTTGGTTTTCGAAGAAGCAAAAAGTGGTGGCCAAATTTAGTGCTGAGGCAGAATATAGAGCTTTGTCCCAGGCTGCTTCAGAAGTTTTCTGGCTGAAATCTCTATTTGTAAAGCTTAGTATTGCAATGTTTGGTGTACCAACGATCTGGTGTGATAACACCAGTGCTGTAGCTCTTGCCCAAAACACAGTATTCCATTTCAGAACAAAGCATATTGAAATAGATGTACACTTTGTTCGTGAGAAAATAGCATCTGGCCTGCATTCAGTGCAATATGTTCCAACAGAGCTGCAAAAGGCTGATGTCCTAACTAAATCTTTGCCTTGAAAATCCCAAGCTCAGTTTGAGGGGGAATGTGAAGAGTGTGTCTCTGTAACTAATTCATGTGAAGGTATCAAGTCTAAGGTGCCGTTTGTTTTTCACCACTTAAAGCTTAAGTCTTAAATTAAGCGGATTTTATTTGTTTGTTTTTTAACTTATATCTTAAATTAAGTTAAAAACATCTTAAAATAAAAAGCTAAATTTTTTGACTTTTCACTTATTGAATAAGTGATAGTTAACACATTAATATGAATTTCCTAAAATAACCCTATATAATTAAATTATTATCAAAAACACCTTATTAACAAAAAAAAAAAATGTCCCCAATTTAATCAAAAGAAAAAAAAAATCCCCAATTTCATCTAACCATAACCCTAACCCTAAAGACCTAAACCTAAAATGGAATCTCATGGAAGGGGGAGGCAGCAGCCGCGGCGCCGCCATGAATCGTGAACAGAGGAGGCCGGCCGGCCTCCTCCATGCGTTTGACGGGAGGAAAATCGACGTGGAGCTCGACGAGATCGACCACGACGCCTCTTATTTTTGTTCTGCTCAAGAAAATCCCCAACATCGATGTCTTCGAGGCCTCGCACGCCGGCGACATCGACCGTCTTAGGTTCCTACTCGACTCCGATCTCATTAACGTCAACGTCCGTGACCGCTGGGACTCCGTCGCGCACAACTACGACTCCCTCGCCAGTCAATTCGACACCGCCCGAATGCTACTCGAGAGTGGCGCGATTTGCTCCGATCACACCTTCGACAGCAACAGGTGCCAGTTCGCCGCCGCCGCCGCCGTTGGAACTGTTCGAAGCGGCGTTGAGACTTGAGAGATACTTGAGTTTTTATTTTTTAATAAAATATTATTTTTATTATTTTTATTTAAATAAAATATTATTATTTATTTAAAATCAATTAAATGAAATGAATATTGAAATTCATTTCTAAATAATAATAATATTATTAAAATAAAAAATACTTAAAATGAAGGGTATACTGGTAAAATGAAAATCACTTAATATTTAAATGAAAACATCTAGAGAAAAAAAACAAACAAGTTGGAGGGTTTTAATGTTTAAGAGCTATTAAATACTTATAACTTTTAAGACTTAAGTAAAGAGAACAAACAGCACCTAAGTCACCTCAAGCATCACCTGATTCAATTTGCTCTAAGTCAACTCAAACATTAGCTGATTCAAATTGCAATTGCTCTGTTAAGCACAGGTTAAAAGCACACGCAAGTTGTGTGTCAAAATAGATTTTGTCGCCAAATCCATAACTACCTGTGCTGACCTGGATCAAGATTGTAACTGCCTGTGCTAAGCTAGATCATTAGTCAAAAAAGATATTTTTGGAAAATCGTAAGACTCTATATATATATATATATATATATATATATATATATGTATGATACTCTGTTGATTAGAATTATTCACAAAAAGCCAAATAAAGTTTCATTTGGAGTAATCTTCTTTAGAGAGTTTTTGTTCGAGCTTCGTTGAAAGTATTTTCTCAAACACCTTGTTGTATACAGTTTAATAGGTATGAGAGATGCTAAAATCACTCTCTCAACCCATACTCTCTTTATATGATGACATGTGTACAACATTTACTTTTTTTCATTAAACTTTGAGCCATTATAAATTGTCTCACATTTTATTTTATTTACGATACAAACCAATAACTAATTTCCTAAATTACCCTTTCTTCTTTAACTTTAATAAATTTTCATTTAGTACCTTTATTGAAAAATTCATTTAACATCAGTTTTTTTTATGACACTGGTTACAAGTAAAGGGGTGCAGAGATTAAAGAAAGAGAGTAAAGGGATGTCGTGAAAGCTTGTTGAGACACTACATGCACAGTTAAAAACCATATTATAATACAATTTGGATAATCCAGAGATAAATCTAATATATATTAGGAAGCGGTGCTTTTGTATAATCATTGAATACCTTTTGGTTAAAAAAAATATAATAGCAATTTGATTTGGGACCATACACACAACAAAGATCGGATATTTTTTTTAATAAAAACCGATATAAATGATTTTTATTTCTTAATAAAGGTATTAATGGTAATTTGTTAAAGTGAATATTTAAAAAATTTGATGTATAAAAATTAATGTTGTACACATGTCATTATATGGAGAGAGAGAGTGGATAGAGAGAGTGATTCTAGTATCCTTCAATAGGTATTGTTCGATCAGACGAAGTTAATAAGGTATCAGCCGCAACTAGAGATGCACATTTGGGGAATGGAGATGGATATAGGTCCTCCCATCCCCATCCCCACTTCACAGACCCTTCCCCCATCCCCCCATTTCCCCATTTGGGGAAAATGGGGATGTATAATTTTTTTTTGGGATGGGGGGGGGGGGGGGGGGGGTATATCCATCCCCAACCCCAGTTCCCCGTTTTCTCCGTTTTTCCCCATTTTTTTCCCGTTTCCCCATTCTCCCTTTTGATTAAAAATTAAAAATTAAAAAAAAAATAATTCCATTATAAATACAAATTAAAATCCATTAGTGCATTACAAATATATAATAAAATCATAAAGTGTGCATTATAATACATAATAAAATCATAAAGTGTTATATAATATATTTATTTATATATGTTTTGGGGGAAATGGGGAAATGAGGATGGGGTGACCTCCCCCCATCCCCATCCCCATCCCCATTTCAATATATTTATGGGGGAAATGGGGAAATGGGGATGGGGGGACCTCCCCCCATCCCCATCCCCATCCCCATTTCAATATATTTATGGGGGAAATGGGGAAATGGGGATGGGGGGACCTCCCCCCATCCCCATCCCCATTCCCATTTCAATTTGGGGATGAAAATCATCCCCATCCCTACCCCATTCCCCATTTCCCCTCAAAAAAATTTCCCCAAATAGGGATGGGGACGTGGGGATTTGGGGATCCGGGAGAAAATGTGCATCTCTAGCCGCAACAATCCTATCGACACGTTGTGGCAATGATTGCACTCAAATTTATAGCAAATAAAATTAAGCTAGATTTTTAGTTGCTGATTCATATAATCAAAATAAAAATCATGTATATATCTATATTCTTTTTGGAATTTTTTTATATAAACTTTTTTTTTTCATTATCTAGCAGAAGAAAGTTTTGTCAATAATATTAATTATTTTTTTAGGCAATGATCATAAAAACTACTAGGAAAAAAAATCAAAATGAATTCTAACTTTGATACAAACAAAAGTTTCATATAATATTAAATGTAAGAAAATTAAAATGAAATAAGATTTAAGGTTTTTTTAATAATAATTATTTATATAAGGTGCAAGTTTTTAAGACTGAAATTTCATGGACAAATCTGTCTCCTCAATCAGTATTTATAATATGTTTAAAAAAAACAGTATTTATAATAAGGTAAAAATAATTACTTATGATACGAGCAATATTTGATAACTAAAAATAAAATAATGGTTTGCTTCAAGGGAAACCAGATCCTTCAAATATTAACACATATTTAATAGATTTTAACTTATACTTTAATTCATCGATATCAAGTCCTATTTATATGACAGATACATAAAATTCAAATAATAATAGTAGAGATTATATAGGATAAGAATCCTATTAGCTAACAGCTTATTCAAATTTAAACTAAAAACAAACTATTTTTATTTTCGCAACAACTTACGTGTAGAATGGTATTGTATTTTGGGTTTGAAGCATTATCTTATGTACCATATATAATACATTAGTTTTAATTAAACTTCCTTGAATTCATCACCACGTATCTTCTAAAGTTAAAAAATTAATTAAATAACTGACGGTGCATGATTTGGTGTACTATTTCTAATTAGCGTGAAATGGCTAAATTTTTCAAGTAATTTTCAAGACATTTCAAGTAATTTTAGAGATTTTTTTGGTAATGTCTGAGACTTTTCATGTATTTCAGAGCTTTTCATGTATTTCCAAGACTTTTAAGGTAATTTCGAGACTATTCATGTATTTTCCAAACTTTTTAAGTAGCTTTCGAGACTTTTTAGTAATTTCCGAGACTTTCTGGACAGCAACGAAAATTTCCAAGACTTTTGGGCATTTCCAAGACATTTTGATAATTTTCAAGTTTTTTGGTAATTTCTGAGACTTTCTGCGTAAAAACGAAAATTTTGAAATGACCAAATCCAAAGGTCTCTTAAAATTTTATTTTTACCCAGAAAGTCTCGAAAATTACCAAATAAATAAGTAATAGTCTCGGAAAACTTCATTTGTACGCACAAAGTCTCATAAATTACTAAATTCTTGGGAATTGTCAAATAGTCTCGAAAACTACCTAAAAAGTCTCGAAAGCTATCTGAAAAGCCTCGGAAAACATTAAAAGTCTTGAAAATTACCTTAAAAGGATGGGAAATTACTTGAAAAGTCTTGAAAATTACCTAAAAGTTTTTCCAATTTTTTTCTATCTTCTTCTTAATCGATCTCCAATGGAGGTCGATTTCGACCTTGAACGGAGGTCGAATGACTTCGACCTCCAATGGATGTCTGTTCAACCTCCATTGGAGGTAAGCCGATGAAGAAGATAAAAAAATAAAAAAAAATAAAAAATTTCGAAAACTGAAATGTAAGTAATATATATATATATATATATATATATATATATAACGTAAGGACATTTTTAGAAGTTTACTTACTTTGGTACCTTTAAAACTTAAGTTATTGAAGTAGTGACACTCGTGAAACACCAACTCCAAAGAGTAACAAAAACCCATATTTCCTCCCTAGTGTTCGACAATTATATTGCACCTTTTTTAACATGGTATTTTAAGACTCCTTTAATAAGTTAAGTTTAAATGGCACCTAAAATAGGTTTTTCCAAAAATACCCCCCACAGTAACCTTCTTCACTCTTTTGTTTTTGTTTTTTGTTTTTGTTTTCATAATCCTCCATCAATGGAGGTCAATTAAGAAGAAGATGAAAAAAAAAAAAAAAAAATTTCAGGTAATTTTCAAGACTTTTTTTTTGGTGATTTTTGAGACTTTTCAAGTAATTTCAATATTTTTTATATATATTCGAGACTTTCAGGTTGTTTCCGAGACTTTTTGATAATTTTCGAGACTTTTGGTAATTTTTGAGACTTTCTGGGCAACAATGAAATTTTTCGAGACTTTTGATCATTTCCGAGACTTTTTTGTCATTTCCAAGACTTTTGATAATTTCCAAGACTTTTTGGGAAAAAAACGAAAATTTTGAAATGGCCACATCCAAAAGTCTCTGAAAATTTTATTATTACCCAGCAAGTCTCCGAACCAAAAGTCTCGAAAATTACCAAAAAGTCTTGAAAATGACTAAAAGTCTCGGAAAACTTCATTTTTACCCAGAAAGTCTCGGAAATTACTAAAAGTTTCGGGAATTACCAAATAGTCTCATAAACTATCTAAAAAGTCTCGAAAATTACATGAAAAGTCTTGGAAATACATGAAAAATCTCGAAAATTACCTTAAAAGTCTCGAAAATTACCTGAAAAGTCTCGAAAATTATATGAAAAGTTTTTCCAATTTTTTTTTCATTTTCTTCTTAATCGACCTCCATTAAAGGTCGATTTCGACCTTCAACGGAGGTCGAATGACTTCGACCTCCCTTATAGGCTTATTCTGACCTCCAATCGACCTTTGATGGAGGTCTGTTCAACCTCCACTGGAGGTAAACCGATGAAGAAGATGAAAAAAAAAATGAAAAACTGAAAGGTAAATAACTCATATATGTAAAGTAAGGGCATTTTTTAAAGTTCACTTCCTTTGGTGATTTTAAAACTTAAGTTATTAAAGTAGTGACACTCGTGAAACACAAACTCAAAAGATTTACAAAAACCCATATTTCCTCTCTGGTGTTCAAAAATTATATTGCACATTTTTGAGGTGGTATTTTAAGACTTCTTTAATAAGTTAATATGGAAAATATAAGAAATGTTATCGATATTTACTTCCTCGACTTTGAATATCAAAATTCGATTTATGAAAATATTCATACTAATATCGAAAATGATGTCAATAAATATCGACAATATTTTCAAGTTTATATCAATCTCCAAAATGATACATAAAATACAGTAAAAGAAATATTATAGATATTTACTTGTCTGTAGGACTGTAAATATCGAAAATCAAATTTATGAAAATATCCATAGTCATATCAAAACTATGACAATATTTTCAAGTTTATATCAATACCCAAAATGATAAGGAAATATTATCGATATTTATTTCCTTGCCTATAAGTGATGTTTCTGGTAAGACTGAAAACCAACTCGCCAATTTTCACGGGTAAGCCGGTTTTCTTCAAAACCGTCTGGACCATCGAGTCGACTTCTTCTCGGACTGAGGCCCATGACTCGGCCCGTCGCCGGCTGAAGAGCTTGATAATGCAGATTTTCCTGATTTGGTGCCAAAACGGGCCATAGTCAGTGAAGGCCATGTCGGCACGGTCATAGGTTAGGTAAGTGATGGCGATGTTGGCGGGACGGTTAGAGAAGATATGCCATCCTGGACCTGGAGGACCTCCCGGGCCATTTCAGGTGTGTAGACCGCCACGATGTGGACTGATCCCATATTGAGGTGGAGGAGGCCGCCATAATTGCCGGCGATGAGGGCCAGGTCGTGGTGGGTGAGCTGGTCCATCATGGTCATGTTGCTAATGATCGGGTACCCTTTTGGGGCAGGTGGGTATGAGAGGATTTTACGGAGGTTGATAATCAAGAAGAGAAGAAGCAAGAGACCCAAGAAAGAGAGAGAGAGAGAGAGAGAGAGAGAGAGAGAGAGAGAGAGAGAGAGACAAGAAATAAAGAAATAGTGAAGCCATTTTCAAGCCCAAACCAGTTAAGGACCATCAAGGCCTAAAATGCTTGAATTATTCCTAACCACACATTTGGTAGGTATGGAAATTGTTGTTGAGAGTTGATGATGGAAAAGAAGAAATGTGAGCCACACATTTGGTAGGTATGGAAATTGTGGTTGAGAATTGATGGTGGAAAAGAAGAAATGTGAGCCACACTTTTCTCTTAATTAAATTACGAAATTGCCATCCAATCCCACTATAAATAGGTGAGAGTTTTTCACTCCAATATCATCCCAAGCAATAGCTTTCTTCTTCTATCTTTTGTTCTTTCCTTGTAAAAGTTGTAGTTCTCTCCTAAAATATTAGAGAGAGAGGTTGTAATCTTTTTGGTCTAATAAAGTCCTTCAGTCTTTGCCCGTGGATGTTTCCCTCCGATTAAATTGATGGTTTTACCACGTAAAATTGCGTTTTCTCAAATCTCTACTTTAGTTGCAGTATATTGCTTCCGCGTACAAGTTTACTAACAGTGGTATCAGAGCCATCTGGTTGTAATCCAAGTTGCTAAGTTGTCAAATTCTACAGGAAATTCTTAGTATGTTCTGTGGTTGCAGCATTGTCTGATCTTCCATATCATAAAAGAATTATTCTTGAGTTTACTGACTAAGAGCTTCTAGTAGTATTCGTGGTTACTGGAAATAAGTGTGGTGGTGTGGAAAGTGCATGTCTAGGAAAGGTTCTGGCTAAGGAAAGACTTGGTATTTAAGTGGTCCATTGTGACTCACCTCTCTTACCTGGGAACCTACCTGGTGTACTATTTACAACTACGGTCACTATTCTAGTATACGCATTATTCATATATACGGTACTGTTCATATATACGTACAATACTATTCACTGTGAAATGGTGGTAGTTAAACAAATTGTGATGAACAAGATGGCAGCAAAGTTTGAGATTGAAAAGTTCAATGGGAGCAATTTCTCATTGTGGAAAATGAAAATAAATGCGGTATTGAGAAAAGATAATTGTCTAGCAGCAATTGAGCAAAGGCCATCAGAATTCACTGATGACAAAAAGTGGGAGGAGATGGATGGTAATGCTATGGGCAACTTACATCTGGTACTAGAAGATGAAGTATTGTCAAGTATAGCGGAGAAGGAGACAGCAAAAGAGATATGAGATACTCTGACAAGATTATATGAGGCCAAGTCACTACACAACAAGATCTTCTTAAAAAGGAGACTGTATACTCTTCGGATGGCGGAAACAATATCGTGACCAACCATATCAACACTCTGAATACTCTATTTTCAAAACTCATTACTTTGGGTTACGAAATAGATCCAGTTGAACGTGCAGAGCTTCTACTTCAAAGTCTACCTGACTCGTATGATCAACTTATCATCAACCTGACAAACAACATCCTTTCGGAATATCTAGTCTTCGACGATATTGCAGCTGCTATTCTGGAAGAAGAGAGCCGACGTAATAACAGGGAAGACAGACAAGCAAGTTCGCAACAGGCAGAGGCCTTGACAATGACAAGAGGGAGATCAACGGAACGTGGCCCTAATAGGAGTCACAATCATGGTAGGTCAAAATCAAAAAGTAGAAAGAGCATCAAATGTTACGGTTGTGGCAAGAAAGGGCATGTCAAAAGTGAGTGTTGGCATAACAAGAAGAAGAGTGGAAATAACAGAGCTCCAGAATCATCAAACTCTCAAGGGTGTGTAGCAAGCACTTCAGACGATGGTGAAGTCTTATACAGCGAGGGGAATACTGCCACTGAAGGCAGAAAACGGTTTGCTGATGTTTGGCTTCTAGATTCAGCAGCCACTTGGCATATGACCTCTCGAAGAGAATGGTTCCACAAATATGAACCTGTCTCTGGAGGATCTGTATTTATGGGTAATGATCATGCCTTGGAAATCGCTGGTATTGGCACCATCAAGATAAAGATGCATGATGGGACAATTCGTACCATTCAGGAGGTACGACATGTGAAGGGCCTAAAGAAGAACTTATTGTCTTTGGGACAATTAGATGATCTTGGATGCAAGACCCAAATAGAAAATGGGATCTTGAAAATTGTCAGAGGCGTGCTTGTGGTCATGAAGGCAGAAAAGATCACTTCAAATCTATACATGCTCAATGGAGAAACATTTCAGGAAGCAGATTCATGTGTTGCATCAACCAACCATGGAGAAGAGTCAACGATAATGTGGCATCGCAAACTAGGCCATATGTCGGAACGAGGTTTGAAGATTCTCTCTGAAGAAATAGTGAAGCCATTTTCAAGCCCAAACCAGTTAAGGCCCATCAAGGCTCAAAATGCTTGAATTATTCCTAACCACACATTTGGTAGGTATGGAAATTGTGGTTGAGAGTTGATGGTGGAAAAGAAGAAATGTGAGCCACACATTTGGTAGGTATGGAAATTGTGGTTGAGAGTTGATGGTGGAAAAGAAGAAATGTGAGCCACACTTTTCTCTTAATTAAATTACAAAATTGCCATCTAATCCCACTATAAATAGGTGGGAGTTTTTCACTCCAATATCATCCCAAGCAATAGCTTTCTTCTTCTATCTTTTGTTCTTTCCTTGTAAATGTTGTAGTTTTCTCCTAAAATATTAGAGAGAGAGGTTGTAATCTTTTTGGTCTAATAAATTCCTTCAGTCTTTGCCCGTGGATGTTTCCCTCAGATTAAATTGAGGGTTTTACCACGTAAAATTGCGTTTTCTCAAATCTCTACTTTAGTTGCAGTATATTGCTTCCACGTACAAGTTTACTAACAAGAAGTAGCATAGAATCCATTGATGATGAGTTTGAGGAGAAGAGTGTGGTTGGTGAGAGTGAGAGAGAGAGAGAGAGAGAGGAGAGAGAGAGAGAGATTTATATAGGATTTAAGGGTTGATGAATTGGCAAAGGACTTGTATCTAGCTTAATTCAAAACCTACAGGAGCTAGACACTTTATCTCACATGCAATGGTCTTATTTTTGATATCTTAACAGTAGAATCTCTATTTTTAAGCAGCACTGTATGTGTTTTTGGAAGAAAAATTGTGTTTCTAATATAATAATTTTGAATTATCCTAGACCTGAGCAATAATTGATTGTGTTACTAGTATCTTTGTTCATTGTTGGTTCTTTCTAATCAGGCCTCCATATAATTTGCATGCATGAGCATCATTTTTCTATGCTAGCAGGGACGAGAAACTTGAAATGAATTAGAGAAAATGCATAGTGAATTGAGGTCTGTTTCATAATATTACTGTGCAATTGGTTTCGGTTATTGGTAGATACCTTCCTAATAATGTCGATTTGAAAAAAAAAAAAAACAAGAAAAGAAAAAAAAAATTGAAAATAGTGGGGACTTGACTCTTACCCGACAAGGAAAAGGTGTTAATCTTGTGACTCGACAACTTTGGTTCTCAACTAACAAAGTTAAAGAACCTTAATTCCAACGAAGTCAACTTGTCTTCTTTGTTCAATTTTGTTTCATTTATAGTCAACTTTACCGATTAAAAAAAAAGTTCATAATCAAAGATCCGTAGGACCGTAATGTAGTAGAATTCCACAACATTAGCATTTAGTTTCGAAATATTGGAAAACCAATTCCATAAATTTACGTAATTTCGATCCTGAAATTTAAGGACGGATTTGAGTATTTGACCATTGAAGCACTCCGGTTATATATCAAAAACAACAATTCTATTAACTTAGATTGGTACTGGATTCTCTACACTAACAAGTTAACAACCTTATTAACCAAGAATCCAACTTGTCTCATTTAGACTTCACCAATAAAACTCTAGGTTAACAAATGAAGAATTTTGTTTATATACAGTATACGTATAGTTGCTACAAAGAAAGTTGTCTTGTTACTCGATAACCAGAACCGTAGTAAAAATATCTATCAACGAGAGTATACTGCATCATAAGGAATAACTTGAAACATACCAAGTACCAACTAAGTTGAAACCCAATAAAACCTTAAATCATATGCCCGTAATTCTCCAGACCAACCAATATTACTACTAAAAAGAAAAAAATATAGAGGTTCCAGAACAAAAGAAACACAAAACAGCAGCAGCAAAAGAGTTAGGAAAAACGATAACGGCAAGGGAGAAAGATCAACATTTAAAAAAGTAGAACAACAATCCGGACATACAAACCACCATTGATTCTGAGTTAAAGAAAAACGACCATAACAAATTCCTGAATTATATAATGTAAATAATATAACAACCATAGTTAGAGAATACTATCAACTTTACAATCCATTGAACAATTTCAGTCTAGTGATATAGTACTTCGTTTTATTTATTCAAAACAACACAAACAAGACGACATTAATAAGAGCCGATGATCAAGTCAAACCTTTAGAGGGCAATTCAGTCGATAACTCGGCACCGCAACGAGCTGAACCGCTCTCGGTGTAGTGAGTCCAAACAAGTCTTCCATGTTAAGCTCACTAGGTTTCATTCCATCAGGCAACACCCAGTTGAAACTATGAAGCAAATTAGCCATACATAGCTCAAAAGTATACAACCCGAGTTGCATACCCGGACAAGACCTCCGACCCGACCCGAAAGGAATGTACTCAAAGTCACTCCCTTTGAAATCCCGTGCATCATCATTCAAAAACCTACTAGGCTTGAACGTGTCCGGATCCTCCCATGCAGACGGTTCTCTCCCAATAGCATATACATTGATCATGACACGTGATTTCGCGGGAATTCTGTACCCAGAAATGACAGAGTCCTCCGAGGTCTCGTGGAGGAGGAGAGGGATTGGTGGGTGGAGACGTAGGGTTTCTTTGATGCAACATTTGAGGTAGGTAAGGTTCTCGAGATCGGATTCGTGGACAAAACGGGTCAACCCTACTTTGTCGGAGAGTTCTTGCTGGACTTTTTTGAGGTCTTCCGAGCTCTTCATTAATTCAGACATTGTCCATTCGATTGCAGCTGCTACTGTTTCAGTTCCTCCAAACATTATATCCTGTAATTAACAATTAATACAAAAACTTTATGAAGAAATGTTAAGTTTTAATGCATGTGCGAATGTATATGCCTACATGCATGTATCTACATATGTAATAATTATCAAATGCAGGAGTTCTATGTGTTCTTTTATACGTGATAGATTATGTAATATTACAGAGTGGGAATATTGTAATGTTACATACTGATCGACCTGCAAAAACTTCCAAAAATAACAATGTCATTTTGTAATATTACATTACAAAATCGATCTTGCATTAATAAACATGTGGGATTCCCGTACTTAAATATAATAAAGATTCATTCTCTAATACACTATTGCAAACTTCCGAATTTACTAAAATAAATCGTGTATGATTATAAATAGTCTTATAAAAATTATTGTGGTCGTAAATATTCTTAATTATATTCGTAAATGATTTTGATCAAAATTTTCATACTTTCGCATGGTCTTGTGATCAAACCATTCGTGACTACAAACAACTTTGATTAAGATCATTGATGACTATATATATTTGGATTTTTGCTAAAATCCCAGATATTCACACTTAAAAAATTTCAACATAATAAATGTTTACTTTTTAAAAAAAATGTTTACTTATTTTTAATGCACAAATAGAGCAGCATATTGAATTGCAAGTCAATATAATCACATTCACATAATTATATATATATGATGCCAAAATAAATAAAAACAGACTTTTTCAAAATAATTTGAATTATATATATATTGAGCAAATTGAATTTTATATTTTATATTTTTTAAAATTCGACACCAATTAGTATTCATTGTCTGTCCGAACGAAAATACCGACCACTATAAGTACAACCCAAAAATAAGTGAGAAGACAATGATTATATTAATCAACTTTCGTAATAAGTTATAATTAATAGTGTGTGATTTGTAAGAAAAAACAAAAAACAAAATCATTAATTATTGAAAAGGTTTTTTTTTTTTTGAAATATTTACCATGATAAGAGCTTTGATGTGGTCTCTGGTGATCTTTAATCCGGACTGTGAATCATCAACATATTTTTTCACAGTAGAAGCATCTTCCTCACTGTAAAAAGCCATCAACTCATCAACCATGTCCGAATCTACTTCATCCCCATCCAGTTTCCCTTCCGTGTTCCCTCTCTTCTTCGCCAAGTGATCGTCGATGACCGTATCAATAAACCCATCGAGCGACTCCCGAGCCCTGATCAGCCTGCGGTTGAACTCGCTAGCATGTACCCAACCTAACCACGGTATAAAATCTGCAATGTTGAACGCTCCAAAAAGCTTCGAGAACTCTTGCATGATCTTCACGAATTCGTCCTGTCCTTCATGAGAAACCGAACCAAACGCCGCCCTGTAATCAAGGAAGTAATTATCTGTTTGGTAAAAATATTTGGAATAGTAATATTGAAAATATTATCAATATTTTCAAGGATAATATTTTCAAGTTTATATCAATGGATTGGGATCATCGGCTTATCCTTACCCCTATAATCTATTGTCACGTGTCTAATATAGTAAATCAATTGTTTGGATTATTTCAAATAATTTTTATGTTTTTACTCTACCATATAAAGAAGAAAGATTGATCAAGTAGATTATATTCATCATCATCAGGACTATGGTTTCCCTCCATTTACAACTGATCTCCCGCCATTTACAACTGACTTGCTGAGTCAGCATGCCACATCAGAAAGTCAGTTGTGGGAAGTCATAGTAGGATTCTAGAAGCCTATAGATCTCACCGTTAGATCTTGTGATGATCTAGGATTCTGTTATAGAAAAGAAAATATCTCTTGTATATAAAAAGAGTCATGTAATCATATTGACACAATAATGAAAACAAAAAATTTCTAGCTTCATCTTTTACTCTCAGAGAAGAGCTTTAGGTGAAGACAAGATGAGTTGATGACAAGATGAGGTGAGGAGAAGATCCAAATCCTCATATCAATACATAAAATGATACATAAAATATAAGAAATATTTGAAAATCGAATTTATGAAAATATCCATAGTAATATTGAAAATATAACAATATGTTCAAGTTTTTTTTATCAATACACAAAATGATACAGAAATATTATTGATATTTACTTCCTTACTTGTAAGTGATCTTTCTGGTCATACTGAAAATCAACTCGCCGATTTTCACTGGTACCCCGATTTGCTTCACCACCGACTGGACAGCTGAGTCGACTTCTTCGCGAACTGAGGCCCATGACTCGGCCCGTCTCCGGCTAAAGAGCTTCATGACAAAGATTTTCCTCATTTGGCGCCAAAACGGGCCATAGTCGGCAAACGCCATGTCAGCTCGGTCGTAGGTCAGGTAAGTGATGGCGATGTTGGTGGGACGGTTGGAGAAGATAATGTCTTGGACTTGGAGTACCTCCCTAGCCATTTCAGGGGTCGAGACGGCCACAATGTGCAGTGACCCCATCTTCAGGTGGAGGAGTCCGCCGTACTTGGCTGCGAGGTGGGTCAGGCCATGGTGGGTTAGCTGGTCCATCATGGTCATGTTGCCGATGATCGGGTACCCTTTTGGGCCAGGTGGGTATGGGAGTCTTTTTCGGAGGTTGATCAAGTAATGAAGAAGCAAGAGAGCTAAAAGAGAGAGAGAGACAATTAGTTGCAGAGAATCCATGGATGAGTTTGAAGAGATCTAGAGTGTGGTTGGTGAGAGAGAGAGAGAGAGAGAGAGAGAGAGAGATTTATGAAGGATTTTAGGGTTGATGAATTGGCAAAGGACTTGTATGGTGATAATAGCAATTTTTTTTAATAATACTACTTTGTCTAAATTTGGTGTCAAAATCTAATGTCAAATAATGTGGCAACACTCTAATCGATTCATTTAAATCATGCAAATTGAATATAATTTAAATGAATGGATTATAACGTTGCCACATCATTTGGACACCAAATTTGGATAAAGTAGCATTTTTTATTTTTTTAATGGTAATACAACAAGTCAAATAATATGAAGGATTTTGTTTTGTTTTTGTTTTTGTATTTTTTACCATATATGGAGGTATGGAGGTTCAATTTATCTATCCACGATTATTATTATTATTATTATTATTATTATTATTATTATTATTATTATTTTCTATTAATAGTTAATTTTTACCTATCTTGCTTTACCGATTTGGAATGAAAATGGAACTAAATCAAGCTGGTTCCATTGTAAAGGGATCAGGGAATTAAATTACCTTACCCTCATAAATTTAATTCCTTCATTTGTGTGTTAGGTCAACGTAATTCAATTCCCAACTGTTTTTAGTCTATTGAGTTAACGTAACTCGATTTCCAATAGTGATTAGTAAAGAGTGTAATCCCAAATCAAAAATTGAGATTTTTTCCTAGTTATGATTTCCAATTAGTGATAAATTTGATAGTTGAGAAATGCTAATGTGTATGGAAGAGTTCCATATATATAACACATGCAGTGATGACAAGACTTGATTACGTTGGAAGGTGTTTTGATTTATTGTCTTTGAAAAATATGGATGTCTTAGGGTCCGTTCTGTAAGCGTTTTTCGTTGACTGTTTTTCAAAAAGAAAAATGAAAATGAAAACAGTATTTTTGGTTTCAGTTTCGAAATCCGAAAACGCGTCTGGTAGTATATACTGAAAGCTGTATTCTGAAAATGAAAAACGTAAAAAACGCGTCTGGTAGATTAACTGAAAAATATCAAAAATTATAATTTTTCTAATATTTTTTCTTAATAAGTTGAAAATTTTCCAGATTTGAAGAAATACGTGAATTTCCAAATTTGATGAGATCTGAGAATTTCCAACAACCCAGAAAATCAATATTAACCACAATTATCAGCAACCTAGAAAACCAAACTCATACACTCAACACAAATCCAGAAAATCAAACACCGTTATCTATTCATCAAAAACAAACCCAGAAAATCAAAATCAAGCACATTCATTAAAAAAAAAAACCCAGCAAACCAAACACAATAACATTCAAACACCATAAATTACTTCTAAAAAAACACATCACAAATAATGGAGATTGTTATTAAATAAATATTAATTTTTTTTATTAAATATAAAATCTTTGAAAAAGGAAAAAAAAACTTGAAAAGAAATAGAGAGCAGATCGATGGATCTGCTCCTCCAAAGCAAAGAAAAAAGGGAAAAAAAGCAAGTAGAGGCAGACGAAGAAAGAAGAAGTAGATGAAGAAATAGAGGGCAGAAGACGAGAAGAAAGAAGCAGACGAAGACGAGAGAATATGAGAATCGAAAATCAAAAAGAAGAAAGAAGGAGATGAATATGAGAGAAGATGGAAGAAAGAAGGAGAATAAGATGGGACCTCCTTCAATGTGAAAAAAAAAATTGTTGACTTTAAAAAAAAAAAAAAAAACAAGTATTTTATGTTTTTCAAATATTTCACTGTTAACACTGGTTTTGTTTTTCATTTTGTTTTTTGTTTTTTGAAAATAAAATGAAAAACGGTTAATGAACACGAATTCGAAATCATTTTTGAAAAACAAAAACGAAAACGGACTGAATAACAACTACAGAGCGGGGCCTTAATCACCAATAATTTCATTTCCTTTTTTTTATTTACATTCCTTATGGTTTAATTAGCTAATGGCCTTGTTTATAGGGTAGGTATGTTGTAAATTTTGTTCAACTTTAGAGGGGGATATTTGTTTAACATTTTTTTAGATGAATTGTTTATGACAAAAAAAATTATGGAATTTAAAAGATTTCTAAAACTAAAATTCTTAAAATCTATAGGATTTGTGTATATCTTAGCCAAACCAATCCTCAAATTGAATTGCTACATTTTTATGTAATAAATCAGTATAAACTAATTTCTCATAATATTAATTTTACTAATTTCTTTTTTCTAACTTGTTAAAAAAATAATTGTTTAGACCTTTGATTGCCATTGGCACCCCCACTACTGGACTATTTATGTCTCACTTTTTAAATTTTTGATTTAATTATATAAAATTAAATAGTTTTTTTAATTTTTTAGATTTATTTCCAAGATTACCCTTTTATATATTTTTCAAGCTTCATACATCTCATATCCTTTAAAAAAAAACACTTTATCTCTAATCTTTATATACAACTTTCTTACATCCATTCGCAAGACTTATTTTTTCTTCTTATTTCATGGTGAAACCATCCTTATTAGAATTTTTTTTTGTAGTCGATTGGATAATTGGTGGAAGATTGTGAGTGTGATATTGATCGTCTGATGATTTTTTTAAGCGATTGAGTTAGGGTTTTGGTGTGGTTTCGTTTTATCGGAGATTATGTTTTCTTGGTTGCAATTCTTAGTATAATTTCATTATTATTTTTTTGTAAATAACATTAAACTAACTTTAGAATATCCGAAATAAAATCTATAAAAGAATTGATACAAATCATAGAATGAATAGAAGATCTGAAAGAAAATAAACCGAGAGAAAAAATAGCAAATATAGATCTGGAATTTAAAAAGAAAAACAAAACAAACATGTGAAATAGTAAAATCAATAAATACTAAACATGAGATCGAGATTAGAAAGAAAATATAAACAAAAATAGTAAACATTCAGTTATTTGAAATAATCTATGTCATTAGGGTTTTGATATGTCATTAGGGTTTTGAATTAAGGAAAATGGGGTATTATTAGTTTTACTTTGTACATGATTTTTTTTAAAAAAAACTATATCTCTTTAAGTAATTTAATAAAAGAAAAAAATATAAAATAATTTTAAAAGTGGAATATAAATAGTTCAGTAGTGGATATACCGGCACAACTCATATTACATTATTTACATGTTACCCAACCCTGTCTCTTGGTTTGGCTTTCATCTTCATCCAAATGTAATTATCTTTTACATGGAGACAAATCTTTATTTGTTATAACAAGTGAAAAGGCATACTTGTTGTTGATAAAGGCACACTTTATACTAGTTGTTGATAAAGGCACACTTTCCATCAGATTTAAAATAATAATAAATATGTGGCAACTTTATATTGGTCAAGTGTAATAATGTGACATGGCTATTTATACCCATCTCATCAAAAACTTTTTAAGATCACTAATTATACATATGTCAATTTTAAATTAATTATATTTGACTGCCAAATCAATATTTCTATTCATATAAATTAAGCTAGGAATAATTAACTTAAAGGCGATAATGAATTCAAAGAAGTTTAGTTATAAGTTAAAACTAACATATTATGTGATACATGAGAAATGCTTCAAAAACCCAAAATATAATCCTATATGTATGTATTTTTTTTTTTACCTTTTTATTTGACAAATTTATCCTTAAAATTCGGATAAAAAAGATTGTTTTGATTCAGTTTTTGAGTGGTTTGGTTCTCTATTCGAATAGTTAAACAAAAATGATAATCAAGAAACAAGTTTTATAAATAATTAAAAAAAAAACTAAAAATCACAACAAAAATACTAATTTTTTTGTTTTTGAAACGAAACATTAATTAAAACTAAAACAAGAAGCTATCCACATAAGGTAGGTAAGACTCAAACCAAAAACAATTCTCGACAACCCCATCTTAACAAGAGTACGGGCAACCATATTTATAGCTTCCTAGAAACAAGAAAAATGCTTTAACAATATTCGGCAATATGATTGGCATCAAATTCTTTCTTGTTTTTTCACAGATGAGGGCAGCATTAGTTTCCTCTAATATCTCAAACATTTGACATAATTAAATATGCAATTTATTAACAACATAAGGACATGTGAACTAAACACTGACATAATTATATCACAAGTATTATATTTTTAAGAATATTTACTAGTTGTCTGGTTATCTACAAGTTGATTAGATATCATGCAAATGATACCGGCTTCAATATTATGTGAGTCAGAATCAGACACACACACACACATATATATATATATATATATATATATAATTTGTATAACCATGTTTTAAATTATTTGTCATACTTTTAATGTTACTGCAAAATGCTTTCTGGTTTTCATTTTTATCAGAAGAAAAAAAAAACTACTAAATTGAAAAGGATGAGACTTCAAAACCTCTCCTCCACACAAGAATTTAAAACCATAGGAGAAAAAATTTATAATTAAATTTAGGGGAATTATCACTAAAGTCTATATTTTTTTTTATGAATTGTCACATTTTTAAACGTCTTTACTATATTAGTCACTTTAGTCCCTTATTTTTTTTAAAAATATATCACTTTAGTCTATTTGATCAAAAAATAACGGTCAACTACAACAAAATATGTAAAAATATAATTTTACCATTTATTGTTATTTTTATATTTTTTCATTTTAGTCCTTCAAGTTTCAATAATAGCCGGTCAACCCCTGAAAAAATTAAAACGTCTCCATCAAGGATTAAACCTTCAACCTTGAGATTAAAAACCACAAGCTCTAACCAACTAAGCTACTAAAGCTCATTGTTACAGATTTGTTGATTTAAATGTATATATATATATAGTTATATAATCTTTTAAACTAATTTAAATATGTTTATATAATTTAAAATAAACTCATATATATAAAATTTAAAATAAACTCATATTTAATAATAATAATAATAATAATAATAATAATAATAATTGTATATAAAAACATATTTATGAAAATGAAAAAGAAAATAACAAAACAAAAGGAAACCCGGAAAATTCCAAAAATCAAAGCTTGTAATTGTTTTTTCTTCTTTTTGGATTTTTTTTTCTTTTCAAAAAATATATTATTTCAATTTGAGAAAAAAAAACCCAGAAAATCAAAGACTCAAAAATTGAAAAGGGAAAAAAATCAACAACAGAAAAGAAAAATAATAATAATAATTCTTTTTTTTAACCTTTTTTTCCTTTTGTTTTGTTATTTTCTTTTTCATTTTCATAAATATGTTTTTATATATTATTATTATATATGAGTTTATTTTAAATTATATAAATATGATTTTAATTTGTTTTATTATTTTCCTTTTTTGTTGTTGATTTTTTCCCTTTTCAATTTATGGTCTTTGATTTTCTAGGTTTTTTTTATCAAATTAAAACAATATATTTTTTGAAAGGGAAAAAAATCCAAAAAGAAAAAAGAAATTTTTTTTATGGGTTTTGATTTTTTGGATTGTCTGGGTTTCCTTTGGTTTTGTTATTTTCTTTTTCATTTTCATAAATATATTTTTATATTATTATTATTATTATTATTATTATTATTAAATATGAGTTTATTTTAAATTATATAACTATATATATATACATAAATTTAAATCAACAAATTTTCAATAATGAGCTAGAGTAGCTTAGCTGGTTAGAGCATGTTGCTTTTAATCTCAAGGTTGAAGGTTCAATCCCTGATGAAAAAACAAGGGACTAAAGTGACTAATATAGCAAAGACGTTTAAAAATGTGACAATTCATGAAATAATAGGTACTTTAGTGATAATACCCCTTAAATTTATGAGATATTTGCACAAATTCAAAAAATAACTCATATTTTCGAATTTACCAAAACAACCTTTTAGTTTCAAAATTCAGTTAAACGAATGAAAAATTAGAAATAAAAAGTGAGTTATTGAGGTCCAGTTAGTCTAACTAGGTTCAACGAAATCGTAGAATCGGTGGAGAACTAACCCAACACACACAAGTCTACCAAATCACAAGGCCCAGGCCCAGTGTACACCTATTATAGACTTATAGATCAATTTATTTCTTTAGAAATAATTAAAAGAAGAAAAAAAGAAAAGAAAATTAAAACAGTAATAACTAAATATTTTCACATCTGAATCTGATTAACCAGACCTATGAAATACAGCACATGCATACAATATAATCACATTAAATTTTTACCCTGCTAATATCATCCTTCCTCTGCTTTTGATTATCCTAAAAAACGGAATAAAGGAGATGACAAATGATCATAAGAGTGTTTAGACAAAAAAATACATCATGCCCATCATCCCACACACTAAAAATTGACTGAGTGTAAGTTCAGTCTGTTCCTAACCATTTTGATCCGTCACGTTTCAGAGACGAATGAACATGATTAATCGTCTAGTGATCCTGTAATATTCAAATGCTAGTTTCCGGCATCAAGTTGCCGAAAAAAGAATGCTTTATTGTCTCGAATATAATCACAAAAGTCACTCTGTCTTAGCTTGTTCGTGAGGTTGGTGGTTTCTGCATTAGAGATGACAGTATTCCCCGTGGGGCTGGGGCCCCACCCCAATTGGGACGGGTATGGGGGATAATATTCGGAGACGGGGACAGGGATGGGGACAAAGTCTTGTCCCCGAAAGTGAAGCGGGGCGGGGACGAGGGAAGCACTCCCCGCCCCGACTTCACCCCGATATATATATATATATATATATAAATATTATATACATATATATATTTATAATATAATATATAATATTTAGATTTTTAAAATTATTTGATATTAATTGTTTAAACGTAAATAGTTTTTTTTAACTCAAAAAAAATTATTTATTTCCCGACTATGTTTACGTATGTTTAGATTCTAAATTTTAGAAGTTGGTTATTTTATGGAATCTTTAACGGGGAATGGAGCGGGTATGGGGAAGGCACCTCCAACGGGGAATCCCCAACCCCTGCCCCGCTTCTCTTAATGCGGGGAAGGGGACGAGGATGTGGACGGTTTTGAGGGGCGGGGATGGGGATGGAAAAGCATTCCCCAACCCCGACCCGCCCCGTTGCCATCTCTATTCCGCATTCTGGTTAGCAAGCTCATCATGTATGCGCGCATGCAGTAAATTATTATGGTTAGAAGATGAAGCAGCAACAAAGAAAAGAATATTCTATTGCGGTGAAAGAGATTTAATTTTTGAGCCAGCCAGCCCATATATATATATATATATATATATATATATATATGTATTAGTTTATTTTATTTTTCTTTTTTAAATATTATAATAAATTCTAACACTAAACGAGTCATTGGTGATCTATTGTACCTGCCATCTACTCCCACGATAGCATGAAAAAAAAACTCTTTACACATTCAAATATGGATGGTGAAACTTGAACCTCCCGCCATTAGGGATGACAAATTCACCTGAACTCGTGGGCATCCACTCAAACCGCATGGGCCGGGGATGAGTTTTGTTATTCGGATCGGTAATCGGGTTCAGATGTAAAATTTAAGTCTGACACAGGTTTGTGGAAGAAAAAACCAGAATATTTAATTAAAAAAAATACAAATTTAAAAAGACATCGCTTTAAGAAGATTTCTTCCCATAATTTAATATTACAAATTATAAGGTAATTAATGTATATTCTACCTTTAATAATAGGGGTTTTTACAATTTGGTCCTAAGATAATCAGGAAACATCACTTTTTTCCTCCTTAAGTCAAATTTCATCAATTTCGTCTTTACATAATTAAAAATCAATCAAATTAGTCCTACCGTTAGTCAAAGTAACCGTTAGTCAAAGTGACGATTTTGACTAATTGTAGGACTAATTTGATTGATTTTTAATTATGTAAGGACCAAATTGATGAAATTTGAATTAAGAAGTAAAAAGTGATGTTTTTTAATTAGATTTGGACTAAATTGGAAAAACCTCTAATTATTATATGTTATATGAAAAAAAATTTTAAAAAATAATATCATTTATTACATGCAACGTGTCACGACCATAGCAAAAGTAGATTTTTTTTATTATTATATATAATTATTTAATAAATATTAGTATTATATGTTATATTGTATAATTAGATATATAAGAATATGTAAATTCAAAAAAAATATGTGATTGTTATTATATATATTATTATTATTAATAGTATAAATTAATACGTACATTGATGACTTTGTGAACTCTAGCAGTTCAGACTATTATATATATATATCATAAATTGGAAATATAAGATTATTATTATATATTTTTTAATAAATATTATTATATATTTTTTAATAAATATTATTAGTATGATATGTTATGTTGTATAATTAGATATAATAGAATATGGAAAAAATTCTTAGGAATATAGTATCATTTATTGTATACCATGTGTCGCAACCACAACAAAAGTAACTATTTTTATGTTATATGAAATTTTAAAAAAAAAATATAGTATCATTAAATGTAGGCATATCTAATAATAATGGGTTTTTCCAATTTGGTCCCAATCTAATTAGGAAACATCACTTTTTCACTTCTTAATTCAAATTTCATCAATTTGGTCCTTACATAATTGATGAAATTTGAATTAAGGAATAAAAAAGTGATGTTTCCTAATTATCTTGGGACCAAATTGTAAAAACCCCTTAATAATATAATTAACATAATTAATGGAAAGTTTTTTGGTTGTTTCGCTTTGCCTCTTGGACATCAAACATCTCTTTAAGCATAATTGTTTGTCATAAGACAAATGTTAACAGTCTTTAGTTATTCGAACAAGCAGGTTGAAGGCCCAAGTAGAAGTCAGGAGAAGGACCTCAATGTGAGACAAACAGATGGGAACTTAGAGAGGGGTTTGGGCTGAATGACATGGATTGAGGAAGGAGAGGGCCTTAACAACTTTAGTAAAGGTTCAGAAGTGCTATTATCAGACATTAACAAACAAAACATAGAAGATAACAGCAGTCAAGCAGAAGATGGTCATTTGGGAACTGAGAATCTGAGGAAGGAGGGAGAGCTGACCTATTTGTTAGAAGAAGGCGAAGTTGAGCGGTCTACATTCCAAATTAATGCAGAAGGAATTCTTGTGCCTATCCAAGTCAGAAAGAGCAGAGATGGGAGGAGTATACAGGCGGACCGCATTCCAACCAAAAAGGTGGTATGGAATCTTAGTGAGGAGCTCTGGAAGTTAACCTGCGGACCAAGAAGATTACAGGTGGTCCGTCAATTATTCAACAAGAACTTGCCAGAGATGGTTATGCAGTTGAAGCTACGAAGGGAGAATGGAATATTGATGAGGAAATTGCAAAGGTAATAGAGATGGGTGTGTCTTTAGGATTTGAATTCAAAGGTAATGATGAGGAAATAATGGAGATTATAGCCTCAAGAGAGGTAGAGGATGACACAAGATGGACAGAGCTAGAGAGACATTAATTTTAGTAGCAAAGGTACAGGGCTTCTTCCTTCCTATGCTAGCTTTGTCTTGGAATGCTAGAGGTTTGGGGTCTGGTGAGATAAAAAGAGCTGTGAGGAATTTGGCTACCAAATTTAAGCCAATTCTATTCTTTATTCAGGAAACCAAACTGTCATCTTTAGACAGTGGTGTGTTTAGTTCATTAGGTGGGTCTGCTCTTTCTAGAGGTATTGGTGTGGAATCAGTGGGTGCTGCGGGAGGGCTCATATCATTGTGGAACGAGGATTGCTTCTCGGCTAATGCTTGTATCTCTAATCAGAGGTGTATAATATTTTCTGGAGTTTTGTTAAAATTAAACAAGGAGGTGGTTTTTTGTAACGTGTATACCGCCAATGTGGAGAATGAGAGGAAGGACTTATAGAACTATATTTTAGATTCTCAGGCATCCTTTCCAATGTCGTGGTGTATTTGGGGAGATTTTAATACTGTGTTGGATCCTTCGGAAAGAAGAGGTGGATGGTGCAATGTGGGATCTATCTAGAGGTGGGCGTTTTCGAGTTTGGTTGAAATTTTTCCAACCCGATCGTATATCGGGTTGAAAAAATTCAACCCAACCCAACCCAACCCAACCCAATCCAATATTGTCGGGTTGGATTGGGTTGGCCGGTTAGTTAAAATAATAATAAAAAAATCATTTCCGTACAACTACATCACACATTAATGAAAATATTACATCGAATATCAAAACACCACATTTAAATGTAATATATGTATGTATATCTATTCATTGCATGTTTTATTATTGTGTTATCTCATCTGAGTGTCTCTTATCAGAATTCAGTGATCAATATCTGGCACCTATTTGGGTTGCTAGTTCAATTACATAAGTCATTACAATTTCATGAAGTCAAAAGACTCAAAAAAATTTCAAAGATTCAGAACAATTGATCTAAGATTTAAGTACAATTTCGAAGACTCCAAAATTTTAGCTCAACTTTCAAGCTTTAAGCACACTGCACACCAACCTTCTTGAATTTTTCAAATGGAATACAATTTTTTTTTTTAAGATTGTATAGAGTTTAAATAGAAAATAAAGAACTGACTGTCGTACCAACTCAATGACAA
Source organism: Dipteronia sinensis (assembly GCA_033220585.1). NCBI lineage: Eukaryota > Viridiplantae > Streptophyta > Magnoliopsida > Sapindales > Sapindaceae > Dipteronia > Dipteronia sinensis. Next base: position 4,358,411 of record CM065643.1, read on the forward strand.
AGGAGAAATATGAGTAATTAATAAAACAACAGTGAGATAAACTAAACTACCAACATAACAGAACATAATACAAGTTGTAGAATACATCAAATTCAATTTATGAAACCTATGATCTCAACTAAAAAAGACATTTAATCAAAATCAATTTATGAAACCTTAGATCTCTGCTAAAAAGGAGCAAGAAAAAGACATTGAATTAAAAGACAGAGTACGTTTTTAGAAAGAGCATTAACCTCAAAATCCAAAAGAAATAAGTAGCAAATTCTGTCAAAAAACTGAGATTCAGAGTGAAGTCTAGCAAAACAAAAGCAGTAGACACTCAAAACTCAAGTTCTCAACCAAACTTAAAAAAACTATGCAGGAGAAATTTAGTAAGATCCAACATACAAGCAAATAGATTGAGATCTTTTCTCTTAACAGATGTGTAATCCAAATCAAACTCCATTGGATTACGGATTACCAAAGTAAATATCTGCAAAATAATTGTTTTAACAGACATGATTTGATCAGTATAAGCACGGAAAAATGGAATAATGCCATTGAAAGCATTTCCCATTAAAAAAAAAACTTAAATTAGAAAAAACTACAGCATCTCCACAACAGAATGACAGATGAAAGCAAAGTACAAAATACTATAATAGAAGATATTCAACGCCCCCTTACAAACCATATGCGAGTTCTACCAGAATCTCCAGTATCATCTCGTGAAGATCCTGCACTAGCTCTCATGGTCCCTCCAGAACCGATTTTGTCAATTGTTTTCTTTCCCTTCTTCACCTCTGTCAACTATAGATGGCTGGAAGTGCGGCTGCTGTTGGTGAGACTTGAGAGAGATGTGAGAAAATGGTAGATCTAAGGTCCCGTCCTACAGCTGTTTTTTTTTTTCGTTTTTGTTTTCCAAACACGATTTCGAATTCGCGTTCGTTAACCGTTTTTCATTTTATTTTCGAAAAACAAATTTTTTTTTGAAAAACACAATTAGTGTTAAAAGTGAAAAATTTGAAAAACATTTGAAAGTTGTTTTTCTTTTTTTTTTTGTTTTTTGTTTTGTTTTTCACTTTAATAAAAAAATCACTTTTTATTTTTATTTTTTTCTTCTTCTTCGATTTTCCCCATCAGACTCCAACACAGTTCTTCTTCCTCACTTCTTCTTCTTCTTCTCCTTCGTCACTCTTCTTCTTTTTCTTCTTCTTCCGGCGACGATCTGCGGCCTTGGTGCCGCCGGCGACGATATGCTGCCTTGGTGCCGCCGTGTGACCTTTCTCTCTCTCTCCGCCGATCATCACAGCTCTCAGCTCTCCATCTTCTTCTTCGTATGATCTGCTTTTTTTTCTTCAGATCGTCTTCTTCTTCTGCATATCTTCTTCTTTTTTCTTCTTCTTTTTCGTCGAATCTTCTTCTTCTTCGTCGCACATGTTCTGCTTCTGCAGATCTTTTTCAATTTCGTGTTCTTCATCTTCTTTATATCATCTTCGTCTTCTTCTTGTTCTTCTTTCTTCTTTTATTTTTTATTTTTCAATTTTTTATCTTGCTTAAACCGAAATTCTGCAGAAGAAATGGCTATGGAGAAAGCAAACAACAGTTGGGTGTTTTGGGTTATGTTGTTGTGGTTCGTATGATAAACCACGAACAGGTCAAAAGCAAAACAAACAGATGGGAGTTGTAACAGTTTTTGGAGGGATTTGTGATGGGTTTCGATTTGTGAGTTTTCAAAATTATGATTTGGGTTTTGGATTATAGAAAATAATTGAAGTTCTTGGATTTGTTTGGTTGGAGATTGGTATGGTGTTGTATGCAATTCCAACAAGGTATGTCGATTTGCTTGGAAATGTTCTTTCTAATTTCATTTCATTGTTGTCTTTAAAGAGGCTTGTTCTAATTGGAACAAATCTCACTGGTTTGATCCCTAAAGAGATTGCTTCTCTTACACAATTGAGCTTGACTGGTGAAATCCCTTATGCAACTTGATTCATGTTTCAAGTCTGTATCTCAATTAATAAATGGATTGACTGGTGAAAATGGCTTGACCTAATTTTTTTTAGTAAAAAATAAAAATTTATTTCTCAATTATAACATATTTGATAAATTATTGAATCACTTATTATTCAAATTAAAAAAAATAATAGGAAAATTATAATTTTTGATATTTTTCGGTTAACCTACCAGACGCGTTTTTTCCGTTTTCATTTTCAGAATCCAGCTTTTACTATATGCTACTAGACGTGTTTTTGGATTTCGAAATTGAAATCAAAAACACTGCTTTCATTTTCATTTTTCTTTTCAAAAAACAGTAAACGAAAAATGCTTACAGGACGGACCATAAGGTTTCAAAAGAAACGAAAGGGGTTTCAGCATGAAGTTTTATATATATATATATATACATATATGTCGGGTTGGGTTACGGGTTACCATTCTAACCCGACCCGACCCGAAATATTTTCGGGTTGGCATTTGTTTAACCCGTTTTTAATTATTTTCTACTCATAACCTGACCCAACCCACTGATTTCGGGTTGGGTCGGGTCGGGTTAGTCGGGTTGGGTTGAAAGTGCTCACCCTTAGATCTATCCGAAATTTCAATTCTTTTATTCTAGGGGCTAATGTGGTGGATATCCCACTATAGGGAATTTCTTTTACTTGGTCGAATCATTGAGAAAAGGCATCGTGGGCTCGGCTAGTTCGAGTCTTGATATCTCCATTGTTGTTGTCTTGGTTTCCCAATCTAATGCAAAGGCTTGTCGGGATCGATATTGAATCATAATGTGATAATGATTGGTGAACCAAAAATTGATTAGGGCCCTTGCCCGTTTAGGTTCTACAATGAGTGGTTGGAGGACAAAGGTTTGATTAAAGAAGCTACAAAGGGGTGGAGTGAAAGCAAGGTGGTTGGATCACGTGGTTTAGTGTTATCCTCCAAAGTGAGAGCTGTTACTGCTAACATTAAAAGGTGGCTGCTAACAAACAAAAAGAATGCTACTCCTCTTATAGGAATCGAGAAGTGCTTAGGGGAAATTGAAAGAAAAGCTAGTATAGAAGGGTAGACGGAAGAGCGAAGAAAGGAAAGGCTAAAAAGTCTTGAGGAGTTTTGGAAAGGTCTTAAACGAGAGGGACAAATGTGGAGACAAAAATCGAGAGTCAAATGGCTAAAAGAGGGGGATAAAAACACCAAATTCTTACATTTAGTTGCTAATGGTCGAAAAAGATGAAATTACTTCGGTTATATGGTTTTTGATGGAGTAATATGTTCAAACCCTCAAGAGGTACGCATAGGGGTTTTTCAATACTTTGTGGACCATTACAAGAAAGTAGGATGACAAAGCCCAAGACTTGGTGGTCTAATGTGTAAGCAATTATCGAGAGAGGAAAGGGAATGGTTGGAATCCGAGTTTTGTAGTAAAGAAGTGTGGAAGGCGATGTGTAGCTGTGATGGTAATAAAGCCCTGGGTCCGGATGGTTTGACCCTAAGCTTTATTCAAGCTAATTGGGATGTTATCCACGATGACTTCTTGAAGTTTTTGATAGAATTTTACAAAGACAGCTTAATTGTCAAAGATATAAATAATACCTTCATTACTCTTATCCTGAAATGTGGGAAGCCGGAATCGATGGAGGATTTTAGACCAATAAGTTTGGTAGGGTCTATGTACAAGATCTTAGCTAAGGTATTAGCTAATCGGGTAAAGAAAGTGATGAATTCAATCATAGGTGACTACCAAATGGCTTTCGTCAAAGATCGACAAATCCTTGACAGTCTTGTTATTGCGGAAGAGATTGTGCACACATGGAAAATGGACAAATTGGGGTGAATTCTTTTAAAGCTTGATTTCTAAAAGGCGTATGACAGTGTAGACCATGATTTTTTGGATGACATGATGATCGGAATGGGTTTTGGGGATAGATGGAGGAAATTGATGAGAGATTGTATCTCCACACCACCAATGTCTGTTTTAGTTAATAGGAGCCCAACACCAAAATTTAATATAGGTAGAGGGCTCTGACAAAGGGATCCTTTGTCCCCATTCCTTTTCAATATGGTGGTGGATGGGTTAAGTTTGCTATTGAAAAGGGCTCACGAATTGGACAAGATTAGAGGTGTAATGTTTGGGGATAATAAGGTACATGTCTCTCATCTTCAATATGCGGACGACACGATACTTTTTCTTCAACCGAATTTGGAGTTCGTTTTGAATGCTAAGAGGATTCTGAGATCTTTTGAGTTGACGTCGGGGATGAAAATAAATTTTCATAAATTTTGTATGGTGAGAATTGGGAAGATGTTAGGTGGTATGGAGGAGTGGAGTAGAAGCTTCAAATGTAAAGAAGCCTTTTTGCTAATAAACTACCTTGATTTGCCTTTAGGTGGGAGACCTAGTGGGGTGGCATTTTAGAAGCCTTTAATAAAGCGAATTGAACACCGTTTGGCTCTATGGAAGAAAATTTTTTTAAACAAAGGTGGTAGATTGGTGTTAATCAAGGCGGTCTTGTCAAGCATACCAACGTACTATATGTCGGTTTTCAAGATTCCGGTGGCGGTCGTAAACAAAATTGAGAAGATTCAACGTTCCTTTTTTTGGGGGGATGGGACGGTTAAGAGGAAAGTTCGGCTGGTCTACTGGGATCCCATATGTCAAGGTAAGAATAATGGCCATCTCGGCATTGGTAGGATATTTCATAAGAATAAAAGTCTATTAGTAAAGTGGATTTGTCGCTTTAGCAAAGAGAATTCGTCTTTATGGAAAAAGGTTTTATGTGCCAAATACAATAGCTCGACATCGGATTTGTGTTAGGACTGGAAAACAAATTCTCAAACATCCAATTTCGTTAAGGTTGAATGTCAATTGCTTGAGGAAGGCTCCAAATCTTCGAAAATTTTGAAAGAGGTACTAAAAAATGGTGGTTGGTGGAGGAGACAGAGCTAGATTTTGGACAGGTGTGTGGTGTGATTCCACCCTCTTAAAATTAGCTTTCCTAAGAATTTATGTCCTGGCTAGAAATAAGGTGGGAGTTGTAAAAGATTTCGGGGAAAGGATTGGGAACATGTGGGTTTCGATTGTGCTTTTGAGAAGAAGATTTTTTGATTGAAAACTTGACCAATGGAGGTGTTTCAATTCTCTCTTACAATGTTGTAGTATTCGAGACAATGTCAAAGATGAGATGGCTTGGTTGTTCAACTCAAAAGGAATATTTTCTGCGAGCTCTTTCCATAAAAGTTTAGAAGAGTAGAGGGAGAAATCTACAGATGTTTTTAAATTGCTAAGGACTGGTATGAGTCCAATGAAAGTTGAGATGTTTGTTTGGCAAGTTATCAAAGGGAGAGTAATGGTTAAGTATGCCATGGTTCATTTTGGATGTGGAAATGTTACAAGCATGATCTGTCAACTGTGCAATAACGGTGGTGAGACCATAGACCCTCTTTTTCTACATTGCTCTTGGACTGGAAGTTTACGGAATCGTTGCATGAGATGGTGGGATGTCCAGAGCTGCACTCTAAAAACGTTAAAGGAATGGCTCTGGGGATGGTTAGGGCTATGTCCAAACTTTAAAAGCGTAAGGTTTTGGGGTTCTTTATTTTTCGCAGTGGTTTGGACCACGTGGGAATCAAGAAACCAGCTCATTTTCAAAGGTTCGAAGGCAGACATAACTCAAGCGGTTGACACGGTTAAATTCAGAACTGCTTGGTGGTTCAAACACCTTGGGAGAGGTTCAAATAAGGATATAACAACGATTCTTCTTAATCTAAATGAGAGGTGCACAGACTCGAGATCTATTAAAGGGATGAATGCTGAAGCTTGGCAACCGCCGATCCCCGGAACTCTCAAATTCAATGTTGACGGATCAGCAAAAGGGTCTCCGGGTTTAGCAGGGATTTGAGGGGGGGTGGTTATGGAATGACACTGGCAAAGTGTTGTGTCTGTTTTCAATTCATTTGGGGATCGAAGATTCCAATTCGGAAAAGACTTTAGCAATTCATAAAGCATGTGAAACCTGTGTCAACAATCCGCAGTGGTAAAGTGTGAAGGTGATAATAGTGAGTGACTCCATGGCGGTTGTGTCTTGGGTCAATGGTGCAGGTTTTGGTAGCATCAAACATGTTAATACGATTTATGAGGTTAGGAACTTGATAAGATTACATGGAAATCTGAAAGTCATCCACAATCCTAGAGCTTCGAGTTCTTTTGCGGATATGCTCGCGAAGAAGGGGTCCATAAATGACGGCGATGTCATGATTTTGGGAGGTTGATGTTGTTTGCGTGATTGATTGGCACTAGTGTTGGGTCTTTTTTGGTGTGCTTTCTTTGTTTTCTGGGTTTGCTTTGTTTTGGTTTCCTTTGTTTCTGGTTTTTTGCTTTTGCTTTTGCTGTTGCCTTATGTGGGTGGCCTGTGTCTGTGCTCCCTGACCTGGTTCTTTGTAGAGGGCGTTTGTGCCTCCTGCCTGGCTTTTTGCTGGGTTTTGTATTGGGTTTTTACCCTCCCTTAATAAAATTTTGTTGTTCAAAAAAAGAAAACTATCAAGACTTGAACCTTGGTGGTGCACTTGAAGACTCCAACCACCAATGCAATAGGCTATAGGAATATACATATATAGTTGCTACAAAGAAATTAAGCTCTATTAACTAGATCAACCATAGAAAATTCATGAATTCAATTATATATATAATATAACCATAATTAGAATACTATCAACTTGAACAATTTCATTATGGTGATATAATACTTGGTTTTATTTATTCAAAATAACACAAAAAAGAGCCTTTCAATTCAAACCTTTAGAGGCCACTCAGTCGATAACTCGGCACGGCAACGAGTCGAATCGCTCTCGGTGCAGTGAGTCCAAACATGTCTTCCATGTCAAGCTCACTAGGTTTCATTCCATCAGGCAACACCCAGTTGAAACAATGAAGCAAATTAGCCACAGATAGCTCTAATGCATACAACCCGAGTTGCATACCTGGGCACGACCTTCGACCCGACCCGAATGGTATGTACTCAAAGTCATTCCCTTTGAAATCCGGTGCACCATCATTCAAAAACCTACTAGGCTTGAATGCGTCCGGATCCTCCCATGCCGATGGGTCTCTCCCAATAGCATATGCGTTGATCATGACACGTGATTTCACAGGAATTCTATACCCGGAAATTACAGAATCCTCTGCAGTCTCGTGGAGGAGGAGAGGGATTGGTGGGTGGAGACGTAGGGTTTCTTTGATGCAAATTTTGAGGTAGGTAAGGTTCTCGAGGTCGGATTCATGGACAAAACGGGTCAACCCGACTTTGTCTGAGAGTTCTTGCTGGACTTTTTTGAGGTCTTCCGGGCTCTTCAATAATTCAGACATTGTCCATTCGATTGCAGATGCTACTGTCTCAGTTCCTCCAAACATTATATCCTGTAATTAACAATTAATACAAAATTTTCATGAAGAAATGTTAAGTTTTAATTCATTTGCAAATGAATATGCATACATGCATGCATGTACATACATAATAAATATCAAGTGCATGATTTCTTCATGTTATTTTTGTACGGAATCGACTGTGTAACGTTATAGAGTAAGTAATATAACGTTCAAAAACTCTAAAAAATAACGATGTTAATATTTACATTGCAGAATTGATCTCGTATAAAAAAAAGTGTGGAAATAACGCACCTAAAACCTGCTATATATACTAGAAATATGATAAAGTGTCCTTCTCTGTATTCACTATTGCAAACTTCTGAATTTACAAAAAAAATCGTGAATGATTAAAAAGTCTTGGAATTATTGTGGTCATAAATAGTCTTAATTATATTCGTGAATGATTTTGATCGAAGTTTCATAATTTTGTATGGTCTTGTGATCAAATCATCAAACCATTCGTAATCCCTTGATCAAGAACATTAATGACTATATATATATTTGAATTTTTGTTAAATTCCAAGATATTCACACCTAAAGATTTTCAACATAATAAATGCTTTTCTTTCCATAAGTATAAAATAAATATTTACTTATTTTTATTGCACGAATAGAGCAAGCATATATATTGCATTGCCAGTCAATATAAAATAATCACATTCACAGCACTTTTATGGAAACATATAATTATATATGTGATGACAAAATAAATAAAAAACAGACTTTTTAAAAATAATTTGAATTTTTTTTTTAATTTGACACCAATTGGGGTTCAGATAGATGGTCTAGACTCTAGACCAAGGCCTAAAGAAGTGAGAAGACAATCATATTAATTAATTTTCCTACCTTTCAAAAACATAAATAACTTTCCTACTAAGTTTTAATTAATAATGTGTGATTTTTGAGAAAAAACAAATCATTAATTATTGAAAGGGAATTTTTTTTTTTTGATATATTTACCATTATAAGAGCTTTGATGTGGTCTCTATTGATCTTGAATCCGGACTGTGAATCATCAACATATTTTTTCGTAGCAGAAGCATCTTCTTCACTGTAAAAAGCCATCAACTCATCAACCATGTCCGATTCCACTTCAACTCCATCCAGTTTCCCTTCTGTGTTCCCTCTCTTCTTCGCCAAGTGATCATCGATGATCGTATCAATGAACCCATCGAGTGACCCCCGGGCCCTGGCTAGCCTGCGGTTGAACTCGTTAGCATGTATCCAACCCAACCACGGTATAAAATCTGCAATGTTGAAGGCTCCAAAAAGCTTCGAGAACTCTTGCATGATCTTCACAAATTCGTCCTGTCTGTCATGAGAAAATGAACCAAACGCCGCCCTGTAATTAAGGAAGTAAATATCTGTTTCAGTGAAATATTGAGAATCAATCAAATTTAGGAAATATTTGATAGTAATATCGAAAATATTGTCAATATCTTCGAGTTTATATCAATATATCCAAAATGATATGGAAAATGCAAGAAGTATTATCGATATTTACATCCTTACCGGTAAGTATCAAAAGTCGAATTTATGAAAATATTGTTAGTATTCTCAGGTTTATACATTCGATATTTACTTTATTTCTTATAAATATCGAAAATCGAATTTATGAAAATATCCATAGTAATATTGAAAATATTGTCAATATTTTCAAGTTTATATATGTTCGAAAATTTGTGGTAAACACGTGTTTTGAGAGCGTTATTTGAGTAAGATCGAACTTAATATGAGTTCGTTGAGAGTGTTTGTGCTTTACACGATCACTATTAAATCGTTGTATCCTAGAAGACAATTGCTATACACATACGATGTTATATGGCGAAATTTTCTTAAGGACACCGTGTGAAACAAGAGCCTCAACTTCCCAAAACCTGATTTCTAACGTGTTGTTTTGGTGGTTTTCACTTTCTGTTCCTTGCAGATTCGAACCAGATTATTTTTAGGTAATAAAAACAACAATATCAATAACCAAAATGATACGGAAAATATAAGAAATATTATCAATGTTTATTTCTTTACCTGTAAGTGATGTTTTTAGTCAGAGTGAAAACCAACTCGCCAATATTCACCGGTACCCCGGTTTTCTTCATCACTGTCTGGACAGTCGAGTCTACTTCTTCACGGACCGAGGCCCATGATTGGGCCCGTCTCCGACTGAAGAGTTTGATGACACAGATTTTCCTCATTTGGCGCCAAAACGGACCGTAGTCAGCAAAGGCCATGTCGGCACGGTCATAGGTCAGGTAAGTGATGGCGACATTAGCGGGACGGTTGGAGAAGATACCATCTTGGACCTGGAGGACCTCTCGGGCCATTTCAGGGGTCGAGACGGCAACGATGTGGAGTGAGCCCATCTGGAGGTGGAGGAGGCCGCCATACTTGGTGGCGAGGCGGGCCAGGCCACGGTGGGTGAGCTGGTCCATCATGGTCATGTTGCCAATGATCGGGTACCCTTTTGGGCCGGGTGGGTATGGGAGTTTTTTACGGAGGTTTTTCAAGAAGAGAAGAAGCAAGAAAGCTAAGAGAGATAGAAAGACAAGATGTTGCAGAGAATCCATTGATGAGTTTGAAGAGAAGAATGTGGTTCAGTTATTGGTGAGAGTGAAAGAAGAGAGAGATTGATATAGGAATTTAGGAATTAAGGGTTGATGTGCAATGAAATAAAATGAAAGATTTTGTTTTTATTGTTTTTGCTATACATAGAAGTTCATTTTGTATCCACCATTATTATTATTATTTGCTAATTGCTATCAATAGTTAATTCTTACCTGTCTTTTTCTTTTTTTTGACAATATCTATCTACGGACCTATCTAGGTTTTTTTTTTTTTGAAACTTTTTGCCATTGATAGGATTCGAGCCGTGACTTAGAAGTCATTTGCTCAAGCCCTAAGCGCGTCCATCTACTAGAAGAACTACACTAGTGGAGCAATTTTTACCTGTATAGCTTTAGGGTACATCTATAATTTCACTTAAAACTTAATGAGTCATTGAGGAGTCGTTTGTTTTTTCCACTTAAAACTTAATAGGTGTTTGTTTTTTTAAGTGGTCAAACAATTTAAAAATACCAAAAAACAACTTAAAATAAAAAGTAAAAAATCCTGACTTTTCACTTAATTGCAAATCACTAAATTGCATTAAATGCGATCCAAAATCTTTTCTTCCGATAATATCCCTAATATATAACATAGTTCCAATTTCATCATAATTATATATGATAAAGAAATCTTTATTTTAATCTATTGCTTATTTTAAATAGTTTTACAAATAAAAAAAAGAATTATAATTACTTCTCATATCGATGTTTAATATCAATACTTTATTATGATATTATAGTGATGTATTTATATATTATTTTTTAGAATGTTTTGTGTGAGTTTTCATGTTGCTCTTTTAATTTTTGAAAAAAAAACATTTTTTTTTCTTTATAAAGATGAAGTTTATTTATAATCGAAAAAGAATATCATGATGATATGTGTTCATATATAATTATTATTTTTGAATTACTTTTATTTCATATTATGTGCAGTGTTCTAGTAAGCGCTAGGCGCTAATCGGGCAGAAACCCGACGCCTAGCACCTAGACCAATTAATCGGTGATTAATCGCCGATTAACCGGAAAACTTATTACTAACTCGATAAGAGCGTGGCAGGAGTGCAGGACACTACTGATTTAAAAAAATATCAATAAAAACTTGATTTAACAGATACAACATTATTGCTGACCCACCATCTGACTTTGACTTAACCAATACAAAGCAGCATCATCATTTCTTCAACACAACACGCCATCATTAATTGGATTTGAGTCCTTCCACAATAGTGCCATCATAATTACACATCTCAATGCACGTCTCTCTCTTCATCTTCTTCTTTATAAGATAACTAGAGATTTCAACGCAATCTCTCTTCATTTTCTTCTTTTAATTGTTTCTCACTCTCTCTTCATCTTCTTATTTTTGAATGGTAATTAGATTCATCACTGAACCAAACGATAAGAACAACAGAGCAGACAAGCCACAAAACTGAAACCATCTTACATCTTCTTTATTAGATATGGTTTCAACGCACAAATACTCTCTCTCTCCATCTCTCTTCATCTTTTTCGTTCATTTTTGCTCAGCGTTTCGAAGATGAGTACCAGCAAGACCAGATCTACTTCCTCCTTCTCATCTCCAAGTTCCAGGACCGGCTTTCAGCGTCGAAAATCGGTAACATCAGCAAGAAAAGTTGTCGTTTTTTTTTTTTTTTAATCTAACTCCGATTAATCGGCAATTTGGCTGATTAATCGGCGATTAGGCCGATTGATCTGTCACAGACTAATTAGGCCAATTTTGGCCATTTCACCTCGGTTTGCTGCCGACTAGCTGTATTGGGCCGATTTCTAGAACACTGATTATGTGTATAATTGTTTAATATGGGTATAAATGTAAAATTATTTAGTTTCAGACAATTTTACTTTTAAAAAATAAACGTGTTGACAATACAATATATGAGAAAAAAAAAACATACATGTCATTTAAGTTCAGATTTCAGTTTTTATTCAGTCTTCAGAAAAATTCATGATTGTACAGTCTTCAGACAAAAAAAAAACAAACAAACGACCCCCTGAGTCTTATGGATCGTTTGTTTTTTCCACTTAAAACTTAATGGATCTGAATCATAATTATCAAGTTTTTTTTAAGTAGTCAAACAACTTTAAAATACCAAAAAACAACTTTAAATAAAAAGTAAAATCATGAATTTTCACTTAATTGTAAATTATTGAATTGTATTAAATACAATCCGAAATCTTTTCTTTCGATAATATCCCTATATATAACATATTTTTAATTTCAGTATAATTATATATGGTATAGAAATCTTTATTTTAATATATTACTTATTTTAAATAGTTTTAAAAATAAAAAACAGACATAATCACTTCTCATAATGGTGTTTAATATCAATATTTTATTATGATATTAAGATGATGTATTTGTATGTATATCAAGATTTGACTTCTCAGCATCCAAAACAAACTACTCATCAATTTTAAACAAAAAAAAAATAATACTAAGTTTGAATGAAAGAACTCACAAATGGTTTCGTTCGATTCTCGAAATCCAACCAATTTCTTCACAACTCTGAATTTGATTGCAGTTTTTGAAGAATAGGCGCTATCGAAAGTAGAAACCCTCCTATTTTGGACTGTCATATCTTTTAGGATTTCTTTGATCTTGATTACATTTTTTTGTTGGGCAGTTTGATAAATACTTCTGTTTTACCAGGCATCATGTGAATAATTGCATGAAGGTAATATAAACAGAATTTACAGGTAAACAAAAGCAATTAATCTATTAAAAAATGAAGAGTTTATGTGAATAATTGTATGAAAAGAATATAAAAAAGAATTTATAGGCAAATAAAAACAATTAATTGACTTAAAAATGAAGAGTTTATGTAAATAATTGCATCAAAGGAATATAAATAGGAACTTAGGGGTCGTTTGGTATGGGGTAATCAAAATAATGTGATTCTTGGGAAAGTGAAACCCAGTACTGTAATTCCTAGGAAAGTTGTATACATGTGTTTGGTTGTGTATGGGAATATTACGTCAGATGCCTGGGAATATTATGTAACAGTGTTTGGTTGTACATGGGAATTTGTTTTTTTTTTTATTAAAAACTAAAAAATTAAAAACAAAAATTCGAAGTCCTTTAAAAAAAATGAACCCACCAATTATCTTTGATATATTCCATCTCTTTCAAGAAAAAAAAAATCCAAATCCATCTTTTATCTCCTTCAAGAAAAAAAACCTAGATGTTTCACCTATTGCCTCCACGTCGCCGTCGTCCTTGCCTCCACGTTGCTGTTGTCATCGTCCATGCCTCCACATCGCTGTCTTCGTCGTCGCCTCCAGCCGAGATCTTTTTCGTCGTCTCCGCCTTCAGGCCGGGATCTTCGTCGTCATCATCATCGAGCAAACCCAAAACTTGCTGCAACTTTTTTTTTTCTTTTTGTGTTGTTGATGGTGTTTGATGTTGTTTTCAGCAAACCCATATATTGTTTTGATGAAGATGAAGTTGGGTATTGATTAGTTGGTCTGAAAATTTGGTGTTTGGGTAGTGAGAAAGTGTAAGAAAATAATATTGGGGATTTTTGATGTTAATTTTCAGAAGCATCTTTGAAGAACCAAGAAGAAGAAAATAAAATAAAAAATAATTTTTTTAATGAGGGTGGGTCCCATGGTGGGAATCAGATGGAGGGTAATCTGAAATCCACATATTGAGATGGGGTAATGTGATTCCAGGATTCCAGGGGATAATGTGATTCCCATGGGATTCAGGGTCCGTCCTGTAAGCGTTTTTCGTTGACTGTTTTCGTTGACTGTTTTTTGAAAAGAAAAATGAAAATGAAAACGAAACGAAAACAGTGTTTTTGTTTTCAGTTTCGAAATCCAAAAATGCGCCTGGTAGCCTATGATAAAAGCTGGATTCTGAAAATGAAAACGGAAAAAACTCGTCTAGTAAACTAACCAAAAAAAATCAAAAATCGTAATTTCTTATTATTTATTTTTTAATTTGAATTTAAAGTGACTCAATAATTTATCAAAGTCTCATTATCTGGTGTTATTTTCTTTTAAATGATGCACATTCCAGATGATGCTTCATTTTTCTTGCAAAATCTGAATTCTCTTAGGATTGGATTGTAATTGTGAATGCTTTCGATGATGAGGACATTGATGCACATTCCAGAATCCAGATCCGTGAATGCACACCACCTATGCATTCACCATCCAAATTGATTCATACAACTCAAAAATAAAAAATAATAATAATAAAAAAAAGTCAGTTCCCAGGTTCATACCACTCAAGCACATCATTCAAGAATGTTCCAAACACTTGGTAAACAACTTCTGCAAAAACAGAACTAAATTCAAAATAAGTAACCAATTGGTCCAATTCAACGCATTAAAACCCTTCAAGAAATATAAGCCTGCAATGATCAGTGTGTCTCAATTGATTTATAATTTTATATGATCACCGTAATTGCATCAAAAACCCATCACAAAATCACACACAAATCAAAACCACAAGATCAAAACCCATCACAATTATTATATATAATACAAAACCCAATTCAAAATCACAGCATCAAAACCCATCACAAATCAAAACACATTGATGCACATGTTCAGCTGAAGAAAAAGAAGAAGAAGAAGACTGTAAGCAGGAGACGAAGAAGACCAACTGAAGAAGATCAGCGGTGACGAGCGGCGAGGCAGAGCTGATCGACGGCGACGAGCGGCGAAGTAGACCAGTTGAAGAAGATCAGCAGCGACGAGTGGCGAAGCAGAGCTGATCGGCGGCGACGAGAGGCGAGCGGTAGCTGATCGGCGGCAGCAGCGACGGTGAAAGAAGAAAGAAGTAGAAGAAAAGAAGAGAAGACTTGGTGAAGACCGATGAGAAACCTGGTGAATGGTGAATGGTGATGATGTCGATGACTTTAAGTTTAAAAAGAAAAAAAAAGTTTTTTTTTTAATTTTAATGTTAAATTTTTTTGAAAAACGAAAAGCAACTTTCAAATATTTTTCAAAATTTTCACTTTTAACACTAATTGTGTTTTTCAAAAAAAATTTTGTTTTTCGAAAATAAAATGAAAAAAGGTTAGGGTCTGTCCTGTAAGCGTTTTTCAGTGACTGTTTTTCGAAAATAAAAATGAAAATGAAAACACTATTTTTTTTTTGTTTTTCGAATTCTGAAAACGCGTCTGGTAGCATATACGGGAAACTGTATCCTGAAATTGAAAACAGTAAAAACGCGTCTGGTAGCTTCACTGAAGGCTGAATTCTGAAAATGAAAACAGTAAAAACACTTCTGGTAGAATAACTGAAAAATATCAAAAATTATAATTTTTCTTATATTTTTTCTATTGCAATTTTTAATTTGAATAAAAGGGAGTCAATAATTCATCCCAAATAATTATCAAATAACTCATAATTTAAAAATTGTTGTAAAAATAAAGAGAAAAATATAATAATGAATCATAGAAGAAAATTGATTCACCGAATACATACATATATACATATACATATATACATATATATATATATATATAATTTGAATAAAAGTGAGTCACCAGAACACTACACTATGAAATTCAGTAAACTTGTAGTTAAGTTAACAAAATCTGGAGTTAAACGTGCTACCAGTAAACTCATATCTCCACATTTAGCAAACATACCAACAAGACTAGTTCCTACAAACTGATTAACACTAACTTCACTCTTGATAATCAATGCATGGTATCTTCTTCCCAGTTCAAGACATCTTTCATTGCTACAAAATTTTAAAACATCAATCACAAAACGCCTATATAGTAAACTCCCTGAAGAACAATATGTATGGGCATCATTAGTACACACATTGTCACTGCAATCATCATGAGAAGTACCATTACCTGTAAAATAACCACTTTTAACCACACTCTTTTTAACATCAATCACATATCTAGCGTAGTTAATTGGAATCAATTGTTGAAACACCAATTCGTTTAGGACTTCTATCGAACAGTGTATATAAAACTTTTGAAGGAATATGTTCACTAGCCATAGATGTCATTGGGAGGCTGAAATTTTTAAGCTTGAATGGGTCTTTTACACTGGAAGTGGAAGGAAAGGAAATTGAAAAGCTGGTATTCAAACAAAGTTCAGTAAAATTTCAAGGAAAGGAAATTTTTAACTTCGATGGATGACTAATAAGTGGACTCGGCGAAGAAGAAGAAGAAGAAGAAGAATGAGAAAAAGAAGAAGAAGCCGATCGGAGGCGAAGAAGAAGAAAAAGAAGCCGATCGGCGGCGAAGAAGAAGAAGAAAAGTAGTCTAGAAGAAGATAAAGAAGAATAGTGACGGGAAGATGGAGAAAAGTAAGAAAAAAATGATTTTTTTTTAAAAAAAAAAATAAGTGAAAAAACAAAAAAAAAACCAAAACAAAAACGAAAAACAACTTTCAAACGTTTTTCAAAATTTTCACTTTTAACACTAATTGTGTTTTTCAATTTTTTTTTGTTTTTCGAAAATAAAATGAAAAACGGTTAAACGAACGCGAATTCGAAATCGTTTTTGGAAAACAAAAACGAAAACAAACAAAAAACAGCTGCAGGACGGGGCCTTAACGAACGCGAATTCGAAATCGTTTTAAGAAAACAAAAACGAAAAAAAAAACAGCTGCAGGAACGGGGTCACTTTCCTGGGAAACAAAAAACCCAAACCTTCTATTAAACATAGGAATGCTATGAGATTTCATTCCTATGTAAAGATGACCTCATACCAAACAGCCCCTTATAGGTAAACAAAAACAATTAATTGACCGGAAAATAAAGAGTTTTTTTTTAAGAAGAAATTATGAGTTTATGGGATAGGAAATATTAGCTTGGGAGATTATTATCATAAGTAATTAGTATTTTTAATTAATTAAGATAATTTATTCTTTATGCTATTAAATAAATACTTTTAAGAAATCGTAAGGAATGTGGTATTGTTTTAGATTCCAATTTGACTTATGAAACTCTTAGGCCCCGTCCTACAACTGTTTTTCAGTCCGTTTTCATTTTTGTTTTCCAAAAACAATTTTGAATTCGAGTTCGTTAACCGTTTTTCATTTTATTTTCAAAAAATGAAAAAAAAAAAATGAAAAACAAAACTAGTGTTAACAGTAAAATATTTGAAAAACAAAAAAAAAACTTGTTTTTCGTTTTTGTTTTTGTTTTTCAAAAAAAATTAACAATAAAATTTTATTTTATTTTACTTTTTCTCTTCTTTATTCTTCCTCTACGTCACTGTTCTTCTTCTTCGTCAGTCTTCTTCTTCTACTTCTTCAATTCCGATATGCTCCTCCAAGTCTGGAGAAGGTGAGCCATATCCACGACGCCGATTCGATCAGTCATGAATCGCCACAGTATCGAGTCAACTCTTCAATCGATCGATCGCTGATTTACTCCTCCAAGCGGGCCCGCCGATCTGTTCCTTCTTCGCCGCCGATCTGGTCTTTTTCTTCTTCAGCTCGTCGCCGATCTGCTCTTCTTTAGCTGGTCGCCGTCGTCTTCTTCAGCTAGTTGCCTTCGTCTTCCTCATCTGGTCGTCGTCGTCTTCTGCCCATCTCGATTCCACTTCTTCCGGTTATATCATGATTTTCCGGTGATCTTCCACTGTCAGTTTCAGCTCCGGCCCCACTCCTTTGCAGTCTCGGTAAATTATCTTTGAAAATAAAAATCAAGTCTTTCACTTCCATTCAAATTTATGGAGCGATTAAAAGTAGGAATTATTGATTGGTTTGTTAATCAAAAGCAGAAGATGAACAGAAGAAGCAGCTGATGCGCCATTTGTGAGAATTCGAATTCGCGCTTCTATTTGTGCAGTTTGTGTCAATTACATGTATTATTTGTTTAATTGAATTAATATTCCTTAACAATTAAGCTTATTTTACATGCTTTTGATTATTTTCGCTTGCTTTCTTTTCGTTGATAACATGTAGATTGAATGAGTGCAATACTTTACTGAAATCAATAAAGAGTCGTCATGATGCTTTGTATTTGAGATTGAGTTGAGTTCTTGTCGCTAAGGTTTGATTTTGATTTGTGATTTGAATTCTAGGGTTCTGCTCCTCCTACATTGAATTGAATTTCTGGGTTCTGGTTGTGTTTGGGTTCTGCTCCTTCTACATTTCTATTTGCCTTATACTAGAAAAGAGAACTGGATATATTCATATATAATGACTGATTATATCTTCATTAAGCAACTAAATAAAACCTATTCTAAAGAAATTATATTAACAACCTAAGAATACAAATATATATATATATATATATATATATATATATATATATATCTTAACTCAAATCTAAAGTCTACAACAGCAAAAAAATAAAATAAAAATTACAATAGGAAAATTACGATTTTTGATATTTTCGGTTAATCTACCAGACGTGTTTTTTCCGTTTTCATTTTCAGAATCCAGCTTTTATCATATGCTACCAGACGCGTTTTCGGATTTAGAAATTGAAACCAAAAACACTGTTTTCATTTTCATTTTTGTAAAACAACAAATAAAATACGCTTACAGGACAGACCCTAAATATTTTTCATTTTCCAAAAATATTATTTGTGTCTTTTAAGATAGTGTGTTAATGATCAATGTAAATAAAATTTAAAACTATCAAATCAAATGAATCTAAAACATTGATTATATATATAATTAAATAAAAATGAATATATATCATTTAAGTTCAAAGATCTCTCACGGTGATCCGTGACGCTGTGAGGGTCAGTTTATATATATATATATATATAGATAATAGATATAAATATATTTCTATTACAATAAGATTAATAAATGAAATAATTAATCGTTTTGTCAATTTTTGGGGTCTTAAAGAGGCGTGAAAAGACATAAAAATTCTTTAATGGATCGAAATGACAAAGAGATGTAACTTCAATTCCTTAGAAAATGGTAAGATCTTTGGTTTATATAAGCAGAAGGGGGTTGATTCATAACAACTTCACTTGGTTCTAATTTCTAAAAAAAAAAATTAAAGAATTCTATTTCTTCTACCTATATCAAATAGAATTTTATGTAAAACCTGTTTGATTTAGATAGAAAGAATCGTACTATTCTATGAAGCATATGCTAATAATATAACTTCAACATCAACACTAAATTACAATATCTAATGAATCAATAAAATATATACAATATGATAAATCTTCATTTTTTTCCCTCATTCAATTTCCTTTTTCATATAAGATATATCATCATATATGATTTATCTTTGATGTTTCAACAAATTGCCGTTTGGTGAAATGAAAAAAACGATGGTAAGAAAACTAGATTGTTGATCATGAGTGCGCATATTTGGTTTTAGTTCTGTCCATTTCCTTGAAAAACATTATCACTATCAACACAACAAATAAAATAAAATAATGACAAGTCCACTTTACAACACAGATTCTGCGTTATTTTATCAAACCTATCTGTCTATCTAATCCCTATGAATCGTCAATTGATCATTTGCTTTTCTGCATGCATGTGTACTTGTATCAACTTTTTTAGTTTTAAGACAAACAAAGGGCTATATATATGTATAATTTTTCTATTGTCAGTTCGAACTGATAAAAGATTTATCAGTTTCTTGCGTGTGAACCACTCATTTTATATATTTTGACTTGGTATGCATGCACTTGTCAAAGCTCTTTCGTAAATGAGTAGCTCATATTCAATGTCATGATAAATTTTATGTCAGGACAAACTGACAGTAAAAAGACTGTATATATATATATAATATACTAAGACTGACCCTCAAGATACCACAGTGTCGTCGTGAGGGAAGCTTTATAAATTTCAATTCAAGTGGTTATCTTATAATCTAATCAATGGAGCAATCCTATAATAAATGAGATTCTATGAATTAAGGCTAGAGTTTCAATGGGAAACTGCAGAGACCTCCCAAGTTGTCCTATCATATTCTCTTGGCAGAGACTTTTCTCCATGCAATTTTTTTTTCTTCTAGATTTTTGATCATTATTTTGAACTTGGAACGTCCACAATTGGTGTTGTATTGATATTGCAGTGGGTTTGATTTCTCTAGGTAATTATTATTAATTTTTTTCTTTTGTTTTTTGATATAGATGTTGAATTAAAAAGAATAACTAGAAAAAAAAAATTAAGAAAAAATAATAATTAAAATTCTATACGTATTCCAGAATTAATTTAAAAAATAAATAACATTGAATAAAAAAACAAAGGCTTGAGAAAAAAAAATAGACTCTTTCATATCCAACTGGTGATTCAATCCATTTTCCATAATAAATTTAAAATTTCCAATCTTTTATTTTCTAACCTTTATTTTTCAACTTTTCACTTCCCAACCAATCTATATCTATATAATCTATAAAAGCTATCTCTCACAGCGCCACGTGTCTTCATGAGGGAGTTTTGGATTTAAATGTATCCATTTCATTTAATATATATATATATATATATATATTCATTTCTCTCTCTCTCGCTATATATATATATACATTAATAAGGCAAAATGAATAGACAATTTATTACAATTAATTTTTTTCATTTCTTTATTTAAATGTAAATGTATTTATATATATATATATTAATAGGGTAAGATGAATAGACAATTTGATTACAATTATGAAACAATATAACAATTATTTAAACTCTTCGTATATCCTCTTTTTAAACCATTCACAGCAAAACATAATTACAATGAATAAAAACAATAATTCAATTATTTAAACTTTTTAAAAATATATTCTCTTAATGGTTACTATCATGATCAATAATAAAACATTAAAAAAAAACCCCATCATATTCTCCTTTAAATCACACTTTAAGTTTATTCAATTAAACCATATAATTATAATAACCAAAAGCCCTATCATCTACCTCAATTTTCTCTATAAAAGCCACTTAAAATCTCACATTTTTCTCATCTTATTCCAATGACCCTTCCTCACAGAGAAACTCAAAAACACCCGAAAGGTTGGGTATTTGATGACATTTGGAGGTGGGAGTAATATCTGTAGATTTTTTTAATATTTGGTTGAATAATTTTAATCTTTAATTTTTTTTTTGTTATGATGATTGTCAAATATCTCTTGTAAAAAACCTTACATCTTTCGTAGGTATCTTTTTCATATCTTTTTTTTTTGTTTTTTAGGAAACATTTTAGTAGTTAAAAAGGTAATTTTGGATTGATTAGTGTTGTGACATATTTTGGCATCTTTATCATGTTTGTTTTGGTTAACAAAACTTGAAACAAGGAATTTTAACTTCGGTGTACTTGGATTTTCAATTAGTTGTTGTTCCTATGCAACCTTCCAGTAAGGCTAGCATCCCGCTTATCACCACCAATGCAGAAAATCAATAGACCGATTGAGATTTGTGAGGTGCTTTGTACTTATGGATGATGGATTCGATAGACAGACTACTATTACAGATAAATATTAGGGTTATAGTCGTTGGTTTTACGTCTAACAATGTATTGCATCTTTCAAAAAAAAAATTTGTATCTACTCGGTTTCTGGGTATCCAATACCCAGATTTTTTTAAAAAGGAAATGTACACATTTTTTTATATTTTTTGTTCTTTCTATTTTTAACCTTTTTGTTTTCTTTTCTTTTTGGTTTTCTAGAATGTATTAAATAGGCATTAAATATGCATCGAATACATTATGATTATTTCCAAAAATAAAAGTTTTTGAATCTTAAGTATTCTTATACAGCAAATAATAATCAATACATATTTTCCAAAACAAATTAAATATCAATTGTAAATACCAAATTAAAGGTAATCCGTTTTATATGGAATTAGTGGTAAATATCAATAGTAATATATTAATGATAACATAACAAAATTTTAAAATAATAATTTTTAATCAAATATTAATGATAAGATATTAAAAACATTAATTACTTGCATTCAATTCAATTGATTATTTTCCTAAATATATGAAAGTTTTCCGTTTTATTTGGAATTAGTGGTAAATATTTTTTTTAAATATCAATAGTAATATATTAGTGATAATATAAAAAAAATATAAAATGATAATTTCTAATCAAATATTAATGATAAGATATTAAAAACATTAATTATTGCATTCAACTCAATTGATTCTTTTCCTAAATATATGAAATTTACTCGTAATATTTTTTATAAATGGTAATAAATAATTTTTTTTGTACATAATAAAAAAAATAACTTCATTACTATTTACATCTCCATAACATGACACGTGTGTGTGTGTGTGTATATATATATATATATATATATATATATATATATATATATATATATGGGTGTGTGTGTGTGTATGTGTGAGTTTATTAAAAAAAAAAATAGAATGTCCTTAGAAAATAAGTGTGGAAAAATAAATTAATTTATCACTAGACTTGACAATAACCTCCTTGGAGTTTTAAAATAAAATTGAATACTTCTACAAGTATTTCTAAAATAAATATTTTTATATAAAAAATTAATAATTATAAAGCCTCTAAATACACCTCAATTTACTTGAAAATACCTTTTTTAAATATAAATGGTAATAACTAAATATTTTTCAAAACAAATTAATATATATATATATATATAGAATAATCTTAACTTATTTATTTCTATATATATCAACAAAACAGGTGAATTGACACTTTGATTGCAATTATGAATATTAATTATTTAAAAATCAATTATGGAAGTGGTTAACAAAATTTAAGCATTATCACATTAATTACAAGATTTTCTCTTGATTACCTATTGATTTTGTGATTTACTGATTGCCTATTGATTGTTTTTTTAAGACTCTTGATTGCCTTTTTATTTGTATATTATATTGATATAGAATTGGAGGGTTGTTTAATTAATTATATAAGTGAATTAAAAATTATTTATTACATTAATTGAAATTTGACTGCTCTCTATCTCTTTAGTGAAAAAAAAATATAATAAAATTTATTATAATTCTTTAAGACAAAAACAGTAAATTTGTATACTTTTAAATTAATTATTTTCTTAAGTATGAAAGTTATGAAAAAATAAAGAATTAATTTACATTTGTTATGAATATAGTGGTTTTTACCACTCGTATACAGTACACAAAATATTACACAAATATCTTCCCTCCTCTTGTGTATATTACCAGGGGCAGAGGCATATACAATCTAGCCTGGGCTTCAGCCCAGGTTTGCTTCTTTTTTTTTTTTTTAATGATTTTGGTTTTTTCATTTTATTTTAAATAATAGATAAAAATACAAATGTAAGACAAGATATTACAATATTAACATTGCTTAATAATTCATAAAAACAGTCTAGTTTATAATTTAATTTAACTGGGATAATCTCAATAGATTCATTAGAATGATATACTCAATATTTTATTGACACTCTAACAAATTAAAGTTTCATCTTCCTTTCCATTCTTTGTTCTTTATAGATACATGAAATAAATTTTAAATTCCTTACTTTGTTTGTTTGTCCGAACAAGTATTTAAGTTTATTTCGCTTGCGGTTTTTTTCCTATAGGTTTGCTTTAAAAAACCTTTGTACTATCGCCTTGGTGTGACTTGAGTAGAAAATTATATTAATTTAGCATGACAATGTCCCAGATTCGAGTCAATGCACCGTATGCGGTATAAAAAAATAGTTAATTTAGCCCAACCGGACTATGAGTCCTGGCTTCGCCCCTGTATATTACACAAATATCTTCATCATCCACCGCATCCCCACTTGCCTTTCTTTGTCTATATATATGTGTGCACTGTATGAAAAAGATCATATGATATCAATATAACAGTTTTCTCTCACTCTTATGTGTCTCGTCTCTCTCTCTTCTCTCACTCACTTCTGTTCTTCATTTATTCTTCATCTATTTCAGTTTTTCTTTAGTTAATTTATAACACGTTATCAGCACGAATATAGTCTAGGACATCCAAAGAAAGTTCTCAAAAGTTTTTAGTTATGGTTTTGAATTTTTCGAAATACCCAGAAAATTCAAAGTGCTCTGATCGCTGTTCAAAGGATACCGTTATGTTTGTCTTGGAAATACGATTCCAACGCCGCTGACCGCGTCTCAAACGAAGCTCTAACGAACTCTCTAGATGGGGTCAAAGTTCGGTCAACTCTGAAATATTTTCCAGTTTTTCCAGCAGCTTTCCATGGTTGAAGACGACACTGTAGCGCCACGTCACCGCATATGTCATGCCACGTCAGCATGAGTCAGTGCCACATCAGCGAATTGTGCATGCCACATCAGCGCCACGTCAGCAGTAGCTGCCACGTCAGCCAGTGGCCTGCCACGTCAGCAGTCGCACCACGTCGGCGCCACATCAGCCAGAAATATTTTTCATCCGTTTCGGTGCAATTTTCGCCCGTTTTCGACCGATTTGGACTTGTTTCCAGCTATTTTGACCATTCTGGACGCAACCGTGCCATCTGTTTCAGCTAATTCCGCTTGTAAGTATTATTTTAACTTATTTAAGCTTTATTAACTCTGTTTTCGGGCACGATGGAATATCTAGAACATGTAGATCTGGATCCAGTATTATATACATGGTTGATGCAATATTCAAAGAAATATACACATCCAGTCGGATGTTGTAAGCATCATAAAAATAATCTAAGATCCTAATGTATAATGAAATGGGAATAATATTTTATCCATTTCATACACATCCAGAAGGATGCTCTGAATATCATAAAAAGGGTTAAAAATCCTAACGTACAAGATGGCTATGCCGTCAATGGAACCTATATATATATATATTTATATATATACTGACAATAACTCTGACTCTGACTCTAACTCTGACTCTGACATTTATTTTTATGTAATATATGAGACTGGCTTATGCTATGTCTCGGGACTGGCTTATGCTGTGTCTCAGGACTGGCTTATGCTGTGTCTCCAAATAAACTGTTTAAATATTTAGCATTTATTTTTATGTAATATATGAGACTGGCTTATGCTGTGTCTCGGGACTGGCTTATGCAGTGTCTCAGGACTGGCTTATGCTGTGTCTCCAAATAAACTGTTTAAATATTCAGCATTTATTTTTATGCAATATATGAGACTGGCTTATGCCGTGTCTCGGGACTGGCTTATGCTGTGTCTCCAAATAAATTATTAAAATATTCATATTATTTATACACAATATATAAGATCGGCTAGGCCGACTAACCAGAACTTAAAGTTCTTGGAATTATAATATTTAAGTTGGTACGGTTTTGAAAACCGATGAGAACATGGAGATCTGGATCCAATGTTATTACATGCCATACGGCATGGTTTTGAAAACTGATGAGAACATGGAGTTCTGGATCTAGTCATCCAGTAGTATTACATGAATGTCATACTTCATTATTTGGAACCTGGGGTTTCAAATACATTCAGAATATGACTTTATCTCATATCAATAAAGTGATAAGTTTGTATGTCACTCATTTGAAAGAATGACCTACACATTCAACATGGTGTAGTGAGTATCATAAAAAGGATTTAAGATCCTAACGAATAAAGAAATTGGAATTAATATTTTATCCATTTCATACACATCCAGCGGGATGCTGTGATTATCATAAAATACATTTAAAGATCTTAACATATCATTCATTTGAGAATATATATATATATATCTACACATCCAGTAGGATATTATGAGCATCATAAAAGGATTTAAGATCTTAGTATCACTTTTAATGAGATTGTAAAAGATAATTTATCCATTTTATACTTACTCCTGAAGGAGCAGTATCAAGAGAGTAAATTTGGATATATTTATATTCATGAGATATCAAAACATACCCAGGAGTGGATGTTTGTGAATGACAAGAGAAAAGGTTTATAAAATAAACCTATTGAAAAGATTATTATCATTTCAGATGAGATATAAAATGGCATTTACACATAATGTCCATAAAATTCCCAGAAGGAAAATATATGTCTTGCCTAGAGTGCAACGACTCATATAATCCTGCGGAGTCCGATATATTTTATGAATTGGACTTTGATATGAGTAAAATGTTAATATTATATCAAGTCCAATAGATCTGATAGAAAGCTCTAGAAGAGCCATGATAGAAAGCTCTGGAAAAAGCCATGATATTGTTATCAAACAATACTAAATAATATATCAGTGATACTTGATATTATTCAAGCATAACATACAAGAATATGCTCAGTTCAAAAACATATAAAGTTAATGCAAAATCAGATCCAGCTGATCTGATCTAATAAGGCTCTAGAAGAGCCACAATCTTATTACCAGATGGTATTAAATTGTGTATCAATGATACTTTATATCATTCAAGCAGAATATAAGGGAATCTGCTTAGTTTCAAAGATATACGGAGGAATGGATATCATATTGGAACTATGAGTAATGAGGATGTTTAATATATATGCATTACTCCTCATAATTCAGGTAAGAAACTCATTATAGAAAAGCTATGTGCTTTATCATCTGGATTATATTACACTATTATAAAGAGTGTAGATATTTATGCAATTATGAAACAAAAGTTCCCAGATCCAAAAGTTTGTACTTTGTCGTGACCGTATAGGTCACCCAGGATCTACAATAAAACGTATAATCATTGAAAATTCTCATGGATATCCATTAAAGAACCAGAAGATTCTTTATCTAATGAGAACTGATGTACTGCATGTTCACATGGGAAACTAGCAGTAAAACCATCTTATTCTAAAAATTGGTTTTGAATTCTCATCACTCTTTTAAAGAATTCAAGGGGATATATGTGGACATATTCATCCACCAAATAATCCATTTCATTATTATATGATTCTAATTGATGCATCTACGGGATGAACACATGTTTGTTCATTATCAAACATCTCAATACTATAAGGCAGCTGGGATTGATGTTCAACATCCAATTTTCAGATATAGTCATAATCAAAATGGATTAGGGAATCACTTATCAAACGTCTCCATGTATTTCCGAGAACCTCATTATTTCGGTACAATTACTAAATTCTATATAGGGACTTACTCACTTTTAAGATATTTGATTGTATTGCATATCCCCTTATTGCATATCTGACATGATCTAAGATAAGACTTTTATATCAATCTGATATTAATATTGATTTTGAGTCATCTTCAATTAGATCATTTGAACTTCTGATAATTTATATTTATATGCACAATCCGCATATTATCATATTGATTATTTCCCAATTGGGAAAGTTTCTCCAGAAGAGAAAAGTAAATGAAAATTACTTATATACAAAATAGAGACACCAGTTCGGTTCTCTATATATATGTGTGACTCGGTTCAATCTTCATATCTCTCAATTACGAAAGATGATTGATCATTGGATGATTATTAATCTGTTACCTGATATATTAAGGGTAACAAGATTTTATCAGTTTCTATCTCATAAACCCCGGCCGGGTGATAATTCTTGAAAAACGATCAGAGAAAAATGCAACAATAATCTGATGCATATCATAAACTTATAATCCTTTTGAAAAGGTATTTTTATTGGGATCCTAAGAGTAAACAAAACTCGAGTTATGAATAAATTCACTTTCTCTAAATCAACTCTATAAGAGTCTGATATATCAACAGAGATACAAAAGTATAGAAATTGAGAGAAATTCTATAAATCATACGGAGTTTATGAAATGACTAAATCCATTAAAATGGAAGAAATCTCTAAATCATACGGAGTTTATGAAATGACTAAATCCATTGAAATGGAAGAAATCTCAATAGAGATACAAAAGTATAGAAACTAAGAAAATTTATATGATATAAGAGAAATGTGGAATCATAAGGAAACAATCATTAATAATGTATTTTATACACAGTAGCGCTACTGAAATTATAAAATGATAATTATGATATTCATAATATCAATGATTGTAGACAAAAGGCATGATTGGCCTAAATGGAAGAAGCAATTCAAGAAGAATTGACTTCATAAGCCAGACATAAAGTATTTAGACCAATAGTACTCCAGACACATGGAGATGTCAAACTAGTTGGATACTAATGGGTCTTTATATGGAAACGTAATGAGAAAAACGAGATCGTGAGATATGAGGTACGACTCGTAGTGCGAGGTTTCTTACAGAAACTTGGTATTCACTGCTGATGAATACTATTACGTTGTTGATAAATTTGGCTGCCTTTAAAAGGCTTAAAATAGGTCTTCAAGACGTAGTAATCATTTATATATATGATTCACTCAATGCAGAAATTTTTAAATCCTAAAGGATTCAAAATGCTAGAAGCATGTAAATCGAGATCGCGTAATCTGTATTTGATGAACATACAAAAATCCTTATATGGATTCAAAACAATTTGAACGGATGTGGTATAACTGTCTCAGTGAATATCTGATAAAGATATGGATATAATAAATTATATATTCATGTGTCCCTCATAAAGAAATGAGAAAGAAAACATTGTCTCAACCTGAAGGTCGAGCATAGATTACATGGAATGTTTGTCCATCAATCAGAATATGTTGAAAGGATTCTGAAAAGATTCCATATGGATATTACTCCATAAAGCATATCTTTGCTGATACTCCCTCCAATCATTTATGTTGTTATTTCATTTCGTGAAATAAACATCAGTGTGTCAACAATCTAAAAGATTGCTTCAAAAGAACTTTTATCAGGGGGAGCGTCCCATCAGGCGGAGCATATCAGATAAAGTATATTAATCATTTTGGGTATATGTGTATTGTACTATTTTTCCTTTCAATCAGGTTTTTATCCCACTGGGTTTTCCTGATAAAGGTTTTAATGAGGCAATTCTATAAACATACCCAACAATTATTTGATCCATAAAGATCATAAATATTACATTTATCCAGTCGATCATCGTATATTTATTGACTTGATCAAAAAAGATCATTGTAAATATTACTTTGATCTTGCTAATCATCGTATATATGTTACCTTGATCTAGAAGATCATCATAAATATTACTTTGATCCGACAGATCAATGAATATTTTTGCTCAGGTTTTTATCTCATTGGGTTTTCCCTAGCTAAGTATAAATGTGAGAAATGTTTTGAAGAAAACAATAAATTCTGGATATATGTACGCTATACTCTTTTTCCCTTTGATCAGGTTTTATCCTACTGGGTTTTCCTGACAAGGTTTTTAACGAGATAGTTTTGAGAACGTCCAGCACCACAAGATCCAGAGAGATCATTGTATACATTATCTAAGATTTTGTCCCATTGGGTTTTTCTTAGAATATTAATACAAGTTGTATAAATCCAAGGGGGAGTGTTGTGAATATAGTGGTTTTTACCACTTGTATACAATACACAAAATATTACACAAATATCTTCCCTCCTCTTGTGTATATTACATAAATATCTTCATCATCCACCGCCTCCCCACTTGCCTTTCTTTGTCTATATATATGTGTGCACTGTATGAAAAAGATCATATGATATCAATATAACAGTTTTCTCTCACTCTTATGTATCTCGTCTCTCTCTCTTCTCTCACTCACTTCTGTTCTTCATTTATTCTTCATCTATTTCAGTTTTTCTTTAGTTAATTTATAACAACATTATCAATACGAAGCCTTTGATATATAATAATTGATATTTTAAAACTGTTAAGCTTTTTGGAAGTACTTTTTTTCAGGAAAAAAAGTAGAATTATTAGACATTTCAATTTCGAAATCATATTAATAAACTGATTAGTACAACATGACTTTTTTTAGAATGCATTGGTTTCTTTAGGGACCAAAGATATAAGGATTTAATAACCTCAATTCCCTTCGACCCTTCCTATAAAATCTCAGATATCATATTGGATTTCATATTACTACTTAATCTGTTAAACACAATACAAAAGTTGTGTGTGATATCAAAGATGCATTGTTTTTATTCATGCTGTATGTTTTAAATTAATAGATATTTTAAAACAGAGTGGTGCTATTGGCACACCCCTACTAATTTATTCATGCCCCATTTTTTAAAATTTTGAATTTAATTAAATAAAATTAAATGTTTTTATTAAATTTTTTGGTTTATTTCTAAAACTACCTATTTTACTTATTTTTCAAACTTAATACATACCATATATGATCTCTCTATCTCTGATCTCTATATATGTATACATCTCTCTCACCTCCATTGATTGATTTATTTTTTTCTTCTTATTTCTTTTTTTAGTTTTTTTCCTCTTCTTATTTCATGATGGAAAATAAAAAATAAAAAATAACAGGGTACTTCAACACAAGACATATTGATATCATTCTAAGGAAAAAATAAACTTCAAACTTATTTCCAAATAATGAATTGTTTCCAGATGCTTACTATCATTATCAGACAATTCTTGTTTTATGTCATTCTCAGACAATTCTTCAAGATGTTTGATATCGTTCTTAAACAATTCTTCCATATTCTTGATATCATTCACAAAATCTTCAATAATATTTTATATATATATAAGAAGCAGATTTTAGGGGTTTAAGAATTATTTTTTTATTTTATTTTTTTTGAAAAAAACAGATTATTGGGGTTTTTTTTTTTGAAAAGGAATGTGAGATTTTAATAGATTTACTTTATAGAAGATTTCTTTCCTAAATTGTATGTCTCTTTAAGTAATTTTGATAAAGGAAAAAAAATATTATATAGTTTAAAAAGTGGGGACATAAATAGACCGGTAGAGGGTGTGTCAATAGCACCACTCTTTAAAACACTCTCCTTTTAATATCAAAGATGCATTGTCCTTGGTTTCATTAAATTCTCTAATTTGTTCTAAAATTTAACATTAGTCTAGTGATCTTTTTAAATTTAAAGTCTCCATTAATCTATATAATATCTATAAATTTAAATTAAGTATTCTTCATTTTGCGAACTTTCATTTTCGGGTCCTTTATTGAAATTTCATAAATTGATTTTGATAGGAATTAAACAAAAGGATCCACACAACTGGTAACCAATTAAGGAAAGAATCAAAATTAATTGAATGTTTTAATTTTTCTTTATTGATTGTAGACAAATTAAATAAAAAGATTGAATTGTTCAATGTATTTTAATGAGGTAAGCTTAAAAGATTTTATGTACTTTGTCTTTCTTTCTCCCTCAATCCGTGTGAGATATATATATATATACACATATATATATATACACACATATATATATATATATATAGGGTCTATAGAATATCTGGCTGTTTTTCTAATTTAATTATCAATAAAAGTCATTTTCTCTTATCTGCAGACACATTGTTTTGTGTTTTAGGCATCTGAAATTCAAAGGATTTCAATTTTCAATATTGACTCGCCGATTGATAGAAGCCATCCAAGTCAGAAGAAATTATTTGTATATTCTATCATTTTTAGTTGTGTACACTCGGAGTATGTTGTCATTAGTTGTTAAAGAGAATATTCAAAAACCACAAAAATGTTGAGGATTTCTCCATTGTTTTTATTGGAGGTCATTAAGTGAAGAAATTGATTTCTTTTCTTTTTT
Organism: Dipteronia sinensis; assembly: GCA_033220585.1. NCBI lineage: Eukaryota > Viridiplantae > Streptophyta > Magnoliopsida > Sapindales > Sapindaceae > Dipteronia > Dipteronia sinensis. Next base: position 4,389,832 of record CM065643.1, read on the forward strand.
TTAAGAAAAAAAGAGTGTTGCTTGAATTCACAGTTTTAGTTTATATCCATTAATTCATACATGCTAAGCAGCTGATCAAACTTTGGATCTTTAAATATAATGTGATAAACATGATCAGATATGTTTCTTAATATTTATATAAATTATGAGGATTTTGTTTTGTTTAAATTTTTTTTATAGGAAATAAATGGATTTTAATGGTGTATTTTATTCTTAATGTTAATTGTTAACAATTTTATTTGAAGAATTTAAAAGGACCGGTAATCGATTTTGTTCAGCTGTTGATTGTGTTAGATGTTTTAATTTTGAAGCATTTTTAAATTATTAGAGATTTATGTTTTTCCCTAGGATTGAGAATCTCAACCTTCAATTAATATATATATATATATATGATATAAATTGCCTAAATTTTTTATTAATTGTATCTTTTTTATAAATTTGATTAAATATTATTATTTTAATTTTGGGTTAAGAAAAAAAAAATCATTAATATATTACCATTGATGTTTTTAAAATTTATCATTAATTCCATTAAAAAAACGGACCTGTAGTGTATTTAATGCATATTTAATACATTCTGAACAATAAAAAAGTGATGATTTGATATACTTTCTCATACCTTTATTTATAAATTAATGGGATAATTTAGGGGTTGTTTGTTTTTTTGTTCTGAAAACTGAACAATCCTGAATTTTTCTAAAGATTTAATAGGGACTGAAATCTGAACTTAAATGACATATTTGTTTTTTTTGTTCCTCACATCTGAATGTATTGTCAACATGTTTGTTTTTTAAAAGTAAAATTGTTGAAACGAAGTAATTTTACATTTATACCCACGTTAAACAATTTTACATGTAATATGGAATAAAAACAATCCAAAAATAATAATTATATATAAACACATATGATCATGATCTTCTTCTTAAATTACAAATAAACTTCATTTTTATTAAGAAAATAAATGTTTTTTTTTTCAAAAAATAAAATGGACAATAAGAAAACTCACACAAAACACTTTAAAAAAATAATATATAAATACATCACCATAATATCATAATAAAATATTTATATTAAACACCAATAAGAGAAGTGATTAGGGTTCTTTTTTATTTTTAAAGTTATTTAAAATAAATAATATATTAAAATAAAGATTTTTGTACCATATATAATTATGACGAAATTGGAAATATGTTATATATAGGGGATAGTATTGGAAGAAAAAATTTTGGATTGCATTTAATGCAATTCAGTGATTTGCAATTAAGTTAAAATTCAGGTTTTTTTACTTTTTATTTTAAGTTGTTTTTTGACATTTTGAAGTTGTTTGACCCCTTATAAAAACAAACAAAATAACTTAATAATTATGATTCAGACTCATTAAGTTTAAAGTGGAAAAAACAAACGACCCCCGGTCACACTCAAAACGATAGGATTCAAATGAATCGCTCTTCTTCTCTCATCTAGCATCATCATCTTCTTTAGCAACCAAACCAGAGAACAAAAAAATTTATTCAGAATCACAAAATCAAAACCTTCAATCACACAATAACAAAAACAAAACCTTATTCAGATCGACCACTTCTTCATCTAGTTTTTGTTGAGTAGAAAGCATTTCCGTTTCCAAAAAAAAAAAATCGAAAACCACAATACCAAAATCAAAACCTTCAATTTCTAAATCAAGCATGAACATGAAAAAAAAAACGCCAAGAAAAATGCTTGGAATAATTAAAATAATTAAATTACAAATAAAATTAACTAGAACAACTAATAGTAATAGTAAACCAAATTTTTTTCCAGATATTGATCAAAGTTTCATTAGCAGCTTCCCCAATAATCACTATAAAAAAATTAAGGATTACATATAATCAAATTAGCAAAAATAAGTGTATATCTACTTTGATCTACATAGATATCTGATCCAAGTAGATCTACACTAATTTCGATTGAAGATAGAAAAAAATTGAAAAATTAAAAATAGAAGAGGAAGAATAAAAATAAAAGAAGATGATCTACAAACTAATTTTGGTTTAAGAAAGAAAACAAAATTGAAAAATTAAAAATAGAAGAAGATGATGAAGAAAAATAAAAGAAGAAGATCCGCACAGTGATTTGGGTATAAGAAAGAAAAATAAATTGAAAAATTAAAAATAGAAGAAGAAGAGATGAGATTAGATATGGAGGAGTTGAGAGCTACAGTGGTCTGACGTCTAAATGTTTTTTTTTTTTAATTTGATTTTTTTTCTTTTTTTAATTAGGTAAGCTCAGGTCGTATGAGTCAATGATTTGTTTTTTAATTTGATTTTTTTTAATTTTTTAATCAAGGTAAGATTACATAATTTATCATTCTATTTTAATCATATCCTATGTTGCACCAAACACATGATTACTCTATTTTAATCATATCTCATGTTGCACCAAACGCGAAAAATACTATAATTAATCCAATCTAATACAATCACATCTCTTAAAAATAGTCTAATCATATCCCGCGCACCATATGCACCATAAGAGTTGAGACCATGAGAGTTAAGACTTAGATTAAATACAAAAGCAGTTAGAATAAATACAAAAGAGTAAATATACATGCCTCTATTCAAACAATTAGACCTTCCCTATGTAAGTTTGAAAAACTCAAAAAAATTAGACCTTCCCTATGCTTCAAATTGAACCAATGATCAAATCACATATAGCTATTTAAATTTAAAAATGAATTACAAAGATAATCTTTTTATAGAAAACTCATAAAATAAATTTAAATTAAAAATATATTTAAAAATGAAAAAATAAAAAAATGTTATTTTAAATTTAAAATTATCTTCATTTTTAAATTTATTTTTTTAGTATTTTTAAATTAAATAAATAGATTTAAAATTTAATTTCTTTTATTTTTTAATTTATAATTTTAATAACAAATTGTTTTTAATTTTTTAATTATTTGTACTAACTTTCACTATTTTTTTATAAAAACAAAAATTATCTTCATTTTTTTTAATTTTAATAATTATAAGAAATTTTATCTTTTTACCAGTTCGATTTTAAGAGCGGGTCTGATTAGATAAATGCATATTTGTTCTCCTAGCTATATTAATGCCAAAATGATGAGGTCTTACATTATGTATGGTTTGATGGAATATAAGAGAAAAGAAATGAGAGAATTTGGATGGATTTTTTACAATGCCGCATATCTTGCGAGCAACATACCATAATATACTAAAGCTGAATCTCAAGGCGCCACGCTGTCGGCGTGAGAAAGCTTTGGTATTAAATTCTATATATTCATTTCTATTTTTCATATTCATTAACTAATTATATAAAATCAAAAGCCAATCCCATAATTAATGGGATAATGAAATTAATTTTCTAGATCCAACTAATGTGATTAATGTTTTAGGTTCATTTGATTTTCTTGATTTAATGTTTCTAAATACAGCTAATGTGATTAGTGTTTTAGTTTTAGTTGATATTCTAAATTTAATTAGGACTTATTTATATTTCACTCAAATGACATGATACAAGGAAAATGTGAAGTATAGAAGTTGTATATGTCTAAGTTGGAATCCAAAACAATACCACATCCTTAACAGAAATAATTACTACTAAAAAGAAATCTTTATTACATTCTAATTGTCAAATTATGGACTTTTGTATGCCCAAAGTCCTTAATTGACAAAAAGATTTTTGGAATATGAAGCATTTTTGGGTATACAATATTATATTACACCGATGTATTTATATATATATATATATTAATAAAACCCGTGCATCGTACGGGTTACACACTAGTTTTCTATAAATTTAAACTCTCCGGCATCAATTAACAACCCTTCATTATATTCACACTCAGTCCACTCAAATCAAAAACCATACATTGACATCCATTTCGTCTCTTTATACCCTCTCTTTTATCTGCAACTTCGCTTCCATGTCCAGGATGGCTCCCCCAAAACGCACCTACAAGGCGTCGATTTCAAGATGGACGGGATCCTTTGAACAAGTTAGAAATCTTCTCTCATCCATGCTTTATATTCTCTCACTAATTTCATAGTACTTTATACTTTAGTGAGTTATTGAGATTCAATTTTTTATTATTTTTTTAGAAAAGACTCAGAGAAGCTCTGTCGATTCAGTTATTGTCAGAAATTTCATTGCTTTTCCTTGTTTAATTCCTTTAATTTAGGGTCATCGTTGGTTGCTTAAACATTATAGGAAAATAACAGATATACAAAGTCCTCCTCAAAGAATAAGATTAAAAGCGAATCAAATGGAAGATTTTCTCCGGGATCGATATTTTGCACCATATTGAAAACCAGAGCCTGATAATTAAGCAGCGCAAAGCCTATCAAACTATCGCCATTTCGAACACGAGAGCCTTGATCGCCTCCAAATCATGTTTGGTCTCCCTTTTTTTACCATATACATTCATTATTCATTTTTTGTTTTTGTTTTCTTGTGGTGTTGATTATTAGGAATTTTGAGGAAAATTGAAAAATATAATAGCATATTGTAATAATGTATACATATAAATGTTTTGTTTTTAAACTTTATTATTTAATTGTGTACAGAGGTTTGAATACATGAAATGCTAATGAAGTTATATATATCCTCTTGCCAATTCCATTTAATTATTTCTGATCAAATTTAATTATTTTATTATATTAAATATTTATTATATGTTTAAATATTTTTAAGGATATTAATAAATATTAAAATGCTTTTGTATTCTTCTAATTTAATATATGATTAATTATATTTAAAAATATTTAAAATTCTTTGGGCATTCCTCTAAAAAATTTATCATAGTATTAAGTACTTAATATATGGTTAAATATATTTAAGAATATTAATTATTTAAAAAACATTTCATTATATTTATTTAATATATGGTTAAATATATTTAAGAATATTAAAAATATAGTTAAAATTCTTTTGGCATTCCTCCAAAAAATTTATCATAATGTTAAGTATTTAAAATATGGTTAAATATATTTAAAAATATTAATTATTTAAACAAAATTTTCATTATATTTATTTAATATATGATTAAATATATTTAAGAATATTGATAAATATTAAAATTCTGTTGGTATTCCTCCAATTTAATATTTAATTAATTATATTTAAGAATATTAATAAACATTTAAATTTCTTTTGGCAATCCTCCAAAAAATTTATCATAGGTTCATAATGTTATATTTAATATATGGTTAAATATATTTAAGAATATATATTTTGATATAATATGTTAAAAACTATTTTAAATTCTTTCGGCATTCACAACCATAAAACTGTACACCTCTTACTAAGAGATTAATAAATCATAAAACTAACCAAATAATCATATCTTAGATGAAAGAATTGAAGTGAACAGCTGAAAACAAGTTCGGAATATTTCAAATATAAAATAGTGGTAGGCTTTTCCAATGAAGTTGATAATAAGGTTTATCATTTGATCTTTCAAGTATATCATTCCAAGAAGATGTTCATCTGCACAATTTTTTTTCTCAATTTTCATTTTCTAATTGTCAAATTATATTTTATGAAATGATTAAAAAATGTTGCAATCCAAGTTCAAATGTTGATATAAGAGGCACTTGAAGAAATCACAGCATTGAAAGCAAAAATAGAAAAGCAAAGAGTTTTTAAAACATAATTTTGATGACAATTGCATAATATTACCACATGTTGCCGTGAGGGAGTTTTAGATTTAAATACATTAATCTATATAATTTTCTACATTAGTAAAAAATATTGATTTTTTTTAATAAATTGAAAATTTCTATTAAATAAATAATAAATAATAATGATTGTTTTGAGTATCATGAATTGAATGCAAAACTTTTGGGTTTTCAATACTAACTTTTGGGTAACCAATACAAATAAAATGATATAATTTTTTATTAATAAATTTTTTATAATTCACTTTGGCTTTTGATCTTACCCAAACAATTCATATATATATATATATATATATATATATATATATAAAGACAATTAGGATGCTTGTGTAAAGAAACAAAATGCTACCAATTATTATGGGTAGGTTTAGACACCAGGGAGCAAGACTCAGGTTATGGCAACTCTCAATTGCTACATAGATGACAAGGCATGTCCACTGTCGAGGTATGCAAAAAAATTGTTATATCAATTTGATAGAATTACTATGTATATGATGTTCAAATCGTTGTTTTTCAGATTTTTTTTTTATAGAAGTTGTTAGGTGAATTGACAATCAGCCACCACATCAACGATTACCTCACCCAGCAGGGCCACCATTATGAAAAAATGCGTAGAGATTATACTGAGGAATAGAAAAAAGATATGGTGAGAAGAGGGTTGAGAGAGATGGAGGTTCTGAGAGAGAAACAAATTAAAATGAATGAGAAAGGAATATGCAATTATATATATATATATATATATGAGAGAAGGAGAAATAAACTTGGTATTTAATGCACCACATAATTTTTTTTTTGTTTATTTAATTCAATTTTAAAGAAATTTATTCAAATTGAATATAGCATTAAATAGTTTTAAAATGTTGAATTGTCAAAATTACTCCGGTGCCTATATTTCATTTGATAATTACACATGGAGATTAAAATTGACATTTCATTTATAAACCCTAAAAGTCTCTTTTCATGTATAGTTTGTTTTTGAAGGAAATTTACATATATTTCTTTTACAATTTTTTCTTTTCTATGTTAAACATTTTTGTATCCTTTTCTTTTTGGTGTTTTAAAATGTATTAAATATGCATTAAATACACAATGTTTATATTCATAAATAAATATTTTTGAATTTTAATCATTCTTATAAATGGTAATAAATAAATACTTTTCAAAACAAATTAAAATATCAATTGTAATACTAAATTAATGGTAATCCATTTGTTTTATATAGAATTAATGGTTAACTTTTTAAAAAATATCAATGATAATATATTAATGATAACATTAAAAAAAATAAATAATAATATTTAATCAAATATTAATGGTAACATATTAAACACATTAATTATTTCATCAAATTCAATGGATTTGTTTTTAAATATATGAAATTCACTCATAGTTTTTTTTATATAAATGGTAACAAATATATATTTTTGTAAGATAATAAAAACAAAACCCACTACTCTTTGCATCTCCATAAGAATCTTCACCTTTTTATTTTTTTATTGAATTATCTATAAGAGTGACACGTGAAAAAAAAAAATAAGTGGGAAAAAATTAATTAATCTATCACTAGGTTTGACGATAACTTCTATGGAAATTTTTTTTTCAAAAAAAAATTGAATACCTCTACAAGTACTTTTAGAATAAGCGTTTTTATATATATAAAAATAATATAAATGATATTTCTGAGTAAATTGGGTTGTATTGAGAGGTTTTAAAAACATCTTCTTCTTTTTTTTACAGTTTTTTATTCTTTCTATTTTTAACCTTTTTGTTTTGTTTTCTTTTTTGTTTTTTAAATGTATTAAATATGTATTAAATACAATATGATTGTTTCCATAAAATAATTTTTTTAATTTAATTATTCTTATAAATGATAATAAATAAATATTTTTCAGAACAAATTAAAATATTAATTGTAATATCAAAATAATGATAATTCATTTTGTATGGAATTAATGGTAAATTTTAAAAACATATGAATGATAATATATTAATGATAACAGAACAAAAAATTAAAATAATAAGTTTTATCAAATGTGAATGGTAACAGATTAAAAACATTAATTATTACATTCAATTCAATATATTTTTTTCCTGAACTCTATTTGAAATTAACATCATATTTTTTTTATAAATGGTAATAAATATATTTTTTTTTGTAAGATAATAAAAAAACAACTATACTATATCCATAAAAGTCTTCTCCTTTATATATATATATATATATATATATATATATATATATATATATTTTAATTGAATCATCTATGTGAAATATGATTAAATTAATAAATATTTAAAATTCTTTCGATATTCTTAAAAAATTCAATACAACAACACATTCCAATTTTATTGTTGCATTTATTAAAAATATAACTGGTTGATAATAAAATAAAAATTGAAACATTGGGTGCTAAGTTATAAATTAATAGTGAATTGAAACAATAATTACATTTGGTTCGCCCGCTCTATTATTATAACCGGAAAAGAATATATAAAATCTTATTTAATTATCTCTATCTTTCTCTAATATCTTTTAATCATTTTCTACAAAATTATATTCTCAATAGTAATTAAAAAAAAACCCTTCGTTTTCCAACCTGTTTTTCTAAAAATCAAATTCTCTATTAAGGAAGTTTATATGAGGCATGACATGCGAGGACGAAGAAGAATTGGAAAAGGCACAAAAAATCGATAGTGAATTTAATTAGAGATACTGCCGATAAATACATTTCTATCTACGTCTTCTCAAGTTCAATGAGTTCAGAGAGCAGGCTGCTCAGATCAGCTCAACACCACCAGCAGATCTCTAACTTCTTTCCTTTTTTTCATTTATTCTTAAAAGCTTTTTGAGTCGTTGATTTAACATTGATGAAATTATTGGTTGATTTTTTAAAGGTTCAAATAAAGTCATGCAAGTTGCTTTGGGACGATCTATTTCTGATGTTTACAGTTGATCCTTCACAAAGTATTTAAGGTAACCATGCTCTTGATTTTCTTACATTACATTTTTAAAATTTCTAATCATTCTTACTTCTTTTTTGTCATTTTAATTTATTTTTATTTGAATTTTGACCAGCTTTTTCGTGGAAATTTTGGACATTTTCTTAAGAATTTACCAAGATAAGAGGTGGAAAGATAAATGGGTGTTGGAATTTAATAAAGAGAGCAATGACTCTTCTTTTTTAATTTATTTTAATTTTTAAATTATTCATATATATATATATATATATATATATTATATACACACACACACATTATGATTATACATATATTTGTTGTGATTAGAAATATATTTGTTTTTGGGTTTAAAATAATTGTATATCTACTAGAATGTTGTTCGTAAAAATTGTGAAAATTTTGTTTAAAGATTGCGCAATTGCTTTTGGGTTGTCTTTGATATTTTGATTAAAGAAGGAAAAATTTTATGTGTCATGGATGCCAAGTATAAGATAACCTGGTAAGGAAAAAGTAATACTTTTCTTAAAATTTTCTTTTTGTTATTTTTACATGACTAATTGCTTGAATAAGAGCTTCAATCAATACATGCTCAATTAATGGAGATTGTTAGATCTATTCTAATTTTATAAATAAACAGAATAGTCGGTAGAAGTTGTAGAGAAAAAGCATTCAAATTATATTGTTGTAATAGAAATTGTTCACTAGATAGCTATTTTTTATCATTGGCTATCGATGGTTTTTGTTTCACTAACGCTAGACAACATAAAAAAGTAACTCAAAAATAAATATCTCAATCATATACAAAAATGTGTTGACAAAATCATTCCCAAACCTAACCAATATGTTGATTAATTTTATAAATATTTATGGATTGTCTATTATCATCAAATTTTAGCATATGTAAAGTATAGGGCTTTTATTGAAGGTAAAAAAAAATTTCAAATCTAACTCTAGAAAAATGAAACAACATTACTCTTTATAAAATCAATTTATGTGAAAAGATTATAAAATAATTTAGATATTATATTTTTTTTTGTCAATTTAGATTTCAAACCTACCTTTATGATTATAAATTTTAGAGGTACTGCACTAAGATAAAGTTATCTATATGCATTAAATACTATTACACGATCAAGTTTAATATATTATTTTCTTGAATACATAAAAAATTAATTGGTTTCTCTTTTGGATGCAGGAATATAATTGAAGATTTGAAACACAAAGACATTGATTTTTTACTACAACACTTACAAGACTTTAATACATATACAAGGCTTTATATATTTCCATGCAAACATAATCTAAAATTGCACTATAAATATTGTTAATATATGAGACTTAAATAATGGTTAAATTCTATATTATCACAATCTTAAACAATTAATTTGTTAGTTATTGTATCGAGATCATTTTATATTGCTTTTATTAATTATCTTGAAGACGAAGTTGACAAAGTCGTTTTTAACTTTAATTGTTTTAACTTTAATTGTTTTAACTTTTAAGTCTCCTTCCAGTCATTGTGTTTGAGATTATGAAAACTAGGGAAGTGATGCATTACCATGAGATTTACTTATGAACATTGTGAAAAGTTACAATTATATTATTTTTTTATAGTAATGCTACTGTACCTAAATTTGGAGCCAAAATGATGTGGCAACACTATGATTCATTCATTTTAAACAAACAAATCTAATACAATTTAAATGAATGTATTACAATGATGTCATATCATTTGGGCACTAGATTTTGACACCAAATTTAATTTAGTCAAAATAGCATTATTGTATTTTTTTTATTTAGCTGTACTTTTACTGTATTTTGACTTTTGAGGTTGAACTAAGTATAATACAATATTTTTCATCATATGAAAAATCTATAAATATTATGTATGTATTAAATTTTACTAGTATGTATATATATATATATATATATATATATATATATATATATATATGAGTAATGCAAGAAATTCATTGATGATATAAGTAAATAGATGGGCATGTGATTTGGTACTGATCGGTCATTTTATATATATATATATATTTTTATCTCCATTCCTCAAATCAATTGCTTGTTTCTTGAGTTATTTAGGGGTTTTAATTTGTGTTTTGAGTATTTTCAGGTTTTTGGATCAAAATGATGTGTTTGGAGAATTTTATACGAAAATGGCAGTTATTGAAGAATTGAGGGACTAATATGCAATTTTCCTTGAAGCGCTATCAAAACCGCTGTGAATTATGACAGCAGTACCAACAGTGCTAAAAATGGCAGAATAACACATTCCAAAACGCTGTCATACCGCTGTGGATTGTCACAGCAATAGTCACAGCGGTTTCCCGAATCAGTGCAGATAAGTCATGTTGCGAAGGCCATATCTCTCAGCTCCGATTGAACTGTGTGTCCTGCAACCTATGGATTTGAAGCCCCGGAAGTCTAGTTTCCAACACAATTTACAGCTTGTCGATCCGAATTTTCTAGAAGAAGGTATTTCCATTTGAGTACCTATTGCGCAGATTAGTCAGTCATTAAATCGGTGAATAGTGACGGGATTTGTTTTGCAAGTTGTCGGAACAGGAAATATTACCTTCTTGGACATGAGTGTGAGTCTTGGAAAGCAAGTTGACACCTAATCCTTATTATCCTTCAATAAGTAATCAATTTGAGTGGATTATGAAAGAATTAAATCTAAAAAAGGTAGAGTTCCAAAAGGGAACCAATTTCCTTGTTGTTTAAGGACTTGGCTTATCATCTAAAGCCTATTTAAACCCCTGTGAACCCTAATTTCGTGATACACAAGCCAAGGGAGGTCCCAAGCCACCAAGGGTTCTGTCCCCCATCACTCCACCACCATACATCACCACACACTCATCCATCTTTACACATTGAAGATTTGAAGACGAAGAAGATTACAATTGAATACTTGAAGAACTCATTAAAGGCCAAGATGGGTTTTATCTTTTCTTTCTCTTCTCTTTTTATTTTCATGATGTGTAACTAATCACAAAACTAGGAAATCAATGTGAACCTTTTGTGAATGCTCATGTGAGATTAATTATTATTTCATCAATTCAATTCTTAATTTATTCATTGTTCTTAACTGATTAATCCTCATTAGTTTTAATTTTTATTCACACCATGACCAAAGGGTGAATAATTATTTGGCCTGATTTTAGGGTTAAAACTATCTGAGAATTAGGGTTAGTGTTGACCAAACATAATCTTAATTAATGATCTTTTGAATGAATGAATTTTATCTTTAGTCTGACCAAGACAAAGTAATAGAATTTGGTTCTTATTTCTTGCACTTAATGGGTTTCCTATTATTATTCACACATTGACCATAGGTGAATAACGATTAGAAGCACGTGACTTAGCCCGCGACCGAACGGTAATAGTCACATTAAAGATAAAGAATGAACCCTAGAATTGATTGAATCTTGTTTACAAATTAATTTCATACATTGAGTGTTCATAATTGGGGATCATTGATGACCTAGTGTTTTCTTTCTATTGATCACAAACACAATTTTTTTTAATTGCTTTCTTAATTTAGTTTAGTTTAATTCAAATCTCAAACAAATCTTTGGTTACTTTTAGTTTAACTTTAATTAAAATTAGTTTTCAATCAATCAATCTCTTTTTCTCGTGGGAACGATCCTTATTTGCCGCTGTACTAATCTTCACGATTCGTGCATTTACCGAGTAAGTATTTTATAACACGATTTTACACATCAGGTACATAAACTTTCGTTTGTTATAAGCAACACTTCTGTCTTACATGTCAAATCTTCAACCATTCATATGTAAAATGGTTCATTAATGGAAGACACGTGTTGTGGTTTTTATTTTTACTATTATTAGAGGAAAAAAAAAATGAAAATGGGTTCCAAATTCTGTACTACCAAATAAGCAGCTTCAGTTTATCTTTTATTGAATTTATGGTATAATAGCAATCAAGAACCAAGAGATCTAGACATATGAAATTCTAATTTTGGTTTTATTGGGTGGATATCAAATATCAATTGACATCATGGCCTAACAAAACATTATTGAGCCGAAAACTCTTCATATATATTTATTAAACGTGTATCGTGAGATTTAAACCCCATTTATAATACTAGAGACGTAAATGCAAAGAGCTAGGGACACCGAGATCAAGGTACGTGGTACGTGGTACCAACCAAAGGGACTCCAAAATGAAGAATATTGAAGTAATCTAATTGTAAATGTACCGTACTTGTATTATTGCTGAACCCAATGTTTACATAGTCTTTAATTATTATTATTATTATTATTATTATTATTATTGAACAATTGAAGACAAATGTGAGAATAAATTTGAACGCAAAAAGATCATGAGTGAGAACCTAATAAATTATTGTTAGTTTTTAAGATATATTGTGGAGAGCAAGTTTTGTGATCAATATCAACAAATAAATTATCATCAAAAAATATTATAAATAAGTTCAAATATAAAGTTACAAAATTTGGACAAGTTGAAACCTAGTAATTTCTGATAAATCTAGTTCTGATAACATATATTAATTAAATATATTTAACACTTGACCAAAATTAAAAAGACTTAAAGCTTAAAATGTAAATAAATATAATTTTTATTCTTAAGGATGTTTTTTTACAATATCTATATATCCACTTATCTAGATCGTCTAATTTTTTTTTTTGAAGTTTTTTCCATAAGTAGGATTTAAGTCATTGACTTGGAAGTCATTTACCAAAGCCTCATGCTCGTCTATCTACCAACTGAGATATGCTGGAGACAGAATGTTTTTGTTTATACCGAATCATTTTAATAAGAAAAAAACGCTATAAACTACAAAGATTTTGCCGTTTTGAACGATGTAAAAAACGCTTCAATTTGACAAAAAATAAAGTGGTTCACTTATATATAGATGAAATTATGAGTTTCATGAATCATATCATCATCTCATACTTTCAAAGGAAAAAAAAACACTTTGTTAGCACCATGAATGTCAATAATCACTATCACAGTTGTCAACTATTTAAAAAAATAAAAAACAATATTAATCAAAATAAATAATTAAACATGTTTCAGATCTATACAATGACTAAAATAGGTATGATTTTAGAGACGTACTTCATTTTTGTTGTTAATTATATATATTAAATCAATATTTAAATAGAATATTTAAATTAGAAGAAAAAATTCCATAAGAACAATTAAATATTTTAAAAGATTTTATAAATCAAATCAATATTTAAGGAGAATACTTAATTTTATGATAAAATAAGATATATAAATGATTTTAAATGATTTCATATGGATAATAATTATATTTTAAAAGATTCATTAAATGCCGAAATAGATTATTCCATAATCACTTTCAAAAAATAACCTCACACATACATTTCAAAATCAATGTCAAAACTTGTCAGATTATCAATTAATCACTTTTTAAAGTGTTATCAAACATCATTTTATATCAAACTTATAAAATAAGTTGATTTTAATTTTTCGAAAGTAATACCACACTCACCATTAATTTGGATTACCTGCCAAAGCTGTTTCTGAAAGAAATTAATTCTCTTTAGGGCGCGTTTGTTATACCAGATAAGACTGAAATTGGACTATTTATAGTCCAATTCCATATTTGGTGAGTCAAGATAACCGAACTATTTTTTAGCACATGTTCAATTTTATCCTATTAGAGCAGGATAAAACGATCCTCTTCAAAGCAACGAGATAATTTTATCCCATCATCTTCTTCTCACTTTCACTCGTCATTACCAACAAAGTTGCTCCAACTTTGATTTTTTTTTTTCTTCTAATTACAGATCTGATTCATTTTCTGATTTGGGTTCTAGTGTTTTTCATTTGGGTTCATTTGTTTTCATGTTCTTTGATCTGATTTAACTCCACCCACCATAAGATCTCCACACGCTTCCAACTTCCTCCGACTTCTGCCGCGCGCCTCTCATTGCTGTTGCGCCGACCGTCGTCGCGACTATCACCTCTGACACTGGTGCGATCTGAGGAGATCTTGTCTGAGATTGGTCAAGGTGGTCCAAGACCATCTATCCTCCAATTTTTTTCCAGGTAATAAAGAAAGGAAAGAAAGATATGGGAGGAGAGAGAAGGGGACGACTAATTTTTTTTTCCCAAATTCCAAGTAATAGAGAAAGGAGAGAAAAAGATGGAAAGAGAGAAAGAGATGGGAGGAGAGAGAAGTGTTAAGATTCAATTTTTTTTAAGTTAACGAAGAAAGCAGAGAAAGAGAAGGAAGAAGAAAGAAGAAGAAGAAAAATATCGATGATAGGTTGATGTGGACTGGTTTTCTTAATTTTTTTAGATAAACTTTTTATTCGGTCTAATCCCATTGCTTACCCCCGAACAAAGGATTTGACTATTTTTAGTCCAATCTATCGTTACACCAAAGACTAAAAACATTACGATTAATCTAATCCAATCCAATTCTTAAAAATAATCAAATCATATACCGCACACTAAACATACTTTTATGGGATTATATTATAGCCATCAAAAGATCAAGACTTCAAAAAAGATCTATGGGCTTTTTTATGGATATCAATTGACATAGGAAAAGCCCACTAATATTGTTTTTTTGTCCTCTTTTAGAAAAAAGACAACAAAGTGAATTACTGTTTTTTTTAAGCTAACAAAGTGAATTACTTGAATTTAATCATATACTCCTTAATTTCTCTTCTCCTTTTTATGTTCAATTATCTCAAATAGAAATTATGCACGATTTTAAATAGATAAATTGATATTATCAATATATTTTGCAAAATGATGATTAAATGGGATATATTTTCAAAAATATTATTTGATGGTGAATTAGTTTTAATTATTGGATTGAAAATATTAAGTATGATTTTTTCTATATGTAACAGTTAATTTGAAGTTTTCCAAAAAAAAAAACAGTTAATTTGAAGAATCCCTTAGTTATATTTGATTGAATTTGATTTTTTTTAATCTAACATCGAATGAACTGAAAATCTGTCTGAACCTACTACGATCAAGCATTACATATGCGATCTAGATATTTACTTTCACAACAAGAAAAAGACTACTTCTAGGAGGAAAGAAACACATGCACCCTTATAAATGGTATTATTATTGGAAAACAAATGTTACATCATGCAATTGAAGGCAATCCAAATATCCAATACCTATTATCAAAATTTTGATGAGAAATACACATCAAAGCAATGACGAAAATTGAGGTGGTTAAATGGTGTCTCTCAAGCTAATAACATCCTTGAGTTTATGATTTCAAGTTAGGGCAAATTGCACTGAATCCCTTGAGGTTTGAGCAAGTTACACTTAGATGGAAAAGTTTTTTTATTATACACTAACACCCCAGAAACTTAAATTTGACTTTAAAAATACCTAAAATGCCCCTAGTTATATTTTTTTATACTTTAAAAATACCTAAAATGTTTAATCATATTTTTTATTTAAATTTTTTTATTAATGTTTATAAAGTTTTTGGTTAAAAGATAAAAAAAATAAAGTATAAAATAATATAACTAGGGGCATTTTAGGTATTTTTAAAGTCAAATTTAAGTTTTTAAGATGTTAGTGTATAATAAAGAAACTTTTCCATCAAAGTGTAACTTGTCCAAATCTTAAGAGGTTCTGTGCAATTTGCCCTTTAAGTTATATTTTCACCCTTAATTCTCAAATTTGTTACCGTTAAAGAAAAAAAAAACATCAAATCAAACATTCGTTTTTAAGTAAATTTTGATCTTTTGGAGGAAGAAATTTCAAAGGCATATTAAGTCAGTCAATTTCATCACTTCAAACTCAACCATAAAGCCAGGCAAACCACAATTCAAATTAGTTTCATCTTATTTCTCTCTGTCATTATTATCTAAATTGAGTTATAGAAAATTTAAAGATTTTAACTAACTTTTCAGTACCTAATATTATTGGGATTATTATATTTATATAATTAAATGTAATCTATCAATAACATAAAATTGCCCCACAAACCAATAATTCTTTTTCAACAGTAAAATTAGATTTTCTTTTTTTTGGAGGAAAAACTTCCAGAAGACATAAACCAACTCATGACCATTCAAAACAATTCAAATTAAGCGGCAAGGGTCTCTTGTCTCGGTAATTGGAGATTTGAAGTCTTCAAAATGAAACTCCTGATATGTTCAAACTCTATATATTATCTTATTTCTATCCATAAAATCAAAAAGTGTAAAAAAAACCTCTTTCCTAGGGGAAGTAGATATTTGTACCGTACATGTAGTGTTTGTAAACTCTTGGCCCGTTTGATTTTAGATATTTAAAATAAAATAAAAACAAAATTCAAATTATTTCAAAATTTTGTAACCAAAGTCGCGCACCTCACAAATTATATATAATGTGATGTCTCTCATGTAGGGCATGGCATTTTGGAAGTGGTGTTGACCTCGACTTTGCTTGTTATTTGAGGAGTATGAGACACTTGTTGGGGGGTCATGCTCTTAGTCAGCCAGCACCCATTAACATATTCATTCATGAATCATGATTTTTTTTTTTTTTTTTTTGTAAGTTTTAATAAAAATGACCCACTTGACAAACACCATATGGCATGCCATTATTATTTATCCCCACACAACTTTATTTACTTGTCTTACCTGCCACACACACATGCATACACCTGATACACCCATTCTTGGCTTCTTTTTTTCAATGACACCATCAACAATTCAAAAATTCCAACCCTCTCTTTTGAACATTTCAAAGCCTCTTGATAGCAACCCATTAATTTAAGTTTTTAACATTCAAATTATATGATTTGAGTTGTTAATTTATAAGTTTTATATTTTCAGATAAGTGACCTATCTTTCGACATAAATTGTGATATTTAATTAAATAAAAAACATTCAATTAGATAACAATATATGACAATATATCATATTCGAATGGCCGTCGTTAATCGGTACATATATTTAAAATATATATATATATTGTATTCTAAGATTTGTGTAAGAGAAAAGCAAAATCTAATTATGCTCCATTTGGATTTAATTAATATATATGTAGGGATGCGATTAGAAATTTTAGTTTTAAGAAGTCAAGAAACATAATTTATATGTAAGAATTCTGACTCTTAAGAGAAAGAAAAAATAATATAAAAACTATCTATAAATTATACATTTCATTTCTAGTCATTAGTCCTGCAAATAAATTGAAAAATTGACTCTAAAATACAACAAAAAAAAGACTATATATTTAAAAAATAATAATCCTCTCTAACAATCTATAAATTAAAACCAACCTATAACGGTTCAAACCGGTTTGAACCGACCTAGTTTCTACTCTAAAACCTTCAAAAACTTTGAACCATTTGGGTCAATCCGACCTCCGGTCCGGCCAATTCCTTCTTCTTCCTCATCTCCAACACTTTCCGATGACTATTCGAGTGAACGTCTCTCGAAAACGTCGGGCTACAGGCCGGTCTATACTCCGGGAAAAGCCGACCAGACTTAAAGCGAACCCCACATGCATTACAAAGGGTTTTCGGACCGAGCGGACCGGTTCTCCACTGTGGTGTCTTTTGTATTTGGCAATGACTACACCTCCTTTGAAACAAACCGCCTCCGGCTTGAACCGCCGGTTTCCTCTTCAGTTTCTTCACCGCCGGTTCATCAAAACCACCACCGCCGCTCAACCACTCGTGAGTAGGACTCGGACTCGGACTCGGACTCCACACGTACGAAGACGAAGAGGACACCGGCGAGTCAGCTAGAACCGGCAATCCAAGAGACCAAACCCGACCGGACGGTCTAGTTCTTTTGGTTCTAGCCTTTGAAGGAACCGATGCAGGAACACAACAAGGTGTTTTGATCATCGTAACCGGTTTATTCAACTCCGGTTCAGACCGGTTTCCACCATAACTAGGGTACAAAAGAGAGAGCTCAGATGGTGAAGAATCGTCGACAAATTGAGAAACCCATTCAAGCTCTGCAAAAGCGTCAACCTGTAAACAGAAAAAGAAAAAAAAAATCCACAAAACGGTTTTCAGTTTTCATAATCATAAACCAAAAACACCCATTAAAAACAAATAACTATAATTATTATAAAAAAAATTACCGGTTCAACGAGTTCATGTGTGAGAAAAGACTGAGAAGCACATAAACTGCTAGAATTGGAGTTATTATCATCGATATCTATAGTACGGTCTTGTGAAGAAGAACCAGAGAGAGAGTCTTTCTCGTCTTCTTCTTCTTCTTCTTCAACTGAACCATCTTCTTCTTGTTGTTGTTGTTCTTCAAAATCTCCATTAGAGAAGTCGAGAAGATCATCAACAGAAAAATATTCCTCGCCTGGAACACCAGAAATTCCAGTAGCACAAAGCAAAACGTCGTCGAAAAACACTTGTTGGGTTGCGAGTTCTCTTCTTAAACTTGATTTAAACGCTCTTGCAGTTGCTTCTGTGCAGCCCTCCATATCTATACACACAAAAATTTCAATTTTCCAACGAATATTGTTAGACCATAAGCATATAAGTTTTGAGTCTGTTCTGCATAAAAGAATTTTGTGGAGAAAAGTTGTAAGTTGTGTTACCTTATTTGGGTGAAGAAGATTGAAGAATTTAGTTGGGGAATTGAAGCACTGAAATGAATGGTGGTTCGTGAAGAAAACCGGTGCGGAGTTAATGGGTTGTCTTTTTATTATCTACTTTTTCTAGTCTTTCTATTTATTTATGGATGGTGGTTTACAGCCAATTTCAAATAAAATCAATTCACTTTTTCTAATATATATATATATATATATATATATATATATATATATATTTATATACCAAAATTAAATTGAACTTGTTTCCCTTTTCGAATTATATTTTAAACTATTCAAAGTATTTTTCTTTTTTTTTTTACGGTCTCATCGGGTGTACCTTCCATTTCACGTTAATTTCCCATAAACATGTATTATAATATATATTAAAATTATGAATGACAATTTTACCTATACCGGTCTGAACCCAAACCGTAACGGCTGGGTTTGGAGTTACAAAATCCAATCCCATTGGTTTTTTCACGAATTCGGGTGTGGGGAAAAACGCCCCTCAAACTCGACCTATTATCATTCCCAATTAAAATTACATATGTAGTGCTAGATATCGATTTCGTTAGTACCATGGCCAATTCATGTCTTAGTATTACAAATTGTTTTCTAAAAGTATTACGAATGTTGTTCGCATATTTACTCGATTTCAAGTGAAAGGTCTTTTTATACTATCTTATAAGTACGATATAATTCAGAATTATGTTGTCAATACAAATGAGATGATGTCATAAATTACTCGACAACCATTAAGAGATGTTCATAAGCTGTTTTATGGATAAGATAAGTCTCGAACATATAAGTGCACAATCACTCGATTAAACGTTAGATATGAAATTGATGAGACGAAATTAGTCTGATGATAAATCTCACACATCTGCATCACGTAATTACGGGTTCAAGTCTTCGTCGTCATAAAGAAAATCCTAAATTTATATAATATTTAAAAAAAAGTTAGATATGAAATTTAATTTATTTAAAAATACAAATTTGTGTTAAAAACCGTTGACTATTCTAAGTCGTAAGGTCTTGTTGGTATGGCCTTGTTTGGACCGAATCAATAACATTTTCCACATAATTTTTCTTTTCTTCTTTCCCTAAATCTTGTTGACTGATCATGGTTTGGTCAATTCCAATCAAAGCAACAAAAATCGGCACATAAAAATTTAAATTGAAGCCCGTCTGTCTGATCTTGATTATTGTCACAGTCAACTTCTTACCATTGATTTTTATGATATATGACACGTGGGACCCATTTTTATAATTACCGAGTCCGTCCGGCGGTCTGTGAACAGTTTTGTGACAAAAGCAGCCAAACGTGGCGCTAATATTATTCAAAACCTGAACCACTCACGAAACCGCCGTCGTTTTCTGTGCTCTCTCTCTATTTTTTCTTACAAAACTACCCCTGAACTTCTCATTATTTACCCAAACGGGTTCAGCTACAATAAGATATTATTGATATCTTCCTGATAGTGTTTGAAATCAAATAGAGTCGGTAATAATAATGATGTGATATAAAAAGAGTAATGTTAGTTTTTCAAATTTTTCTCAAATTTCTTTCTAAATAGTGTTGACACTTGAGGTATCAACTTCACATCACTCAACATATAATCTCATGATTTACAAAATGTTGATACCTCACGTGCTAACATCATTTAGAAAAAAAATTAGAAAACATAACAATCTATCATTTACTCATATAAATATATATATATATATATATAAATTGAGGGTAGAGAAGTTATGGTATTATTAAAAATAGAGAAACAAAATCTTAATTGAAGAATCTCAATTACCTAGGCCATTGGAGTTGCTTTAATAAGTATTGGTCAACTAAAAAAGGAAATATATGTATATATTTGTTTGGTTCTTCATTTATTTTTATTTTTCAAAACCTTCAAATTTTGTTAACCTTAGGATTAAAATCAGATATCTAATTTTAATTTCAATAAAAATACAGTTCATACCTCATAGTCGAACCTTTACGAAAATTCGATTGCTTTGCCGCGTTAATTCCGCCGCAGTTTATGATTTTTTTTTTATTTCTTTTTCTCGGCGGTTCTTTTTTCTAATTTCTAGAAATTCTATCGCGACTCGCTGGGATTCATTCGGTGGAAGATCTGACGGATGGAACCCAGCATAATTTTCGAATCCGACGGCTAGTGACGTTTCGACGAGTATTTAACGCGTGTTGAAAATTTTGTGGCGAGTGCTCCACGTCGTTTAGCATGTTGAGCGTGCTTTGCATAATTGCATCACTACGGGTCTCCATTGATTGCCACGTAATTAATGGATGAGATATTTTTCTAAAACATAAACAAATAAATAGACAATATCTTCTTTTTTTGTTGTTGTTGCTTTTTTAAGAAAATATGATTGATTAGTTGTGACTTCTACCTACCATACTCAATGTACTCAATTTTCTCTTCATTTATCTAACTTTTTTTGTTTTATTCTTGATTTTTTTTTAAAAAATGATTATAATAAATTCAAGATTTAGTGGGGATAAATGAGGAATACGATTCGAATCCACAATTTATAGGTGAGTATCGTTATTTTCTTTTTCTTGATTTTGAATAAGTAAAGATATAAAAACAATTTTAAGAGTCTAGTTCACTGTATAATTAACATTAGTACTTATTTGGATAAGTTTCGATTTTTTTTAATAATATTTATCTATCCACTTATTTAGATCATGTATTTTTTGAAGTTTTTTACTATTGGTAGGATTCAAGCCACTGACTTGAGAGTCATTTTCCCAAGTCGAGCTATGCCTTTGGAGGCAATAAGTTTCGACTTCAAAGTTATATTATTAATCAATTAAATGTGATATATGCTTTACAACCTAACCAATTAATACATTAGAAAACAAGAATAAATATATACTGTGCTCAAATATGATAAATTTTTATTTCATAATAAAAATATTAGTAAATTTTCTTTCCGTAATTTGTGATTAGTGGTAATTAGTGATTAGTGATTACAGGTTAGTATGTGTTTGGTATGGTTTTTATAAGGATCAAAAACGTTTTTTTTAATGTTAGAAGTTGTTTTAAAGTTTTTTTTTATTTTTTTGGCAAAACTCAAAACAACTTTTTAAATTTATGAATTGTCTTAATTATCCTTTATAAAAGTCATTTTATGTCTACTTATAAAATTTGGGCTTTTTCAAAAAAAAAATGAGTTTTTTTTAAATATATAAATTGTCTCAACCACCTTTTATAAACTATAGATATTCCACTTTACAACATTTTTTTTAATAAATACATTATCAACACCTTTTTCGTAATTTACACGGTCAAAAACTATTTTTGAAAATATATTGTTAACATCTCTTTTATAATTTAAACAATCAAAAACTTTTTTTTGTTAGAAGCTATGCTTATTGGAAGCTTTAGAACATAAAGATCAACTTTAAAAACTCTATTTGAAAATCCATATCAAATACAATGTTGTAATATCATTGGTATTTATTTAAAAAAAGGTATTTTAATCGGTTTATCGAGATTAAATATTAGACAAGTTGTATCGAGGAAAACTTGAACGAAGAGATAACGTGTTTCGTATCTACAAAGTACAAATTGACCAGCTTCTCTTTTAAATATTTTCTCACTTTTGGTCTCTGTTTGCAGTCTTTTACAATTTTACCTTCCCAATGACAAAACTTTTGATTCACTCTCATTTTAAAGACTTTACTAACATTTATCAATTATTTATTTATTTTGTTTGTTTGTTTTCTATATTAATTTGAAACATATCTGAATCATTGGATTTCAATCTGTACATAGTAATATGAACCGAATTACAAGACTACAAAATCATAGATATCCACTAAGTAAATAAAAAATGGCCTATTATAACTTGTAAGATAATCAAATTATCTAATTAGTATCTAAGAACAATTGAGAGACAAATGTGAGAATAAATTTGAAGACAAAAAGAGAGAGGGCAAAAACTGAAATTGTTTATTATTGGTTTTTACGATATACTATTACTAATGTATAAGTGAAAATCTTTGGTGCACGGTACAGATGTACTATTTAATATTTCTAAAATCTGATTATACATATGTTTATTCAAAATCTGACACTTGTTAACAAAAGTAGAAGGAAGGTTGTTCGCATGGGCAATCGGCCCAATTTTTTTTTTATTATTAAAAATCATTAAAAAAATTATACATTCAATATTTTGATTGTTCCTCTTAAATATTGTATTTTATTACATTAGTCTCTCCGAATAAAATTTCTAGCTCTGCTCCCGTATGTAACTGTAGGAAAGAGAAGAAGAAATTAGAGACGAGAATTTTTATGGATATAATTTTCAAGAACCGTAATACTATCACATAACAAAATTTAAGTTAATAAGATTTTAATGGACGGATACATCAATCAGAGAATAATACATCCGAGGCATGGAAGATTTTGGTGCTTAATTAAGAGAGGAAGTTTCGTAGTCAGCAGAAACAAAAAACAATCCGGCCGACGGTTGACAAGAAGAAGACTAAAACAATTATTCCACAAAACACCACGTGGCAGTCGTCCCCGACGGCTGCATGGCATGGATGTCAATGCCGATGCCATGTCGTTTTGAGCTTATAAAAACATGGCTACAGTGAGTAAACGACGACAACCAATAGTTTGGTGCAGTCATGTGCATGGTTTTTCTTCCTCTATTTAGTACACATTTTTACTGTGTCAGTATCCAATTCTTGAAGATGAAATTCGTGGAGATAAATTAAATAATGCAAGTCTTATAGATTGTGTACAACCCCTCGTTCCTTCACTCCGCTGATGTTTCAACTAATTATATATTATTTTGTGTTACATATTTTTACAATAAAAATCAAACCTACGGTGAACCCATTCCATAAAAAAAGGTTTTTCTTAAAAAATGATATAACTTGAGACCTTCAACCAATCATATGTTATTATTTACCACCCAAAAAAAATTGTCTTTCTTTGAAGACAATTAAACAAATTGATCATTTTGTTATGAGCTAACTTAATTAGAATAATATACCAATATAACTAATTCAAACTTTATTGGTAACTTTACTGTTAATCAACATAATAGTTGTATATTAAAAAAAGTATTATAGTAACATGTATTCGAGAAAAAAGATAATAATATCACATGGTCATAATATCGTTCAAAGCTTAAAAAGGGTTCATAATATAAGTAGTTACAAATATTTATATCTGTCTTTCAATTCAATCAATAGCTAGTAGTAGTAGTAGTGTTGACTAAGCAAACATGCACTAATTTTTCTTCTTTATTAGGTTTTTATTTATTAGTTATAACTGTTAAACTAATTAAATACCACCGGGCCGCTCAATATGACTTAGTATTAAACTAATTACATAGTTGTACAAAAAATGTAAATATAAAAAATTTGGTTACATATTTACCTGGAAATAGCTTGGATTCATTATTAAATCTTAATTCTTAAGTCATTTCCAGAGAATTATGTTGATTAAAAATGAACAATTTTCAAAAGTAGACTCAGCTGGTTGTTCACCAAACATGTAGTCATGTTCTTTAAAATAATATAGTATCATGATTCATGTGTTGTGTTGCTAATAAGTGGATTTTTCTGTGGCAAATTAAAGAAGTTTCTCTGCTGTGCATGGAAATCAGTTATATTTTAAATCAAGTCTGTTGAGATTATGTTTCGTCTGAAGTTGACAATTTTCTAAGTAATTTTATCTACTGCATTAGTTAAATTCTAAATCAACTTTTGCAAATTCAATTTAAAGAGCTATTATCAATCAGAATTAGAGTAGACCGACATGTGACGAAGGAAAAGCCATAAAATAGTCTAATATACAATAAGAATGAGCTTCAAATGAACTCTTTTATTCATAATAATATAAAAAATAATAATAGGACTTCGTATCCGTTCTTAAATAGAAAAACAAAATTAATTCCAATTAGGACCAGAACTTTTCAATCGACCAGCATAAGAAAAACTTTCAAAATTAACCAAAATGGTAAAATAGAGTTATTGACAAGTTCTAAAAGAACTTTTTACTGGAATTCAATAAAATAAACCATACTGAAATCAAATTCCAACAAAAGATGTTAGGATAAAAAAATATTGTCTAAAAAGGAAAAATATTGTTGTATGCCAACACCCCCTAGGGGGATGAACATTGTAAGGCTCATCGAGACGATTACAATAATATATTATGAGCTCAAATCTGACATCATAATATTTCCTACAATAAGGTTTTTAACAAATTCTATGAAATGCGAGACAGATTTTAAAATCAATAGAAAATTTTCGATATTCTAACCATATCTCAAGGGAGTTTCATGAAATATTTCCGAAATGTAATAACCATTTAATTTTTCTAACTTGTTATATGTTTAAACTTTAAAGTGAATTATTTTACAAGTTTACTCTTGCATATATATATATATATAAATATAAATTGATGTATTAATTATTGAAGAAGAAGCATTCATGAATCATGATTCATGAGTGATGAGTTTTCATGTCCTATCATCAATTATCTTGTTTTTCTAATTTCTTTGAGGCAACCAATACATGTACATCTAAGGACCCACCATGGTATGGCATGGTTCTCCTTCTCTGTGAGTCTGTGGTGTGTGTATATATGCATGTGTTTGTTAGTTCTCTTTTCTTTATCAATAGTAGTCAATGACTGCATCAATGTCATCCACATATTTCACTATCTTTGGCTCTTTGCTGCCCATCATGCATGCTCCATTGTTTTTCATATATGAAATTTTAGGAAACTTCTCTTGAAGATTTAGTGAAAATATTTACAGATTGGTTTATTTTTTGGTTAATGATCGGCTTTTCAGGAGTGTTTTCTAATAAATTTGGACGGGGTTTAAGAAGATCCGATTAGTTTCTTTTAAGAATTTGAAATCTCACAAGTGGTTATAGGAAGTGAGAGCATGGTTATAGATGAGGCAAGAAAGTTTGAATGAAAAACAAGAAATTAAAGCTGATGATGACGATGAGATATCAGATACGTAAAGAATTCATTGTCTTTACTCTATACTCTTTACTCTTTACTCTTTACTTTGGATAAGAGGAAGGATAGAAACTGCTTTTATACAACTTTAATACAAGAAACTGCTTTTTGGATATCACCCCTAGACAATAATGAAATTTCTATTAAAAATAAGGTGAAAATCTTCTGGTGCAATGCTGAGTGGTGCACCTAACTACAGAAGATAATACATGTGGCAAGTAAATCTTATGTGGCATCAGAAGTGCACCCAGCCACATCAGTGCACCGGATTTTCTCAAAAAATATGATGCATGTGTCAGTAACCACAAGGCAAGTCAATAAAAATGCAGATCGAATAAATGCCCGCGGGGATTCAAAATCTGAATTATTATACCATGTCAGCAACCATTAGACCAAAAAACTTAAGCCGGTACTAATGGCCTGATAAACTTTTATTCCCTTTGAAGCAACACTCAATCTCCTCTTCTGTGATCAATTTGTTTATAGAAGCTCTGGAAGTATCATAGACCTGAATACCTGATGCTATTACGATTTAAACTTGCACTTGTAGAATGAAATAGTAACTATAGAGAATGCAAAAATCTCTCTCAATATATGTAGTTCAGGAATTTTATTTTTTGTTGTATTCTATCTGAATCTGAACAACAGATTTATCTTGAAGAATGCAGCATTGTTTGATCATGTTTTAGAGTGAGAAATTGTCAATGACAGTTCGAACTATCAAAGGTATCCTTACAACATGAAAACCATCTCCCCAGAACAGATATCCGAACGAGTATCTTCCTTGAACTCTTAGCTGGGAACGAAAAATTACCTTAAACTTGAGCTTCTTTGTTGTGGAATTAAATGTCAGAATTGATGGTTCAACTCTCACTATAACGCCAACAGGAGCTTGAACACGAACAGCGTAGACAGAATTCACTGGACCAACATTTGTGACCTTTCTCGATACATTTAAGGTGCGCTTAAGCTCCGGAATGGTGATAGAAGGCAGATTAAGATTTACAAGGAACTTGGTTGATTTACGGCATGTAGTAGGAGCTCTGGTCATTAAGCTGATGGCAGAATTATTGTATCCTGAGGCACAAAGGAAATGAGCGTAATCTGATACTCTCATGTCGTATACTAAACCAGGATCTGTGGCTTTGTTAGGCTCAACATGACCGCCTCCATAGTCAAACGGATCAGCCTGCTTGTGAGGAGCTCCCTCAGCAACTATAGTTTGATCATATTCGTCTTCAAGAGAAGCTGCGGTGACGGAAATAAAATGATTCTTTAAGCTAAGTTAACAAGCTATGTGATTCATTGAAATTTCGGTTTCTAATAACTTACCGGTTGTGATCAATGCAGACTTGATTGCAGCAGGACTCCATGTTGGATGAATAGTTTTTAGAAGGGCCACAATGCCTGATATGTGGGGGCAAGACATGGAGGTTCCGGATTCAATATTGAAGTTAAGTGGATGTTGTACATTGTTTCGAGTCCCATCAGCTAGCGAGAGGTATGAAGCAGGAGACCACGAGGCCAAGACGTTAACCCCGGGAGCTGCAATGTCAGGCTGCAGAATCCATTCAAATATGTTATTCAAAAGAACTACATGAAAACGACCATCTAGAATGTTCGATACCTTCAATACTGAAGGAGAGAGCGAACTGGGTCCTCGAGAAGAGAAGAAAACCACTTCTGGTGATATCTGTTTCCCAATTGTTGTCTTTGTCAAGCCAAACTTGACTACAGGGTTTCTATAAATCACAAAAAATCATATCGACATTAGATTACATGCATAGAAATTCGACAGATAATGTATCAAAAAGTTCTGTTATCAACCGGTATGTTGAGTTTTTTTACCTGTTTAACTCCATATAGGTGAGCAGAGATGTTCCAATGGTGAAGTCCACTTGGACAATAGGGATACCAAAGGAAAACTGAATATCCTTGGTGGGAAACTGAGCGAAAACGAGACCGGCACCGTGTACTCTCAGTACAGTACTTGCAGCAATTGTAGCTGACCTCTGTGACCGAGATTGGAAACAAATTACTACCTTTCCTCTGGCTAAAGTGGCATTAAGTGAGCCTGAATCACAACTTCTGTCAAACAGTCAACACTGTTAGAATACGATTCTCTAATGTATAATACGGTGTTAACACAGATTTCAATCCACAATATGACTTACCCTGCACTGCCTTCGTTTGCATTAAAGGCGGCAATATCTTCGCCATACACAAAAGGGTGAAATTTGTTCAAGTTCCCCTTTCCCGTGTAAAACGCCTGACCCTGTTCGAGAATGTGAAATACATTTCTAGGGTTATATACAGCGCAAAGTTTGACAACCAACTTAAATAATTAGAGAGGAAGTTGGAAAATACCATAAAAGATTGATTGTTTCCGAGTGTGATCGTAGTAGGGAAACCTCGATCAATGGTGCTGGCCGCAACAGTAACAATCCACGGAGCAGTATTAATGACAGTTTGTGGATAAGGACCGGAATTTCCAGCAGAGCATACTACAGATACTCCTTTCGCTACAGCGTGGAAGGAACCGATAGACAAAACATCATCAACGTAAGTGGCAAGAGGCGGTGATGAGCCGAGAGATACTGAAAGCACATCCACACCATCATAGATTGCATCATCAAACGCAGCAAGAAGG
This sequence comes from Dipteronia sinensis, assembly GCA_033220585.1. Lineage (NCBI taxonomy): Eukaryota > Viridiplantae > Streptophyta > Magnoliopsida > Sapindales > Sapindaceae > Dipteronia > Dipteronia sinensis. The sequence continues at coordinate 4,418,692 of CM065643.1, forward strand.
TCAGCTGAACTGCAGCCACCAGTATCCCAACAAACTTTGTAGATAGCTAACCGTGCTGATGAAGCACCTCCCCTTGCCAATCCTCGCGCTAGTCCCATAAAGTTTGCGTTTTTCACTAGACCCCCAGCCGCGGTGGATGCTGTGTGAGTACCATGGCCTGCAGCATCTCTCGGAGATAAGAATTCAACCCCGCCGATTGTATTTAGTTTTCCAAACTCAGCTTCATATCCTTTAATGTACCATCTTGCACCTATAATTTTCCTGTTACAGAATTTCTACCAAATAAGCATTCCAATTTGGCTCATCTCAGTCCTTAACCATAAATAAAGAAAAAGGAAAAGAAAATATTGATTTATTCAAACCCGTTTCTGAAAATTTGCTACTGAGAGATGTATCATTCAAGAGAAGAAAAGGTGCCAAAACCATTAGAAATTACAAGTGTAGCAAAGACAATTCTCAGACCCTAGCAGACTAATGTAATGTTACTAATGATAAGTATACAAATAACACGGGACTTTGAAAAACATTGTGTCGCATTAAATAGCACTTGAAGATGTCAAAAATTAAGAAAAATTGATGTGTGATCAGAACATGAATTACATCGAATTGAATAAGCATTCCAATTCAGCTCATCTCAGTCCTTAACCATACATGATGAAAAACGAAAAGAAAATATTGATTTATTTAAATGCATTTCTGAAAATTTGCTATTGAGAGATGTATCAATCAAGAGAAGAAAAGGTGTCGAAACCATCAGAAAGTACCCATGTAGCAAAGACAATTCTCAGACCCCAGCAGACTAATGTAATGTTACTAATGATAAGTATACGAATTATGTGAAGACTTTGAAAAACGTTGTGTCGCATTAAATAGCACTAAAAGATGTCAACAATTAAGAAAATTGATGTGATCAGAACATGAATTACTCCACCTATTGCAATTAGAGTGATTAAATCCTTCTCCTTCCTGACACATCCCTCTCCAACGAGACGGAACCTCTCCCATACCCTCGTCTCTGAAGCTTTCAGACTCCGGCCATATGCCTGCACGACAAACAATGGGGACAAAGCTAAATTCACTTAACAAAATTGCACAAGTATATGCAGCATTTCTATACTGACCAGTATCCATGATACCGATGATTGAGCCATAGCTCGAATGAGAACTCTTCGAAAGAAGTCCATTAATGATATGCGGTTTTACTCGCAGAAAGTCCCAACTCCTAGTCGTGTGCAAACTATGTATTCTATTTGGAACTACACGAACAACACCGGGAAGATCTGCAGGAATTGTATAGTATAAGTTAACATATATCAACTACAAGTGTAATAGTTAAAAAAGCACAATTTAGACTAATCAAACAAAGTTTCATGGTTCACCAACATTATTAACACCTGCAATTATCTTGGCTTGAGGCCTAGTTAAAACTGCTGCAAACCCGGAAAAACCATGCTTGTAACTGTACATAATCGAATCCTTAGCAGCTTCTTTGCTGTCAAATTGAAATTCAAAGTAACTATACTGTCTGTTTATTGATTGGTCACAATAACGAGCAAAAAATTTACAATTGATGCATATGAATTAGCATAACTAAAATTCAAAATGATGGCCACCCCACCAAACAAAATCCTATCTTTCAAATTTGATCACAAACAAATATGTATATATACAAATTTCTGACCCAAAATATATAAATTTGTTTCCATGATAAATTCTGATTAAAAGAGGATTGAGAAAATTTGGTATATAAAATAAAACCTTCCAAGTATATATGAGAGAAGCTCATGATGCGACTCCTGAACCAGCTGGGGCTCTTCATAGGTTCTTCTATCTCCCATATAGACAATGTAAACCTGCAAAAAACCACAAACCCATTAACCAAAATCATCAAAAACACTCCATCAAGAACCAAAACAGAAGCTCACACAAAGAAAGAAAAAAAACCCACATTGCTTGAAGCAGTTGCCAGCTGAAACACAGCTAGAACAAGAAAGATGAATCCAAAAAGCCACAAAGAAGAAGAAGAAGAAGCCATGATCATAATGGGAGAGACCGGAAGATAAGATAAGAACAAGCAAATAAAGACATCAAACATATATAGTTATATACTACTTGGATTTATATATATATATATATGTATGTATCTGATGATAAGGAGAGTTTGTGGGATTATGTAGCCATGTAGGGTAGGGTCTCAGGAGAGTAGGGACCACAGTGAGTGACTTCTCGGTGTGTGTATCTGCTCCACTGCTACAGCCTACAAGCAACCATTTACATCAATGGTGGTGAATCCATTTGATGCACCAATGAATGAATGAACATGGAACATGATGATACAATAGTATTAGTATTACACATCAAAAATCATATTTATTTGTCATTGTTAGATTGGTTGAGAGATACTAATATGGTGGACTTAGATTGAGTTTGGAAGACGTTATATCCATATAGCCATTAAGGAAATCATGAAGTGGTCAACGACTCAACGTTGACCTGAACTACCACAATTGTGACAAGTAGATGGTGATGTGATGTCACTTCCTCTCTCACTCCCTCTCCCAAGTCCCACCCAAGAGTTTTGGATCTTCAGTCTTCTCTCTGATATTCAAGTAGTGCACTTTGCTGTACAACATGACATAAAAAACAGCAGATAATAGAAATTTATATATATATATATTTGATTGATTTTGTGTTTAAATTCATATTGAATATACTTACAAAAGGGTATATATAAAGGGTAAATATCAAAGAAGTTTCTAAATGACATACAACTATACAAGATTATTTTAGAAGTGTGTTTAAACTTTAAAAAGTGTACTTAAGAGCACATAAGTAGTCTTGCACCTTATCTTCATATTCATGATGAAATTCGAATCCTATCTTAGTTATACATGTATCGAGAGATCTTTTCTATGTATTTTGTGACAAACTATTCACGCCTCACCTAGTAGAATTATATATTCAAGCCGCATGCCTCCTCTTCGTATTTGTGATGGACTTGGAGTCCTACCTTACTCGTACAAGTCTATACAAGATTATTTTAGAAGTGTGTTTAAACTTTAAAAAGTGTACTTAAGAGCACATAAGTGGTCTTACACCTCATCTTTATATTAGTGATGAACTTCGAATCCTACCTTGGTTATACATGTGTCGAGAGATCTTTTCTATATATTTTGTGATAAATTATTCACGCCTCACCTAGTAGAACTATATATTCAAGCCGCATGCCTCCTCTTCGTATTTGTGATGGACGTGGAGTCCTACCTTACTTGTACAAGTATTGAGAGACATCTTCTTTAATTGTTCTGGCTCATAAAATTAAATTGTTGATAATATACCTCTCATTGTCATTTCATGGATGTGGTAGCAGTGCTTGATATGTAATCAAGAGCAGAGTACAAAAAACTAAAAAAAAATATGGTTGAAATGAAGAATATTATTGAGTAGATATGAGAAGCTCAAAGAAATGAAGAAACAAAGCGGTAGCTTTAATTTGACCATTAAATGAGTATTGTGTTGGTCATCAAAGGCAATCATGCTAAACCAAGAAAGATGTTTTAGAGAAGAAGTATTCAACAAAAATGAAAATCGCTAACAATCACCATAAAAATATAATTGTGTATTAAGTTACGAAAAATAAAACAATTCTTAATGGTTGAACTTTGAATAAAAGTTGTTGACAGTAAAATTTATCTTTAAATACATCAAACATGACTGAAACTTTAGATTCTTATAACTAAAAATAACAAATATCGACTTTTGTTATTGATGTATTTGCTTACTATTTCGTAGTTGATACAAGACACATTCTATTTTAGCTTAGGTGATATATGCCTGAAAGAAAGAAAAAAAAACCCAAAAGTAAATATTCATGATATTGCACAAAAGGAAAAAATAGTATGCAAGATTTTGAATGTGTTGGATCATGGAATTTGAACCCAACAAAGGACTATGACTAATTGACTAGCCTACTAATAAGGCCTTGTTTGGTTAGAATTTTGGAAGATTCTTGTGGTATTCGTAGTAAAAAGAACTTAATCAAGTACCACACTTATTTGGATTTCTAGTTTCTTTAATGATAAGATTCCTTAAAAGAAGTAGTTGAGTTGTCACATTTTACGATCTATACATATGTTTTACTGTACTTGGAGGGAATAATAATTCACTTCTAATGTTCAACACATAGGTGACATCAACTTTTTTTTTCCCTCGTTTTAAGATCATGTATAATCAAAAAATGACAAAATCTTTATGATTAAATAATTAAAAAGTTATATTAATGGGAACCGATATTGGAACTCATAAATATGATAAGCACATCTATATTTTAATAAAAAAAATTAATTATAAAAATATTCCAATAGAAATTTATCAATAAGGACAAATTAGTTTAATTAAAAATAAACCAAAGACTATGTATACTCATTAATTACACACATATCTTAGACTATATCTTTTTAATAAAAAATTTATGATAAACTCTAACTTATGATAAACCCTAATTTAGAAATGATTAGCACTAGTTCATATTCTGAGCTTTTCTTATTGAATAGTATAATACGCAAGAGATGATCCTATTGATATATATATATGGATCCGTTGACTTACAACACCCCCATCGAATCTTGTTGTGCAAGGAAGGATGAAAAAAAAAAAAACCATTACACAACTTTGAGGTTGCTATGTGACGGCTGGAAAAAGGCCATTAAGAACAACAATTTCATGTCAAGATGACTGGATTGCAACAAACACTAATCATCAGCTACCGAACTTCTTGTTCCTATTAGCCTTCCCCAACCATTACATATAGCAAACCCAAGCCGTAACATAGCAAACTCAAACTGTATTGATTTTTGGGTAAGAATTAGTTCAGTGGAACGAATTGGTAAATATGAACTTCTTATCTCCAACCATAATGCGCTTTGAATTTGAGTGGGATGAGGAGGATAACTGCCATTTGTTTCCATGAAAAAAATGTTGGGTTGCTTATCAAAAGTTTAATTTAGTTTTTATTTGTGTTTTTGAGCTTGAAAAACTTAAAATTTTATCATTTGTGAATTGAGTGTGATAACTTAAAAGGTTTTATAAATAAAATGTATTAAAATGAATACATTCATTTAAATAAGGGTATTATTGGTATTAAAACATGTATTTATAGTAATGATTTAATTTTGAATTTTAAACATTTGTGTACTTATAAATATGTGTGTGCTTATCATATTTATGAATGTCAATATCTGTACCCTATATTTATTTGTGATCGATAAAAATTAGAGTCTTTTTCAATTGGAAAGATAGTAACATGTAATTACATTTTACAATCTTAACATGTAATTTAAAATTTTAAAAATTTTAAAATATAAAGTCCGAATCATAATGATAATAAAAAAGGGCAAATTGCCAAAAAAGCCTCAAAGTCCGATAAATATCGTACAAACATCTCATATCGTTAACTTTTAACATATGATTAAAGGTTTTAAAATGACTAAAATAACTTCTTTTTTTAATTTTTAAAAATTTAAAATAATAATAATAATGATAATTCTTCATCTTCCTCACCCATCTAAAAAAAATAAAGAATCAAACGTTATCATTTCCGAATCATCAAATTATCTTTTTCAATCCATAACAAAATCCAATATCACAATCCTACAATCATAAAACATCACCCAACCTCGTCAGTACCACAAACAAAAAAAATTGCATTTGTGCTCTATCTCTAATGGAGCAGGTCGCTCAATCTCTCCATTAGAGATGGAACATAAGCTATCTGCTCCATTTTCAAAGATGAAGCTTGGATTGATATCTCTTATTATTATTATTATTATTATTATTATTATTATTATTTTGGTTTAAAGAAATTAATAGAAAATTAAATAATACATCATTTTTTATCAATTTTTTGGTCAAAAATACCATATTGCCCCTAGACGTTATAACTTAACCGTAGAAAACTAATGGTAGAAGATGTTTGTACAACATTTATCGAACGCCGGATAGTTTTCTGTCATTATACCAAAAAGTTTGATATTCGTATCATTATGGCTATCCTCAGGGGTATGTGTGAAATTTACTTATAAAAAAAATAGTCGAACGACTCTTCCAAAACATTTCAAAAGTTTTTCTCTCTCCCTGTAGAAAACGCCATCTCGTCTCTGGTCTTCGAGCTCCAACGAAATCGAAAATAAAAATAAAAAATCTGAATCGGAATCAAAATCAAAATCAAAATCAAAATCTCTGCTAAAATTGAATGGAGGCTATAAGAAAACAGGCGACGAAGCTCAGAGAGCAAGTTGCTCGACAGCAACAGGTCCCTATCTCAATCTCTCTTTAATTCTATGTATATGTTCGATTTGATTTTATGTCTCATCAAATTCTATTTTTTTTTGGTCGAAAACTCATCTAGATCCAGATATAGTTCCGTTTTTTAGCTCAATAATGCTGATCTCTTCATATTTTCGTGCAAGATTAGTTTTTTTTAGATATATTTTATTTTTGGTTTCGGTTGTATTCAATTTGTGATTGCTGTTTGGTTATTTGGTTTTGATTTTTTTGAGATTTCGTGATTAGTAGCAAAGGTTTTAGCTTTTTCGGTATTGGTTGATTATGGATTAGCTGGGTCTGTTTTGTATAGTAAACATTGAGCACTGGATCTATCTAATGCTTTTGTATTGTGGAATTTGGGTTGATTTGATTTTCCAATTCTGTTTGTACCGGAATTTGTTAAGGACAAAATATATATTTAATCTAAGGTGACAGATGCGAATATATATTTAATCTAAGGTGACAGATGCCGAATAGGAATACAATGCATGCCAAGTTATTGCAGTTCGTGGCCCATGTGTTTAGAGCTTCCTTCCAGAGAATTAAGAAATTGATGTTGGATTGTTACATAAGATACCGCATCAAAATGTAGTGTAAATTGTAGTGGGAATAAGAGGACTTGTCTAACTATTTTGGATCGCTGATTGTGAAATGTTATGTAGAAGTTTTGTTTGTTGCTAGTTTACAAGTAATTGAAGTGATAAATGAAGATTAGAGGGAAACTAATTAACAAATGTAAGTATTCTTTTCTGCTTTGCTATAGTTAAGATGGTATCTTGAGGTCAGAATGGGACCGTGTCTGATGTGTTGGGGTTTTAGTGGTGAAATTGAAAAATGGCATCTCGTTATAGTGAGTATTTTATATAGTGGAACTAGAAGAACAAATTAAGATGTCTTTAAGTGTGTATATAGGGGGCATATTGGGTGGTGAACTGGAGAAAATTTGGTGCACCTTTTTGTGCGAAAAATTTACAAGAAGTTCTTGAGAGTTGAGACACCTGTTTTAGCAAAAGTTTTTCTGTACACTTGCTGTTATGGTTGTGGCATTTGTGCGGGTGTGATCACAACAGTGGGACTACTGAAATATTTCCAGTAGTAAACTAGGCCTTGTTTAGTTATCACATGGAAATTATTGAATGACTTCATTCATGTTGAACTTCTCCTTTAATGGTGCTAATGAATAAGCAGAGTCTGGATTATATGACCTTTTGGCTTTGAGAAAGGTAATCTTGATATGTTATAATTTCTATTGTTGGTCATTTTACATAAATCAGATCTCCAGGCTTGTTTTATGCTTGCCTGGTGGTGCTCGTGACAATGTATCTTATTCCCCAAGTATTTGTTTATATATATTTCTTTGATCAATCAATTTGACTCCACTGTAATTTATATCTTTCCTTCTAATTTTCTCCGCTATCAAGTATCAACCGCCTAATCTATCTTTAATTAAAGTGCATGACTTACTTAGGATGTATTTTCCTTTCTCATGAGATTTTCATTTTCTATTTATTTATTTTCAATTACTAAAAACAAATGTTTTAATTACTCTGGCTGTTACATTAGGCTGTTCTCAAACAATTTGGGGGTGGGGGATATGGAGGCTCTGACAATCTTGTGACCGATGAGCAAGAACTCCAGCAGCATCAGAAACTTGAGAGGCTTTACATTTCTACTCGTGCTGGCAAGGTTGCCTAGTCCTTCCATGCTTTATCTGATTCTCTTGCTTTTTTTTTTCATTCCCTGCCTTGACTTTGAAAGATTCAATCTTATTTTTCAGCATTTTCAAAGGGATATTGTTCGTGGTGTGGAAGGATATATAGTTACCGGATCCAAACAAGTTGAAATAGGTTATTTAGTGAAACTTTGACATATTTGTGGTTTTCTACCATGATTATCATGGAATTAACATTTTTATTCCATTTATGCATTTTATTTTCAACAGGAACAAAGTTGTCAGAGGATAGCAGGAAATATGGTTCTGAAAATACATGTACCAGTGGTAATACATTGTCGAAAGCTGCATTAAGTTATGGACGAACTCGTGCTCAAATGGAGAAGGAGCGTGGGAATATGTTGAAAGCCTTAGGCACACAGGTTTGACTGAACAATCTAGAAGTTATAATATCAAGTTGCATGCATGAGCAAGATAAGCCTCAGCCGCCACTAGACAGTCGGAGAAGCTTGTCATATTTGCTTGTTTAACTTATTATCTTCTTTGACATTTGCATACTCAAACTAATCTCTCTACTAATATTTTATATTTAAATTACAACTGACAGGGAACTTCCTTTTCAACACACACACACACTCATAGGTGTATGAATAAGATGGCCATTACATGCATAATTGAATAAACCATTTCAGCTCCCTGACTGATACAAAGCATGGGATCAAAACAATTCCTATTAGTTTGAGTTTGAATAGGGAGTAGACACCGTATTCTATCATGAGCATTTCGTAATCACAAAATATCACTCATTTAGAGTGGGTCCAATCCAGACTCAGTATATTATTCTGAGATAACTAGATGACAGTGCCTTGAACAAGTTGTTGCAAGCATAGACTGGTGCCTGAATGTTGGAAATGTAGTTTCTGTTGGTTGACAACTAAAAATCAAATTAATTTGTATGATTTGCCGGTGCATGGTCATTGTTAATCTGTTTTTCCTTTATAGGTATCAATAATCATTTTGTTCATCGAATTTTTTCTTGCATTACGTACTTGAAGGGCCTGATTTCTATATTGAGCTTGGCATATAACTACTATTTATTTTACATTTAAACATACTAATGCCGGTTGTATTTTCAATAATTGCTTCCCCATGTTTACGAACTTTTTATTTTGTTTTTAATGTGGTATTGGATGCTCTTTTTATTAGGTTGCAGAACCACTGAGAGCAATGGTAATGGGAGCTCCATTGGAGGATGCCCGTCATCTTGCTCAACGTTATGACAGAATGAGACAAGAAGCGGAAAATCAGGTACTTTGTAATATGCAATTGTTCGTTTAATTTTTACTTATTTTGGTTAAGTATATTGTTTCATTTTGAATTACCTGTTCTAATTTCTTTGTTACTTCCCATGAACAAGAGTTCTAGTCATTCATGTGATCAAGCACATATCACAATGCATCATTAATCAATTTATGTGCAGTGACTTATAAGCTCTGTCTCCAAGTTTTTTATGAAAAGTTGATTTCCATCATGCAAAATTGTAATTACATCTTCTCTTGAACCTAGTCAGGCCATTGAAGTTACCAGACGCCAAGCTAAAGTTAGGGAAACACCAGGCAATGCCGAGTTAGCTATGAAATTAGAAGCCGCAGAAACAAAGCTGCACGATTTAAAGTCTAACATGGCAATATTGGGGAAAGAAGCTTCTGCAGCAATGGCTGCTGTTGAATCTCAGCAACAGAGGCTGACTCTCCAGCGACTTATTGCTATGGTAGTGTAAAATTCCCTCCACGTTTGGCATAGGTTCAATCTAATACAATCATGCATACAGTAGGAAATCATTCTCAAACCTTCCTGTCATTTTAATTCTGGAATTAAGGTTGAAGCAGAACGTACTTATCATCAGAGAGTCCTTCAGATACTCGATCAGCTTGAAGGCGAGGTATGGAATCATGTTAACCTTTTTTCTCTTTTACCATATTCATCCGACAATTAAATTGTTGAGTGACTTTAATAGTATTCTGCATCAGTTTATGATTAATGATCCATGTCCTTTGTAACTATTGATAGATGATATCCGAGCGACAACGGATTGAAGCACCTCCTACCCCAAGTGTGGAAAACACCATGCCTCCGCCTCCAGCATATGAAGAGGTTAATGGCATATATGCCTCTTCAACAAATAATGGATCAACAGACAGCATGGGTTACTTTTTAGGAGAGGTTAGTTAATGTGTCCTTTTCACACATACGAATATAATTTTTGAGAGTGCAACAATATTCATAATGGCTGTTTAATGTGTCTGCTGTATATTGCTTGGCCTTGTTTTGCAGGTTGTGCATCCATATCAGGCTGAATCCGAGGTGGAGCTGAGTTTGTCAGTTGGTGATTATGTGGTGATTCGAAAGGTTCACTGCTTTTTCTTCTCTTAACTTTTCGTTATTAGAAGATATTACTACTCAAATGTATACAAAACTCTCCCAAACCTTAGTGTACCTCAAGACTTCTTATACAATGATTAATGATCTCACTTCTAAGCTAGTAGGTACCCCCATCAGGGCTTTTGTAGGGGTCCAAAAGCTCCATAGCTTGCTGAAAATTATCTCAAGTGTAGAAAATCACTGACGGTTTGCAATCTTGATAGGTGACGAACAATGGATGGGCTGAAGGGGAATGCAAAGGCAAAGCAGGATGGTTCCCATTTGGATACGTTGAAAGACGAGAACGTGTTCTTGCAAGCAAGATGGCTGAAGTGTTCTAAAGTTTTCTGATGGGGGTTGGCTTCTGTGCAGCAGAGATTTTGAATGTGTGTAAGTTTTTTTTTTGCATCGGTTCGATTGTACTCAAAAGACAGAGCATCATCTGTTGTGGCAAATAGAACACCTATATTCTTGACTGCTCTTTCAACATGTGATATAGATACCGATGTCGAGATATACCCCTCTTTGTTCCAATTTATATATGAATGCCTTTCATATATTTATTTATTTATTTATTTTTGTGCAAGGATGTGATCAGAAAATTTTTGATGTTGTTTTGTTGTTAATACTTGTTGATTTCGAGTGAAGAAACATTTTTCTGCTCAAACTTTTCTCCAGTGTACCAGTTGTCCTGCCAATTTTTAAGTTGGGAGAATTGTAAACCAAATTTTACTTTATATGATTGATCAATCATTAGTGGCCCAGTTTTTTGTTAATTTTCCTGTCATGTTCACTAGTTGTGCAGCAATAATTTTGATTTTGAAAATGTGTAAATTTGATTGTCAATGTTTTTTTGATCGCATGGAGAACCAAATCCATTGTCGATGAGCTAGTTTTGAGGGAAAGAGACACGGCTTGAGGCTTGAACCTAGAACCTCGTTACCCATTACCCCACAACCTCGCTTCAACATGGTAACAATTTTCAAATGTCAATTAAAATGATTCTTTGATTTCCAGGGGCACTTGTCTATTTCATTTCTAAAACCCAATAAAGCACTAGCATTTCAAAGGACAAATTCAATTGTTTCTTTGAATCTCAGAATGTAATACACTTGACATAGATTGATTTTTTTTTTGACAACCCTTTTAAGCGGTGAAAATCAGATTTGGTGATTAGAATCAGTAAACAAATACTGAAAAATAATTAATATATATATATATATATATATGAAAACAGAGAGCAACAGTGTTTATTGCTTTACAAAACTTGAATAGTAAACAAATACTGAAACATAATTAAAAATATATATATGAAAACAGAGAGCATCAGTGTTTATTGCCTCACTAAACTTGAATTTAGTAGTACATTTGTCTACATTTGTTCGTCCTCAATCCCCATATCTTAAAACTACAAAAACCAAACAAAATAACAAGTGATTAACGTCATCGATGCTTTCGAAAAAAAAAATTAGCCTTTTCATGGTCTTTATATCCGAATATACAGATTGTTGAGCATTGACATTAGAATAGGCGACATAAAGAACGACAATGATGCACCAAGTAATGCACTTGTGTAGCTGGTTCTGCAATACATCCAGAAATAAGTTCAGGAGGCCACAGTCCTGAACAAACAAAACATTAAAAAGTGAGTTCGGTGAGGGAGAAGTGAGAATGCTTCCTTAGGATCTTGAAGTATCATGGTAACAGAACTTACATTAGTTATTTGGTCGGGTGGCAGAGAGATAAGAGAAAATGATGGCCAATATAATGAAAAACACGACAATCTGCAAGATTATATAGCATAATCAGTAGATATTCTCGAGTAGTGATGAAAACACGCTGAAGGTTTACAAGAAACTCACCATTGCTGAATTGTATCTTGGCCCACTTTTGACCACGTAAGATTTCCTGGCAGAGTCCGTATACATTTGTCAGATAAAACAACATATAAGATCAAGTCCACCATTGATAACAAAACTTTACTCTGACAAACCTTTTGTTCAAGAGTCCAGAATCCTGGCAAGTTTTCTGAATTGCCTCCACCCTACTTGACGTTTTGAATGCATTAGGATGAGCGTAGTCAATCTACGATAGCCAACAAAGGTTTCTAGATGAGTGAATCCAAGTATAGACATGAACATTTTGTGAAGAAAAAAGGAGACAATGTTTTCATTTATATAATGTTAGAGGAGACAATCATATAAATAAATGAAAATGCATATTCAGCATGAATACTTAAGAGGTTATGTTAACGGGAACAAACAACATACTCTGAGAGATTTATTAACACAAATCAATTTCTCAACCTTACAAGCCAATGTAGTATCTTATTTAGCACCGTACCTTGGATTTGAGCATGCAAGAAAAGTCATAGAAGGCGCCATAGACATCGGCCATAGTTTTAGTTTGGTCAATGACTTTGGCAGTGAGACCTACAAACATAACCAAAATGAAAACATCACTCGGTAAATATTACAAGATATCAAAATCATGCAAAGAAAGAAAAACACTAACAAACACCACAAGAATTTCTAATATATTTAAGCCATCGGAATGCATCTCCAATAAAAAAATAAAAAATACCGAGAGAGTGTAAGCATTAACATTGGTGGCCATCGTATCGTACAACCATATCACTGTTTTCAACAAGTCATAACTTTATAAGAATTAAAGTCTCTAAGTAAAAATTTAATACAAACTATAATAGAATTATAGAAGATTAAAGAATCGCAAAGGCGCATGATACTCAACAGAATAACTAGGACGGTATTCATTTGATGTCCCATGAATTTATTCAGCACATTGTTTGGAACTATGCCTTCCAAGAGATCTTAACAGTAATCTTATGTCAACATTTCTGCTGATTAGTCCAAAGTTCTTCAGTGGACCCCATTCTCTATTGTATTCTATGTAAGGAAAAGTCTTCCGATATCCCCACACGGGCAAACCCTAAGTACCTTCTTATTGTTTCATGTCGGCTATAAAGAAAATAATACTCAAAATTTAATATCTTACCTCGCCTCATTTTCACTACACCTCGGAAGACTTCAATGTTGTTGTAACATAACGCTAATGTTCCAATTGCCATGATCTAGCAAACAGCATGCGAGAAACATCCATAATCATTATAATAAAAGATGTAATGAATATAAATCTGTACATCATAAACATAAGAGATATAATGGAATTTGTGCGGACGCAATAAAAAATCATATAGAGACATCATCAATGACTCACTGTGGAAAAAAAATATAAAAATCTAACAACTATGGTTTGTATAGAAGTAGCACGTGGAAAAATTAAAATCAGCGACCAGAACTTTCCAAGGTAAACGGGAAAGAGAATGAAAGCCAACCAAACCATGCTACATTCAAAGTATCGGTACTCAGAAAAAAAGCACAGCTCATTATACATTACTACGATTATTCAATTTAATTAGGTAAAATGTTTTTAATGCAACACGGCTCCATGCTGCAACTCTGCAAAATGGACCCAGCCACCAAGTAAATCAATCACAATAACATATGAAGCACTAATAAACACTTCGAGAAAATATCCTTAAATTTGAAGTTTGTATAACCCTCTTACCTGAGGGATGGCACAAAATCGAAATATATTAATATCTCGTAAAGCAGACATGTAAGTCAAACAATCTTCCGCATGTATCAAAGCATTGGTGACCATGTCATTCAAGCATTGTACAGCCTTGTCCGAGTTTTCCTCGTATTTTAAAGCCTGAGGATGCAAATATCATTTAAAAGCCAATTAGAAATGGAAATACAAACAATATCATGATTCGTGATATATGCTCTTACTAGTCATAACTCATAACCAACACATAGAGGCTGAATTAAACCATAGACTACAAAATTAATCGACATCATGGCATGTAAAATAGGAAGATATAACTGAAATCGAGAAAAAAACATGCAGAAGAGAAACACCTCAAGTTTGTCAACATATTTACTCCAGATCTCACGAGGCCAAAACATGCGCGACTTTGGTATCTCATTTATATCCTCCAAATAATCCCGAATGATATTTGTTTTCTGAGATTTGTCAATCCAGATGCTCAAGTGTTAGCATCAGATTCAAAAAAAGTCGAGGCTGGGGACATAACATATTAGTTGCTACATATATAAAAATGATACCTGAAGAAATAAACCCATTGAATTGGAGAGACTGTCTGAAGGCATGTCTTCCTTCCCAGAGGCATGGAAAAGCTTGGACAAACCTAATCCAACAAGTCCTGCTACATAGTAGCAATATTCATCGTAGTCATCAATTGTTTCTACCTGCAAGATGAGGAGGAAGTTTATTGGCTTCTTGTTATAAACATTTGGTTTATCTGCACTTTGTGCTATTGGCTCTTGAGCTCATAAGTTCTAATACACAGTGAAACAATTTGTAAAAGATTAAAGCTTTCACAACTTCATAAACCAAAGCCTTGATTTCCTATCACACAATTATCACAAATAGTCTACTGTTTGACAAAATTTAAGAAAATTTATAAAATTTTCAGATTAGAAGAATTGATCAACTAATTATCCACATCTTTACCAACATGCTGACACACAGAGAAAAAAATACTAGACTATACATCATCAAGTTACCGTTAAGAATTATTACAAACTGATTTTAGTTTTCTTTATTTTTGGATTAAAGCTTAGGTTTGGGTTGGAAGGGACAATTTGACACCTGACAAACGCATGCAAATAGGAAATAATGCAGAAATAATACGTATACATTAAGAATTTATAGGAACATTTACTACTCAATAAAACACGATTCACGAACCTCCTTGCAAATAAATTTCGCCATCCCTGCACCCATTCTTTGGGTAATATCCTCAATTGCCTCTTGGTAACTGCATAATAAATGAAAATGTGAACAACTCATTTAAGAAATGTACAGCAAAATCTAAAACAGTATATTACATGTGAACAAAAGCAAGTAGACATTGAGAGTTGATAAATCTAAAATACAAAGCACATGAGTCATGACCACGCAAAGAAATCAAAGATCATATGACCCCAGAATATAATTCAGCACTAAATCTTAATAGTCTTCTTGGCATTTTTTATTATTTCGATATCTAATCCGGCTTGGACCTAAACATCGAAACCAACTTCTAATCTCCTCAAACACAAAGTACCATCTTCAACCTAGGGCTAGTACCATTTTGTCAAGACCAATTTTTTTTTTTTTTTTATGACAATTTAGCCTCCAGAAACCCAAGGCAAACTCATTCATATTAAGAGCTTAAGATTCTTATTTACTGGAATACTAAAAAATACATCCTTAGATAGATTAATTTCACTTCTAGTAACCCGCATGAATTAAACTACCATTACAATTTCCAGGAGATCTAACATGTTTCTGAAGTAAGTAGCATGCCTTTGGATAAATTCTATCACAGTAATGAAGGACAAAAGACGCAAGATACAGTTTAATAAGTTCATGGTTATAAAAACAGTAAAAGCAATCATCAAGAATCAACATGAATGTCCTTCTGTCCGATTAATATTTGAAGATTTTTCCAACAAATCGTATTTGATATAGAAGCAACTAACCCTTTTCCCAGCTCCTGAAATGCAGTGGAAACATGATGAAACTCATCCATGAGGACTTTATAATGCTTTGTACCACCTTAACAGAATAAACAATCATAATAAGAAAAGCGAGCAAAGATTCTATTCAGAACCTTAAAACCTAAAACCATAAAACCACAATCCCCAACCTATTATTATGTACTTAAAACAAATGAAAAAAAAAAATAGTCGGTTTCATCATAATGTAATAATAATTAATAAAGAAATAGAATTGACCATTTGTAAAGCATGATTTCCCACCTAAATCATAATGGATGCATTCAACTGTCATTTGAACTGGTCTCTAAAAGATATGATAAAATTAAGATTTGACAACACAAATTTAGCAAATCAACTTTTGGTTGAGAAAGCAATTAGATAGATAGCCTTCTCTGGTATGTAGGATCAAAGTCAGTACAACCTAAAGCAGGTGATTCAAGATATCAGAACACTCACATGGAAAATGCCAGTTACGATCGTATATGTGACGATGAAAAGCTTTCAGAATAGGAACTTTGACATCTGTAGGTATGCTTGTATCATCCTCTGTAATAAAACCATCAAAGAAAAAGAAGCAGTTGGCAATATTCCAAAATTTCAACTAAAATGCAACAGCACCAGATGAAGCAGCTAATGCAGAAAAAAAATTGGAATTCAGCCAGAACTATGCAAGTGACATATATGTATCATATGGTCCAAAGAGATACTATTTATCACAGCACAGAGGCTAAAACTACGAACGTGTAAACTTGACCTAGCATCTAGCCAAGTTTACATATGAGACAAACAAAAGGCTAGTAATTTCAAATAAGGATCTGATATACCTGACAAGGAATGAACATATGTTGGATGGGAAACAACAAATCAAAAATGTTAAAAGAGAACAGGAACATACCAACTGTGTCCAGGGCTCGAAGAACCAAATAAAATATACATACCTGCATAATCAGAAATTGAATCAGAAGAAAAATTAGAATAACATGTTGCTAGAAATAAACACACACAATAGGAGAAGACGACTAGTCACTAGAGACATGAGATTCATTAGATTATAACGTTTCTCTCGTAGGATATATTAATTAGCAGGAAAACCACATAAACTTTCTTGAAATTATGACTTCACATATAAAAAAAACTCCAAAGCAAAATTTTAAAAGCTTATAGCTCATAAAACGAATGCTTGTCAAAGCTTGACCTTTTTACTACATAGTTGACATACAATAAGCTATTACTACTTTTTTGCCTTCTGACTATTTTTTTCGAAACCTCAACGTTACGGTTGCAAAAATCTTCTTCGCGAAATGCACATTAACTTCAACAAGCTAACCACCCGAAAACTAAGATAAAGTTTTTATTTTGCCTAAACAATCAACTAGAAATATATATATATATATATATATATATATATAAAACTTAGAACAGTAAGTCAACTACTGACCCAAACATAAATAGATTCATGATCATGATCCAATCTTAGTACCCACATTAAATAAAACCCCAAATCACAACATCATTCAAACAAGCAAATCAATCCATCAACTTCATTCAAGCATCAAGATCAGAACTTACACCTATAATCACAATTCACACACCAAAACTAAAAAAAAATAAAAAATAAAAAAATTGATACACAATGAGACTCACAGCGTTTCTGAGATCGGTCCCTAGCTGTTGAATGACGAGAGCGAAGCTACGAGAGACCTTGTGGAGCATAGTATAACAAAAGGCCCAGTGAGGCTCAGGTGGGATCTGCTTCTCTGCATATCTCGCAGCCATTTTCAGCTTCAACAATGGATAAAAATCATCTGGGTGTTTCAATACAGCTCCCAAAGTCCCCATCTCTGCCTCAGATTGAAAACCCAGATCAGCAAGCAACAATAACTACTTGTAGAAGAAGATCAGCAAAACAAACAAACAAACGAATAATAAATAAATAAATTTGATTGTATTTGGTCTACTCTGGTGCCTGATAGACAACCAATATAATATTTATATACCTTTAAAAAAATAAAAAATAAAAAATAAAATATAAGGTTGTTGAATTTTGGAGTCTGATGATTCAAAGTCGAATGTGATATGATACAAAATGGAGAATATTTTGAATTGAAAGGAACAGATTCTGCTGACTAAATTTTGTTGAAAATTTTGGGTTTGGAGTATAGTTATCGCGTGGAATACAAATTAAATTTTTTTTCATAATTCGGTTGAGAGAGAGAGAGAGAGAACATGAACTGGCACAACACACCTACTTTGACTGCGGATTCTCCTCTTCAAATTTGTGGTGTTTGGATATAAAGATTAATGTAATCCCGAATGAAAACTAGAGTTAATCAATTTCCGTAGAAATCTAATTTATAAACAGAAGCTTCATACTCGATTATTTCTTAAAATAGTAAGAATAATGATTATAAATCATAAATTAAATTTTCTATAAATTACGTGATTTCTCATCTAATATGGTTCGGTGAGACGAGTATTCATTCAACTTAATAATGTTTAGTTTGAATCGCCTTGTATATAAATAAATAAATTAGGTGTTTTCTTTATAATTTGTTTTATATTGTATTGCATATGGGTTCACTAATATTAACTTAAAATTTTGATTTATAATGCTATAATTATATGAAAATAAAATAAATTTGTGTAAAGATGAACCATTCATAATTCGAAAATAATTCTAAGTAAAAAATATAGTTCAATGGATCCAAAAAAAAACTAATTTAATATTATCATAGATATAATATAAATTAACATGATAAGATACGGTAGTATCGAAACATTTTATTACAAGTGAAAAATGTATTGAAATTAATTAAAATAATATTACTTTGTAATATCATTTAAACATGTAACGTGTGATCATGTGAGACATGAGATTCATTTTTAATTTATTTCTTAAGTAGTCTTAATATTAAATATATATATATATATATAATCTAAAACAAATTACACCAAACTCGCCCGAAGTTTCCTCTTTTACACTCGAAACAACTTTATCATTAATTAACATTCACTTCCCTTATCATCGGTTAACGAAAGTCAAATATAACTGTTGACCTTGTGAAAAAGGGTAATTCCATCCGTTAACACTGTACACATCATACTCATTTAATGCATGTCAGAATATTTTATAATTTACAATTAAATATTAACAAAAAGAAAAATATCTCAAACAAAAAAACAATACAAAAGAGTAAATTAAAAAATCTTTAAAGTTTTGAATCTCCATATTTATCTCCATAAAAAAGACAGAAATGATTTATTACAACAACAAAAAAACAATAAATAACAGAAATTGATGGGTTGGATCTCATCGATGAATCCCCATATCTGAATCCCATCATCATCATCTCTCCACCCCTATAATTCCCAAAAAAATAAATTATAAAGACAATCACAAATCAATCCCAAAAACAAAATCCACAAATATCATTCAATAATTCATATCTTCGGTTAAAAATGAATTTTCAAAATTTGAAGACTATCACACTTATTGGTCAAACTTAACGGTAGGAGAGATGAAAGTCAATTAACGGTAAAGTTATTTCCACGTGTAAAAGAACAAACTTCAAAGGAGTTTAGTGTAATTTGTTCTAAAATCTATGTAACCAAGAAAAAAAAATGTAATAAATAGTCAGCAGAGGAATTAAATAAACAATTTTTTTTTGTGAAGACTAAAGAGGCTCCAAAAACGTTGTCAATAAAATAATTGTAAAATTACCCCACGAAACCCCAACCCCAACCTCGTTGCCCGCACATTCAAAGATTTTGTTCAAATATTATTATTATTATTTCTTTTACGATATCTATCTATCTATCATCGATGCATCATCGTCATCATTATTAATTAAATTAAATTAAATTTAAAACACCATCTACTGATGATGATGGATTCAAAGAAATTGATTAGCTACAGTTTACTTTATTATAAATGGAGAGTTTGCTGTTTTATTTTTGGTTTAAATATTTGAATTAGAAATAGTTGTATAGTGATTTCTCAAAAGAATTTCATTTTTTTTTACTTATTTGTAATTCATGAAAAACTTGTTTGATATTTTAAAATATTTAGTTGGATTTATTAATGTATTTTATCTTTTAAAACCAATTATATATATATACATACATTTACATGAGTGTGTGTTGGGTTGTGATCTTAATTTCCATTTTTTTAACTTATTTAATAATTTAAGAGAAGATATGACTTGAATTCAAAATTTCATAAATATAAACGTGAGAGACATCACCGACCATCTTAATGTTCAGCATCCCCTTATTTGTTTGAGACTTGAGATTGAAGATACGATTCGAATTTAAGATCTAATTTATGTATACGCAAGGGGTATATTTTATACCAACAACATCTCATTTGCTCGCTATCCATTTTAGTTAATTGGTTGGTTCTCAAACTTTCTCTGGTTGAGAGAAAGTAAATATCTCGACTACAAATTTGGATTATCGACTGTTGTTGCGTAATTTTAATATTTAATCTCTATAAAAGTTACAACCTAAAAAATATCAATATAATTTAAAAATGCTATGGTTTATCGATAGCTAAGTATTTTAGGCCAAACAAGAAACAAAGAAAAAAGAGAAAGCATGGATCCGTCCCACTCGGAAACCGAATAGTATAAACCAAAAAAAAAAAAAAAGGTGGATTGCCTTTTATAAACTATTAGCAGAATCAACGTTCGACTTTTTCTCAGCCCATTCGCATCACGCTTCTATAATAAAATATATGCCACATAATAGTAGTTTTTGTACAAGACAGAAGAAAACTACAAGTCTTCAAAGATTATTTCATGGTCCACAGTCTACACCATACCCTCCTTATGGATTTTTGTTGCCCACCTAAAAAATAATGAGGGTACGCACCCATTTCATGTGATTGGATATATATAATTCTTAAATCCGGGTATCCTGAAGACCTCATATAAAAATATATTGAGTTTTGTAATGTTAAAAAAACCAAAAAAAACATATGTTTTGTGACGTTATAAAACCGATTTAATTGTAAAATAAAATACATATCTCCGATGCAAATATGAATTTGGAGAAAATTGACTAGCCACATAGGATATATAGTTAAAAAGTTAGAAAACTCTCTCCAATACAATTATCTAACTTCAATATAGGAGATGATGTGACAAAAAAATATATATTACAGAATATGGAGTTGGGTTTCTAATTCTAGAAACTCTCATAGAAATGCTAACTATAATTTCTAACTATTTCCACCAATAATATTGAAGCTGATTTAATTGTAAAATAAAAGAGAAGAGAGAGTTGAATAATTGTTTTATTATGGTTGATCATAAAATCGATGCATATTTGACTTTAGATAATTACATTGAAGATGTGAATATGCATTCATCTAATTTTGTTTTAAAAGTGGGTCCATAATGAATAGAAATGCTGACGTGACACTATTTATAAACTCAAAAATACATATTTGTATTGGAGATGCTCTAATTCTATAAACTCTCATAGAAATGCCGACTAGAGATTTCTAACTCTTTCCCCTAATAATATTGGAGCCTCATTAAATTGGAAAATAAAAAAAGGTGAGATAGTGGAAGAATTGTTTTATTATGCTTGGTCATAGAATGAATGTATATTTGATTTTAGATAATTGTATTGGAAGATGTAAATATGTATTTCTCTAATTCTTTTTTTTTCTAACGTGGGTCCATAATGAACAGAAATGTTGATGTGACACTATTTAGAAACTTAAAAATGTATATTTACATTAGAGATGCTCTAATGGGTAGAGATGGGAGTGGGAGCCCATTGGGGCGGGGGATGGTCCCTCCACCTCCACCCCCATTCCTAAAACCTCCCCCCACCCCGCCCCCAAACCCCACTTGGGGGAAGTGGGGATGGAGGTGTTTGGGGGAGGTTCCTCTGCCCCCACCCCCAAACACCCTCATCCCCACTTCCCCAATTTTCAATCATAATATTTTTCAATCTGAAATCCGAAATTTAGAATTTAGGATTCGAAATTTGATCATTCAAATTGTTCGATTCACCATTTTTTCGATATCTAATCTAAAATATATAATTGATTTAATTTAATCCAAAATTAATACAAATAACTATATATAGTAATATAGTATTACATATAAATATATATGGGGAAATAGGTAGAGAATAAATGGGTACTAGAGTTAAAGTTTTTTGTTTTTTTTTTTAAATAAAAATAAAAGTAAAAATATATAATATATAATAAATATATATGAGGGAATAGAGGAATGGAGAAATGGGGGTGGGGTTAGGTTCCCCTACCACCACCCCCATTTAGATTTTGGGGGTAAAATTTGTCCCTATATAGGGGTGTGGCCGCCTGAGGGAAATTCCCATCCCTACTAATTAGGCCATGGACTCATGGCTCAAAGCCAAATTGTATTTCAAAATAGGGTAATTATCAATTAAGTCCTGAACTTTTTTATTTATTTTAAATTTAAGTTGTTTGTGACCATTACAAGTTAAAGTGACCAAATTGGTCATTACATTTTTCTCAAGTGCCAAATTATTCCTTCTAACTAAGTTTTGTCAGTCAACTTTAACTATGTATGTGTAAAATTATACTTTACTCATAAACAATATAATAATGATTAATTACACATGCATAGTTTTTTTTAACACGTATATTTTTTTTATTCGTGAGTTTTGATTTTTGAATAATTTTGACAACAATGTTTGTATAATATTAACAAATATATATATATATATATATGTATATGTATATATAGATTTAAAAATAAAAAAGACTAAACTGAGAATGAATGGTAACTAAGGGTATATTTGACACTGTCTTATTAAAATATTTTTAGAAAATTTTAATTAAAAAATGAACAAATGCTGTTTCATTAATAATATTTTTTGATTTTATTGTAATTATAATGATGAATTTAATGCGTTAAAGACAAACAACTTTGTTCTAATATGACAAACTAAAGACCATTTACATACTTTAACTAAATTTATTAAAGTCAATTGTTATATTTAACACAGTTAAACCGTTAGAGGGACCAATTTGGTCACTTTTACAAAGAGAGTGACTAATTTGGCACTTGGAAAAAAGGTGAGAAACCAATTTGGTCACTTTTATAAAAGTCGCAAACAACTTGGAATTTTGTTTAAAAATTAGAACCAAATTGGTAATTGCCCTTAAAAATATAATTTACATTTTGTTTTTAAATTTCATCTTATGACCCCTAAGAGCTAAGACCCTCCCTCCAAATTTGATAAAGCTGATTTCGTCTGCAAAAGAGATTATCAGGGCCGGCTCATGGGGCAGCAAACCCAACATTTTGCTGGGGCCCCCAACTGGTCCAATATAGTTCTTCTTCTTTTGGGGCATCATGTCCAATTTATCTTAATTTAAGAAGGGTCCAATTTCAAGCATTTCTTAGTTTTTTTAACAAGGCCCAATTATTGTTTTTTTTTAACAAGGCCAAATTATCTATATCTAGTTCAATTTAATAGAAATAAACATCAAAACCCAATTGAATCCTAACGTACCAGACTTAGTTTTACATCATTTGAGTCAAAATTGTTGGGTCCAATTGAATTCTTTTTTGTTTTTTTTTTATAGAGAGTCCAATTGAATTGCTAACATTTCTTTGCTAATAGAGTCAAAAATTATTATCATTATTTATTTAATTTGTTTTATATGGGACCTTGGTTTTTTTTTTTAATATCATTAAATAACTGGAGCCCTAAAATGTCTTTGAAGACGGCCCTGGAGATTATATATATATATATATATGTATATATATATTATTGGCTGCTTTTTATTTTTAAGATAATTTTTATTTTTATAAATAATATTGCTTATGTTTTTTGACGGGGTTGGTTTTTTTTAGCTTAATGTGATGAGGAGATCCAAATGAGTTTTTAACTTTTTATGTTGCTTTGAACTTGTGATATTGACTAGTAGCTTGCCTCTTAGATATTTGTAGGGTTTTTAAGTGGCCATTTATCTCAACTTTAACTTGTGGATGTTGATTTTATCGAACTTGGGTTCAAGTAGAAAATTAGCAAGCATTAAATTTGGAGAACTGCTAGGTCACCCCTTCTCAGGTAGACATTTATCCACTTTAGTGATATTTTTGAAGTTAAAACAAAAAAGAGAGGACATTAATTAATTACAGTGTTATAATAATATTAAAATAAAAAGACATGTGTCATCCTTGCTTACACTCACGAGTGACTCTAGTAATTTCCATTGTTGATCCGATTATAATTTTTCGAAGACTAAAATATGATTTTGACTTTTAAGAGTACAATTTCCTCAAAACAGGGGTAAGGCAATAACTTTTCATTTTTAATAAGTTTTCGATATAAATAAACATTGACTATTGTTCCTTTAAAAAATAAAAATAAAACACATTGACTACTGACTAGATGTAGAGTTTGCTTCGACTTGCAAATATTAAACCGTCTACGTGACTCCAATATTTACTTAGCTTGCACACAAGAATGCTCCGGTAAATAAGTCAATAACGAATGTACTTACAACTTTACGGTACTTTATTTTAAAACTTCTTAACACAATTTAAATCGGACAAGATGATGAGATTGATCTAATGGTATACCTTCTACACTTACGTTATTAAGGTTGTGAGTTTTCGATTCAGTAAACACAAATTTAAGAAGTATAAACAAGAAGAAAAAAACAGAGACATGGGCAGACAAATTTTTCATAGATTTTTATAAATGAATAATTTGGTGGTTTTTCTTTTTGATCTGTTTTGGATTAATCAAGCTAGTTAACATTAAATATATTGAAACCATGCAGGATCTATGTTCTTAGGGTTTATTTGGCACCATTTTATTTTATATTACAATCTATATGACTATATACCACTTGGGTATGCTGACTCAAACTTAAAACGTTACTGGGTTATATGAACATAGTTGTCATTTACTACAAAGCCATATTAGGTGGAATGTTTATGGCTGCATTTTGAGAGATGGATATGAACCTTTTGTTTTGGGTGTTTGAATGTTGACCGTTGAATCATGTAGGGAAGGCTTTTATATTAAAGGGGAATTTCATGACCATTGGATTGGAAACAGCCAGAAAACGAAATACTTCAACTTTTTTAATATGCTAGGCTGCATAAAAAATTTCTTAAAAATCTTGCTCAAATGATGTAATATACTAAAATGTGAATTATCAACATTCTATTAATTATGAGATTATATAAGTTTAGCTGTGGACCGAATGTTAAATTCTATTTGGTCCACAGTCCACACTTTATGGAATTTTGTTCCCCACCTAAAACAATGAGGGTATACACCCACTTCACGTGATTGGATAAACATAATTCTCAAGTTTGGGTATTCTGAAGACTTGATTTAAAGTATATTGAGTTTTGTAACGTTACGGAAAAAAGAAGAAGCTAAAACTATGTTTTGTGATGTTAAAAAACTGATTCTTTAATGATTTAGAACCATCCACAACAGCAATCAATGGCTAGGCCTCTTAAGGGGTAAGAATGGGGTCATGGCCCAAGGCCAAATTATCATTTAAAAATATATTTTAATTTATCTCCTTTTTTATCCCAAAATTTTTTATATTTACATTTTACTTTTAATTTTCATGTTATGATCCTCAAGACTCTCCAAATTTGATGAAGCTGATTTCGTCTCCGAGAGATTATATAATATATATATATATATTATTGACTGCTTTTTTATTTTTAAGATAATTTTTTATTTGTATAAATAATATTGATTATGTTTTTGATGGGGTTTTTAGCTTAATGTGACTAGGACATCCAAGGATTTTTAAGTGGTCATATATCTAACTTGAACTTGTGGATGTTGTTGCTTATATCAAAATTAGGCTGAAGTGGAAAATTAGCAAGCACTAAATTTGTGATCCGATTATAATTTTTCGAAGACTAGAATATGATTTTTGACTTTTGGAAAATGGCTTAAGACTTAAGAGTACAATTTCCTTAAAAAAAAAGTAAGACAATAACTTTTAATTATTATTATTATCATTTTTTGAAAAGATTTTTATCATGTTTTTTATATAAAGAAATTTGACATTGACTAGTTTGCTTCAACTTGCAAATATTACTTTTTTTCTAGTCCTTTCATTCAGTTCTTTGATCACTCTAACCCGAATATTTAATTAGTTGCACAATAACGTACACACCGGTAAATAAGTAAAAAAGAGGGAGATATACATTACTAAGCAAATATTGGATGTACTTACAAGATTTTCAACACGACAATCTCTAATTAGAGAAAGTATAAACGAGAAAAACAAGAAGAAAAAAACAGATATGGGCAGACAAATTTTTCATAGACTTTTATAAATGAATTACTTATTTGGCACAAGTTGCTGGTTTTCCTTTGTTATAATTTGGATTGATCAAGCTAGTTAACATTAAACATATCCTAACCATGTAGGATCTATATTCTTAGGGTTTATTTGACCCGATTTTATTATTTTTATTGTTTTCGATATACCATCTATGATGTACCGACTCAAACTTGAAATATTGTCAGATTCAATGAACGTTATTTACCACTAAATCACTAATCATGTTGTGCAGAATGTTTATAGCTGCTTTTTGAGGGATTGCTATGGCCTATGGGCATTTATTTTGTAAGCAATCTTATTTGAGGTTTTTTTATTTCAATGAGCTTGGCTCATTGGGGTCGCAAGTCTTGATAGTTAGGCCCGGCCCACCTAATCAAAAGGTTTGAATTATGAGAACAGTAATGCTACATATCCCGTCTACATTCTCATAATTTTCATCACAATACACGTGGTAGCTGATATGTCACTTGGTGAGTGGACACACATTAATTGATAATTGTCTCTCTTACCCATGTATTCACTCACCAATTAATATGTGTCCACTCACCAAGTGACACCTTAACTGTCACGTATGTTGGGATGAAAATTGTGGGATTGTAGGTGAGATGTTTAACATTATTGTTATAAGAAATACTCAAATAATCTTAAAGAATGCGTTCAATCCCACTAAAATTATGTTAAGTCACTACAAGAAAACGCATATTTATGACGGTTTTTAGTAGCATTTATGACGGTTTTAAACCGTTGTATTTCACGGCATCATAAATAGGGGATGACGGTTTTCAAAACCGACATAAATCTATGACGGTTTTACACAGTCATAAACTTGTGATGGTTATAAAACGTCATAAACATGTGATGGGTTTGAACCATAATTAACTTTGTTTTATTTTTAAAAATAAAATTATTTTTGAATTTCATTTACCTGCATATATATATATATATATATATTTTTACAGAATTACCCTACATATTTTCTAATTTATAATATTATTATTATTATACAATATTTTCGAAACAAATATACTCCATTGCAAAAACAAAATCCATAATTAACTTTTACAATCGTTTAGACATGAATCCATGAAAATGTATATAGAGTCATAAACAAAATATAACTTATACATATAAAAGAAATCCATGAATTGTTTTTCACTTGAACATACTCATAGCCACAAATGTGATCCATCGTTCGTTTACCTATTTGACAAATGGTTTGATGTGTTCAATCCACTCCAACCGCACTTTAATCTCATCTTGAGTATATGTTTTTTTTCCCATTGAATTGAAAAGAACAAAAAATTAACATCAAATACATTCTTTTATTTTAATGTTCAATCCACATCACTTATCATTTAGTGTTCGCTTTCTAAAAAACATAATCCACACTTCATTACCTAAGTTATAATCAAAAGAAATTAGAAAAAGTAAAACAACTATAATTTTATGAGGTCAGAACATATTCACAATACAAACTTAGCAACATCCCAGATTCCCAGAAACATAATATAGAAATTTAAGGTTTTCTATTTATCATTAAATACTAAATCCACATTGCATACATCTGAATCTATTGATCTCATTAATTAAGTAATTGCATTAAGCAGAGGATTTGGTAAAATTTAGAGTGGCGTGGTGGTTTAAAAATCTGGGCAGTGGTTCTACGGACACCATTACAGCCATTGTTCTTAATATAAAAGACTGTTGTGTCGAAGCTAGAGGATCAAAGTCCCTGAAATTTAAAGACTGGAGATTATCCCCTACCGAATCCTTAAAATTCAATGTGGATGGATCGGTAAGTGGCGTGACGGGTCAGGCGGATATTGGAGGGATTCTCAGAAACCAGAATGGTAAAGTTTTCTGTGTTTTCTCAGCTAAGGTGGGTGTTCAAGACGTTATCACTGCAGAAGTGATGGCAATAGCAAGAGCCATTGAGCTATGCATGACGAAGCAGGCAGTCCAGGACAAAGTAATTGTTTTTGAGAGTGATTCGAAGGTGGCCGTTTCGTGGATCAATAGGGGAGGCATTGATAGTTTAGATCATGTGCGGAACATTTTCGATATCCGACACAGCCTTAATAAACTTGGTCAAGTTCGCGTTGTTTTTAAATCTAGGGCCAATAATTCGATTGCCGATTCGCTGGCCAAGAATGGCTCTGGTGGAGGTCAAGAAGTGCTGTCTTGGAGTTTATCCTGATCCGGTAGAAGTCGGGCTTGGGATCGATCGTTTTCTTTTCCTCTTTGCTTTTCAGGGATCCTGCTAGTCAGGTTGTTGCTTTTTGTTTTCTGTTTTTCTGTATTTGGTTTAGTATGTTTTGTTTTCTGTTTTTGCTCCTGGTGAGCTCTGCTTTGGCCTCTGCCTGGGTTAGGGATGTTAGCAAGGGCCTTTCTTCTGGAGATGTTGTTTCCTCCTTGTGTGGATTTTCCGTTGTTATTATAATGATTTAAAAAAAAAAACAAACAATAAAACAGAAAATCTATCAATACTCAATGCCATTGACTTTGAGAGAGAGATATCAATTTACCTTGTATTATTGGTTATCTCTTTTGCAAAAAAGCTCCATGTCAAAGGCGAAAAACTTTGAGTAGCACTGTGCTTGCTTGTGCAGTGTTCCTAACTAAGGCCTTCCACATACCATTACTATCTACTTTCAGGAGCTTAAACAACTGCAAATGCGAAACAACCGGATAATCAAGATACAATCTCAACATTATCCTTCAATAAAAGGTAATCAACGAAGCACAATTTTGATTTACCAGTACATGATCCTGAATGTACAAATGTACAATCATTATCAACAATCCCATTTTGAAGCCTTATTTCAATCAAATTCTAACAAACAGACCAAGTGTTTATTTAAATATAGACAAACTGTAAAGCCAAAACAGAGAGAAATTATCAGTACAACTGCATATCTTTCTCGTAGATAATTCTCAAAAGGTTAGCAAACTTCTAAGAGGTCAAGTTCTATTTAAAATCAGTATAGCTACATATATTTTTAAGACAAATCCCTAAAAGATTATTAAAGTTCTATAAAGTCAGATTCTTTCTATAAGACATAAAGTATAACTACTTTGGTGAAATTGTGGAGACATTCTAACCTCAGTACTTCTACCCAATATTCAACACTTTTTAACTTTGTTAAATAGCTAATTTCTCATGAATTAAAATAATCAAACAAAAAACAATAACAAAAGAGATATTTTGAAATCAGATATGAAACTACCTTCATAGAGCATAATAGAGCTTATTCTTTAGTGAGAGGGAGAGGGAGAGGGTTAGCAGTGAAGCGAAGACAAAAGTTAAGAGCACGACACGACGAGTTTTCAGCACAACGGCGTGTTTTTCAGCTGAGCACCACCACGACACCACTCGATGAATTCATTTATTTACCATATAAATGAAAAAAAATCAAGAAGAATTCATATATTATTCATTTTAAAGCCATAGTTACATATTTTGAAACAAAAGTTGCTTTTTTGGTTGGTTAAATTAGATTTAAAGCAGGGTTTGAAAGAGATTATTAAAGAAAAAAATAACTGAGTCTACAAATCAACCATGGAAAGTAAAAATGAAAGATTTTTAGTATTTGAAAAGAAAAATCAGATTACTCACATAGAAGGCAACCACAACTCTGCAGGCAACTTGGTCGAAGCATTGAAGAAACCATGAAGATAGAGGTCCTGTGACACAAATCCAGACTCTGAACATGCAAAAAAAAAAAAAAAAAAAAACTCAGAACCCCAAACATAAGAGATGCATGTCATGTATTATGATTTGAGTGAGTTCGGACATATTCACTAGACGTATTGATGCATTTCTCTTGAATAGTTATGGATTGAGATAAGTGGTTGCGCACTTCGTTCTCCCTTCATTTCCGTGATTTGGATTCATGTCTCATTTCTCTTGAGACCGTGCTTATATTATGAGGTAGATTGAAGAAAAAAAAAACCGATTGTAAAATTGTTAATGTGGATGCTTTTTATGGGAAGATGTTTCTAAACTTCCTCAACTCAACAATTGAGCTTCCCAGAATTTATGATGTCTCAATATTCTGCACGTTGTTTATATGAAAAAAAATACTCAATAATCAACGAGTTGACTAGTATTCATTAAACAATATCAATGACTTGTCCAAGTTGTCTACCCTGTCGAAATTTCATATTGATCAAGCAAGAGATGATGAATGCGAGGATGTTTAATTTCTAAACTTTTCCTCGTATCTTCACTTTGCTTATAAATTATTATAATAATCAACCATTTGACTGGTATATTCATTGAACAATTCTATTACTTGTTCTCTAAGCTATCGAAAATTCCATACATATTTTTTGCTATAAATACATTCAAGCAAGAGAAGACGATGATCACACTCTTGCTCAATTACTAATTAGAAAACAACACCAAATAAATCCCCCCAAAAAAAGAGGAGTTTGGAGAAAGAAAATCAAACATGTATGTGACAAGGCCTCTTTCGATGTACAAAAAGATTCCTGCAGCCCTACAATCTCCTCCTCCAGAGGGTCCGAATTCCGGAATTTTGGTAATTCTAGATGAAGAAGCTGAGCCTACTTGTTTTTTTGGGACTTTCAAGAGTAATGAGCTGCCTGGGCTGCCTTTCCCTCAGAACAAAAACCTGAAAATAAGACACACCACTAGTACAAGCAATGGATCCAGTTCCAGTTACTACAAGGTTGTCTTCATTCCTGCTCTCAATCAGCCACTCTCTTCCAATCTCTATTATGCAATCCAACCGCGAGGGAGTCATATAGGGTACGTATATAAAATTACTCTCTAAATCGATTCGTTTTATTGATTTATGTTAGTAGATGTGGCAATTTCTGACACAACCAATTGACACGGTATGAGATCAATAGGTTTATGTTTGAATTTACTATATTTAGATTGTTATCGTGTCAATCGGTTGTGTTAAACATCTTTCAATGCGTAGAAATAAATAAGTGAATTAATGGGTTCCGTCATGTTACCCTTATAAATGATGAATGGATGAATCTTTTTACAATCATTGAAGAAATGGCTACAAATAGCCAAAAAAAATATTGCTTCTTGTTTTTGTTTACCACCTCTAAAACATTTTCCATTACCGTCAATTTTAGCCTTTGAAATGACAAAAATACTCGTTTGACTTTTACTTTTCTTAACTAATTTTTAAATGAAAAAAATGGAACAACTCCAAGGAGGTTACTCAAAAAAAAAAAAATTGAAAAATTCATTAAGGTCTTTTTGTTCAAAATTAGAAATTTGTCAAAAACAGTAATTTGTTTAAAATTTATAAATTTAAATTTTAATGTAATTTATGTCTAGTTGAAAAAACACCCATAAAACAACCATTGGTTTTCACTTTTCAGGGAAGCATTTGAGAGCTCCAAGGAAGAAGACAAAGCCACTTGCTGCTTCTGCAGCTTTGTTTCTGATGTAAATCCCCAGTCTTTCGATCCGAAGAACCATTTTCAGCAATTTGAGATCATTCCCAGAAAGACGCGTGGTTATTTCTTAGCTAAATCAGTGGATCCAGACGGTATTGCACCATCTTTCTTGAGAAGAAAAGGATGGGGTTTGGTTACAAAAACTGCACATAACTTGGAGCTAGAAGAAGCACCAGGCCTCGACAAGGAACTCCGATCCCGCCTTCCGGATTTCGACAACTTATCATTATCAAACAAGCAAAGTTCCAAACCAGTGATAGTAGGAAAATGGTACATCCCTTTCATTTTCATCAAGGAAGGTACGTTGAAAGATCAAATGACTCGATCAATGTATTACAAGACGACACTTGAGCAAAGATGGGAACAGATATTCGAATGTGACAATAATAATGGTCACAATAAGGACAATGTTGTTGTTGATGTTTCTATTGAAAGAGAAGTTGTTTCATTATTTGGTGGGAATCAAAAGGAGACTACTGTGATGAAGTCTGATCATGATCATGATGAGAGGAGAGTGGTTGATGGTGTGATGTGGTTCAAGAGTGATTCAAGATCAGATCATGTGGGGTTGAGATCAGAAATTATTGAGAGAATGAATTGGGAGGAGGAGAGATTTGGGTGGGTGAGAGGGAATGAGAGACAAGTGAGTGTGAAGAGAGAGGAGCAATTTGGTGGAGTACATGGATGGAAAAAATTTGGTTGTTATGTGTTGGTTGAGAGGTTTGTGTTGAAGAGAATGGATGGGAGCTTGCTGTTAACTTATGATTTCAAGCACTCTCATCATATTAGAACTAAATGGGAGTGAGGATTTTGGCTATATATATATTATATAAGGTTTCAGGTGAGAGTTCAGTACTTTTTTTTTATATGTGAAATTGACTATGTAACTTTATGTGTATATGCTATGGATGGTTTATGTAGAAAATTAATTTAATTACTTCTATTGTTTTATTTACATGTATATATTGGATTGTAGTTTGGTTATTTATCAAAAATTGTTTTTAATCTCTTTTCTTTTTAGACAATTATTATTTGAGCAAAAAAAAAAAATTTGTAAGCTCTGAGATATAATTGCCTTGTATTTTAACCAATACAGTAGCAAAATTCAATTTTAAGTGGGGGTGTGGAGAAATATTACTATCTCTCTCTTGACTCTTGAGAAGTATTCGCCAAGAACCCTATAAAATTAGCAAGGAAGAATAAAAGAGAGAATTCAAATTAATAATAATAATAATAATAATTCTTCACGATGTCCGCGCACACAAGATCCTCTACCGGTTTCTTCTCCGGACTCAGGTATCTCACCCCTCCTTTAGTTTCTGATGTTCCTCCTCGTTATCCAACCTGTGATCGTCGCCCTCCTTCTCGCTATCTTCTTTCTGTTTTATCTTTTGTAGTGGCGTGTGTATATATATATATATATATATATAGAGAGAGAGAGAGAGAGAGAGAGAGAGAGAGAGAGAGAGAGAGAGAGAGAGAGAGTAATTTTCCAATGAGGACATTTACGATACACAATTTATGCACCTAAGAAAATGAAAATACACATTTGGCAAAAATTTAGAATTTTTTGGATTTGAGAACTATTTTTTCTTATATTTCCCTATTTTTAAATGTTTTATCTTAAAAAAATCGAAAAAAAATTAGTTCTTGCACCTGAAATTTTTTAATTTTTTTCCAAAAATATATTTCAATGTTTTCACCATCTATACAAAAAATCAAATCAAGATTCAATAGATTACATACAATTTTATCAAATGTGTTTAAAGTGTGCATTGTACAAAGCCCTCATTGGAAAATTACTATATATATATATATATATATAACTTTTCACCACAGTGCGCACCGATAAATATTTATCAGTGTGTTGCATATGGAACATTAGATTCAATTGCTTTGATCCAGTTTGTATGCACTTGTTAGTGTTTTTCCATAATCTATGGCTCACGTGCAATGCATTGATGTATTTTATATCAGTGCACATCGAGAAGAAAATGACTATATATATAGTGGTTCTCTCATAAGGGATCCCTTTTTTTAATTTCGGTAAGGACCTTGATGAAATCATGTACATTTTTATGAATTTTGATCTGAATTTTTTTGAAGATGATAAGTTCAATGAAATCTAATTATCAATAAAATTTAAGAATTTTTCAAGCACTATTACTATTTATCCCGATTTTGTTAAATATGAAGGTATTGGAAAATAGACGAAATATAAAAAAATTCAGGAAAAATAGTTGTAGTGCTTAAAAAATTATCAAATTTTATTCATATATAGATTTCATTGAACATATCATCCATAAAAAAAATTCAGATCAAAATTTATAAAAATAGATGTGATTTCATCAAGGTCCTTACCGAAATTAAAATAATGGATCCCTTCTGCGGTGTTTAATTGTATATCCCTAACATCAACATCAATTTCAGTGCAGAAGCTATGGAGAGGCCTGAAGGGCATGGCCCAGTGCTTATACCTAGACACACTACAAAAAAAATATCTATTAGTGACGAACTATTTCCGACGGCACTAATTGCCGTCGATAATGGTACCTTTTCCGACGGCCATATTAGTGCCGTCGGAAATGAGCAAAAATATAATACCATATTTCTGACGGCCCAATAACCGTCGGAAATAGTCCTTATGCCGTCGGAAATAGTTTGTATTTCCGATGGCATATTTTACGCCGTCAGAAATAGTATGTATTTCCGACGGCTTTTTTTATGCCGTCGGAAATAGTCTATATTTCCTACGGCATTTTTTATGCCGTCGAAAATGGTAAAATTTAATTCAAATTAATTTTAAGGGCAATTACGCTATCGAAAATGCAGTATCATTTCCTACATTATTTGTTATGGCTTTGTCATGGAAAAAATAATTAATTTATTATTATAATAGTAATTAATAAATTATAATGGAATGTATGTGATAATTTATACACTACAAAAAAAATGTGATTTGTTGGTCAATATTTTAAATGTATCACTATATGTGTTATTTTGGTATTTATCACTATTTTTTTTTTAGCGAAATCACTCTGTTAAATTTTTCGCAAAATATTTTGATTTAATTTTGAATTTTTCAAATAATATGTCATAGGTAATGTAAAAAAAAAAAATTATGGCGATCACTGTAAGAAAATTAGACAATAGGGACCAGACTTTAGGGACAAAAAAATGGTATTAATAAAAAGTTTACTTTATGTGTACATCTGACTAAATTAAATAAATATAAAATATAGCAAAATTATTAGTAATTACTAAAATAAGTTTAAATTATTAATTAATAAAAATTATTAATTTTTTAGTAAAATGTTGATTATAAAAAATAAAATCAACAAGGATATAATATATATATATATATATCATATTTCAAGATAAAGTAGTAGTAAAATGTAATTTCCTATGAAATAAGAGAAATATTTTAATAAAATATTATTTTTAAAAACAATATCAACAGTTATATTTAAATATTATACAAAAAAATATATTTAATTAGATAGTATGTAAACATATCAATAGCTTATATATAATTAGTATGCAAAAGATATCAGATATGAAGTTATAGTAAAATGGTAAGAGTAACCTTTATTTTCAAATCCAAGTCACGGGTTCGAGCCACATAAAATGTAGAGTCTAAGGCGTGCCATTTTTTTTTTCAATTAACCTTTTCCGACGGCCATTTTCCGTCAGAAATAAAAGTAAGCCGTCTGAAATACTAGTAATTTTGACCACCTTCAATTATTATTACTGGCGGCATTTAGCCGTCAGAAAAGACCATTTTTTTTGTAGTTACATCAGCATCTATTTTAGTGATGAAAGCTTATAAAGGTGTTTGGAGGGGTCAGCATAATTTATTGGGGTAATTACCCTGGTGGCCATCGACTTTTGCCACCACTCTCAAAATGGCCACCAGTTGGGGATTTAGTTTAGAAATGACCATTTTTGGCAAACACAGTTACACCGGTAGCCATTCCGTTATAACACCGTTAACTTTTTCAAAGAATGTTACACTAATGGCCATTAATTTGTTCACTTAGTATCAAAATGGCCATTATAATAATTTTTCTCCAAAATTACTCTAGTGGCCATCCATTTGGTCAATTGGTATCAAAATGACCATTATAATTGTCCCATTTTTTCTAAAACATGTGTATTGACCATCCATTTGGTTAATTGGTATCAAAATAATCATTATATGTACAACTATATTCTATTAGAAAAATAAAGTAAGCAATCATTAAAAATAAAATTTCATTTCAATAGAGAAAATAAATAATTCATTTGATTCAATATAATTTTAGCTAGTCATACACATCAAATACTACTTGTCAAACTGTACAAGTATACCAAAATCCCCTACACAAGTATATCAAAAAACTGTTCAAAAACCATACCCGATTGCACCATATTCAAATCCACACAAAAGTTTGCCAACCAAATTTCGTAGTACCTAAAATAACTACCAACCTTAACAAAAGGCAATGCACTTTCAGTTAAAAAAAAATGGGACAATTATAATGGTCATTTTGATACCAATTGACCAAATGGATGGCCACTAGAGTAATTTTGGAGAAAATTATTATAATGGTCATTTTGATACTAAGTGAACAAATTAATGGCCATTAGTGTAACATTCTTTGAAAAAATTAACGGTATTATAACGGAATGACCACCGGTGTAACTTTATTTGTCAAAATTGGCCATTTCTAAACCAAATCCCCAACTGATGGCCATTTTGAGAGTAGTGGCAAAAGTCGATGGCCACTAGGGTAATTACCCCTAATTTATTTAAATTTTTTCTATTTGCTCCCCTTAAATGAAAATTTTATAAATTTGCCCCAACACGTCATTAAAATTAAAATTATAGCTTCACAATAAAAATAAAAATAAAAATAAAAATCAAAGTTTATCTTAGACAAGGGCCAAAGGTGTGAGTTAAAGGATGATCATATCCATGCCGATTAATTCCCAGTTTGGCAATAATGTGCTGTAGGAAAAATTGTTTTTGATTCTGATGTAGGGGAATTGCTTTTGGATTTGCTGTGAGAAGAATCAAGTGAGTATTTGGTAAATTGATTTGTAAAAATGCTATGAGAACCAAAAACAATTTCAATGTGTTTGGTAAACTGTAACTAAAAAGTGTTGTGACCGTACAAAATTATTAAAAATGACACAATTGAATATTGAGATGTTTTGAAAATAAATGATTTGTTTTATTTGTATTTTTATTAATATTGTTATTATTATTTTTCTAGATCCAGATCCAAATCCAATCCAACTTCAAGTCTTCAACTAATTGTTGAATTCAACCAACTTTGATCCAACTTTGATGGTTGTTGAACACCGAATTCGCTCCTCTCTCTTACCACAAAAGCCGTCTTTGAAGTCACCCGATCTGATTTCAATCCCTATCATTATAGGAATTGCCTTCTGCAAAATGATGATTCCCTGTTCTTTTTAGCTCTTTACCACAATCGTTCCCCTTCAACTACTAACGTTTTATCCATCAAATTCAATCCTTATTTTAGCTCTGCGATTCCCTGTTCTTTTTCATTTCCTACATATTTTTCCTTCGAACCAAACACCGATTTCAATTTATTATTATATAAAATAAAATAAAACAGAGAACATGATGATTTTACCAGAAAAGTAGTCTTTCAATAATTACAATCACCCGACAGACTGATCTTCAAAGCAACCAAATTATTATGATCCGAATCGATACGGCCATGGTCATGACTACACAAGCGCACTGACGCTAGGTTCCTGCACTGCTCTCGATGACGGAGGAGGAT
This sequence comes from Dipteronia sinensis, assembly GCA_033220585.1. Taxonomy (NCBI): domain Eukaryota; kingdom Viridiplantae; phylum Streptophyta; class Magnoliopsida; order Sapindales; family Sapindaceae; genus Dipteronia; species Dipteronia sinensis. The sequence continues at coordinate 4,456,288 of CM065643.1, forward strand.
GGAGAAGGCTGCGACATCGGCGAAGCAAATCGGTTTGGCTTGGGTTTGATTTGGATTTGAATCCGAATGATGATGATTGATATGGGTTTGATTTCGTTTGATGATGAATCTAATCCTGTTAAGAATTGGAAGATTCGAAGATTGAAAGGAATGGGTTTTGTTATTGTAAATTTCATAAAAGGTAAGGTATAAAATAGGAATCATTTCTGCTTCCCAGGAAGCTGGTTTCTAAAAGCATCAAATAGTAGCTTCTCAATTTCTGTTGTGGGGGAAGCCAAAAGAGACCGAAAGCACTTCCTTCAAATTTTACCAAACAACCTAGACCCACCTTAGAATCACTTTTGACACCAAATGCAGTTTAAGAAGTAATCCCAAACTGGGCCTAAGTATTGTTTATCCTATCGGAAAAGAGGAATTTGACATACACTCACATGTATACATGTGCTTGGATTCGTCCATTGCCCAGGATGATCTTCCATTAGAATGATTAAAAATAAATAAATGAACAATTAATAATGGCGTTTGACCACCGTCAATATGGTCTGGTGATAAGTTTAAATCGTCATAAAAAAAATGGGGTTTGACTTCGATCAGCCAATGTGTATGTGTCCATCTAGAGGTGGCCACGGTTCGGTTTTGGGGCGGTTTCGGTTTCGAAACCGCCGGTTTCGGTTCCGTGGCCACCCAAACCGTAACCGTAACCGAGAAAACCGGTTTGGTTTTCGGTTTCGGTTCCGCCGGTTTCGGTTTCGGTTTCGGATTCGGTTTATTTCGGTTTCGGTTTCGGTTTATTTCGGTTTATTTCGGTTTCGGTTTCGGTTTTATTTATTTTTTCCAAACAAAACCTAATTACAATAATTACTAAACGTAATTAAAATAATGGGAAAAATAATGTTCCAGAATTTTTTTTTGACAAATGAATAAAATTTAAAATATAATATGAAATTGAAACATTTGTAATAAAATGAAATTGAAACATTGTAATAAAATAAAACATTTGTAATAAAATGAAATTAATATAAAATATTCAATACAATTATATAAATATATAATATACAATTGAAGCATTTAAGTATTTAATAATGTTGAAAATAAAAGAAATTGACATTGATAAATTGATACAAAATTACAATTGCAGATGTATTAAAAAAATAATTAAATGGATATTGAATTCAAATATACAATGTAACAAAGTTGAATTAAAAATAAAAAATAAAAAAATTGGCCTTGCACTTAATTTGACCTCAATTAAGTTGCCTACGTATCCTCCATAAATGTAGAGCAGTAGAGGAATCAAAGACCACGTAGTTCTTTTACATTTAATTAGATGTTCGGTGTTGAAGGTTGGAAGTTGGAATGGAATCTAATCGCTGCCTTCCGTTCCCGTGGTTTGGTCATCTTCGAAAAAATCATTCACTATCTCCGCCTCGATTTCTTGTTGTCTGTATTTTGCCTTTGTCCAATCATCAAGACACGCCTGAGCTTCAAGTGTCTACGGACACATAACCGACCGTCTTGGTTCCAAAATATTTCCACCTGCACTAAATTCTTGTTCCACAGCTACGGTAGAAACTGGTGTTCCCAAAATTTGTTTGGCAATAATAGCCAAAATTGGGAAAATCTGTTCATGATCCTTCCACCAAACCTGGATACTAAATTCACTATCTTCTAAAAATTCATGAGATGTTTCTAAATACCGGTCAAGCTCAGAAATCGAGCCGGATGAGGATGAAGAAGATGTTCTTAATTTTTTGGCTCTTTGGGAAAACAATCGATCCCCTAAACCCTTTAATTTAAAAGTTGAGGAAGTACCAGTACTATCAGATGTCGGTTGATGTTGTGAAACCGGCATGTTCAAAGACGGACCATATATTTTAAGATATTCATCATATAATTCATAAAGCAAAGCCTTAATGGAATTACAATAACTAAGAATATCAACTTCTAAATCTAAACTTTTGTAATAATGAGTTAAATAATCTTGCAAACATTCTAATTTAAAACGTGGATCAAAACATGATGCAAGCAAATAAATATTTGGAATCTCCTTATAATACTGTAACCATTTTTTTTTCATGGCAGCAACACATTCACTCAATTGAACATCGAGTTCACACTCACTGAATGCACCAGCAATATTAACACTTTGTAATAATGAGTTAAATAATCTTGCAAACATTCTAATTTAAAACGTGGATCAAAACATGATGCAAACAAATAAATATTTGGAATCTCCTTATAATACTGTAACCATTTTTTTTTCATGGCAGCAACACATTCACTCAATTAAACATCGAGTTCACACTCACTGAATGCACCAGCAATATTAACACTTTGAATAAGAAATAAATGAGTAGTGGGATAGTAAATACCAGATAAAACATTAGTAGCATCATTAAAAACACGTAACAATTCAAGAATTTTTATACATATATCCCAATGTTTCAATTGAAGAGAAATTGAAGGAACGTTATAAGTAATAAAAGAAACTAATAATTCCTTATATACAACACTTTCATTAAGCAACTTATAAGTAGAATTCCAACGAGTACTAATGTCCCGAGAAAATTTAATGGGACGCATACCATTTTGAGAGCAATATTTTAACCATAGTTTTTGGAGTTTGTTTTGCCTCCAGATATAGTTAATACTATCTCTAATTGGTTTAATATAAACAGAAAGAATTTGTAATCCAGCTTGAACACACAAATTTAAAATATGGCATGCACATCTTTGATGAAATAATTTACCCTCAAAATAGGGATTGCACAAATCCTGCAACATAGGAATAGATGCGGTATTGCTTGCAGCATTATCAAAACCGATCGCAAAAATTTTGTTTTGGATATGAAACTCTTCAAAAATAATTTTAAGGAGTCGAAAAATATTTTGAGCCGTGTGTGATTCATCGAAAACACGAAATGCAATAATTCTTTTTTGCATGACCCAGTCATTATCCATATAATGACATGTCACACCCATATAATGGTGACTACCAAAATTATCGGTCCATATGTCGGCACATACGGAAACGTGACCTTCAAATTGATAAAAAAATGATTTCAATTTGTTTTTTTGTTTTTTGTAAATGGAAAACATTGTACGTGTGAGAGTGGATCTAGGAACACGTTGCATTGCAGGATTTAATGCATTTTGACAATAATTAACAAAACCTACTTTCTCACCAAAACTAAAAGGTAAATGTTCAACTGTAACCATTACTGCTAATTCTTCCTTGTTTTTTTCAGACGTATAATGAAATAGTTGATTAGTAGGGGTTCCGTACCTGGAGATTTGGGATTGGTTACTAGTCTTTACCAATTCAGAAGGGTTATTTTTCCTAATATGGTTCCAGTACGTGCCATATTCGAATGATTTGTTGGTCCTGTATATTTTGGAGCAGTAGTTGCACTTGATTTGGATCATCCCGTCATCTAACTGAATTTTCTTCATATGCAATTTGAAGAGATCGGACTTCATCGGCTTTTCTTCTTCACCTGCAACAAATTCATTTGAAGGGGGTTGGGGGGTAGATAGATTTTCATTACTATCAGGGTCATAGAGATTGGGGTCGGGTTCGTCGGAAATTATTAGAGGGGGATTAGGACTACGAGGGAGATCGGATCCAAATTGAGATTGAAGGAACTCGTGGTAAAGTCGGTCGTTATAACTGACATCATCACCTTGGTGTTCCAACAAATCTTGCAATGGACCCTTTCCCTTGTTCAAATTTCTTGAACCTTCTCCCCCACTTGCCATTGAATAATTAATTATAAATACTAATAGTAAAAAATATATATAGATATGTGAGGCACTCAAAATATTGTTGGAATAATAGTGGTAACACTAAGAAAAATAGATAATTGTAAATAAATAATAGATGATTGTAAAAAAAATAGAATTTGTAAATAGATATTAATTTCTATAATAAATGAGAATTAAAGAAAATTGTAAATAGATGATTGTAAAAAATTGAAGAAAAAAATAGATATTAATTTTTATGAAAAATGAAAAATAAAGAAAATTGTAGAATGTAGAGACTAGAGAGAATTGAGAATTTGAGATTGAGAGAGATTGAGAGAAGTTGAGAGTGGTGTGAAGAATATTGAAATGGGGGGGGTATTTATAGGATTATAGTGGAGGGGTGAATTTACAATTTTAAGAAATTAAGGGAAAAAAATAATATATATATATATGGCCGTTGGGACTTGGGAGATGGGTAGATGACCGTTGCCCGTTGGTATCATGACTGTTGGTCATCTCACCCAACGCCCAACGGTCATCAATTCGTTTGTTTGTTTTTTTTTTTTCAATTATGTGGTACGCGTGGCAATCCGTGATTCGTCGAATTTTTTTTTTATACTAACAACGGTCGAAACCGTCGGTTAAACCGCCGGTTAAACCGACGGTTTAACCGTCGGTTTTGGGCAAAAACCGACCAAACCGTCGGTTTTGGTCGGTTTTCAACCTACCGTAACCGTAACCGAACCGGTTCCGAACCGGTTCGGAACCGGTTCCGTAACCGGCGGTTACGGTTACGGTTCCGATTTCGGTTTTTCGAAACCGGTTTCGGTTTGGTGCCCACGGTTTAACCTAGTGCTGTAAATATGGGCCGGGCCTGGAGGGCCCGGTCCGGCCGGCTTGCCAATGATGGCGGGGCGGGCTGTGCCAGGCACGGCCCCCATTCTTGGCACGTGCCGGGTCAGGGTTCCAGGCACGGCGTGCCGGCCCGGCACGGCACGCCAGCACGGCGTGCCAAGCCCAACGGTCGGCACGCGTGCCGACCGTTGGGCCCGCGGAATTTGTTTTTTTTTTTAAGTATATTTTTATTGTTTTTTTTAAAAAAATAACCGTTGGCTGACGTCAGCCAACGGTTATTTTTTTAAAAAAACAATAAAAATTACAATTTGCCCCCTTAACTCTTGTGTTTTATATTTTTACCCACTTTTCTAATTTTTCTATAAATACTCCCACACATTCCACTTTTCATTCACTTTCTCTAATTCTCTCAATCTCTCCATTCTCAAACTCTCTATACAATTTCAATTATTCTTAATTTCATTCTTACTCTCTCTCTACTATTCTACACTACTAATATACTATTATAATATTTTATTAGTAATTTACTATTATTCTCTAATCTCTCCACCAAGACACCAAAGTTCAAACTTCAAAGGTACATTTTTATTTAAGTGTTATATTTTAAATTTAATATGTTTGTTTAGTTAGTAAATTTATCATTTTATGTTTATATCAGTTATTAATTTTATTTATTTAGTAAATTTATCATTTTTATGTGTAGGGGTTAATTTTTATTTTTATTTTTAGTAAATTAATCATTTTATGTGTAGGAGTTAATTTTAATATATTGTTTTAGTAAAATAATCATTTTATGTGTAGGAGTTAATTTTAATATATTGTTTTAGTAAAAAAAATCATTTTTATGTGTAGGGGTTAATTTTAATATATTTTTTTAGTAAAAAAATCATTTTATTTGTAGTAGTTAATTTTAATATATTTTGTTTGTAAAATAATCATTTTATGTGTAGGAGTTCATTTTAATATATTGTTTTAGTTAAAAAAAAATCATTTTATGTGTAGGAGTTAATTTTAATATATTGTTTTAGTAAATTAATAATTTTTATGTGTAGGAGTTAATTTTAATATATTGTTTTAGTAAAATAATCATTTTATGTGTAGGAGTTAATTTTAATATATTGTTTTAGTAAAAAAAAATCATTTTTATGTGTAGGAGTTAATTTTAATATATTGTTTTAGTAAATTAATCATTTTATGTGTAGGAGTTAATTTTAATATATTTTTTTAGTAAATTAATCATTTTTATGTGTAGGAGTTAATTTTAATATTTTTTTTTAGTAAAATAATCATTTTATGTGTAGGAGTTAATTTTAATATATTGTTTTAGTAAAAAAAAATCATTTTTATGTGTAGGAGTTAATTTTAATATATTTTTTTAGTAAATTAATCATTTTATGTGTAGGAGTTAATTTTAATATATTGTTTTAGTAAAAAAAAAATCATTTTTATGTGTAGGAGTTAATTTTAATATATATTTTTTAGTAAATTAATCATTTTATGTGTAGGAGTTAATTTTAATATATTGTTTTAGTAAAATAATCATTTTATGTGTAGGAGTTAATTTTAATATATTGTTTTAGTAAAAAAAAATCATTTTTATGTGTAGGAGTTAATTTTAATATTTTTATGTGTAGGAGTTAACATATGGTTTGAAGAAAGTAAGCAATCGTATAGAACGCATCAGATATGCCATTTCTTGGATCGGTAGCTCTAATCCAAGATTTCAAGAATTTGGCAGACACTGTACATTAAACGGTCTACGACCCCGACGATTCCAAACTGATATGCCGGTAAGGTGGAACTCTACTTACTTAATGCTGAAAAATTGTTTGGAATATGATACAACTATTTCAGGTTTTTATAACATGAAATTGGCCGAAAGTGGCTGTCCACCTGCTCAATCACTAACACCAGACGATTGGTATGTGGCAAAGATTTTTGTTGAATTTTTACAGGTTTTTTACAATGCCACTGTAACCCTTTCTGGGGTCTACTACCCCACATCTTCCCAGGCAATCCATCAGATTGTGGAAATGTCTGACATGTTAAACACTTATAGGGAAGATGACTTGTTTGGCGATGCAGTTGTTGCCATGGAGACCAAGTTTAAAAAATACTGGTCTGAAATGCCTTTCCTTTATGCCTTAGGTGTTATAGTAGATCCTAGAATTAAATTAGCTGGTTTAGAATATTTGCTTGAGTTTACTGGTAATAAATTGTCAATAGATTATTCTGAACAGATTACTGACATTCGAAACAAGTTGTTCGAAGTTTTTAGTATTTATGAGCGCAGGTTTGGCGGCATTCACACGGAACCATCACCAGAACCGGACAGACAACCGTTGCCGACAAGTTGGAGCATTCTCAAACGTCGGAAAAAAGACAAATCAGCAAGTTCTTCTTCTTCAACTACACGATCTGCTGCATCTTCTGGTGCCGAACTGAATAGGTTCCTTGAAGCACAGTTTGATGCCGACGAAAACACGGAGAATTTTGATCTGTTGTTATGGTGGAAGACCTATAGCTACAGGTATCCGGTCTTGTCACACTTAGCACGTGACATACTGGTTATCCCCGTGTCCACTGTGTCTTCAGAACAGGCATTCAGCACGAGTGGACGAATTATTGAACCAAGAAGAAATTGTTTGACTCCAGAGATGGTGGAGGTATTAATATGCATTCGGGATTGGGAGCATGCTCGAAAGAGGATGCAAAATGAAACGGTAGATGAACAATTTATTCAAAATTGTTGATGAGGGTTCCGCCAGTAACCAGGTCCAGAACTAGGTTGCACATGTACATTTACTTGTAATACGATTGCACTCTTTTTCCCTTACCAAGTTTTTATCCCACTGGGTTTTCTTGGTAAGGTTTTTAATGAGGCAATCATGTAAATATGTAATACTGAAAGTCCGAAATAAATAAAGAATTCTTCATTTCATATTTTTATCTACTTTTTTTTTCTTTCATGTTTTATCTTTATTTATTTTTTGAATTAATTCATTAAATAAAATAAAAAAATGTATCTATAATCTATTATTAATTTATTATAAACATTTTTTTTATTATACAAAAATAATAATATATAAAACAATTTAAAAAAAAAAATATGGGCCAGCCCATTTGGCCCGCCAAATTGGCCCACGGGCCGGCACGGCACGGAAGGGCCGTGCCGGCGTGCCATGCCGGGCCCCCATTTAGGAAAATGGGCCGGGGGCCGTGCCGATGTGGGCCGGGCCGGCCCCCTTTTACACCATTAGTTTAACCGAACCGTGGGCACCTCTATGTCCATCTTAATGGCAATTTGGTTAAATAACGTTGGACATTACATATATATTTATATCACAACTAATGATGTGGCTATTTAACTCACATAATATATGGAAAATTAAATTAAATTGTCATTAATATATATTCATTAAACAATGGGTTAATATGATTTTAGTCCCTCTAGTTAGCGTTAATATGAGTTTGGTCTACTAGTTTTTGGAATTACTAAGTTCAGTCTACTAGATCTTTGACAATACAAATTCGAGTCCCTACCATCCAATTCCATCAGATTTTCGTTGATTTCCGTTAGGTCATCAAGGGCAATATGGGAAATGTGACGAAAGCTTCTAGAAGCTTTTCATAAACAAGAGTAAAAATAGTATTTTATAATGTAAAAAATTTAAAAATTTAAAAATATATTAAAATAATTAATATTAAACATTAAAATAGAAATTAAAAAATAAAAAAAGACGCAAATGCCCTTGATAATTTTATATAATTATATATCTACCCAAATAGTAATTAAACAACAACCACAAAACTTTAAGAAATAAGAAATTAACACTAACACACCAAACACTCCCTTCATCATAGTTCCAGATCCCTTTATCTCTCTCTCTCACTCGTTCAACAGCACCACCACCACCACTAGAAACCAAACGATCTAAACCACCACCGCCGCCACCAAACCGTCTCTCTCTCTCTCGATCAATCTCATTTCTCTCTCTCGATCCTGATCACTTCATGGATACAATGGGTTTTTTTTTACGGTGGCCGATTCAATGGGTTCTTGGTTTGGTGATGGTGGTTAGGTGATTTGCGATTCACTGGGTGTGGTGGTTGGTTGATTTTAGTGGTGTGATGGGTTTTGGGGTTGGATTTTGATGGTGGGAGGGTTTGGTGATTCCATGGAAGTTCGGAGGATTTGATGGAGAGGTAAATGTGAGCGTGAGAGGTTGAAATGTGTGGAAAACAGACCAAAGAAGGGCCGACCGTCATTCTAGGCAGAAAACCGTCGGAAACGAGGGCGAAAACGGTGTTGAACAGTCGGGTTGCATGTCGGGTCAACAAGGTCAAGAACCGGGTCCGATTCGAGCACACGCATGTCGACGGGTCAGCTGGTTGAAGAAGATAACGTGACGTCACGTTGACGTCACGCTGATACTGTAGGGCATGCTCAACAATGTCTGAGGTGCGCTTAGTGGCCCAAGTTAGCTTTTTCAAGGTGCAATTGGATCTGGGCTGGGGTGCGCTTAACAGACCCAACAGTCTACTTCATGAAGGGCATAATAGTCTTTTCATAGGTGCCAAGGGCAGTAGGGTCATTTTACCCTCTGACTTTGTCATTTAACAAAAACCATTACAGAAGGACTAAACTTAATAATTCCAAAACTAGTGAACCAAATCCAGATTAATGCTAACTAGAGAAACTAAAATCATATTAACCCTTAAACAATTGATACATCATTAGTTGAGATACAGATGGTCAAACAGGGAGAGGTCTAACATTGACCTTTACGAAATTAAAATTTTAAAATGCAACACGTGTCAGCACCAAGGCACCACTACCACTTGGGAGTGTACGAGGCTGTTTGTTTTTTTTATCTAAAGTCTTATAAGATCTTAATTTTTTAGATATATGGATAAGTCTTATAAATTAAGATACTATGATATGTTTGTTTTTTCATTTTGGATAACTTATTACAAATGTAAAATTGATAGATTGTGTTAGGGTTTCTTCAAAATTGGGAATTTTTGAAAAATTGATTTTTAGGGTTTTATTATGAGCGTATAAATTGTAAATGTATGAATTGTTATAGGACATTTGCTAAAAAAACTCAACTATAGAACTTTTTTAATAAGATAAAAGTCAAAAAATTTTACTTTTTCTAAAAAACATATATATCTTAAAATAAGATATAAGTTGGAAAAACAAACAAACTGGTTTATCTTAATTTAAGATGTAAGAGGCAATAAGTCTTATGATGGAAAAAACAAACAGCCCCTACGTCTCTAGTATTTTCCTTCGATTCTTTGAACATGAAATGCATTCAAAAATGACCAAGTGTTGTCTTCGTCACTTTGTTGTTGAATCAGCAAATCTTTAGCTTGTTTAACAAAAATCTTATTAAGTGTACTTTATAGTCACCTTGGTTCTTAATTAAGATCCCAGATTTATATTTGGTGTTGATCCTTCCAAGTAATAGAAGATCATTATAGTTTTGATCATTATTTGGTGTTGAATCTGGAACATAACTTACTATTATTGGATATATCTATATCTATATCTATATATATATATATATATACAGTTTTTTTCTCCTCAATGCGTACTGATATAACTTATATCAGTGCGTGTGTTGTATATGGACCACTAATTATGGAGAAGTTTTGACAAATGCATACACTTTGAGTCAAAATATGTAAATCTAATGGTCCACATCCAACGCACCGATGAAGTTATATCGGTGCGTACTGACTTGAAAATTTCTCTCTATATATATACTAAAAGAAAATATCGTTTCTATTATAAGCTATTCACTATTCTAATAAGGACAAAAAGATGATGCAAGATAACAATATTTTTCAAGATTTATGGACCATTCATGACTACACTCAAGATACGGGGCATATAGTCTGTCACACTGCAATTGTCACATGAGGCATATTAGGTATGTATTACAAATAATTTTATTTTATCGTTTAGTTTAATTTTTAGTTGACTTAATTTATGTTTGTGATTTTTGTTGTTTAATTTAGGCTATATTTGTGATTACATTACTTAAAGAACCACTTATTTTATATCTTTGCTTTAGAAATATTCTACTTGCAAAAGGGAAGTTGATAACTGTTTAGTAAAATCAATTATGTAAGGGATGCATTTTTTTTTTTGCCCCTCATATCTTACTTCCATCTAAGAAATAAAGTTTAGATTGTTTGGTCACGGCCCAACTTTATCTTTATTTAGGAGTTAGCTCTGGGTGGTGGTGATCTTGGTATTCAATCATCATATATATAAGTTTGCATGAGTTAATTATTTTGGCTTAAGCTAAGCATGCAATTATTTGTATATTTAAACTTGTTTGACATTAATTGCATGAAATTTTGAAGACACGCGGATTTTTTTTAATACTCTAATAAAAAAATATTTTAATATATTTATTTATCATAAATATTTTAATATTTCAGAAATAAAAATACTCTAATGAGAGCCACTCAAACTAAACATGATATCATTAATTATTGTCACTAAATTCATATTATAAAGTCCAAGTCTAAATCATGAACTTTTATTAAGTTGGGCTGGCAACTTTAATAAATTAATTCTTCAATAGAGGTTGTACTTATTATACAGTAAAATAATTGCCTAAATGGCAAAGAATTGAGACATCTTTTTCAAAAAAAAAAAAGAAGATATGGCATATAAATGGATGTCAAAAGACAAAAGTTTGGACAATCATAAACAAAGTTTATGAAATCAAAAAGGCCCTCATGAATCTTATTGAAGAATCTGCAGTTATTGGTGGCTTCTTGAGTTAGGTATATATTCTTTAGATTTAACCTAACAATAAATGAAAACACTGAAACACAATAGATAATACGGTTCTAATAATCGTAGCCCGAAGTCCTTCATGAAATTAACAAATACGTCTTTTACGATCATTAATTATTATCTGTTAGTTTAGATTATATTAGTTATATCATTTTAGTAATTGTCATCATATATATTTGTTTTTAGTAATTATAAATATATCTGTATTTTTTCAGGTTAATTCAAAAAGAGTTAGTATCATGATTCATATTCATTTTCCTCTTGACCATTATCAAAGTCTGTGTTTTCATGACAACACATAATTAAATTGAGTTAAGATCTATTTTACTTTACGAATAAATATATATAGTGAGAGAATTAACTTTTACCTTAATATTCAATAAAAGATAACAAGTAAGATGGAGCTAAATTTCAAAGTTTCATTCATACATAACAAACACAACATTGATATTTCACATATATATATATATATATATATATATATATATATATAAAAACCATTGACATTTCACGTAGGAAATTAGCAGTCCCATACCATATCTCTAAGATATATAGTCAGGCAAGCAATTCCTGCAGAAACATAAAACGAGAGCAGTGTTAATTAATTAAGGTGGGCTATCTATCTTTTATTTTCTGCTGATAGTTAAGCAATTGCACCTAGCTAGTGAGATCTGATCCTGCAATGAAACACTTACAGTATTTATACTGTGGATTGGTCGATAGATATACGAACATTATGAATAGTAAGATGGAGAGTATCGTCATCTACAGTAAGATTAAGACGCGCGTACATGGTCATTGATTGATCGATCAAATATGATTCACTTGTTAACAACACAATATTGCAAACAAAATTAGCATGAATAAACTTACTAGGGAAAAATTATATCCTTGCTCACTTCTGATAATGTAAAATTTCCTGATCAAAAACATAAACCGATTAGAAAAAAAATTAAGAGACAATGGTTCATGGAAGAGAATTCAAAACTCAATACAAGTACCTTTCACTTAGGAGTCCAGACTTTCTGCAGATTTCTTGTATTTCATTTAGTCTGCTTAATGTTTTCATTGCATTGGGATCATGCATATCGACCTATAAGGTAAATCAATGGAGCATATATACATTACATAGAGTTAATCAAACGTTATATAGTAGCTTTCAAATAGGAGATTCCGAATTTAAGGAAATTTCCGAGATCCCATTTGGCTTTCCAAAAAAAAATACCTTAGATTTCATTATAGAAGCAAATTCGAAAAATACGTTGTATATGTCAGACATTGTTTTTGTTTGCTCATAAAGTCTAGCAGCAAGACCTGGAAATTAATGAAGATACAACAATGAAGCACCAATTAGTGTGGAATAGGTATATATACAATCTCAAATTTGATCTCAATAGGTCGGTCTGCTCTCTCATTATTACGAGGAATATCATCATAATATCGACATTTACTATCTATGGCATAAACCTATTGTGTGTAACATAATTCATGAAGAAATTATGATCACTCTATTTTCATATTGGCAATCATCTAATGGAAAATGAAAAATACTGATTCAAATAAAATTTTGATGAGATTAGGTAAATTATATCTTACCACGCCTCAATCTCACTTTAGCTTTGAAGACTTCAATATTGTTGTAACACAAAACTAAAGTTCCAATTCCTTTTACCTGCTCATGCATGTAAAGTAACCCCAGACATCAATTATGTATAATACAAATAACCCCAGACATAATTAAGTCAGGTCCGAAATTGTATGACGTTGTGTATCTAGTTATACAACAGTATGCAACTAAGCACTTAGTAGTTAATATTGTTTCATGCTTGGGGGTTTGTATGTGAGAAGACTCCTGAAACTAGAAACTGTTAAAGATGGAACATAAATAGAAACAAATTAGGCACTTGATATTATAGATCGAGCAAATTATTTTATCTGCAATGAAGATTTAATTAATATTTATACCGCAAGAACTCCTAAGAATTGAAGAGCAGCATGATCATCATTCAATGTAGACAGATGTTTCAAGCAATCTCCTGCATGTTTTAAAGCATCTGTGACCATTTCATTCAAGCATTGCACTGCCTTAATCGAGTTCTCCTTGTATTTCAGCTCCTGAAATTAATGCAAATTTCACTTAGATTAGCTTATATATTACTACGAGAAATGCTTTGATGCATCTGGTATACATCCAGTCCAATCCAATCAAATCATGTCATTCATCATGAATAAACAATCATATATATATATATCACAGAAATATATATATATATATATACGGTAAACATTGAGAAAAAGGTGTTTGTGGTTTCTGGGTTCTTTTCGTTTGTTTGGTTAGCTTGGGCCTGTTTTCCTTTTATGGCTTGATCTGGTGTTTTGTGATGGGCTTCTTTTATCTATGTTTTTTTCTTTTTAGGCTCGTAACGGTAGCGGTCTGGTTTGTAGCTTGTGTTTTGTTGGGCTCGTTGTGGGCTGTTTTGTTTCTTCGTATTATTCGGCTTGGGCTGTTTTGCGGGGCTTCTTATAGCTTGCTGTTTTCTTGGGCTTCTTGGGCCCCTTGAATAAACTTTGCCGTTCAAATAAAACATTAAGAAAGAGGTATAAAACATATATAATACACGCACCTCGATTTTGTCAACATATTTACTCCAGATCTCACGAGGCCAAAAAATGTGGGGATTTGGTACCTCATTGATATCCTCTAGATAGTCTTCAATCATATCTCGTTTTTAAAATTAGCAAATTTATCGAGATGATCGAGTGTTAATACATCAAATTCAAACAAAAGTTGAAAATTTATTATAGAACATATCGATTGCTCGCCATATATCATAATATATATAGTACCTGATAAAATATAAATGTTGAACCGCAGAGTTCCTCCCTAATCGGATCTTGCTTCTGAGAGGCATTGAAAAACTTGGACAAACCTATTTCGACAAGTCCTGCTGAATAGTGGCAATACTCATCGTAGTCTTCGATTGTTACTATCTACAAAATGATACAAAATTCATATGTAACATGATATGGATTCGATGACACATGCATGGCGTAAAGTATAAAATAAGGTACTGCTAGAGAAAATTTTGTACATATCAATAATATATTGAAGATTTTAAAAATATATATATATATATATATATATATATATAAATATCTATATATATATAGTATATTGAACATTTAATACTAAATACATATGAATTATCAAGTGAGGTATTCATAACTTTAATTTCGGTAAGAACCTTAATGAAATCTCATAGATTTTTATGAATTTTAATCTGAATTTTTTTTTGACGATACGTTTACTGAAATTTATCTATAAATAAAATTTGAGAATTTTTGAAATACTAGAACTATTTTTTTGAATTTTCCTATATTTCTCCCATTTTCCAATGCTTTCATATTTAACAAAATCAAATAAATAGTTCTAGAGCTTGAATAATTCTTAAATTTTATTCATATGTAGATTTTATTAAACTTACCATCTATAAAAAAAATTCAGATCAAAATTTATAAAATTCGATGTAATTTTATCAAAATCCTAACCGATATTAAAGTTAGGTGTTCGGATAATTCCTTTATATATATATATATATATATATATATTTTGTAGTTGATTCACAAACCTCCTTGCAAATAAATTTTGCCATTCCTGCTCCCATTCTTTTGGAAATATCCTCAATTGTCTCTTGGTGACTGCACAATAATGGAAATGTAAATAGATTGTTTTACTAATAGGCTAATAGAATAGAAAAAACTGAAACAACATTACATGTAAAACAAATTGACATATTAAGGGAAAAAAAATTAAGCACAAGAAACTCATGACTAACCCTTTTTCGAGCTCCATAAAAGCCGTTGAAACGTGATGAAATTCGTCCATGACAATTTTATCAAGATTCCTCGTACCACCTTATAATAAAATAACAAATTATGATTAAAAAAAGAGCGATTGAAGAGATTCTATTCAAAGTATAGCATGCATGACTCACATGAAAAATGCCAATCAGGATCATACAAATGACGATAAAAATCTTTGAGTAAAGGAACTTTGACCTCTGTAGGTATGCTTGTATCATCCTCTATACACAAAAAATTGATGATAGTATTACGTTAGCAATTTCAAATAAAACAAATGTTTCTTCACAATAAAAAAAAAAAAAAAAACTTATAGTGGAACAAACCAATAGTGTCGATAGCTCGGAGAACCAAATAAAATATGCATATCTGTAACATGTGTATCCATTTACGAATTGTCACATTACTGATTGAGATGTAAGTGAGATATAAATTAAAGGTTAAATGTCTAACATTACTTATATTAAGCCAAAACAAAACAAATATATGACTCGTATTTGTTAAGAACTTACAGCATCTCTAATGTTGGTATCAAATTGTTGAAAAATGAGAGGGTTGCGAAGGAATTTGTAAAGAATAGTATAACAGAATGACCAGTGAGGCTGATCTGCTCGGATATTATGTTTCTCTGCACCTCTCAAAGCCATTTTCAGCTTCAACAAGTAGAAAAGCTCATTTGGGTGTTTCAATATTTCTCTTAAACTCTCCATTTTTTTTCTTTCTTTCTTTTTACTTTTGTGAGTTTTGATCACTCTCGAATTACCTGTGTGAGTATAAATGATCAGATTGTTAAGGTATTTATCGGTAAAGAAAAATTCACTGTAGTGTTACTGTAATAATAATTATTATTGTATTTTGTTAGGAGTTTGATTATTCACATTAGATTATTCATTGAAAACAACTCTTAAGTCTTAACACATTTTCTTCATTTTATTTCTTTTTTATGGGCCCACCATATTAGGGATTTGAATCGATGATCGCGGAATCGTGATGTCTAATATATGCTCATAACTCATAGCAATTAATAATGTTTATAGCAGAAAAAATAGATGAGAGAAAATAAACCAATCACAACACAAGACATACGTGGAAAACCCAAATCTGGTAAAAAACCATGGGCTGTCAGGACGACAGAGAAAGTTTCACTATATGATAAATTTTTACAACCATATACTTTATGATTCTCTCTCAAACCTCAACCCACAAACCTCAACCCACAAACCATTGAGCTTTATCAAGTCCCCAAGCTCACAACGAGCTTTACATCATGACTCTCAGCTCACAAACGCTCACAAGATCCTCATCAAGAACCTCCAATATCCCCTAGGTCCCCCCCCCCCCCCCCCCACCTGAATATCACCCATGGATATACTTCATCCATTGATATTCCCTTGGATCCCTACCCGGATATTCCCTTGGGTCTCTTACCCGAGTCTCACCACTCTCTGATGTTATATGGTGTTTCTTGACTCCCGACCAAATAATCTAATTACAAGGTCTATTTATACCAGTGTTATAGTAAACGATAGGGGCTAGTCGGGCAGCAGACCAGCGCCTAGGCGGCAGACTAGCGCTAGTCTAATTACACGTTTTGTCTTAATTTATTATTACTTCTTATTATTACATCTATTATTTAATTTTATTATAACACTTTTTCTCGTTATTCCAGTTTTCAATCAACAAATACACCCCCTCTCTTCATATCTTTTTAGTTTCTTTTCTCGTCAACTTATCTTCATCTCAACAATCTCATCTTCATCTTCTTCTTAGTTCTCAAATCTGGACACCGATCACCTGGGTTTTGTTCTCTGGTGCTTCCTGAAGCTAGTCGGGATGGTGACAACCCATTCGTCGACGGCGGCGACCTTTGGAAGACGGTTTACCGGCCAAACAACTTCCGTCGACAGCGGGTTTTGGAACGATTAGGCAGAGTCAACGACTTTGACTCCGCTTAGCTAGATTTTTCAGTCTAATCGGACGATTTTTCCGATCATCTAGGCCGATTTTTTTCCGTCCGCCTAATATGGCCGTTTTGGACGAATCGGCACGGCCGGCGTTCGCCTAGCGTATAGGCGGCGCCTAGGGGGCCGTGTTTTCCGATTTTTTGAACACTGATTTATACTAGTTACAGGGAGTTTAAGATAAAAGGAAAGTATACTTCTAAACGTACAAAATATATTTGTTTCACATAAATACTATTTTCTATTTATGACAAGTCGTGTTGTAAGGAGAAATCTTTTCCCTTCAAGTACAAGAACTTCTCAAAATAATTACTTTCCTTTCCCGCTAAAGATTTTCCTTTCCACGCATGCTCATTATTGACTACGATTCGGGTCACGGTTGCGCACCCGCTTTTTAAACGTTACAAGTCACTTGAAATTACATCGTTCAGAAAACTTTGATTCATACGTTGAAACGAACAACTTCTTCAATTCTTCATGGTCTTCAAACCTCCCTTAAGCACCATCTCCAACTTCTAAACGTTATCCCATGTCTGCAGGAAGTTCCATGTCAGTTGAGTCACATTTGGTTAATATTGGGTTTACTTGAGAATACAAAACAAAACCTAACACACTAGTTAATCATTATTATTTATTCTTTTGAAAGGCACAGTTAAATTCTTTTTTAAGGGAAGGGCATAGTTATTTTTTTTGTTGTTGCTCGAAATTTGACAATATTTTAGAATCGGGGTGGGTGCGGGACTCGAACTGACAATTGGTATAGGTGTGATTTGTGAGAGGCTTATCACTTAATTAATATCATCTTGTCATTTGTCAAAGACATAATTAATTATTAATTAATTTATTTATATAAAATTATAATTTATAATCTATCTATTAAAAAATAATATAAACGAGATAATGACATCTTGGTTTACACATTAACATTTTTCCACATTGAAAAATAATATATAATTACACACATTATAATGAAGAATATTTTTTTTCTTCTTAAAAGTAGTATAATATAATTTTTTTTTTGTTGATTAGTGTAATATTATAATGATGAATTTTGTTTCTTTGTTTCTTTCTCAAAAGTAGTATAAGATAATATATTTTTTTGGATTATAATCTATCTATTAAAAAATAATATAAACGAGATAATGACATCTTCGTTTACACATTAACATTTTTCTACATTGAAAAATAATATATAATTACACACATTATAATGAAGAATATTGCTTGCTTAAAAGTAGTATAATATAATATATTTTTTTGTTGATTAGTGTAATATTATAATGATGAATTTTGTTTCTTTCTTTCTTTCTCAAAAGTAGTATAAGATAATATATTTTTTTGGAAAAAAAATAAAAAACATGCAAATCATCATTTAATTGCTTATACTCTTACAAAACAATAACACAGCATGTAAATTATAATAATAATATTATTATATATATTTATAATATTGTTTTCAATTTTTATTACAGACGTGTACATATTTAAATTGTACACGTATATTTATAAAATCAATTATAATATTATTAATCATATTTTTCAGTTTTTTAAATAATATTATAATTTTTCTAAAAATATAAAAATCAATTTTTTAATTTTAAATTAAAATTTATAAAACAGAATACATTACCAAACAACCCCTTATTAATCGGAAATTCTAATAAACGAAAAAGAACTTAATTCATGATTTATAATTATCGTATTTACTAAAATCAATTGAAAATCAAATTATTTGGGTTTACTAAGGATTAAAGAATCAAGTTGATAAAAGACAACACGTGTTTTTAGAAAAAACAAAACGAAAACATTTTTTTTTTGTTTTAAAGCATTGAAAGATGTTAACGGTAGTTTTGGAGTAGGGAAAAAGCCACGCGTTCAACAATGATGATACAAACAATTATGGTATTGAAAATCAAAGACGAATAGTGAAACACATGGAACAAAGATTTTACGTGAAAAACCCTAAAAAGGAGAAAAACTACGGTTGCCGGAGACAGCGGAGAAGAATAACACAATGAGAATCGAATATTACACACTCAAAACTCACTTTCTCTCCAATAATGGTCTATCTCAATGTACATCGATTTCGCTAACATTTCTATGGGTTGATGAGGTATTGCTCTAGTCCTTGCCGTGTGAATAACTGACTCTTTAATGAGAATCTCGGTGTGATTCTAACTGAGTGATTCGTTTAGGATTTGTTTCTTGTTTGGTGTTTATCTTCTGCAAGCTCTGATCTCTTTCCTGATTAGAACTCTATGTCTTGTGAGAGGAAATAGCGATATTTCCTTACAGGAACATGATTCTTAGATCTCGTATTTAAGTGGATATCCGCGGGGATATAAAGTATCTTGATAAGGCATCATTTCCTGTTTTGACTGAATAGATGTCGTTGAATAGAGATATTTGGCGAGTAGAATCTATACTTATAAAAGTTTTCCAAATCAAGCGGCTTAGTTTGGCGAACAAGCTCCTAGCCCTGCGGAATCCCCTGACACATGCCTAGATCTGGTGCGCGTCTTCGATCAGTCTTTTTGACTTGTTGACTTTTGACGATGAGGTGCTACTATATGTCCTTGTTAACCGCTACTTTTACTGATGTGTAATTCGGCCGAGTTTGAACATATAACAAAAGACATGTTCATTGATGAAAACTCTAACACGTTTAATTCTTTTTGTTTTTTGTTTTGATAATTAAATTATTATTATTATTATTTATTAATCGGAAAGTAAAATTCTTTTTAATTAACAACAAACTTATCATCTGTCGGTTAAATAGCATAATATTATTTTATATTTTTTTTTTGCTATAAAAGTCATTTAATGTGACAAGATGAATTTTTAATTTTGCATTTATAATGACCACATTCAGGACCCCTCCAATAATCAGCATATATGCTTAAAATGTGATTTTATTAAAATATATATATATATATGGTTAATTTAGAATGTAATTTTACATAATATCATTGATATATCCTTAAATTATCCAAGGTATTTATGTGAAATATCCACGACATTTTTGTTAATGTAAAATGAAAATTTTATAATATTCTCTAATGTTTTTATATATATATATATATTTTGTTTTTTTTTTAAATTTTATGTAATATATTTCTATGACATGAAAACTAAGTACAGAATGAACATAAAATAAAAAAAAATAACTATTAAGAAATTAGAAGTAAAGTTATACATTGTAAATTTGTAATAGGCCTATTCATAATTAAAAAATGCAAGAAAACCATTGTATTAATCAATACACTATGCTTGAACCACACAAGTCTCCATTTTAATTGGTATTAAAACGTCTATAGCTTGTATGATGCAAACTATTAGAGAATAAAAGTTTCATTGAAGATTTTCAATTTTATACAGCTTGTAAGCCTTGTATGTACATTATATTCATATTATATTATATAGTTGTTAGATACTATTCAGTGTTCGAAAAATAGGCCTAGGCAACCGATTAATCGGTGGAATTCCTCCAAGAGATGCTTTATCGTGCCAAAATGGCCCTAATTTGCCATATTAGGCGGAAAACGATTAATCGGTGCTAGCAGCCGATTAATCGGTCAAATATATTTATACTATATTTCTGTTTTATAATTTATAATTTATTATTTATTGATTTATTATACTTTTATATTATGTAGATACATACGAAGAAAATGAATAGGCTACCATGTCGAAAAATAACCTGCTGAAATTGTGGTACAACTCCTCGTGTCAGATTTCCAGGGAGTTCATCAGTCATCGAAATCTTTGTCCACCATTCACCTTGCATCGCTTTCTGACCAATGCATTGTGCACAATTATGGACCACTAGCAGCAACATATCTTCTTCCATAGTCAGTAGGGAAAACTACCAAAAAGATAAACAGGTCCTTACATCACCCAACTCTATGAACTTGCATAACATACCTGGTGAAAGATTTACTACTAGAACCGGGAGTGTTTTGCCGGATAAGCCCCACACCACCACCAGAAACTTCGAGCGTTCCTTTTCCTCCCTTTTTTTTATCGCATTCAAGAGGGCTTTTTTTATATACATATCGCCTGGTGTAACCCAGAATGGATCTCCATGACTCGTACTTGCCACCGCAACCCAAATCTTTCCTCCATCGAATTCTTCTTTTCATCAAACGCTACCGAGTTCGAAACCGCTTTCAAGACATATCTCATTTGCTAAATCATACTAGGTAACCATGAATCATCATCTTAATACCACCAAGTCGTCCATACGATTTGCCGTAAAGACTTGAAAAAAAAATCGTCATCACCGAACCATAAGGCTCTGATACCAATTGTTGGGGATTTGAACCGATGATAGCGAAATCGACATGCCTAATATACACTCATAACTCATAGCAATTAATAACGTTTTTAGCAAAAAAAAATAGATGAGAGAAAATAAACCAATCACAACACAAGTTATACGTGGAAAACCCAAATCGGGTAAAAAACCACGGGCCGTCAGGACGAGAGAGAAAGTTTCACTATAAGATAAATTGTTACAACCATATACTCCAGAATTCTTTCTCACACTTCAACCCATAAAACATTGAGCCTTATCAAGTCCCCAAGATCACAACGAGTTTTACATCATGACTCTCGGCTCACAAACGCTCATAAGATCCTCACCAAGAACCTCAATATCCCCACCAAGAACCCCAATATCCCCTAGGTCTCCCCTGAATATCACCCACTGATCCCATACTCGATCAACTGATATTCCCTTGGATCCTTCCCCGGATATTCCTTTGGGTCTGTTACCCGGATCTCATCACTCTCTGATGTTACATGGTGTTTCTTGACTCCACACCAAATAACTTAATTACAAGGTCTATTTATACTAGTTACAGTGAGTTTAAGATAAAAGGAAATCATACTCCTAAACGAACAAGATATACTTGTTCCACATAAATACTATTTCCTATTTATGACAAGTCTTCATGTAAGGAGAAATTTTTTTCCTTTAAATACAAGAACTTCTCAAAAGAATTATTTTCCTTTTTCCAATAAAGATTTTCCTTTCCACGTATGCTCATTATTGACTACGATTCGGGTCACAGTTACGCACCCGCTTCCTAATCTGTTACAAGTCACTTGAAATCACATCGTTCAGAAAACTGCGATCCATATGCTGAAACGAACAACTTCTTTAGTTCTTCATGGTCTTCAAACCTCTCTTAAACACCATCTCTAATTTCCAAACGTTATCCCACGTCTCCATAAAGTTTCACGTTAGTTGAGTCTCATTTAGTTAACATTGGGTTTAATTGAGAATACAAACCAAAACCTAACACACCAATTAATCATTATTGTTTATTTTTTTGAAAGGCACAGTTAAAATTTTTTTTAAGGGAAAGGCATAGTTATTTTTTTGTTGTTGATCGAAATTTTACAATATTTTAGAATCGGGGCGGATGCATGAGTCAAGCTGACAATTGATATAGGTGTGACTTGTGAGAGGATTATCACTCGGTTAATATCATCTTGTCATTTGTCAATGACACAATTAGTTATTAATTAATTTATTTATATAAAATTATAATTTATAATCTGTCTATTAAAAAATAATATAAACGAGATAATGGACATCATCGTTTACACATTAACAATTTTCCACATTGAAAAATAATAATAAAAAATTATGTGTGTAATATTATAATGATGAATAGTTTTTTATCTTAAAAGTAGTATAATATAATATATTTTTTTGTTGATTAGTGTAATATTATAATGATGAATTTTTTTATTCTTTCTCAAAAGTAGTATAAGATAATATATTTTTTGGAAAAAAAATAAAAACATGCAAATCATCATTTAATTGCTTATACGCTTACAAAACAATAACACTGCATGTAAATTATAATAATAATATTATTATATATATTTATAATATTGTTTTCAGTTTTTATTACAGACGTGTACATATTTAAATTATATTATAAAATCAATTATAATATTATTAATCATTTTTTTCAGTTTTTTAAATAATATTATAAATTTTCTAAAAATATGAAATTCAAATTTTATTTTAAATTAAAATTTATAAAACAGAATACATTACCAAACAACCCCTTATTAATCGGAAATTCTAATAAAAGGAAAAGAACTTAATTCATGATTTATAATTATTGTATTTACTAAAATCAGTTGAAAATCAAATTATTTGGGTTTACTAAGGATTAAAGAATCAAGTTGATACAGGACAACACTTGTTTTCAGAAAAAACAAACAAAAACATTTTTTTTTTGTTTTAAAGCATTGAAAGATGTTAACGGTAGTTTTTGGAGTAGGGAAAACGCCACGCGTCCAACAACGATGATACAAACAATTATGGTATTGAAAATAAAAGACGAATAGTAAAACACACGGAACACATATTTTACGTGGAAAACCCTAAAAAGAGGAAAAACTACGGTTGCCAGAGACAGCGGAGAAGAATAACACTATGAGAATCGGATATTACACACTCAAAACTCACTCTCTCTCCAATAATGGTCTATCTCAATATACATTGATTTTGCTAACATTTCTATGGGTTGATGAGGTATTGCTCTAGTCCTTGCCGTGTGAATAACTGACTCCTTAATGAGAATCTCGGCGTGATTCTAACTGAGTGATTCGTTTAGGACTTGTTTCTTATTTGATGTTTATCTTCTGCAATCTTTGATCTCTTTCCTTATTAGAACTTTATGTCTTGTGAGTGGAAATAGCGATATTTCCTTACTGGAACATGATTCTTAGATCCCGTATTTAAGTGGATATCCGCGGGGATATAAAGTATCTTGTTAAGGCAACATTTCCTATTTTGACTGAATAGATCTCGTTGAATAGAGATATTCGACGAGTAGAACTATACTAATAAAAGTTTTCTGAATTAAGCGGCTTAGTTTGGCGAACACACTACTACCCTTGCGGATTCCTCTAACACGTGCCTAGATTTGGTGGCGTGTCTTCGATCAGCCTCTTTGACTTGCTTACTTTTGATGACGTGGTGCTACCATATGTCCGTGTTAACTGCTACTTTTACTGACTTGTAATTCGGCCGAGTTTGCACATATAACAAAAGACATGTTCATTGATGACAAACTCTAACACATTTTATTCTTTTTGTTTTTTGTTTTGATAATTAAATTATTAATATTACTTATTTATTAATCGGAAGGTAAAATTCTTTTTAATTAACAACAAACTTATCATCTGTCGGTTAAATAGTTTCATATATATATATTGCTGTAAAAGTCATTTAATGTGCCAAGATGAATGTTTAATTTTGCATTTATAATGACCACATTCAGGACCCTCCAATAATCAGCATATACGCTTAAAATGTGATTTTATTAAAATGTATATATATATATATGGTTAATTTAGAATGTAATTTTAAATAATATCGTTAATATATCCTTAAAATATCCATGATATTTATGTGAAATATCCACGACATTTTTTTAATGTAAAATGAAAATTTTATAATATTCTTTAATGTTTTTATATATATTTTTTGTTTCTTATTTTAATTTTATGTAATATATTTCTATGACATGAAAACAGAGTACATAATAATGATAAAATAAACAAATTTAACTATTAAGAAATTAGAAGTAAAGTTATATATTGTAAATTTGTAATAGGCCTATTCATAACCAAAAAAAAAAGCAAGAAAACTATTGTATTAATCAATACACTAAGCTTGAACCACACAAGTCTTCATTTTAATTTGTATTAAAACGTCTATAGTTTGTATGATGCAAACTATTTGAGTATTTGAGAATAAAAGTTTCATTGAAGATTTTCAATTTTATATGGCTTGTATGTACATTATATTCATATTTATATTATATAGTTGTTAGATAATATTCAGTGTTCGAAAAATCGGCCTAGGCAACCGATTAATCGGTGGAATTCCTCAAGGGAATGCTTCATCATGCCCAAAAGGCCATAATCGGCCATATTATGCGGAGAACGATTAATCGGTGCTAGTAACCGATTAATCAGTCAAATTGGCCGATTCATCGGTGCTAGTAGCCTATTCATCGGTCAAATATATTTATACTATTTTTCTGTTTCATATTTTATTATTTATTGATTTATTATACTTTTATATTATGTAGATACATACGAAGAAAATGAATAGGCTACCATGTCGAAAAATAACCTGCTGAAATTATGTTGAAACTCCTCATGTCAGATTTCCAAGGAGTTCATTAGCCATCGACATCCTTGTCCACTATACACCTTGCATCACTTTCTGACCAATGTCTTGTGCACAGTTATAAACCACTAGCAGCAACATATCCTCTTCCATGGCCAGTGGGGAAAACTGCAAAAAACATAAACATGTCCTTACATCACCCAACCCTGTGAACTTCCATCACATACCTGGTGAAAAACTTGCTACTAGTTCCGGGAGTACTTTGCAGGATAAGCCCCACACCACCACCAGAGACTTCGAGCGTTCCTCCTCCTCCCTTTTTTTTATCGCATTTAGGAGGTTTATATATATATATATATATATATATATATATATATATCGCCAGTGTGTAACCCATAATGGATCTCCATGACTCGTACTTGCCACCATAAGCCAAATCTCTCCTCCATCGAATTCTTGTTTTCATCATACCCTACCGAGTTCGAAACCGCTTTCAATACGTATCTCCTTTGCTAAATCATACTAGGCAACCATGAATCATCATCCCAATACCACCAAGTCCTCCATACGATCTCCCGTAAAGACTTGAAAAAAACAATCGTCATCACCGAACCATAAGGCTCTGATACCAATTGTTGGAGATTTAAACCGATAATCGCTGAATCGTCATGCCTAATATACTTCAATAACTCATAGCAGTTAATAACGTCTATAGCAGAAAAAATAGATGAGAGAAAATTAAATAAACCAATCACAACACAAATATACGTGAAAAACCCAAATCGGGTAAAAAAACCACGAGCCGTCAGGACGACAGAGAAAATTCCACTATATGATAAATTGTTACAACTATATACTCCAGGATTCTCTCTCACACCTCAACCCACAAACCATTAAGCCTTATCAAGTCCCCAAGCTCACAAGGAGCTTTACAACATGACTCTCAACTTACAAACGCTCACAAGATCCTCACAAAGAACCCCAACATCCCCTAGGTCTCCCCT
This sequence comes from Dipteronia sinensis, assembly GCA_033220585.1. Classification (NCBI taxonomy): domain Eukaryota; kingdom Viridiplantae; phylum Streptophyta; class Magnoliopsida; order Sapindales; family Sapindaceae; genus Dipteronia; species Dipteronia sinensis. The sequence goes on from CM065643.1 coordinate 4,482,703, forward strand.
GAATATCATCCACTGATCTCATACTTGATCCACTGATATTTCCTTGGATCCGTCCCCGGATATTCCCGTGGGTCTCTTACTCGGATCTCATCACTCTCTGATGTTACATGGTGTTTCTTGACTCTACACCAAATAACCTAATTACAAGATCTATTTATACTAGTTACATGGAGTTTAAGATAAAAGGAAATCATACTCCTAAACGTACAAGATATACTTGTTCCACATAAATACTATATCTTATTTATGACAAGTCTTCTTGTAAGGAGAAATCTTTTTCCTTCAAGTACAAGAACTTTTCAAAAGAATTACTTTCCTTTTCCGCTAAAGATTTTTCTTTCCACGCATGTTCTTTATTGACTACGATTCGGGTCAAGGTTGCGCACCCGCTTCCTAAACCGTTACAAGTCACTTGAAATTACATCGTTCAGAAAACAGCGATCCATACGCTGAAACGAACAACTTCTTCAGTTCTTCACGGTCTTCAAACCTCCCTTAAACACCATCTCCAACTTCCAAATGTTATCTCACGTCTCCAGGAAGTTTCACGGCAGTTGAGTCTCATTTGATTAACATTGGATTCACTTGAGAATACAAACCAAAACCTAACACACCAGTTAAATCATTATTATTTATTTTTTTGAAAGGCACAGTTAAATTTTTTTTAAGGGAAGGACATAGTTATATTTTTGTTGTTGATCAAAATTTTACAATATTTTTGAATCAGGACGGGTGCATGACTCAAACTGACAATTGATATAGGTGTGACTTGTGAGAGCCTTATCACTCGGTCAATATCATCTTACCATTTATCAAAGACACAATTAGTTATTAATTAATTTATTTATATAAAATTATAATTTATAATCTATCTATTAAAAAAAATAATATAAACGAGATAATGACACCTTCATTTACACATTAATATTTTCCCACATTGAAAAATAATAATAATAAATTATATATAGTTGATTATTGTAATATTATAATGATGAATATTTTTTTTCTTAAAATTAGTATAATATAATATATTTTTTTTGTTGATTAGTGTAATATCATAATGATGAATTTTGTTTCTTTCTCAAAAGTAGTATAAGATAATATATTTTTTTGGAAAAAAAATAAAAACATGCAAATCATCATTTAATTGCTTATACTCTTACAAAACAATAACACTGCATGTAAATAATAATAATATTATTATTATATATATAATATAGTTTTCAGTTTTTATTATAGGCGTGTACATATTTAAATTGTACGCGTATATTTATAAAATCAATTATAATATTATTAATTATTTTTTTCAGTTTTTTTAATAACATTATAAATTTTCTAAAAATATGAAATTCAATTTTTTATTTTAAATTAAAATTTATAAAACATAATACATTACCAAACAACCCCTTATTAATCGGAAATTCTAATAAAAGGAAAAGAACGTAATTCGTGATATATAATTATCGTATTTATTAAAATCAGTTGAAAATCAAATTATTTGGTTTTACTAAGGATTAAAGAATCAAGTTGATACAAGACAACAGGTGTTTTCAGAAAAAACAAAACGAAAACATTTTTTTTGTTTTAAAGCATTGAAATATGTTAACGGTAGTTTTTGGAGTAGGGAAAAAGCCACGCGACCAACAATAATGATACAGACAATTATGGTATTGAAAATCAAAGACGAGTAGTAAAACACACAGAACAAAGATTTTACATGGAAAACCATAAAAAGGGGAAAAACTACGGTTGCCAGAGACAGCGGAGAAGTATAACACTATGAGAATCAGATATTACACACTCAAAACTCATTTTCTCTCCAATAATGGTCTATCTCAATGTACATCGATTTTGCTAACATTTATATGGGTTGATGAGGTATTGCCCTAGTCCTTGCCGTATGAATAACTAACTCTTTAATGAGAATCTCGGTGTGATTCTAACTCTGTGATTCGTTTAGAACTTGTTTCTTGTTTGGTTCTTATCTTTTGCAAGCTCTGGTCTCTTTCCTGATTAGAACTCTATGTCTTGTAAGAGGAAATAACGATATTTCCTTACTGGAACACGATTCTTAAATCCCGTATTTAAATGGACATACGCAGAGATATAAAGTATCTTGATAAGGCGACATTTCCTGTTTTGACTGAATAGATGTCGTTGAATAGAGATGTTCGGCGAGTAGAACTATATTTATAAAAGTTTTTCGAATCAAGCGGCTTAGTTTGGCGAACACGCTCCTAGCCTTGTGAAATCCCCTGACACATGCCTAGATGTGGTGGTGTATCTTTGATCAGCCTCTTTAACTTGTTGACTTTTGATGACGTGGTGCTACCATATGTCCGTGTTAACGGCTACTTTTATTGACGTGTAATTCAGCAGAATTTACACATATAACAAAAGACATGTTCATTGATGAAAAACTCTAACACGTTTTATACTTTTTGTTTTTAGTTTTGACTGGCCCATCAATTAAATTATAATTATTATTTATTTATTAATCGGAAGGTACAATTCTTTTTAATTAACAACAAACTTATCATCTGTCGGTTAAATAGTTTTATATTATTTTATATTTTTTTTTGCTGTAAAAGTCATTTAATGTGAGAAGATGAATGTTTAATGTTGCATTTATAATGACCACATTCAGGACCCCTCCAATAAACAGCATATATACTTAAAATGTGATTTGATTAATATATATATATATATATATATGGTTAATTTAGAATGTATTTTTACATAATATCGTTGATATATCTTTAAAATATCCATGATATTTGTATGAAATATACACGACATTTTTGGTAATGTAAAATGAAAATTTTATAATATTCTTTAATGTTTTTATATATTTTTTGTTTGTTCTTTTTTTTAATTTTATGTAATATATTTCTATGACATGAAAACTGATTATAGAATGAACATAAAAAAATAATTGAACTATCCAGAAATTAGAAGTAAAGTTATATATTGTAAATTTGTAATAGGCCTATTCATAACAAAAAAAATGAAGAAAACCAATGTATTAATCAATACACTATGCTTGAACCACACAAGTCTTCATTTTAATTGGTATTAAAACGTCTATAGCTTGTATGATGCAAACTATTAGAGAATAAAAGTTTCATTGAAGATTTTCAATTTTATACAGCTTGTATGTACATTACATTCATATTTATATTATATAGTTGTTAGATATTATTTAGTGTTCGAAAAATTAGGCAACCGATTAATCAGTGGAATTCCTCCACGCAATGCTTCATCGTGCCGAAAAGGCCATAATCGGCCATATTATTTGGAGACCGATTAATCGGTGCTAGTAACCGATTAATTGGTCAAATCGACCAATTAATCGATGCTAGTAACCGATTAATCGGTCAAATCGGCCGATTACTCGGTGCTAGTAGCCGATTAATCGGTCAAATATATTTATACTATATTTCTGTTTTATATTTTATTATTTATTGATTTATTATACTTTTATAATATGTAGATACATATGAAGAAAATGAATATACTAGATGTGAATCGGTTGAACAATCTAGTCTACATCTAGTTTAATGCTAAATTGATGAACCAGCACAAAAGGTTAAAAGGAAAGGAGAAGAAAGTTGAGAGATGCTAGAAGCAAGTGGTGCTAGTAATGCACAAGAATGGTTTGTTGATGAGGATGATGAAGAAGTAGAACCCGGTTCAGAAGCTGATGAAGATACGAATGAGGAAATTGAAGTTCAGCTTGAGTTCAAAGAAGAGCGTGACGATATCCTTGGAGGAGGAGACAAAGACTTAGAAACTTAGATAGTTTCTTCATTTCTTGTTTTATAATTTACATTTTAAATGTTGTTAACTTGTTGATGTTTGTTAGAACTTAGAATATGGAATTTGCCATTTCGATTTGTTTGTGTCTTTATGATTGAATTTGGATTGGTTTGTGATTGCATTTAATTTGGATGGGTGTTTGTGGATTTGGATTGGTTTGTGATTGGATTTTGATTGGTAATTTGGCATTTGTGGATTTGGAAAGAATTTTTATTGGATTTGATAATTGGAATTTGTTTGTGATTGAATTTTTATACAGGAAAACAAAATCACTGCCGATTAATCGCTGACTAACCAGCCTAAGCGCTAGGCGCTGGGTCTTCGCCCGACTAACGTCTAGCGCTTACCAGAACACTGATATTATATGTCTTAGAAACAATTGTGTTTTTTTTTAGATTACTGATTATTTTAATTATTTTAAAGTTAATTTCATTTAAACATTTAAATTTTTAGCCATATATCTGTGTTATCCATAAATTTTACATCAATATCCATCGATATTGATATTTCCTTGATATTTTCATCAAATTGTAGTGATTCATATCCGTCGATATGAATATTTTCATCATTTGTTGAAAGACGTGTGCAACCCTAACAAGTTTTCTTTTTTGATGGGCCCATCAATTAAATTATTATTATTTATTTTTTAGAAGGCACGATTATTCTTAAAAATTTTCTTTTCTTTTCGAAAAAAAAAGGAGAAAGGCATATTATTTATTTCTTAAAGGGAAAGGGGTTACTTATTAATTAATTATTAATTTTTATATAAAATTATAATTTATATTTATCTATTAAGAAATAATAGAAATGAGAGAATCATATATTCATTTACCCATTAACATTTGACCACACTGATAATAATAATTATTATATATTATTTATATAGTTTGATTATTGTAATAATACAATGACGAATATATATATATATATTAAATTAGTATTTAATATTTTATTATATTAGTTTTGAAAAAAGAAGACACAAATAATCATTTAATTGCAATTACTATTACAACATGATAAAAATATATCTTCAAAATTATTAGATTGAATGCAAATTATAATATTATTACTTTATATATATATATATATATATATATTCATATATAAATTTTCACTTCAGTACGCACTAATATAACTTTATCAGTTCGTTGGATGATGACCATTACATTTATATATTTTTACTCAAAGTGTATGCACTTGTTAAAACTTCTCCATAATCAGTGGTCCACATGCAACGCACTAATATAACACACTGAGGAGAAAATGACTGTATATTCATAATATTGTTTTTAGTTTTTCCTATAGATGCATTTTCAAATTCTGAAAAATATGAAAAATCAATTTCTTGTTTTCAAATGAAAATTTATACTATTAAAGAGATTTGTTTTATCTTCTATTGAAATATTGTGGTAATAAAATTCTTTTTAATTTTTATTATTTTTGATAAACCACCTACAGCCACTCAAATTTGAGATATCAACAATATGAATGAGAGTCATTCAGCATTAAACCACATTGGACGGTAAAACTATTTTTAATTAACAACAAATCTATGATCATTTGTCGGTTAAATAGTTCCATATTATTTTATATTTTTTTGCAATGTGACAAGATGAATATTTTTAATTTTGCATTTATTTGCATTCGTATGCTTATAAATAAATTATAATCACCATATATAATTTATTTATTATAAAACTAATAAATATTAAAATTTAATTTAAGACATAAAAATGGAAAGAAAAAAAAAGACAAATTATGCGATCTCACCCGATATCTTTTAGGGAATATCAGATATGGTTCTATGATTCTATCTCATTGAACCAGATAGAACCATACCTAACAGTACCTTCAGATCTCACATTCAAGTATTTTTTTTAGTTAAGCTATATATTTTCCTATTAATAAGTTAGAGTTTTGGGTTTGCTATTCATAATTTTAAGTTAGTGTTTTGTTATTTTATTATGGATTATTATAAAGTATCACTTTAACCAAATTGTTTGATAATTTAATGTTACAATTTAAACAACCGTACATCAAAGCCAAGAAAAACTATGATTTTATAATTTGATAAAAAAAATTCAAGTATTGGGTGGAAGTGGCAGGGGCGGATCTACATGGGGACCAGGTAGGGCCCGTGCCCTACCTCAATTTTTTTTTAAAATTGATTCTGTGTATACTGTATATATACATATTTATTAAGAGTAGTTAACAATAAGTAGCTATTAAAATGGTTGGTAGTAGATTTTGCTTTTTAGACTTAGAGTGCTGGGTTCAAGTCTCAGTTCAAGCAAATATGGTCTTCTTTAATTTAATTTCATCTTCTAATTGTTTATATGCCTATTTTAATTCAATTTTATCTATTAATTTTTTATATCTTATTTTTTTTACCATTTTCTCTATTATGTCATTGTCAATTTCTTAACTACCATTAATTTGTGTTTACTTAATTCAATTTTATTTTATATAAAATTATATATTATTATTTTGGATTTTTATTATTTATAATAGTTCTAATTTGACATACCTAATACGTCCAATCAATAAACCATAAAATCTCAGATTTTACTTAATAGATTAAAATAGACAATCTATTACTATGATTCATTTTATTTTATCCTCAGTATTTTATCCTCAATTTATTTAGAATCAATAAATCAATAATTTACCAATAATTTGAAGAATAAAATTTTTTAAAACATGTCTAATAATAGTTATTAATAAATTATTTTTGTATAAATTTAAATTGAATTCATTATATATGTAAAACAAAATTTCTTATTATAAAATTAGATTGTAATTTATTCTTTTAATTTTTTTTTCATTATTTATGTTGTTTTTCTTGTTATTATTTATTTATTAATATATTTTTTTGTTTTTATTTCTTGTTGAATGTTAGATTATTTAATTTATCTGAGTAAGTGTTTTATTTATTTTATTTTATCTATAAAAAACTATTTTACAATGATCTTAATTTTTCAATTTATATAATTGCGATTTTAATTTATTCAAGTGCCCTACCTGATTAAAATTCCTAGATCCGCCACTGGGAAGTGGATGAAGTTTTTTATGTAATGTCGAAAACAGAGGTTCATATTGTCTTACTAAAAATGTATAAATATATATATATATATATATATATATATATTTGTTTTATCCCATCAAAACAAAAAATCATGGGTACGCCTTTATTAACATATTTAAAAGCAAATAAAGATAAAAACAAACTACTCATGTTGCTTAATTTTCTATTGTGGTAATAAAATTCTTTTTAATTTTTATTTTTGATATACCACTTACGGAAATAGCCACTCAAATTTGAGATATTAACCGTCTGAAAGAGAATCGTTCACCATTGAACTACATTAGATGATAAAATTCTTTTTAATTAACAACAAATCTATGATCATTTATCAGTAAAACAGTTCCATATTATTTTATATTTTTTTGTGATAAAAGTCATTTAATGTGACAAGATGAATATTTAATTATGTATTTATAATGACCAGAGACATATAATGACCAGAGTCATGACCCCTACAATAATCACCATACTTAAAATGTGATTTCATTGAAAAATATAAAAAGAAAAAGGAAGATAATAAATATGTAATCGAAAAGACAAAAAAAATAGAAATATATGGTATCATCGGATGAAATGGAGGTTGATCCAAATGTCCAATAGTATCCATATTGAGAAGTATCCCAACACTCAAATCCTGAATTATTTGTATTTTTAAAAAAAAAATTATAGCAGGGGGGATTTGAGTGGAGGGCGGACCCAGCTGTAGACCCAGCCAATTCATTTTTTTGGTAAAAAAAATCATATATATAATTAAGGGTTAATTACAATAACATGCCTTGACGTTTTACAATATCACAGCTATATTGTAATTTTCCCTTTATTTACAAGAACATACCCCTGACCAATTTGACCAGGATTAGATTTAAAAGAGACTTAACTGTGAGATGGGCATGAATGTCTTTTTTGATAAAAAGTAAATAAAAATTATAATTTATTTATTACAAAACAAATAAATATTAAAAATTAAATTTAAGACATAAAAAAGGAAAAAACAAAAAACAAAAGACACATTATGCGATCTAACCAGATATCTTTTGATGAATATAAGATATGGTTATAAGATTCCATCTCATTGAACCAGATAGAACCATATTTAGAGGTGAGTAAAAAACCAATAAACTGAACCGAATCGATCAAATCGGTTTTTTTCCGGATTTTTTATGTTGACCGGTTCAATTCGGTTCATTTTTTTGAAAACCGGTTGGATCGGTTTTTTTCCAGTTCATTATCCTAAACCGGAAAACCGAACCGAGATCCAACATATATAAAAAAAACCTTAATTTAATGTTTAATAGTCCATGAAACTATGAAACTATAAAACTATGAAAGTGTGTCACATCATTTTTTTTTTCTTAGTGTTTTTTTTATGAATATTATTTTAAACTAGTATTTTCAATTTGTTCAAGCCCATAATTTAATTTGGTCCAAGACCCAAAAGGATTAAAATATGAAAATATGTATAATAATTAAAGCCTAAGAATTTGGCCCAGTTGGCCCAAAACCGAAAAAAGACAAACCGAACCGAACCGAACCGGTCCAATTCAATCGGTTTTTAATCGGTTCACAATTGTTAAGTTGATCGGATCAGTTCACTTTTTCAAAAACCGAACATTATCGATTTTTTATCGGTTCACTCGAAAGGTGAATCAATCCATTAAACGCCCACCCCTAACCATATCTAACAATATCTTAAGATCTCACCAATAAAGATTTTGATCTGGAATAGAGATCCTCCCATTTTCTATTAGCGACCTATCACCACCACCTCCTTCGTCGCCGCATCATCCGATCGTCTCCCTATCTCCTCCCCTCCGTCCGTTGCTGCCAATCCAGTCTTCTACTCTCATTCTCCTCAATTGGAGCTATGACATCTAAGTGAACTTGAAGCATTGTGGTAGCTATTTTTAATGGTTTTTACTTTGGATTTTTTTTATGGATTTTATTGTTGAACTTTTATAGAGAACTTCATTCAACTTTGTTATGTAGATCCATCTTGCTTGTGAGATGATTATCGAATTTGGTTAGGTGATGATGATTAATGGGTGAGATGGAGAAGAAGAAGATAGTGATGATGACTGAAGAAAAATACAGTTATTTAAGGTAGAGATAGAGTTATAGAGAAGACCAAACTAGTGATGATGATGATTGATTTTCATTTTTTTTTGGGTTTAATTTTGATCAATTAGATCTCCTCCTAAGATTGAGCTAACGAAGATCTGATTTTATTTTTAATTTTCTTAAATTTTTACGATTTTAATCTATTTGAAATATTTATTTAAATTATAATAATTGATAAAACATTAAAGGAAGGACAATTTTATCATTTTAAATTTCAGTACCGGTTAACTGTTAATCAAGGTTATCTTCTGATAATTAAAGGAAATTTTAATATAGTTGTGGTATTGCAAAACGTAAGGGTATATTATTGCAATTAACCCAATAATTACTATCCTTTTCCCATCACACTCCCATTCCTAGTACACCTTTCGCCATATATTCAGTCTCTCTCAGATCATACGGTCCCATCACTCCCAAATCCTAACTCCCTCACTCTCTTCTCTCACTCTCACATCCCAACACAACTCCCTCTCTCTCCTCTCTCACTCCCAAACTCCACTCTCTTTATCTCACTCACTTTCCAAATCATAATCCACTCATCCCAATTAATAATTATCTCTATCCACTCCTCTCGATTAATAATTATCTCATTCCTCAGTTATTCATAATTTTCTTCATAATTTGGATTTGTTATTTTATTATAGATTTATTATAATATATCACTTTAACCAAATTGTTTGATAATTTGTTTGATAATTTAATGTTATAATATTAAACAATCATACATCATAACCAAGAAAAGCTATGATTTTATACTTTGATAAAAAAATTCAATTATTGGATTGAAGTGGGTCAAATTTTTCATGTAATGTCGAAGACGAGAGTTCATGTTGTCTTACTGAAAGTTTATATATATATATATATATATATATAGATATATAGGTTTTGGCCCACCCTAACAAAAAATCCTAGATACAACCCTAATATCATCTTTAAAAGCAAATACCGATAAAAACAAACTACTCATGCTCCTTACTTTTTTTTTTATTTTGGTAATAAAATTCTATTTAATTTTTATTTTTGATATACCACATACGATAATGACCACTCGAATTTGAGATATTAATCGTCTGAATGAGAGTCATTTACCATTGAACCACATTAGGCGATAAAATTCTTTTAAATTAACAACAAATCTTTGATCATTTATCGGTTAAATAGTTCCATATTATTTTATATTTTTTATGGTAAAAGTCATTTAATCTGATAAGATGAATATTTAATTTTGCATGTATGATGATCAGATTCACGACCCCGCCAATAATCACCCCACCAATAATCACCACACTTAAAATGTGATTTCAGTGAAAAAAGTAAAAAGAAAAAGGAAGATAATAAAAATGTAGTCGAAAAGACAAAAAAAATAGAAATCTACTGTATCATCGGATGAAATGGAGGTTGGTCCAAATGTCCAATAGGAGTCCCTTCATGCATACATATTAAGAAGTATCCCAACACTCGAACCCTGAATTGTTTTTTTTTTTTTTTTTAAATTTTAATTTATAGCATCCAGGGGGGACCTGAATGTAGGGCTGACCTGGCTGTAGACCCGGCCAGGTGATTTTTTTGTAAAAAAAATCATATATATAATTAAGGGTAATTACAGTAACATGCCCTGACGTTTTACAATATCACAGCTATATTGTACTTTTCCCTTTAGTTACAAGAACATACCCTTGACCAATTTGACCAGGGTTAGATTTGACAGACTTAACTGTGAGAAGGGCATGCAAGTCTTTTTCCATAAAAAGTAAATAAAAAATATAATTTATTTATTATAAAACTAATAAATATGAAAAATAAAATTTAGGGAAAATTACACAAACATACCCCAACTTTAACACATATATGAGGTATAATCCAGTTTTGTAAAAAATACAAGAACATACCCTTGATTTAGGGGTTGACCGTTAAATCTAACGGTGATATAAAAGTTTGTGAAATGACACAAAGATACCCCTATTTTAACACATATGTGGCATAATCCAGTTTTACAAAAAATACAAAAACATACCCTTGACTTAGGGGTTGACCGTTAAAGTTAACGATGGTGTTAACCATTGAAGGGTATTATTGTCATTTTCTAATTGATTAAAAAATTAAAAATTAAAAAAATTTCTATGACCCCTTTTCAGAGCCAGATATGTTTGTTTCCTTCAAAATATAGAGGGGATCAAACATCAGTTTGATCTCCTCTATATTTTTTAGGAAATTGAACCAAATCTCCTCCAAATATCGAGTAGATGAGCTTGCCATGGCGGGAATGGGAGATGGAGAGAAATGCGAAGAAGACTTCGGCGGCAATGCAAGAGGAATGGCCGGTGGCGATGACGGTAATAGTTTGGTGGTTTGAAGAGTTCTCTCCAATGAAGTCTTAATCTCTTTTGAGTTTTTTCTTTTTCAATATTTATTTTGGTATTATCTTTGAGTTTGATGAATTGAATTAAATTTTTTGATAATTTTTTTTGGAGATGAAAAGATATCATCCAAGTTGAACCAGATCTCATTTCTTGTGATGTTGTTTTCTTTAAAAAAAATTAACCAGAATCTGGCGATGTTTTTTTTAATAATTATTTTTATTAACCAAACCAAATATCCGTTGGAATGGATAATAGGAGATTTGGTGATTTTTTTTAATAATTATTATTTTGATTAACTAAACCAAATCTTTTTTTTTTTGAAAAGAAGTAAAACCAAATCTCTCCATTGAAGATCTAGTGACTTTGAGAATTTTGGTTGTTTCTGTTTTTGGGTCTTTTTGCTGGTCTTTGCTATTGGGGTTTCCATTGAGTGAAGTGGAATTTAGTTTTATTTTTGAGAGTTTTGGTTGTTGGTTTTGTCTTGAGTGGAGATTTAATCCATTGATTGAGAAAAAAACATCATGTTTAATGGGTGATTTCAATTGGAGATCTGGAGTCTCGATGATGATCATGGAGATTTATTGATTTTGTTTTTATAAAAAAAAATATTAGCAGAAGGGTATTTTGGCACTTTTAAGATAAAAGTTTATATCACCGTTACATTTAACGGTCAACCCCTAAGTCAAGGGTATGTTCTTGTATTTTTTATAAAACTGGATTATGCCTTATATATGTGTTAAAGTTGGGGTATGTTTGTGTAATTTTCCCAAACTTTTATATCACTGTTAGATTTAACGGTCAACCCTTAAGTCAAGGGTATGTTCTTGTATTTTTTGCAAAACTGGATTATGCCTCATATATGTGTTAAAGTTGGGATATGTTTGTGTAATTTTTCCTAAAATTTAAGACATAAAAAGGACAAAAAAATGACACATTATGCGATCTCACCAGATATCTTTTACTGAATATCAGATATAGTTCTATGATTCTATCTTATTGAACCAGATAGAACCATATCTAGCAATATCTTCAGATCTTATCAATAGAGATTTTGGTCTAGAATAGATATCCTCTCATTTTTCCCTTGGGGACATACCATCACCGCCTTTCGCCGCCGCATCATCTGGTCATCTCCCTCCCTCGTCCCCTCCGTCCGCTGTTGCCAATCCAGCCCTCTGCTCTCATTCTCCTCCATTGGAGCCGTGACATCTAAGTGAACTTGAAGCATTGTGTTTGCTATTTTTAATGGTTTTTACTTCGATTTTTTTGTGGATTTTGTTGTTGAACTTTTACAGAGAACTTCGTTCAACTTTGTTATGTAGATCCATCTTGCTTGTGAGATGATTATCAGATCTCGTTATGTGATGATGATTAATGGCTGAGATGGAGAAGAAGAAGATAGTGATTATGATCGAAGAAAAATACAATTATTTAAGGTAGAGATAGAGTTATAGAGAAGACCGAACTAGTGATGATGATGATTGATTTTCATTTTTTTTGTTTAATTTTGATTGATCAGATCTCCTCCCAAGATTGAGCTAATGGAGATCTAATTTTATTTTTAATTTTCTTAAATTTTTATGATTTTAATTTTTTTAAATATTTATTTAAATTATAATAATTGATAAAACATTAAAGGAAAGACAATTTTATCATTTTAAATTTCAGTACCGGTCAATTGTTAATCAAGGTTATCTTCTTGTAATTAAAGGGAAAGTTCAATATAACTGTGGTATTGCAAAACGTAAGGCTGTGTTATTGTAATTAATCCTATAATTAATACCCTTTTGGCCTTTTCCCATCACACTTCTATTCATAATACACCTTTCACCATCTATTCACTATCTCACATCATACGGTCCCATCACTCCCAAATCCCAACTCCCTCTCTCTCTTCACTCACTCTCACATCCCAACAGAACTCCCTCTCTCTCTCTCTCTCTCCTCTCTCACGCCCAAACTCCCTCCCTCTCTTTATCTCACCTACTCTTTGTCTCACTCACTTTCCAAATCACAATCCACTCATCTATTAACAACCCTGATTCTGACTAATCGAAATTAAATCACATGTAAAATGATATTAACATGCCAACCCAATACGTTGAATTGAATTGAAGAGAAGTTTAATTTAATTTGTTATCATTATGTGAATGTATGTCCACTTTGTTAAAAGGATAAGTGATCCACCAAACCCAAGTTAGTGCTCTATAAATACCGATTTTAAGTCACATATAATTCTTGTACCTAAATCACAATTAACCTGTAGTGTATACTCTTGTGTAGATCTCTTAATTTGCTGCTGCCATCAGCATGTCTACCAGTCAAGTCTCACAGGTTTCTGATAATGCCAGAGAAATTCGTCGGACAGCAGAGTTTCCTCCAAGCATTTGGGGTGATCGCTTCATCAACTACGATTCTGAACAAGCCGAGGTTGTATTTTAATCATGTACATTTCTATATTATATATATATATATATGATATTTCTATGGTTTACTTAATTTTTTTTTTTTGAAAACCTTTGTTTATATATACATGTAGATCCATAATGCCAGTCAATTACAAGAGATTGAAGAACTCAAGGAACAAGTGAGAAAGGAGCTGTCGGCTGCTGTTAACAATTCTTTACAAAAGCCGCAGCTTGATCTCATCGATGCAATCGAGCGGCAAGGAGTGGGATACCATTTCGAAACAGAGATTCAACAAGTATTACAACATCTCTACAACACTTATAATGTTATTGATGCTCATGATCAATATGATCTTCACACTGCTGCTCTATGTTTTCGACTTTTACGACAACATGGACATCATGTTTCATCTGGTAACTAGTCTCTCATGTACTATAGCATTATTGTCAATTCTTTTTATACATGTCATCATATTTCAAAAAAAAAAAAAAAAATTCTTCGAGACATCTTAAGACTAGTCCAACGGTTTCCAAAATTAGGCAAGTTTTGTCAAAATAAAAATAAAAATTAGGCAAGTCCTTAAATATCGTTTCATTTATTATCAAATAAATAGTTATTTTGGTTTCAATTTGTATTAAACCGTTACCGTTAGCAATTTTGTTAACTTTTGTTGGAGAAGATCATTTTACCCTTTTATATGATTCTTAAAAACTTAGTTAACTATATTATTTATTGGAAATTACGGAAAAAAAAAACTTCGAAATATTACAAAATATACCTATAAAATTACAAAAACTTCTTAAAATTATAAAAATGCTCCTATATATAAAATGAGTAATGCTAGGCTTCCCAAATTTTTTCTCAAATTCCTTCCCAAATGGTGTTGGTACGTAAGGTGTCAACATCACATTACTCACCATATAATTTCATGATTTACAAGATGTATACACCTCACATGCCAACACCATTTGGAAATAAACTTGAAAAAAAATTTAGAAAGTCTAGTATCATTACTCATATAAAATTACTAAAAAAAACTCCACAAGAATGATTTGAATCTAAAAGTACCAAAATACCCTTATCCACTACTAAGAAAAAACTTAACGGAAAAAGATTTAGAGGGGCTATTTTAATTTGATCAAACTTGAAATAATAATTAATGACTCTTTAAATAGTCAAATGAAACTATAAGGACCTTTTTGATGCATGAAGACTAGACCAATAAGGACTAAATTGATAATTATTTAAATAATACGAATGATTATGAAATTTTCCCTTCATTTGATCATATATATGTATGTATATTAATATCAGATATATTCAACAAGTTCAAAGATAATAAAGGCAATTTCAAGGAGTCCTTGGCAAGTGATGTGTCAGGAATGTTGAGCTTATATGAAGCAGCTCATGTTGGTGTGCATGGAGAGGATATACTCGACGAGGCCATTGAATTCACCACCACTCATCTTCAGTCGTACGCCTCCGTGGCTACTATTAATCATGATCATTTAAGCAATCCTCGGGCAGAACAAGTAATTCATGCTCTACGCCGGCCCTTGCACAAGCGTGTTCCAAGGATCGAAGCTAGGCGTTACATCTCCATCTACCAAGATCATGAGCCTTCACATAACCAAGCTTTACTAAAGCTTGCAAAAATCGATTTCAATCTAGTTCAATCATTGCACAAGAAAGAAATTAGCCAACTTTGTAGGTGAGTAATGTTTAATTTGTTTCGAATTTTATTTACGATAAATTCCAATCCCCATCTTTATTTACTAATTATAATGTGTTTCAGATGGGCGAAGGATTTGGATTTCACTGGAAAGTTACCTTTTGCGAGAGATAGAATGGTCGAGGGTTATTTTTGGATACTTGGAATGGTTCCCGATCTCCAATACTCTCTTGCTAGAATAGTAATCGCCAAAGCAATACATATTTTAACCATTATAGACGATACATACGATGCATATGGCACCCTTGCAGAGCTCGCGCTTTTGGCCGAAGCATTTGAGAGGTTTGATTTGATCATAACAAAACTGTTCTTTTATCATTTGAAACTTCAAGGAGAAGTAATTATTTTGATTTTCAGGTGGGATGCAAGTTGTCTGGACCAACTTCCAGAATACATGCAAATCATTTACAAGTCTTTTTTGGATTTTGGTGAAGAAATTGAGGAAGAAATTTCAAATAAAGGATGGTCTACGTATCGAGTTGACTATGTGAAAGAAATAGTATGAAGTGAAACCATTAATCACCTCTTGCTTAATTTAATATATCACCTTCAGTCATGTTGGTTGGGAAAAAGAAAATTCAGGAGTTAGGACCAATGTAACTTTGGTTCTGAATTTTATTTTATAAACCGACAAGAGGATGATCCTAATTTGTAATTAATTACTTTAATGTATGACAGATGAAAAAGGTGGTTCGAGCCAGTTTAGAGGAGGCCAAATGGATCAATGATAAACGAATTCCTACAATGGAGGAGTACTTGCAGGCAGGGCTTGTAATAGCTGGTTTAGGTACGATCACAACTCTGTTGCTAGTCACCCTGGACTACACTGTAACAAAAGAGACCTTCGATTGGGTGTTGAGTAGACCTGCAATCATCACATCTTCAGAATTACATTTCAGGCTCTTGGATGACATCAAAACACATAAGGTATGCATAATTAATGACTATGTTATTAAGTTCTAATACTAACGCTGACAATTCACACCATTATATTTTTGTATTGGACACAACAGGCCACATGTGCACAATCTGTCTGTATATACTAAAAACGGTGTGAATTGTACGCACTTGAAACCTACTATTTATTTATTTTAAGAAAATTTTAATTGTTGTATGCAGTTTGAGCAAGAGCGGGGACACGATACATCAAGCGTTGAAATTTACATGAAACAATCTGGAGTATCGGAGCAAGAGGCATATGAAGAATTGCAAAAACTTGTGAAAAATGCATGGAAGGATGTAAATAAAGAATGTCTCAGGCTTGCTGATAATCGTGATCTGCCCAAGCCTATGCTGTCGTTTATTCTTAATTATCCAAGAATCATATATCTTATGTACGAAAAGGATGATTATTTCACACGTGTTGGGAGAGAGATGCAAGCTTATGTTGAATCATTGCTTATAGATCCTGTTCCTATATAAGCAAATATTTTATATATATATATATATATGGACCTAAAACTGCGTTGTCCATTGCTGAAGTATGTCCATTGCTGAAGTATGGTATCGATCGAATTAGAAATCTGTCGGCATCTGATTAAATCAATCACTACAAGCTGTTAATCGCTAATTAGTTATATATCTTGTACGTGTATTGTGTAGTGTTTGTCTGCTTCAACTTATAATAAACTAGTTTTGCATTTCTTTGTATTTGTTCCACTTGCATATTGTCTATTGATCCTATATAAATTAATTGAAAAAAAAAGTGGTCAAGTTCGTGAATGAGTATTTTTTGATTGGTTTGTTATATTTGTTGCGATATATAAATTTGGCATGGAATTGTTCTAAATGTTTACCGACTTCCTCTAAATTCTAAACATTACTTTCCATTTAAGAAAGAGAAAGAAAAAGTAATGGGAGAAAATAGTGTTCTGGCCCATACAAAGTGGCACAATCTGCTACGATAGATCATAGCTCATCTCCTAAGAGATCCCTAGCTTAACAATTATAAGGATCTTAATTGATTCCAATCATTTTTGATAAATTTTGATGTATTGATATTTTTATTCAGTAATGCAAGACTACCCAAAATTTTAGCCTAAATTTCAACCCAAATGTTGTAACAAGTGCATTTGTCATCCCCACACACAACATGGTAAGATGATCATTTATTTTTCATAAATTTAACTTTAAATGATTATTTTTCATAATTTTGTTTTTGTAATCTATTTATTTAAGATTTTATTATTGAGAATTTTGTTGTTTTTCATTTTAATTTAAATCTAAATAAAAATCCATTATGAAAAAAAAAATACAAAATAAGAACAATTAATGGATTTTATTATTATTTATTTATTTAAGATTCTTTTTTGTAATCTATTTATTTAAGATTTTATTATTATGAATTTTCTTGTTTTTTATTTTAATTTAAAACTAAGATAATTATTTTTGCTAAATTAAATAGAAATAAGGGCAAAAGTGTACTTTCACAGGTTTTAAAATAGTTGACTTTCAAATATTTAGTCAAATTGACTAAAGCGATGAGTTTTAGAAAAATTAGGGACTAAAGTGATGAATATGGAAAGACATTTATAAAGGACTTATGTGAAATTCTGCCTTAAGAATATAATAAGTATGGATAATTACACTGGTGACCATCAATTTGATGAAACACTATCAAAATGGCCATTGGATTGAGAATTAGTTTTAAAATGACCATTTTTTACGAAAAGTGTGACACTAATGGTCATTCCATTCAATTCCATCAATGAGTGGCATTTTGGTAAATAAGGGGATAACATTAATTTATTAATTTAGATATTTTTGGAAATCAATTTTTTCTCTTACTTTTTGAAATGAATAATTATATTTAGTGTGTATATACGTATAACATAACTCCAATATATATATATATACATATATAAATATATTTATTGAGTCTCTCATGAGAGATCCCTTCTTTTAATTTCGGTCAGGACCTTAATGAAAATAAATTGAATTTAATGAACTTTGATCTAATTTTTTTTGTGCATGATGGGTTTATTGAAATCTACCTATAAACAAAATTTGAGAATTTTTCAAATACTATAACTATTTTTCTTGAATTTTCTTATATGTCGCTTATTTTCCGATGTCTTCATATTTAACAAAATTTGGATAAATAGTAGATTTCATTGAACCCATCATCCACAAAAAAATTCATATTAAAATTCCTTAAAATCGATGTGTTTTCATCATGATCCTTACCAAAATTAAAATAAATGATCCCTCATGAGAAACTCACTCATATATATATATATATATATATATATATATATATAACTTATAAGAGGATGTTAGAATATAACTATAGTCTATATATCATCCGTGATGTAAATTGCTCTATGAGCTTTTCGATTTTGTAGAAATCTCTCGTTATATTACAATATGCATATATATTGATGATGCTCAAAAACTAATCATGTACACACATAAATTTTGACACGATTCTGTAGCATTTAAATCAATAATATATTAATGGTTAGATCAATACACATGTCTCTTCTTTGGTTTTTTAGATTTTTTAGATTTTGTAGCCTTAATCTTCTTAAATATATATATATATATATATATATGAGATATGTTATACATATATACACACTAAATATAATTATTCGTTTCAAAAAATAAAAGAAAAAATTGATTTCCAAAAAACATCAAAAATAAATTAATGTCATCCCTTATTTACTAAAATGCCACTCATTGGATGGAATTATATGGAATGACCATTAATGTCACAAGGTTCGCTAAAAATGGCAATTTTGAAACCAATTCTTAATCCAGTGACCATTTTGATAGTGCATCATTAAAGTGATAGTCACCTAGATAATAATCCTTAATAAGTACTCCATTTCTGCACTAGATTTTACTAACTAACTACTTCATTTAAGAGCCTAGGTTGCAGCTATAGCTATAGCATTAATGAAAATAAAACAAAAAGCACGGTTTTTATTTTTTATATTTTTTATTCCATATCTTAATTTTTTTTATGGTATCTATCTATTCACCTACCTAGATCATGCATTTTTTTTTATATTAAAGCTTTTACCATTACTTGGGAGTTATTTATCTAAGCCCTAAACTCATTCATTTACCAGCTGAACTACACCCCTAGGGACTCTCATCTCCTAATTAAGAATATATATTATATACAATATGTTACATGTTTCTTCTTTTTAACTTAATTAGTAGTATGGTGCAGTGCAACTTGCAAGTGTGTGGTCTTTTCTAAGTTGAGACTGAGCATTTCCAATGATACTCTAAAATATAGTATAAACTACAAAATAGAGTACCATGAGCTTCAATTATACTCTATTTTTCTGTTTCCAATAAAATTTGTTAGAGTTTCATTATTTGGTACTCTAAATTTAAAGTATTAATTTTGAAACTATAAATCCACTTTTTTGACATTATCTATTCCATGTTTACCCTCATATTCATAGTTAAATTTTTAGTTAAATTCAATTAATATATAATCAGTTTTAATTTATAACTTTTATCACTATAAAAATCATATCATTAAAAAAGTCTCATCTAGATCTTTAAAATGAAACTATTATTGAATATTTAATATTATTATTTTAATTTAATAATTTTTTATTTATCAAAATGTACTTATTCTTACCGTACTTTATATTATTTGCATATTAATTATTATAAGTTAGCAATAAAATAAAGACATAACAACTTTCAAATGAGAATTACAATAACATAAATATATTAAAATAAGGAGAGCAAAAAGAAAACAAATAAAAAAAAACATAAATAATAGCAACATAGAATATTAATATTTCGGAAGGTCGTCCAAATGACTTTCATATCTACTTAAAAATGATCCACCTTTTATTTGGGAAGTGCGAGTGTTTTTTTCAATAATTTTCATCTTCTTTATTCAGAAGAATTTGCATTCATCGGGATTTTTTTTATGGAATCCAAATTCATCATCATACTTTATTTTCTTTCGTTCACATCTAATCGCTCCATGTTCACGTAGAAAATTGTTTGATAAAAATATATGGGAGGATATAAATGTTATATTCTTACTAAAAGTAAAATAAAAATAAAAATGTTATTAAAATAATATTTGTTAAAATTTAGTTGAAAAATAAAATTATATAAAAATAATTTATTGAAGAAAGTAAAAATTAATAATGAAAATATAAATTATTTGAATATAGAAATAGAAATAAAAATAAGAGTAATGCTTGGCTTCCTAAAAATTTTCTCAAATGTTTGTAGCATGTGAGGTGTCAATTAGTGCTGGAAATGTGTGCCGGCTCGGCCCACA
This sequence comes from Dipteronia sinensis, assembly GCA_033220585.1. Classification (NCBI taxonomy): domain Eukaryota; kingdom Viridiplantae; phylum Streptophyta; class Magnoliopsida; order Sapindales; family Sapindaceae; genus Dipteronia; species Dipteronia sinensis. Next base: position 4,503,492 of record CM065643.1, read on the forward strand.
TAGGTCTGACACGCCATGCCCTTTTTCCTAAACTGGCCAGGTTTGGCACGACATGGCATGACAAGTTGCCATGCATGCCGTGTCATGCCAGGCCAGGCCCGTTTAGGAAAATGGGGGCACGCCGGCTTAGGCGGGCCTAAACTGGTCGAGCCGAGACCCATTTTTAAAATTGTTTTTAATTAAATTTTTTAAGTATTTACATTTTTAAATTTAATTTTTATAACTTATAATATTGTTTTAACAATTTAACTTATGTATTTGTAATTGTAATTTGTTTATCTTATTTATTATTTTAGTATAATAAAACAAATGTAGAAATAGATAGATTTATTATTTTATTTAATAAAATAATTCAAAGAATAAAAAAAGATTAAAGATTAAAGAAAATAAAAAATAGATGAAATTATGAAAATATGAAATGGAGAATTATTTATTTATTTCGGACTTTCAGTATTACATATTTACATGATTGCCTCATTAAAAACTTTTCCAAGAAAAACCAAGTGAGATAAGAACTTGGTAAGAGAAAAAAAGTGCAATTGTATTACAAGTAAATATACATGTATAACCTAGTTATGGACCTGGTTACTGTCAGAACTCTCATCGACAAATAAATTGGAGAAATTTTGAATAAGTTGTTCGTCTACCATTTCATTTTGCATCCTCTTTCGAGCATGCTCCCAATCCCGAAGGCATGTTAATACCTCCACCATCTCTGGAGACAAAGAACTCTTTCTTGGTTCAATAATTCGTCCACTCGTCCTGAATGCATGTTCTGAAGACATAGTGGATACGGGGATAACCAGTACGTCACCTGTTAGGTGTGATAGGACCGGATATCTGTAGCTATAGGTCTTCTACCATAACAACATATCAAATCCCTCTGTGTTTTCGCATGAATCAAACTAGGCTTCAAGGAACCTGTTCAATTCAGCACCGAAGTTGCAGCAGGTTGTTAGGATAAAGACGAAGAACTTGATGCGCCATCTTTTTTCGGTGTTTGAGAATGTTCCAACTTGTCTTCAAAGGGAGTGTGCTTGGTTCTACTGATGATTGCGTGTCAATACCGCCAAACCTGCGCTTATAAATACTATGAACTTCGAACAACTTGTTTCGAATGTTAGTAACTTATGCAGCATAATCTACGCTCAAATTAGAACCAATATACTCAAGAAAAGTTTCTAAACCAAATAATTTAATCTTATGATCTACTATAACACCTAAGACATAAAGGAAACGAATTGTAGACCAATATTTTTTAAACTCGGTCTCCATGGCAACAACTGCAGTGCCTAAGATATTATTTTCCCTATAATTGTTTAGCATTTCAGACATTTCCACAATCTGCCGAATTGTCTGGGAAGATGTGGGGTAATAAACCTAGGAAAGAGTTACAATGGCCTCGTAAAAAATCTTTAAAAATTCAACAAAAATCTTTGCCACATACCAATCGTCTAGGGGTTAGTAATGGACTGCCAATTTCGGTCATTTTCATGTTATAAAAACCTGAAATAGTTGTATTATAATCCAAACAATTTTACAGCATTAAGTAAGTAGAGTTCCACTTTACCGGCATATCTGTTTGGAATCGTCGAGGTCGTAAACCGTAAGTTGTACAGTGTCTGCCAAATTCTTGAATTCTTCTTAGATTAGAGTTGCCGATCCAAGAAAGGGCATCTCTGATGCGATCTATACGATCACTTACTTACTTTGTACTTGACTGTACAACTAAATTTATGATATGACATGCACACCGTTGATGAAAGAAATAACCCCCAGCTTGCGGGATTTTTCTTCAATAAACAATGCAATAGAACTAATATTTGCCGATGCATTATCTAATGTGATAGAAATGATGTGAAGAGTTATTTCATAAGTTTCTAAAACATAAATATTAACATTAAAAATATTTTCTACGGTATGTGTAAAATTCATAGAACGAAAACCAAGAATTTTTTTTGTAACCTCTAATCAGAGTCTAAATAGTGTCAGGTGACACATAAATAGTCATGTGTTGGAACATGCGTTCTAAATATCAGAAGTTGATGCAACATAGACACTTAAATACTGTAATTCAGCCATTAAGTTATCTTGTTGGGTTTTAAAACATTTTAACAAATCGCTCTTAGTAGTGTTTCTAGAAACAGCTTTTATATTGGGGGTTGAATGCACTTTAGATAAATTCTTCATAAAAAATATTATCACCGAAATTAATCGGTTGATCAGTTTGTGCAATGTAATGTTCCATGTATTCTCTAGCATGTGCGAAATTAATCGTAACGCCACGTCTGTGTGTCGTCCGTGTTCAAGCATGCATTTTAGCATATGTCTTTTCAAATGAGAAGTTCCCTCCTAGAAGTGGCATAGTCCTTATGACAAAACTTACATTTAGCTCTGGCCCCGACCGTACCGTCTGGGAGTGTCATTTCTACTACGTCAAAACACTGTCAAACTTCTTATGTAAAATTTTTTGATTTTGGATGTGATGTCGGTGTAGCGCTAGAACCGGAAGGTCCCACTGCAGTTTCCACCAGTCCGGAAAGGTCAAAATCATCGTTGTTCAGGTTAAGACAGTCCGGAAAATAAGGATGATTATGATCCATTTCCTACAATACAAATATTAACTCATTAGTTATTAAAAAATAAAAAACTAAGCATAAAATCATAAATATACGAAGCATAAAACTATAAAAGCCATAAAATAATAAGAGTACTACCCAAAAATATTAAAATTAACTACTAAAAGTAAATTGATAAATTTACTAACTAAACAAAAATATTACAATTAATAACTTAAGTCTAAACATAAAATGATAAATTTACTAACAAGAAAAATATTAAATTTAATTACTTAACATAAAATGATAAATTTACAAACTAAACAAAAATATTAAAATTAATAAATAAAGTCTAAACATAAAATCATAAATTCAATAACCTAAAATATTAAAATTAATTACTAAACATAAAATGATACATTTACTAACAAAACAAAAATATTAAAATTAACTACTAAACAGGAAATGATAAATTTACTAACTAAACAAAAATATTACAATTAATAACTAAAGTCTAAACATAAAATGATAAATTTACAAACCAAAAAATATTAAACTTAATTTCTAAACATAAAATGATAAATTTACTAAATAAATAAAAATATTAAAATTAATAACTAAAGTCTAAACATAAAATGATAAATTTACTATTCAGAAAATATTAAAATTAATTACTAAGCATAAAATGATAAATTTACTAATTAAACAAAAATATTAAAATTAATAACTAAAGTCTAAACATAAAATCATAAATTTACTGACCTAAAATATTAAAATTATTTACTAAACATAAAATGATAAATTTACTAACTAAACAAAAATATTTAAATTAATAACTAAAGACTAAACATAATATTATAAATTTACTAACATAAATATTAAAATTAACTACTAAAAGTAAAATGATAAATTCACTAACTAAACAAAAATATTACAATTAATAACTAAAATCTAAACATAAAATGATAAATTTACTAACTAAACAAAAATATTAAAATTAATAACTAAATTCTAAACATTAAATCATAAATTTACTAACCTAAAATATTAAAATTAACTACTAAACATAAAATGATAAACTTACTAAACAAAAATATTAAAATTAACTACTACACATAAAATAATAAATTTACTAACTAAACAAAAATATTACAATTAATAACTAAAATCTAAGCATAAAATAATAAATTTACCAACCACAAAATATTAAAATTAATTACAAAATATAAAATGATAAATTTACTAACTAAACAAAAATATTAAAATTAATAACTAAAGTCTAAACAAAAAATGATAAATTTACTAGCCAAAAAATATTACAATTAATTACTAAACATAAAATGATAAATTTACTAACTAAACAAAAATATTAAAATTAATAACTAAAGTCTAAACATAAAATCATAAATTTTACTGACCTAAAATATTAAAATTAATTACTATACATAAAATGATAAATTTACTAACTAAACAAAAATATTAAAATTAATAACTAAAGTCTAAACGTATAATTATAAATTTACTAACCTAAAATATTAAAATTAATTACTAAACATAAAATGATAAATTTACAAAAAAAATTATTAAACATAAATTAAAATTAATTACTAGCATGAATTCATAAACAGATAAATTTACTAAAATCTAAGATTCTAAGAATAAATATGCCTAAATTTATAACAAAGCATAAATATCTAAACTCAAAAATATACTAAGCATAAAGTCATAAATATTAAATATATATAAAACCTAAGAATAAATATCAAAATTAATAACTAAGCATAAATATAAAATTTAAAAGCTAAAACATAAAATTAAATAATAACACTTAAAGAAAAAAGGTACATTTGAATTTTGGTGTCTTGATGCTTTGATGGAGAGATTAGAGAATAATAGTTAGATGATAGTAAATTAATAATATAGTATAAGAATAGTAGATTAGTAGTGTACAGATTCGAGAGAGAGTGAGAGTAGAGAGAGAGAGTAAGAATGAAATTATGAAAATATGAAATGGTGTAGAAAATTGGAGAATGGAGATACTGAGAAAAAGTGTATGAAAATTGGAATGGATGGAAGTATTTATAGAAATATTTGAATTGTGGGTAAAAATATAAAATAGAAGAGATGAGGGGGCAAAATGTTATTTTTCGCCACTTTTAAAATTTCAACCATTGGATGATATCAGCCAACAGTTGCATTTTTTTTTAAAAAGTTACCGTTGGTTTTAAAAAAATATTTTAGCATGCCGACCGTTGGGCATGGCATGCCGACCGTTGGGCATGGCATGCCGCCCTAGCATGCTATGGTGCCCCGATCCAGGGCCCCGGAACGTGCTAGGCATGTGGGTTGTGCCTGGCCTGGCATGACATGCCTAACATGCGAGCCGTGCCTGGCACGACCTGCCATCCTTGGCACGCCGGGCGGGCCGGGCATGCTAGGCCCGACCCATATTGACAGCACTAATGTCAATATCACACCACTCTCCATATAAACTCAGGATTTACAAGATGTTGATACCTCACGTGCTACAAACATTTGGAAAAAAAATTGGGAAGTCTAGCGGTACTCGTAGAAATAGAGATAGAGATAGAGATAAGGGTAGAGAATATGGTTGAAGTGAAATTTTTTTAGAGATATAATCCGTGGAGAATATTCCCTTTTGAAACTCTATTTTAGAGATAGAAATAGAGATAGAGTATAAACTCTAAAATAGAGTATGAGTTGCTCCAATGGTACTCTAAATTTCTGTTTCGAAGAATTTTTTTTAGAGTTTTCAAGATTGCTACTCTAAATTAAGAGTACAAAATCTCATACTCTAAACTTACTTTTCAACATTTTATATTCCATTTATATCCTTTTATTTTTTTCATTAAATTCAATTAATATATAATAAATTTTAATTTATAAATTTTATTAACATAAAAATTATACCATTAGAAATGTTTTATCTAGATCTTTAAAATGAGTCCAATATTGAATACTAATTAATGATTTTTTAGTTATTCATTCTTACCATACTTTATCATTTGTATGTTATGGTCTCTTTCTCATGTTAATTTTTTAATTATGCTTTCCTCATTTTCATTTTTTTTGAAATTGTGTATAAATAATCTGATTTTAATTCTCAATTAAATTATGATTATCGTTGTTAATTAGCAGTTGTAATTAAAAAATATGTTGCTCATTGACCAACAAAAAGTAAGAAAAAAAATTACAAATGTTATTATAAATAATATTTGTTAAAATTTAGTTGAACAATAATTTATTAAAGAAAGTAAAAAAATAATAATGAAAATATAAGTTATTGAAGATATAAATAGAAATAGGGATATAGATAGAGATAAAGATAGAGAGTGTAGTGAAAGTGAATAAATTTAAAAGATGGAATCTGATAGAAAAATTCCCTTTTAAAACTCTATTTTAGAGATGAGATAGAGATAGAGTTTGATTGGGAGTTGGAAATGCTCTTAGATTCTTAACGAAATATCACAATCAGGTTAGGTTTAGATCTTTGGGCAAGCCAAACCAAACCAAACCAAAGAGCCCGCTCAACTTTCAATTTATTCCAACTTGAGCTCTGATACTTTGAAGTTTGAACCTGACCCCGGAGGATAAAACGGTCATTTACCCTTAATTTAATCAAATATCAAAATTAGGTTACTAAGTATCAGATAATAATAATAATAATTAATCATCATGTTAATTTATAGAAACATAATAAAAATGAAAGAAATGCATAAAAAAAACATATGGCTTTAATTTTAAACATAACCTCGTGGATAGTGATGTCCAATCGTAGTTCTGGTCTTTACAAACTCCCTAGACCCGACCCAACTTTTTCATAATTTAATTCAGCGTCTGCCCAACTATGTTAAAGGGCTTTTATATACTTTTCATCTTCTGGAATCCGTAATTAGGCTTGATCCGGGATGCAACATTGGGCCTTGCGGAAACAACATAGTCCCACATCGAAACAACAAACAAAAGTCTATTATTATATTTAGCCAACTAAGTGTACATACTTCGTGTTCGTAGAAAGGAGAGATGGTTGGCATCTCCCCTGACAGGGATGGGAACAGCTTTCGAGCTTACCTGTTACCACACATCCGGTTACGGCTTTCCACTTCGGTGGATCTTTTAACCCAATTTCTTTTCTCCTAAATTTTCTAAAAAATTGGGGCGTGGGCAATCTAAGTTGGTTGTTGGCTAGGTGTGGCATCACAATACTGAAAAATTAAATTTGACTTCGTCCTTGGTTTGACAAGTTAATTACAATCATTACTATCCGGATAATTAGACACCCAATCCGTAATTGCAACGACCCAATTGTAAGAGCAGAGCTATACCGATTGATCTATATCCCCAAACCAAGTATATTATTATACAAGCGACAACATCTACCCATCTAAATATAAATTGTCTAGACCCTCTAAACTTCGAAAATAAGTTACATAAACACATGTTAAGCTCAATTATATATATATATATATATATATATATATATATTGATGATTAATATAAAACTAGAATTGGATAAACTTTCAAACTTACTAAATGTATAAAATTGTCTTTATATTGATTACGATCATAATTGAATTTCTAATGCTGTTTGTGCTTAAGCTTTAGTTATACGGAAGCTCCATCGGTCTTGTAATTGTGGGGAGTGTTAAAGAGTTTAAATAATAATATTGTTGAATATTTTCTCAACATATTGAGTATTTGGCAGGGTCGGCTCTGGATTGGTGCAAAAAGTGCACACGTCCTGGGCCTATAAAAAATATATAGAATAATGTTATTAGATTTAAGTTTAGAGGGTCCAAAAGTAAGTTATTTTTTTTGAAACTGGACCCAACATTAATAAACTATGTATTTTTGCCCTGGCTCACTGAAATGTCAAGATCAACCCCGGTAATTGGGGTAAATGATAAAAAACAAGAAACTCATGCTACTTAAATTTATCATTAGTTTTATGATTTTTTTTTGTTATTTTATTTTCAATTTGAAAGAAATATTCCATCACATAATTCTTCCTGGTTTTAGTAAAAGTTAAAAGAGATAATTGACTTTAAATAACTCAAAATTAAAACATGTGTGAAATGATGATAACAGCCCTAATTTTGACTATTCAAAATTAAAACATATATAAAATGACATTAACCCTCCTAATTTCTGGCTAATAAAAATTAAAACACATGTAAAATGATATTAACAACCCAACCCAACACGTTGAATTGAATAGAGTTGATACATCATGCATGCATCTTCACTAATTATATTAATGCAACCACCGAATTCACCATCACCAGCATAAATCAAAATTAGAATCCCTTGTGTAATTTGATGTATCGAAAACAAAAACAAAAAGGCAAATAAAATATATAAATAGAAATTTCCAATCAAAATAAGAAAAAATCTAAATTAATTATCCTAAATGGAAAGACCCAAATCCCCAATTGATCATCTGAGCACCAATAGACTTGCTTTAATTTCGAAATCAACTCAGCAATGTCAAATCATATTTCATAACATAAGAAAGAAACAGTACTGCTAGCTGGAACTCATTCAAACTCAATTTACAAACTAAATTCTTCTGCTTACAATATAATTGCCAGTGTTAAAATTCTACTCGCACCAATATACACGAAAAAGCTTCAATTTGTATTTTGAGGACAAATATGCTTCTAAAAAGTAATAACGATGAATTCATTTGAAATGGTACCTGCAGCACATTAGAAAATTGAAAATGGATATGATGTAGGGGCCCAATTATGCATAAGAGGCCCAATACACAGCTTTACTGGCTAACATAACATGTTTCTGTTTTTCTTAAACAATCTTTGAGATTTTTAAAATTTTTTATATATTACAACTTGCATGTGCTGATGTGCTTGATTTGGCGGTTGGATGTTGGATGGTAGAGACAGTGACCTCAAAAGGATATTTTCCAGAATTTGTAGGAACATATCGGCTTCAATCGATTCTCTCTAACATCAAGTTTTCATTCAAAGTAGCCAAATAATGTAAGACAAATTGCATCCAATAATGTTGGCTTCATATATAATATAATTATAACAGTACTCTTGTAGGGGTGGCCGTGGGTTGGTTCGGGTTGGTTTTGACTATACTGAAACCAAACCATTATTTAATAAGATTAGGGTTTTACAACACAAACCAATATTAAAAAGGGTTATCATTCGGTTTTTTGTTAGGTTGGGTTAGGTTCATATAGCACTCTTGTTTTGGCTTTTTGTTGGGTTCATATAAAATTATAATGGCTCTTCTAGAGTGTGCTTGAGCAGGCTCCTCTAGCCCCAGTGTTGGATCCTCAAGAAGGTTGGTCGCTCCTATAGAGAAAGTACGGGGGAGCTCCTCGGCTCCTTGATTCCCCGACTCTTTTCTAGTGGGTCCAGATGATTTTTTCCCTTTTTTATGTGTGACTTAGCATGCAAATAAGTGGATAAGAGAGCTATGACTAGTGGGGTCGGAGCCTAATTCCTATACACACATAATAAGAAGATAGATGGGAGAATCTATATGTTACAACATGTGACAGACAATGAAGGACTCTTTTATTATTAAACAAAGAATGATACACAATTAGATGATACAATGGTGGTGTAGAGGGAATTTGGGCAATGTATTTTTAACATTTTAGACGATGGCGAACTCGTGCTAGTCGATAAGTAGAACTTGGCTCAATAGGCAATGGTGTCTGTATTTTTAGTAGACAAGTAGTTTCTTCCTCTCCTCTCCTTTCCCCCTTTAAAGAGAGACCTCAGCAACATTTATATCCTTTCTTGACAGGTTTTAATACCGTTGTCCATTCTGTTAGTTAGGTCAATCGTTTAGTAATTAAGGGAATATTAATTTGGCGTTGATGGTGGCCGTGTTTAAGCGCGGGAATTGTCCCCAGAATCATATAAATTGCTTCCATATTGTTAGGATTGATGGGGTTGACTATCTCCATTAATGGCGATGTGAATGACGGGAAAATGTCAACTTTCTCTTTTTTTCTGCTGGAGGTGCTATGCTATTACATGTTCATTTCCTCAGGACATGATCTTACTTCTCTCGCTGACGCTCTCTATGCTAGGTGGACAGGAAGTGATTGGTAGACAGGTCCGGGACAGGAACAGTGGTACTGGGGCATCGGGTACCGTGGACCGTGGTACCGGTGCTCTTGGGTATCAGGGAACCGGTGGGCCTTGACATCGGGGCTCTCTGGACCATGATATCAGTGTTTCTTGGTACTAGGGAACCAGAGTAACCCACATCTTGGTTCTAGTTTGCACGTGGCTGGCTGTGGGCATGCTATCTTGGTCCTTTCATGGGATGGCCCCATGCTTCCTACCTTGAGTAGTTTTGGTGGGAGAGAAAAAATCATTCTTTGACCTCCTACTTTTTTAGGCGGTTAACAGAAGTCCCCATTGACTTAAACACCGCTAGCTGGCAGGGGTTTGAGTCAGGATATTTGTAGTACTTGAAGGATTTTATTCAGCCTACCTTGATGCTACCCTGTAGCCATGTTAAGATGACTTAAAGTGTGAATCCCAATAGGCACCCCACTCCATTATCTTCAAAAAAGGTTTGGGAGGTAGTCCCCTGAGCATACTTAACCTAAAGCATTAGAGGACCCCTATAGGTTGTTGAATAACTGTGATTGAAGGCCCTTGCTTGGTACGTGTTCAAGTCATCCTAAGTACCAGATCCCCCATTTGGAGAGTTCATTTGTCATTTAGGGTGATGACCGTGGTAGGCAACTAAGGCCACTTATGCACCCGGTCTTCCCTAGAGATGGTTGATAACCCGACATTCTGTCGTTATGGAATTGCGAATACCAAAAAGATATTTCTAAAAAGTCCTAGGTAATGTGCTCTATAGTTATGACAATTAGTAAAGCGGCAAGCGAGGGTATCGTTCCGTATGGAGGTGGGATTCATCGACCATCTCTAGTTCTAGCTATACAACACGTCGAGCGAGCTCATGTGTTGTGTATGCGGAAAAGTAAATAATAATATAACTAAATAAATTACATAAATAATATATACACGGATATGATGGAATGGAGAGATGCAGGAAATGTGGATACGCTAGGGAAATGACTCAACTTTATCAACCCTCCTAATTAATCACTAGACTCACCTAGTCCCTCAAATCTGCAAGTATATCATAGGCTCGTGTCCCCTTAATTGATCTCTAATCTCTCTTGATATCTTAGAGATCACACCTACACCATTGCATGGATTCATTAAGTGTCGTGGCACACACAAAAGAGCCATGTACGCCAACCTAGTGATACTCTCACTTTCTGATCATATACACAGGTTATTTCATTGGGCATGTAATGCGCAACCGCGTTGGCCATACTACTGCCAATAATTCATCCACGAGGCTAACCAAATACGGGATGGCAACCAAGTGAAAGCAATAAGAATACAAGATACCCATACAACACGTATGTTATATGCTCGTGTCCCCTTAATTAATCTCTACCCTCTCTCGAGTGCATAGAGATTGCATCCATGCAAAAACATGAATCCATTAAGGACTGTGGGACACATACACGAGCTCTACATGCCAGCCTAGTGATCTCTCAACTTTCTGGCCAAATGTAGAGGATACCACGATGAGCATGTTAATGCGAACCACACGATATATAACACACAACCTAAATATCATTCACAAGGTGGCTGACCGAGTGAAAGCATTAAGCAATGAACTATAACTACATGAGCACAAGAGAAATTCGGTTTATCTTTACTCTAGATACGGATTCGGTTTAGTCAACTCCCTAGGATGGCTAAGAATGGAAAACAAGTTCACCAAACAACAATGTGCAATAAGTTGGTTGATTTACATTAAGACCATTCAATATAAATTAAGGGACTATCCTCTTAACTTAGGAATCATCCCAAATCAATTCATTACCTAATCCGGCCAATGATGGGCAAATGTGTCTTAAAAAGACCCATTAAGCACAAAGATTGAACCAAGACCAATTTAGCAACTAAATGCCTGAACCGAAACCTTTTCTACTCTTTAGGGCTAAAATCCCTAATACTATAATTACTCAATACATGGTATTTTGGCAATTCATTAACATACAAACACTCATGGGAAGCTAAATTACTCTACTCCTACATTAAATTACTCTACTCATAATCTCAATCATGCATACATATCAATTTTGACCCTCCACACACATGGATTTCACAATAAGAGTTTAATACATGAAATTAACAAAGAGTAAAACAAAACTCATATGAATTTAAGCACAAACATACATAATTGCACAAGTGAAGGTTTACAGTATTCCCCAAATCGGGGTTACACATTAAAGAACCAAAAATTACAAAGAAAAGAGTAAATAAGAGCAAACCCTTGAAGACAAATCCTCCAAAGATGCTCCAATCCTTCCTAGCTCGGATTTGGTCCTAAAACCACTCCTATTTCCTTGAAATCGGTTCTAAAATGGATAGAGGATGGGTAAAATGGTGTGGTGGAGGTGTATAGTGGGCTCCCATGGAGGAAAAACCTCCATGGAAGCTGTTTCTCTCACTTGTTGGTGAAGAAGATGAAGAGAAAAGAGATGAGAGAGGGGAGAGAAGGTTTGGGTCTGAGAGAGGAGAAGAGAAGAGGTGTGGGTCTCTCAAAAAGTTGAGAGAATAGGGGATATTTATAGTAGGGGAGGTTAGGGTACAAATTGAGGGTGAAAAGACAAGTTTACCCCTCTGAAAAAGCCCTAAAAACACGAGTCTGGTGCGTTCCACGGTACGTTCCGTGGTTCAACTAGACGAACTGAACCGCGGGTTTGCTTCAGATCGGTTTCCGAGGTTCATCATTTGGTCTTCCTCGGTACTCTTTGACGACGCGTATCGCGGAAGTTGGCAGTAGAGCTGCCCTTGTTTTTCGAGGTTCGTCTCGTGGTTCACTTAGACGGAGCCACCCGTGAAAGTTGGCAGTGTATACACAGCTCGATTTTTATGGATCACGTTTTGCATGTCCACGGTACTCTTTGACGAGACGTACTGTGAAAATCACTCCTCTTGTCCTCCAAGATGCGTTTCGGCCAGGAAACACCCCGTTTCTGCACGATAACTTCCCCAAACCAAAATGAACCTACACAAGGCTCACAAAACACATTATATACAAAAATACGCTCGAAAACGAAAACAAATGATAGGAAATGGGGACCTCAAAAGGTGTATGTGGCGATGTTATCAATGGTCCATGGTATCAGGTATTCCTACATCGGGAATCCCATTTTTAGGCGAGGATCTTGGTAGTCAACCAAGGCCACTTTAGCACTAGGTCCTTTTTAGTGGCGATTCAGGGTACATGGCATTCCTGTACTAGGAATCTCGGTCTTCAGGCGAGGATCCTAATAGGAAACTAAGGCCACTTTAGCACCAAGTTCTTTTTGGAGGCGATCCAAGGTACCATGCATTCTTGCACTAGGAATCCCGGTCTTTAGGTGAGGATCATGGTAGGCGACTAAGGCCACTCTAGCACCAGGACCTCCTTGGAGAGATTGGGTTTCGTCTAAGGCTTCAGGAGTACCGTATAAGCTTTCCCGGTCTTAAGAATGCAGCAGGCAACCAGAGCTACGAGTCCGGATCCTTGATCTGGTAGGCAACTAAGGCCACTTTAGCACCAGGCCACTCTTGGAGAGATTGGGTTCCGTCCAGGGCATCAAGAGTTCCTTGTGGCTCTCTTGGCCTTAAGGCGATGATCGTGGTAGGCAATTAAAGCCACTTGTGCAGCAGATCACTTATTAGAGAGGGTCTAGTCCTAGACTAAGGCATTGGCCATTCCAGCACCAGGAATCCCGGTCTTTAGGCGATGATCGTGGTAGGAAATTAAGGTCACTTGTGCATCAGATCACTTCTTAGAGGGGTTCTAGTCCGAGTCTAAGACATCGGCCATTCCTGCACCAGGAATCCTGGTCTTCAGGTGATTACCATGGTATGCAACTAAGGCCACTTTAGCACCAGATCACTTCTTGGAGAAGGTCTAGTCCCAATCCAAGGCAATAGGCCTTCCGGCAACAGGAATCCCGGCTAGGCGATGATCGTGGTAGGCAACTAAGGCCACTTTTATGCCAGATCACTTCTTGGAGGGGGTCTAATCCTAGTCCAAGGCATCGGGCCATCCTGCAACAGGAATCCCGGCTAGGCAATGATCACAGTAGACAATTAAGGTGACTTTAGCACTAGATCACTTCTAGGAGTGGGTCTAGTCCTAGTCCAAGGCATCAGGCCTTCCCACCATAGGAATCTCAGCTAGGCGATGATCGTGGTAGGTAACTAAGGCCACTTTAGCACTAGGTCACTTCTTGGAGGGGGTCTAGTCCTAGTCCAAAGCATCGGGCATTCCTACACCAGGAATCCCGGTATATGCGCTTTATCATAGAACAGTCACCTGATCAAATCTTCCGCAAAGGCGCTTTAATTATAGACCGGTCATTTCAAAAAATCTTCGCATGCAAGGGTCACCGCCCAACTCATGGTAGTACTAAAGAGAATGGCGAGCCTTTAGTTCCCAAGTAATGTAGTCGATTCAGATGCCTGCTTAGAGTAGATAAGAGTCTCCAACAATTATAATTGGGCTCAAGACTCCACTTGAAAAAGTGGGACCTTAGTGGCTCACTTGGGCGGTGTGAGAAGCTCGATACAATATGTGAGGAACCATTAGTCCTTTTTAATGCTATTGCTCTAGAGGTTTGCTTATGCATTTAGGAGGCCTCAGCAAATGTGGGAAGCCTCTGGGCTGTCCTCGAACGGATCAGGACTTCGGTGGCTCACTTAGCATTGAGTGGCCCGGTACAAATTGAGAAGACCCACCTGTATGATACTGATCCAGAGGCATGCTTGGGATACTAGAAGTCCCTAGCAACTAAAATAAGACTCTGGACCCTCCTTGAAAGAATCGGAACCTCAGTGGCTCACTTGGGTGTTGACTGGCCCGGTATAAAAAAGTAAGAAGCCATTGGTCTTGCAGTGGTGCTGCTACTCTAAAGGCTTGCTTAGGAGTATAGAAGACCTCAGCAAATATGGGAAGCCTCTTGGCTCTCCTCGAACGGATCAGGATTTCGGTGCCTGACTAGGCCGTTGATGGGCCCGGTTGAAAAGAAGAGGAGCCACCGGCATGATACTGGTCCAGAGACATGCTTGGGATACTAGAAGTTTCCAACAATTGAAATAAGACTCTGGACCCTCCTCAAAAGAATCGGAACCTCAGCGGCTCACTTGGGCGTTGACCGGCCCGGTACAAAAAGTGAGGAGCCACTGGTCTTGCAGCGGTGCGACTGCTATAAAGGCTTACTGGGGCATGTAGGAGGCCTCATCAAATGTGGGAAGCCTCTAGGCTCTCTATGAATTGATCAGAACTTCGATGGCTTACTATGACTGTTGGCGATGATTTTTGGTACTACGTAAGATCGATCACGTGTCCAACAAACTATTACAAATTGTTAACGATGTCATGAGGAAATAGAAAAAAGCCAAGCATGCAAACACAAGTTTTACGTGGTAAAACCCCAAATCGGGGAAACATCCATTGTTGCCGGTGACGGCAAGAAAGAGAATTCACTATGATAAGACTGTTACACACTCAATTCCTCTCCTTTTGCCTATATGTTCTACACTCTTTTTTCATATAACGAGATTATGGGTCTATTTATATGTGCATAAAACCCTAATCCTTATTGTACAAGTAAGTAAATGTGGTGTTGTCTAATTAGGACTTGTTACTTATTGAAATCGTCTTCTTTCCTGTTTCGGAGATCTTGTGCATTGAATTAGAATCTTCATAGGATTATAGTTAAGTAGTCCGATTAGGATTTGTTTCCCGATTAGTGTGCAACCTTCTAGAAAAGCTAAGTTATTGCTTGATTGGACTCACTGACATGTAGGAGGAAATATTATTATTTCCTTATTGGAATGTGGTTCTAGATTCCTTGTTGTTTGAGTAAGATCATTCTTCTTCGTATTTGAGTCGTAGTTGCCTTTAATGTCTCCCACACATTATTAAACTGACCAATTATCTAATCCTGACCAGACCTCTTTTGTCCCAATTGGATGGTCTTGACCCGATCAAGTTGTCTCTACCCAATCGACTAATTTCCTCGATCAGGTTATTTGCTCCCGATCGGTTAGTTTTCCCGACCATCTTGGGTAATCTTGACTAGGCCTTGAGATCATCTATTAATTGCCTTGGGCTGATCTTTCTCAATTGATTTTTGTGAAGTGGAATATCTAATCACCGTATTTTCAGGTGATCATGTTGACTTGTGCTATAAAAAAATCCATATAACAAGGGCGTTGATGGGCCCTGTACAAAAGAAGATGAGCCACTGTCATGATACTGGTCAAGAGGCATATGTGGGATCCTAGAAGTCCCCAGCAACTGAAATGAGGCTCTGGACCCTCCTCGAAAGACTCAAAACCTTAGTGGCTCACTTGGGCATTGACCGGCCAGGTACAAAAAGTGAGGAGCCACTGGCATGATACTAGTCCAAAGGCATGCTTGGGATACTAGAAGTCCCCAGCAGCTGAAATAAAACTCTAGACCCTCCTCAAAAGAATCTGAACCTCAGTGGCTCACTTGGACATTTATCGACCCGGTACAAAAAATGAGAAGCCACTGGTCTTGCAGCGGTGCTGTTGCTCCCACGACCACGTGGTTGAGTTGGCTTCTCAGGTATATGTGTTGATCCGCTACCTAGGAGCTTTTAAAAAGTGGATCCAGTGACATAAGAGGATTCGTATATATAGGTGCAAATCCGATGGATCTGTTGGATAGGAGCTCCACTGGTACCGAAGCAAATTTACTTCAATGAGGCAGGACAGGTGCAGCTCTGCTGCATAAGAGCTCCAAAAATGCCGGAGCAGATCTGTTGTAATGGAGCTCTACAGGCATAGAGCTGTTGTAGTGGAGCTCTACAAATGTATAAGCAAATTTGCTGCATAGGGGCAGCATATGAGGCTGGCTCCACTAGGAGTCCCACACACCATATTTGTGCTACAACAAACAAAAGTCATCAAATAACAAAATGATTACCAAGCATAGTGCGTATACGGTATATATAAATATGTAGAAAGGACATCTCAAATAATGAATAATATGCCATGCATAATGAATCTATTACCTCATTAGTAGAAAATTGAGCTTGCATGGAAACAAATTAATTAGATCTCTTGGATCTACAACATCATGCACTCCACATGTTCAACATATTCAAGTAGCAATATATATAAGGCGAAATATCAACCAATCATAGCAGGAGTTCATTTATCTCATGCAAAATTTTATGTAATCGCACTAGTAATAAGGAACTAGTAAGGCAAAATAAAGTATCATGTCATCATAGCATTATGGCATAAGCATGTAGTGAATATAGTAGTGTAATGCGTTAAATCACATGTAAAGTGATAATATGTAAGGGATAAAGAAATATACGCTCATGTAGAGACAAGGAAGCCACATTGGTCAAATGAGCTTCCCACATACGACGCTAAAATGTTATTCAAAAAGTCTAGCTGGGACTTTCCTTCCGGTCGGGGCTGAAACCCATCCTGATTCTTCTAGCTAGTCCAATGGCTCTTCTAGGGTGTGCTTGAGCAGGCTCCTCTAGGCCTACTCTTGGATCCTCAAGAAGGCTGTTTGCTCCTATAGAGAAGGTACGGGGGAGCTCCTTGGCTCCCCGGTTCCCCGACTCTTTTCTACCGGGTCCAGATGGTTTTCCCCATCTTTATGTGTGACTTGGCATGTAAATAGGTGGATAAAAGAACTAGGACCAGTGGGGTCGGAGCCTAACTCCCGTACATGCATAATAAGAAGATAGATAGGAGAATCTATATGTTACAACATGAGATAGACAATGGAGGACTCTTTTATTAATAAACTAGGAATAATACACAACTAGATGATACAATGGTGGTGTAGAGGGAATACGGGCAAGGTATGTTTGACACTGTAGGCGATGGCGAACTCGTGCTAGTCGATAAGTAGAACTTGGATCAATAGGCAATGATGTCTGTATTTTTAGTAGACAAGTAGTTTATTCCTCTCGTCTCCTCTCCTCCCCCCTTTAAAGAGAGATCTCTTCAACATTTATATCCTTTCTTGATAGGTTTCAATCCCGCTGTCCATTCCGTTAATTGGGTTAATCGTTTAGTAATTAAGGGAATATTAATTTGGCATTGATGGTGGCCGTGTTTAAGCGCAGGAATTGTCCCCAGAATCAGATAAATTGCTTACATTTTGGTAGGATTGATGAGGTTAACTATCTCCATTAATGGCGATGTGAATGTCGGGAAAATGTCAAATTTCTCTCTTTTTCTACTATAGGTGATATGCTATTACATGTTCATTTCCTCAGGACATGATCTTACTTCCCTCGCTGATGCCTTCTATGCTAGGTGGACAGGAAATGATTGGTGGATCGGTCCAGGACAAGAACCGTGGTACTAGGGCATCAGGTACCATAGAATGTGGTATCGGTGCTCTTAGGTATCAGGGAACCGGTGGGCAGTGACATCGGGGCTCTCTGGACCATTATATCAGCATTTCTTGGTACTAGGGAACCAGAGTAACCCAGATCCTGGTTCTAGTTTGCACGTGGCTGGCTGTGGGCATGCTAATCCAGGTCCTTTCATGGGATGACCCGATGCTTCCTACCTTAACCTGTTTTGGTGGGAGAGAAAAAAATCCTTCTTTGACCTCCTACATTTTTAGGCGGTTAACACAATTGAAGGCTTTATGGTATGGATCCTAACACTCTAATCTCATCCATCTTGATTCTATCGTAGTTTTTCCATCTTTCTTTAAACCTTCACCATATACATGAACCTGAAATTAAAGTGATACCCATGGATTCTTCCAAATTTTTGATTGATTATTGTTCATATATGCTGAATTCCACAAATTGTTGCATGTTTGTGTGATTATTATTGGTTTTGAAGATCAATTGCTCTTATGTATCCATTAATTCGAACTTTAGAGTTTTGTGTAGAGATTGAGTTATTTGTCAAGTGTGGATGAACCCAAAATTAATGTTATACCCATTGATTCTTGCCAATTTTTTTTATTGATAATTGTTCATATATGCTGAATTCCATGGATTGTTGCATGTTTGTGTGATTATTATTAGTTTTGAAGATCAATTGCTCTTATATATCCATTAATTCGAACTTTAGGGTTTTGTGTAGAGATTGAGTTATTTGTCAAGTGTGGATGATAGGTTTTTGTCTAATTGTTGCATAAGAGTGATTATGAGTGATTTTGAATGAATAATGTATTTGCATATGCTTGAACTCGAGGGCTAGGGATTCTGATTTACGCAACTGCGTGGGTAACCTTACCAGCGCAACACCCGCTCACTAGGTAGTTCAAAACTGACCATGATTTGTTTAAATTCTTTTCTTGTTAGTGTGTTTTTAAATGCTTACATCTTGTTGTGGTTTATGCCTAAACTACTTTGTTTTTTTTTTTTGGTGCAATTGTTGATACATTATGATTACCAAAGGCTTAGCAAAGAAATTTGGGTTAGGGTCCAAGAAGTCCAAAAAGTCCAACAAGAAGGTGCCACCTCACAAATACGCATTGCACAAGGATTTTGAAGACCGCTTGAGTTCCCTCAATGGGCGGTTGATGATCCTTGAGAAGGGAATATAGGTGCAAGAGTTGGGTTCCACCATCATACCTACGATGATTACTTAAAGAGGATAGGGGACTTACATAAGTTCTCCTTGCAAATACAGCAGGAGAATCGTAGAACAGTTCTACGCTAGTTTGAACCCAGATGAGTACAAGATGGGTGCATCGGTCATGGTCAAGGGAGTAGAAGTGCCAGTAGACATAGCAGACATCAGCAGGCATTTCAGAACGGAATTACCTAGCGACCTAGCTATGTTGGGTAGGATGAGACAGAGAGTGACCTGGAATGACTTATTCGTCAAGCAGAATATGAACATGGCCAATGAGCTAGTCATACAGATTATGGACTTCTGGGTAGCTCCAAACTACCCTCTCAGGCACACTAACTTGAAGATAGAGCTTGGTCTGTGTCATATCTTCATCTCTCACTCATTGAGGCCACGGACTCACCAGACAACAGTTGCATTCGAGGTGGCTATGCTTATACACTATATATAGAACATGTAGTACATTGATGTTGGCTATTGGGTGAAGGAAGATTTCTGACACTTCCATAAAAAGGACTTTACTCCCAAGTGCAGGAGTGTCGAAGTAATAATATAACCTGGTAAGTACGGGGTCGATCCTCAGGGAAGGAGTTTTAATGTTCACAAAGCTAACAATAATCTCAAGAGTTATCAAAAAATAAAATGATTAAATTGGTGAATGATGGGCACATATAGTGATGAAATTACTCAAATGAAAATAGGTATGCTAAGGTTAGAGGTTCCACTCTTGATATGTAGAATAAATGTTTATTTAACTCTTTTTATAACTCAATTGGAATCCTCACACAAAGGAGGTTCCAATCAGAAAATATACCAATATAAGCTCTTGAATATATATATATATATATATATGAGATTATATTTCTTTCCATTTCATTACATAACAAGGATTACCCATTCTTCGATTCAATGGGTTTCAAGTGCTTAATGTGCCAATCACTATTATGAATCAAGAATCCTTTACTAGAATGGTCAGTAATTAAAACTACCCAGTATCTAGAAGGACTCACCATCCAAAAGGATTCAAGTATCCATGTATTGGATTGTCTACAATAAGTCAAAATCCCCATACACAAGAGAGAAATCAAGATTAAAGTCAAGTTAATAAAGAAAAAGAAATATAAATCATATAATTGAATAACAAATGAATATAAACATTAACCACAATTTAAGAGTCTTAATAAATCTTTAGTTTCACACCAAGAGCTTCACCTTTTCACCTTAGCATAATGAAACTAGTTACTCATGGAAATAGAAATAAGCATGGAAATATAAAAGGAAAAACATATAAGAGAGAATTATTTTTGCAAGAAGAAAGTTTATAATGAGAGAGAGAATTGATACAAATGAATGCAAGGTAAACTTGCGTAATGAAGAATAAAATGATTCTACCATCTACAAGGCCCTTTATATAGAGACTTGGAAGGGTAGAAAGGTAAAAAGAGTGGAGGAGACAAGTGAAATCATGAAAGTGGTGACCTAACAATTCCTTTTGACTTTGCTTTCGCTTTCCACCGAATTGTCTCCCACTTTGTACATAGATTTTCTTGGATTCTGCCTTTGGTATGTGAAGATTACATGTAGGTATTTGAATCCGCTTTCTAGAAAGTATTGGTTCGTAAACATATGATATCTGGAGCTCAAGTTATGCTCAAAATACTGAAGTATGTTCAATTTGTGCCGAAACTGTGTACATGTCCTCTTCCATCCTCTGTTTGACCCTCCAAACGTCCAAATCTTGATTTCTTCGTGAAACACACTTTTGTATAGAATTGAATTATCTTTATACTGGAAAAACAATGGCATCAATCCGATATGTGAGTGAAAAGTTAATTTCAAGTAACCGGCAGTAAAATAACAATATCAAAAATCAAAGACAAAAGTGTAAATGTGCTTAAGTTAGGGGATTTAATGACACCACTAGTGCAAATAATGATTTTAACTCTTATTAAACATGCACTTTTATGTGTTCATCACACCAGCTTATTGCTAGTGTCTAGCAATTAGAGCGAAAACATTTAGTAAGGATTTATTGAATATATGTTCAAGGCATTCATCGTTCTCCCTAAATTTGCTCTAATCAAATAAACAAATTCTCACATAAATATCTTTATTTTCGGTAATTTTTGTGTGTGCCACATACCGTTAATGAGAATACTAATGAACTTTCTTTTGTGATCATTGTAAAACAACACAAAATTATGGAGCTTCATCGAAAAACAGTATGGTTCATTCTAAAATTTCGTTCAGATTCAATTTCCTGGGGCAAAGGATAATTCACAAATGTACAAATTTATTTGTTATTATTATTATTATTATTTACAACACACTCTTAACTCATGTAGCGAGTTTTGGGTCAATGACTACCAGATCAGTTGGCCTTAGGGCATTAGGTGTTAAGACACACCTACGAACTTAATTACTCGAGATAAGAATGATATCAAACTAGATATGGTTTTTTTTTTTGGATAGTGCAATGTCTAGTTCCTTTAGGCTTTCTACTTAACCTATGTAACGAGTTTTGGGTTAATGACTCCCAAACCAGTTGGTTTTAGGGAATTAGGTGTTGTGATACCCTTAAGGACTTAATTACTCGAGTTAAGAAGGCTAAGAAACCAAACTTATCCTTTTTTTTGAATTTTTTTGTGTTTTTTTTTAATTTCCGTTGCCCTCAGTCATTGTTTCAATTATAACCAGAAGAATGAAGCATACTAAATTTCAATTTGCAACCCACAATTATATGTCGAAATGTGTGTGTGACAAGAATAGTTCATAAATACTTACGAAAGGGCATGTGAGCAAAACAATTTTTTTTTTGAATAAGTTATTCTAGGAAACTGAAAGACCAACTTGACAAATGATTTTCAATAGGGAAACTGAATTAGTCACGGAGTACCATTATCCGCCATTTAACTAGGAAAACAAAGAAAAACAAATCAAAACAAAGCAAAGAAACCAAACAAAACAATTGATGAATGCAAACAAAACAAACGGTCATGCACCAAATTGCATGCACTCAAAACAAATAGCCATGCAACAAAGTGTCGCAATTAAAAACAAATGGTCATGCACCAAAGTGTATGCAACAAAAATAAATGTTTTCAACTGTAATCGCAAGAACAACTAATTTTGTGCAACCAAAACATGTCACATTTAATTTTCCTGATAACAAAGGTCAACAAGGGGGACACTCTCTTCTTCTAAAGCTTGATTTTCTAGAAATGGTTTGAGTCTTTGACCATTCACTTTAAACAAATTACCATTTCTAGGATTCTCAATGTCAATAGCCCCATATGGATATACATTTTTCACAACAAACGGGCCAGTCAACCTAGATCTCAATTTTCTAGGGAAATTGTGAATTCGAGAATTATTAAGCAGAATTTTTTGTCCAACATCAAACTTGTTAACAGCCTTTTTTGGCAGGGGTCCAAAGAAAAAAATTTCATCGCGCAGATTCTTGATAGGACCTGGACCAAGACCATCCTAGTTCCCCGGTACCAGGAATCATCGATACCATGATCTTAGGAGTCTCGTTGCCACATCGTGCCAATTCCCTGGTATCAAAGAGTACTGGTACCATGACGTTACTTACCTCATTTTCGGGTATGCATCTACGAAAAATTTGATCGGGGCAATAATTGAACAAGTATGGATCATCCCAGTAAAAATTTCTTGCCTCAGTTAGAAACTTCCTTTTATCTTGGGGAGTCCATTGTGATGGCATTTCACCTGTAACAAGAAAATTGACAATGTTCGCAAACCATGGGGTTGTAGCAACAGAAAATAAAAATTCATCAGGGAATGACGACTTTGTTAAACGACGACTTTGTTGTGAGGCTTGACAAATGATCCGCGATAACATTTTCCACGCCTTTCTTATCTTAGATCGTGATATTAAATTCTTAGAGCAATAAAATCCACCGTATCAATCTGGGTTTGGTATCTTGTTTAGATATTAAGTAACTAACAACACCATAGTCAGTAAAAACAATAGTTAAGGAACCAATCAAGTAAGATCGAAATTTATCCAATGCAAATATTACCGCAAGTAGTTCTTTTTTAGTAGTGATGTAATTCATTTGTGCATTGTTTAAAGTTCTACTTGCGTAATAAATCACATAAGGCTTACCTTCTTTGTGTTGCCCTAAAACAACACCAACTCAAAGGGCAACGGCCAGTCTGGGGATTGCATGATAGGGGCAGATGTTAGATGACCAATTATCTTTTCAAAAATATTTTTGGCAATCTTAGTTCCATTCAAATGACGCGTCTTTTAATAAAAGGTTACATAAAGGTTTAGATATGGTACTAAAATTTTTAATGAACCTTCTATAAAATCATGCATGCCTTAAAAATGAGCGAACTTCCCTAACTGTTTTTGTGGGGGCAAATGAGAAATTATCTCAATTTTTGCCTTGTCAACTTCAATTCCTTTAGAAGACACCACATGACCTAAAACAATTCCATAGGCAACCATGTAATGACATTTTTCCAATTTAACACAAGACTTTTTTATTCACATCTTTTAAGGACATTTTCCAAGTTATCAAGAAAATTATCAAAAGAATTTCCAAACACCGTTCAATCATCCATACAAACCTCTAAATAGCGTTCAACCATGTCACTGAAAATACTCAGCATACATCTTTAGAATGTTGTTGGAGCATTACAGAGTCCAAAAGGCATCCTTCTGAATGCAAAGGTGTGAAAGGGACATGTGAATGTAGTCTTTTCTCGGTCCTCTAGTGCAATGGGAATTTGATAGTAACCTGAGTACCCATCAATAAAGCAATAGTAGGGGTGTTCTGCTACTATTTTTAGAATTTGATCAAGAAAAGGTAAGGGAAAATGATCCTTTATAGTGGCAGAATTTAATTTTCTATAGTCTATGCACATCCGCCAACTAGATGGGACTCGTGTTGGTATTAACTCACCTTTTCATTTTCTACCACTGTGATTCCAGATTTCTTAGACACTACTTGTGTAGGACTTAGCCACTTAGTATCAAAAATAGGGTAGATAATTCCTACATCAAGTAGTTTAAGAACTTCAACTTTTACTACCTCTTTCATGTGTGGATTTAGTCTTCTCTGAGGTTGTTGAGATGTTCTAGCATTATCCTCTAAATGTATTCTATGTGTACAAATTAATGGATTAATGCCATTTATATCCTTTAAAGTCCATCCAATTGCTTTTTTATGCTTTCTTAATACTTCTATCAACTTACCTTCATGTTCAGTTGTGAGAGTTAAAGAAATAACCACTAGGTTGTTTTATTCCTTTCCAAGAAATGCATACTTTAATCCTTCAGGCAAAGGCTTCAATTCCAACTTGGGTACTTCTTCTTGTTTATCTTCAGTGTTATGCCCCAGCTCTTCAAATTCTGGTTTCCAGCCTTTATTCTCTATTATCTGTGAACAATCAAGCAAAGAACATATATCAGAAATATCAGAATCTAATTGCATGCTTCATTCAAATGAATTGACTAAATAAATTTTCAAAGGGTCAGACGAACTCCTGTTTGAAGATGATCATCCACAATAACTTCAATCTTGTTTGCTTCCTCACTTTCATCTTCCTCATCTCGTGGTTGCTTACACATGTTGAAAACATTAAGCTCCAGTGTCATATTCCCAAAAGATAGGTTCATTATCCCATTCCTGCAATTAATCAAAGCGTTAGAAGTTGCTAAAAATGGACGACCTAATATCACAGGAATTGGTTTGCACCCATTAACAACAGGTTGTGTATCCAAGACAATAAAATCCACAGAATATATGAATTTATCAACTTGTACTAACACATCTTTCACTATTTCTCTTGGCATCTTAACTGATCTATCAGTGAGTAAAAGAGTTATGGAAGTTGATTTTAACTCACCTAGATTCAGTTGTTCATAAACAGAATATGGAAGTAAATTAACATTAACACTAGCACCAAGACCAAGTAAAGCTCGCTCAATTTTATGATCGCCAATAAAGCATGAAATTGTAGGACAACCAGGGTCCTTCTACTTCAAACCATCATTGTTTTGAAGAACAACACTTACCTGTTCAGCTAAAAAGGCTTTCTTTTCACATTCAATTTTCTTTTCACAGTGCACAAGCCCTTCAAAATTTTGGCATAAGAGGGTACTTGCTTAATAGCATTCAACAAAGAAATTTTTATTTTTACTTGCTTGAAAATTTCATAAATTTTAGGATTATGGTTCAATTTCTTTGGATTACTCAATGCATGAGGAAATGGAGGTGCAAGTGGAAACTTGGTTTTTTCTTTCCTAGGTGTAGGTTCATCAACCCCTTCCTTACCCTTAGAGACTGATTCATCATCCTTCTCACAAGGTTCAGGAATGGATTTTTGGATAGCCTTACCACTACGAAAAGTTATGACCGATTTGACTTGGTGCATTTGTTGGTTTCTTAAACTACCCTATTTTCAAAATTGTATTGACCTTTGAGATTTGGCTAAGATTAAGAAAAAAAATTTCCTTTCTCATTAATGGTAATTACGGAAGCAAATTTAGCAAGAGTGTCTTTTAAATCAGTTAATGTTTGAGCATTTTGATTGTTAATGGACTCTTACTTTTCAATGAATGAATGCAATGTTTCTTCAAGATTTTTCCTAGGTGGTAGGACATAAGGTGCAAAATCTTGAGAGTTCTGAAAGTTTTGATGGGTCTAAGGTGGAGGTTGTGAAGATTGCACATGATTATCATTCCTCTAACAAAAATTTGGATGATTTCTCCAACCTGGATTGTAAGTTTGTGAAAATGGGTTATGATTTGGCCTTTTGAATGTGTTTAGAACATTGGCTTGTTCATGGAGACATTCCTTAAAGGCAGGTAGGCTTGGGCAATCATTTGTTGAGTGATCATTGGCATCACATATGTGACACACAATTTCTTGAATGGATTTCAAGTTACCACTCTTTTTCTGTTCTAAGGCCTCGACTTTCCTAGCTAATGATGCAAATCTGGCTTGGAGGTCATGTTCTTCCTTAAGGTTGTACATGCCTCCACCAGATGTAAGGGGTTGAACTTCGCTAGGTACCTCATAAGTACCAGCAGTGTCCTAATTTTAGGCATTTTCGGCAAGAAGTTCTAGGGACTCTAATGCTTTATCTCAACCATTTGTCTACATTGAGGTGTTAAACCTTCGTAGAATTGTGAGACTAATCTCCATGTTTCAAAACCATGGTGAGGACAAGAGTTAAGCAACTATTTGTTCCTCTCTCAACATTGGTACAAGGTCTTTCCTAATTTTTGGGTGAAATGGTGATCTGTCTTTTGCAGGAATTTGTCCTATAAAGAGGAAAGAATTTTTTCAGGAGTTTTTCTTGCATTTCATCCGAATTTCTAATGGATCCAACCCTAAGGTTTTGTAGCCATGGTTTAGCCTTATCTTTCAAAGAGAAAAGGAAAAGCTTAAGTCTGATGGTGTTCATGCTACAATTATTGACACTGTATGTGTGACACAACTCTTCAAATTCTATCAGGTGCAAATATGGATTTTCAGTCTCTAAGCCATGGAAATTGGGTAAGAGTTGAATAATACCCGGCTTAAAGTGAAAATTAGATGCATCTGGAGGGTAAACAATACAAGACGTTGCACTCGTTCTTATGGGATTCATGAAGTCTCTAAGGCCTTGTTTGGTGCGCGGGATTGGATTGGACTATTTCATGGGATTTGATTGGATTAAGATAGGACTAAGATTAGATGGGATTGGACTGGATTGGATTGGATTAAATTAATACTATGTTGTGTTTGGAGAAACATAGAGCTGGATTGAATTAATTCCATATTTTGTTTGGTGAAACATAGGATTGGACTAAATATAATAAAAAAAAATTAATTTGATAATTTGAAATTGGATACTAACTTTTTTTTACACATTAAATAGCTATAATTCAATTAAATAGTTAAAAAATAAAAACATTTAAAAACACAAATATCTGATCCAATCTCAATCCTCTCTCCACAGTTCTTTCTCCTTTCTCACCAATGCCTCTCTCTTCCACATCCTTTCTCACTCATTCAATCTCACCACCACCGTCTCTCTCTTCTACATCCTTTCTCACTCATTCAACTCATCACCGCCTCTCTCTTCCATTTACAAAAATCAAAACTGATTAAAAATCAAAAACTGAAACCAAAATCATTTTTGATTTTTCTCTCTTCCATATCCATGGCCATTGATATGGTTCTTTTATTAAGGGTCATGGTTGGCTTTGATCTAGGCGGCGGATATGGGATTTCTGGGTTCGGGTTCGTTGGGCGGCAAAGATGGGGTTTTCATGGTTCTCTTGGCGGCGACGATGGTGCTGGGTGGTGGTGGCGGCAGCGGCGATGGTCTTTCGATCTGTGTTTGGTTTCAATCTGAGTATGTTTGTTGAATGATGTTTGGAGATGATAATGGAAGAAAAAAAAAATCTGGGTTTGGTGGTGGTGTATATGAGATTCAGATGATGATAATCATTAAAAAAAACTAAAAGAAATTTTTTTTTAAAAAAAAATAGTCCTACATAACACAAGACTAAATAAACCCACCAAATAGCTGGGTTTATTAATCCTGCGTTTTGTGGGACTAATTCACAAAAAAATGGGCCCCACAAGATTGTTTTGTCCAATCCAGTTTGCTTCCAAACATGGGATTGGATTGAGATTAATCCAATCCCAGTCCAATCCCATGCACCAAACAGGCCCTAAGTGTTCTAGGTTGATCTTGGTCATTATGTTACGAACTGTTGTCCCCGGTATCAGTGAGTCTATTAACTTGGTTTTCAGCCATGTTTTCTAGTGTAGATGAGGGTTCTCTAACAAGTCTACCAGTTGATGTATGTGACCAAATTCTCATGCAAGTCCTAAAGACAACAAAAGTAACAAAACAAACAAACACTTAAAAAAAAATAAAAAATAATAACAATATATATACAAAAAGAAAAAAAAAGATGAAGAAAATATTTATGATGGTTTTGAGCACCAATTGACACTTCCTCGGCAGCGGCACCAAAAACTTGACACTTCAATAAAAATGATTTTACTCCCAAGTGCAGGAGTGTCGAAGTAATAATATAACCAGGTAAGTAAGGAGTCGATCCTCAGGGAAGAAGTTTTAATGTTCACAAAGCCAACAATAATCTCAAGAGTTATCAAGAAATAAAATGATTAAATTGGTGAATGATGGGCAAATATAGTGATGAA
The DNA here is from genome assembly GCA_033220585.1 of Dipteronia sinensis. NCBI lineage: Eukaryota > Viridiplantae > Streptophyta > Magnoliopsida > Sapindales > Sapindaceae > Dipteronia > Dipteronia sinensis. The sequence continues at coordinate 4,531,959 of CM065643.1, forward strand.
ATTACTCAAATGAAAATAGGTATGCTAAGGTTAGAGGTTCCGCTCTTGGTATTTAGAATAAAGGTTTATTTAACTCTTTTTATAACTCAATTGGAATCCTCACACAAATGAGGTTCCAATCGGAAAATATAACAATTTAAGCTCTTGAATATATATATATATATATATATGAGATTATATTTCTTTCCATTTCATTACATAACAAGGATTACCCATTCTTCGATTCAATGGGTTTCAAGTGCTTAATGTGCCAATCACTATTATGAATCAAGAATCCTTTACTAGAATGGTCAGTAATTAAAACTACCCAGTATCTAGAAGGACTCACCATCCAAAAGGATTCAAGTATCCATGTATTGGATTGTCTACAATAAGTCAAAATCCCCATACACAAGAGAGAAATCAAGATTAAAGTCAAGTTAATAAAGAAAAAGAAATATAAATCATATAATTGAATAACAAATGAATATAAACATTAACCACAATTTAAGAGTCTTAATAAATCTTTAGTTTCACACCAAGAGCTTCACCTTTTCACCTTAGCATAATGAAACTAGTTACTCATGGAAATAGAAATAAGCATGGAAATATAAAAGGAAAAACATATAAGAGAGAATTATTTTTGCAAGAAGAAAGTTTATAATGAGAGAGAGAATTGATACAAATGAATGCAAGGTAAACTTGCGTAATGAAGAATAAAATGATTCTACCATCTACAAGGCCCTTTATATAGAGACTTGGAAGGGTAGAAAGGTAAAAAGAGTGGAGGAGACAAGTGAAATCATGAAAGTGGTGACCTAACAATTCCTTTTGACTTTGCTTTCGCTTTCCACCGAATTGTCTCCCACTTTGTACATAGATTTTCTTGGATTCTGCCTTTGGTATGTGAAGATTACATGTAGGTATTTGAATCGGCTTTCCAGAAAGTATTGGTTCGTAAAAAACAGATATCCGTAGCTCAAGGTATGCTCAAAATACCGAAGTATGTTCAATGTGTGCCGAAACTGTGCACATGTCCTCTCCCATCCTCTGTTTGACCCTCCAAACGTCCAAATCTTGACTTCTTCGTGAAATACACTTTTGTAGAAAATTGAATTATATTTATACCAGAAAAACAATGGCATCAATCCAATATGTGAGTAAAAAGTTAAGCCCATTTCAAGTAACCTGCAGTAAAATAACAAAATCAAACATCAAAGACAAAAGTGTAAATGTGCTTAAGTTAGGAGATTAAATGACACCACTAGTGTAAATAATGATTTTAACTCTTCTTAAACATGCACTTTTATGTGTTTATCAATATCCTAATGGTAGCCAATGTGAGGAGTGAGACCCAGCCTTTACTTTTTCCATGCATGATTACAGCACTTTGCATGCAGGCAGAAGTAGATATGTCAGATGAACCACATGATTGGCCGCCGTGAGAAATTGGGATTATAACCTGGAACACCTTGATGGTCGAAAGAGACCCATTGAGTTCAAAGAAGAAAACATGTAAAAAGGATACGAGAGTTAAGGGAAGCACCAACATGCGACCACATGTTGATCCAGATGAGATGGACTACAATTAGCCAGGGATGGACTTCAGCCAGATGCCTCTAGTTCCTCAAGTTGCTGGGAGTTGCCAAGTGTTGCGGTAGACTCCGATTTCAGGGATGGTGAGCCTCCAGACCACAAAGAACTTAATAGGCTCCAATTTCACCTTAGATATTAGGGATACAAGAAATGAGATCAGTCAGCTTCGCTTAGATGCCATGGACAACTTTGAAGACCTATGGACCAACATCACAAGCATGCGTGAGGAGCTCAGACTAGTCTCATACTTGAGGAAGAAGAAGAGACCCCTTCCACCACTATTCCCTACAAGAGGGCCCACCAATGACCCCAATGCAGTAGAGTTTCAAGCAGCAATGGAGATTTCCAGGATGGAGTTTGAAGAGAAAGCAAGAGCTAAGCTTAATCCTAGAGGAAAGGGCCCGATGGTCAATAACGGAGCAGAGTCTAATTTAGACGATGATTGACCTCCTTACTTTTCATATCATCTATGCTTGCCAGTATATTTGAACTTTTTGATTTTATTAATAGTTCCTAGGATGAACTATATTCAGTTTCAGTACTTTTATATTGATTTAGCTATTTGTTTGGTTTAATTATTGGTGGATTTGGATATTTTGGGTATTTAGAATAGTTGAATTTAGTTTGTTGGATATTTGAATGTTTGAGATTCATGAGATTATTCATTTGAGATATTTCTATTTGTGGTTGTTAATGAATCTTTTTGTGAGATATTTGTGTGTTCAAAGCTAGGTTCTTAGTCTTTTGGGAAGAAACATGACAACTTGCAAGTATTGGAGGGACGAGCAAGCCAAGAGCGCTCACAAAAAGGGCAAGAACCTAATCTTCATCTAGAATGGAAGAAAGCAACCACCTCGGTTTCATTTCTTAATCTCAAATTTTGAAACTCTAATTTTTCCTATCCTTGCGATTTAGTTACTTCATTGATTATTTGTTGATATGGAAAAATTTTGTGTGGATGATCCTATTCATTGATTATTTTGTGGATATATTTTGATGACGTGGATGGATACATTGTTGTGGACATATTGATCATATACTTGGATTTTACGTTCATCGATTTATTCATTTTTGGATTGATGGACAAGCCGAAGGCTATTGTGAATACACTTGCGAGTGTACAGGTTCATACTGCAAATATATATCCCCATTCGATTTGGTGGTTCCGATTGCTCACATTTTGTACAGGTCTTATACATGCATATAGCTTGATTCGATTTGGGGGTTGTTGTTCCCCATTCCGTCACTTTTGTTGAAAATGCTTGATGTTGTTTGTGAGCATAAATGTTAGTGCTTGTGCTTAATTGCAAGATTGCATTGTTTGCCTTATCTCATATTGAGCCTACTTTTGAATTATTTTTTTTGTTGGGCATTGATTGTGCATGATTAGTGTCTAAGTTTGTATGTTTGTGTCGTGTTAGGTGTGCCCCGCTATGCCGGGCTCTCTTGTCTTTAACATTGAGGACAATGTTAGGTTTTGGTTTGGGGGTGTAGACGCCTTCGTTTGAGTCCTCTTTTTGTGTTTGAGTCTTTTCTTTTGTCTTCTGAGTCGTTTTTGGTCCAAAATTTTCGAATTGTCACATGGCCAAAATTTCTAGCTTTCATTAGCTTGGGTGTGATGCCTTGAGCGTGTGCTTTTAGCGAGTTTACGTATGTGTAGTGAGCTTGTGTAGCAGCTAGCTATCACTTTAGGGGTCTCACTTGCACGTCATGCTTGTCCCATCCTTTTGTGCTTGAGTTGAGAGGACTTGGTGTTCTTGCACCTTGTTCTAATAGTGGAGACTACCTGTGAGTTTACAAACACAACTTATAAAAAAAAACACTAAGTGTTATCATTTTTTCTATTCTTTAAACATTATTCTCGTCATGCATGTCACATGCAATAGGGCATTACATCTTATTTATATTGTGGACTGCGTGATGGATGCATTCATTCCTTTGATAGACAATTTGTGGAAATAATCTTAGGCAATGTGTGCAACAACTACTTAAAAAGCCTAAACACATTCCATTCCCTTTTCTGTGCTCCAACGCCAAATTTGAGGCCAAACACTTACCATTTCTTTGGGAACCGAATAGAAACCATATACCCATAGCCAAACACATGCCTACCCTTTATCGCCAATCATGTTAGGATGTGTTTGTTATGTTGTGTGTGTGAAAGGTGTATAGCTCACATGTGAAAATAGGGTGTACTTAAGCAATGGCTCAACATATAAAAGTGTCAAAAGTTGCACTTTGAGCCAAATTGTCAAATTGTCATATGTAAGAGTGCAAAAAAAAAAAAAAATCAATGCAAAGAAAAAAAGAAGAAGAAAATAACCTTGAAAGTCAATGTAAAGTACTCACAAAGTTAGAGTACAAGTGTGAAGCACGAATGTGTGTGAAAGGGATGCCTAGACCTTAGTGTAAATTTGTTTGTAAAGTAGAGCTAAATATGGAGGTGTGAGTGTACTTGAGTTTAAGCATGATTGATGATCTTCGAATTCAAAATTTTTTCTATTTATTTGGTTCACCGCAATTAACCCCATGGCCTTATTACAACCCGAGGGAAAGACCTTTTTGATCCATTATGAGTCTAGATTAGGAATGTTTGCTGAAACATGATCTTCCATGTTCATGGCATAGTGATTCTTGCCTAGGCTAGTTCACGATAAAGTAGCGGTCTTTTAATGTTCATTATATGCAATGCTTTTGATTCCTATGCATAAATTCTATCATTGCATAACTTGCATAAGTGTGGACTTACGACTTCGAGTGGAAAGAAAAGAGAGTTTCCATGTGAGGCTTAGAGTCAAGGTGAATTACGCTCGAGGTGTAAGAGTGAGTAGTTCTCGAGATGAGAGCACTCTTAGGTGTGAGATTCGTGATCGTTAGAGTTTCCCTTTAGTTCCTTCAAGTTGCTTTAGAACATTGTGCATGCATCTACTCTTCTCCATCACACTCCATTGCATCCCATCACTGGTTGGAAATGTGGCATTTTGATTAGTTTGTTTGTGTCTAGGAAAATTTAGATTGAGTGGTGTTTTGTAATGTCTTATTTGTTTTGTCTTGTGTAAACTAAAGGACGAGCAAAGGATTGGTTTGGGGGTATTTGATCTTGCTAAAATTGTGCTATATTTTGGCCCTCATTTCCATGTCATTTGCCTCGCTTTCGAGCATAGTTTCGTGTCTAATAGGCTCTTTTGTAGTTAATGCAGGCTTTCGAAGTATTTTAGCCATTAGAGTTGCAAAATTGGATCTTGGGGTGCAAGATGGTCAAAGCTCAAGAATCAGAGCCTAGTTCGCTGGTGACATTGCGGGTCTGCACCCGCACAAGAAGACCACAGTGCGTAGATAATGACCCGCACACCACCCGTAGTCTTAAGACCTCCAAAATGAAGAATGGCCAGTACGCGGGTAACGATCCGCATACCACCCACGGTCTAAAGGTCATCAAATTCCTAAAAGTGCACAGTGTGTGGGTAAGGACCCGCGGTCCAGAATGAAGATTTTAAGAAAGAAACCCAGTGAACGGGTAAGGACCATGCTCGACCCGCGAACCGTGGTTCAACAGAAGACCAAGACAGTGTACGCGGGTCTACATCTGTGCACATCAAGAAAGCAGACCCGCACACTACATCAGAATCCTTGCTTACATCAGCTTTTCAGACCTATTTTTGGGAACCATATATATACCTGTTGGTTCTAGGTTTTGGAATGTGAAGCGGAATGGGGTTTTAACATTTTTATGCAATCATCAAGTAAACCTATTTGTACAGTAATAATCGAAAACAATAAGAAGGAGATGAAACTATTTCATACCAGAGTTTGAAGGCTCCTTCTTTCTTTTTCAATCTACTTCCTGATTTGCACCACAAGATCTTCCCGGTTATGTCCCTGCGATTGGCAACAGCGTGTTGGCGCGTCACGGGTTTCAAGAGCTTAAGTGGAGGTAGAAGAAACTAATGAAAACAACTCTTGTTTTCTATGTGTGGAATACGACCACCATCAAATTAAAAATAATAATAATAACTATATATCTATATATATATATATATGTTTTTGGCTGCACACCTCTCGGTTTCCTTCTATTAATTTCACGCAATAAATTGAATTCAATACCATTAAGATAACTGATTTCATCTTTTTAGTTTTACGCAACTAATTGCATTGAATACAATTAAGAGAACTTATATCTTCTCTTCTCTGCGTGTATCAGTTTTTAAAAGCAAATATTTATCTTATATACATTTATTCTTTTAATTGATTACTTCATTAATTAATCTTTTAAGATATCTAATATCTATAAGGATAATTAATGGTTTTGAATTTAAACCTTTTAAATTCAAATTTGATAACAACCCTCCAACTAATGATTAATCTCATAATTAAATAATATAATTATTTAATTAACATAATCATTAATATTCATTAATTAAATAATCTCATTATTCAATTAATTCCCGAATAGACACTTGTCACTTTCGTAACACAATTAATTGGACGATCCAATTAATTAACCGTGACCCTTGTTACCTTAATCAATTGGGCTAACAAGGGACCTAATGGACCCACGGTATTTCGAGCTCCAACAATCCTTAGAAATAATTAATGAAACTCTTTAATTAATATTTCATGATTATTAACTTCGGTGTTATTCCACTAAAAACCCGAAGCTGCATTCTCTCAACTGTAGATGTTTTTACACAAACCAATAACTTTCGCTGTCCATCGATATAGCTATTACATATGGTATAATCCTCCATAAATAGTTCGTAATTAGAGCTGAGTCATAATGTCCATTATACCCCTATAATTACATCTTTTCCATTAAGTACCATTGATTCTCTAATGAAAAATAAATCCTTCATTCCTCACGGAATTAGGAGAGCGCTCATATTGTTCAAGCCCCGAATCAACCCTTAAGGGAACTACTATCTACTACTCGCAAGAAGGAGTGGATTCCACTATTGTGTACAAACCTTCTCAGCCACAAGCCAAACAGCGATTCCAACATACGAAGAATATTGACCGGGAATGTAAATCTGATCTCACCTATGGTATATCAAAAACCACGATCTAATCTGAAGGGATCGATAAGACACTCAGGATTAAGATCATCCATATATAGCCATCATTTATAAATATATATATATATGAATCTCATCATGTAACGAATCTTATTGAGAGATTCATATAGATTGTGGCCCAGTCCTTTATGATCACATCATACAAGGTGCCTTCATTCTCATATCACCATATGAATGATCCATAATAAGATCAGCGTACATTACGGAATGGACCACGGCTGTAAATTAACCACAAATAAAGTACCGAGCTTTATTTGCTATCTACGGACTCTTTAGATTGCTCATTTCAAAATGAATCCATCTGTATATGACAATCATATACTCAGTTTGAAATTACATCCGGCAATCTTGAATGTTAAGTACACATGTTATATATAAATGTATGAGATAATTTGAATGAATAAACTACTTCTTTTATTTATGTTCAATTCACATTTACAAATTACAAACTTTAGGGCAAAAACCCTAACAATCTCCCACTTGCACTAAAGCATGTGAGACATGTCTTGTAAACCTAGACCCTCTAGGTGACCCGTAAACACTTTAGCCGGTAAGGTCTTCTAAATGGATCGGCATAATTGTTCTGTGACACTATCTTGGTCACAGTCACATTATATCTCTGCATTATCTCTCTGATGAGATGATATTTCCTCTCTATATGCTTACCTCTCTTGTGACTTCTTGGTTCTTCGAATTAGCCACAACACCACTGTTATCACAATAAAGTGTGTTAGGCTTATCCAGATCTGGAACAACTTCCAGATCACTCAAGAATTTTCAGAGCCAAACAACCTCTTTAGCAGCTTCACAAGCGGCTACATATTCGGCTTTCATGGTGGAGTCAGCAATACAAGATTGCTTAACACTCCTCCACATAATGGCTCCAAAACCAAGGGTGAATACTGATCCAGACGTGGATTTCCTAGAATCCCTGTCTGACTGAAAATTGAAATCAGTATATCCTAACGGGATCAAATCCTGTCCAGAATACACTAGCATATAGTTTCTCATTCTTCGAAAATACTTGAGAATAGTCTTGACAGCAACCTAATAATCCAATCCTGGGTTGGACTGGTATTTGCTGGCTACTCCCACTGTGAAGCAGATGTCCGGTCTCGTGCATAACATAACATGCATGAGACTACCTACTACTGACGCATAGGGAACACGTCTCATATCCTCAACTTCTTGAGGTGTCTTAGGACATTGTTCTTTAGACAAGTGAACTCCATGCTTGGAAGGTAAATTACCTTTCTTGGAGTTCTGCATTGAAAATCAGAAATCGCACAAGAATCTTGTCAATATACGATGCCTGAGACAATGCTAAGAGTTTGTTCTTACGATCCCTTAAGAGTTGGATCCTTAGAACATAACTCGCATTTCCCAAATCTTTCATTTGGAATTGGCTAGCCAGCCAGCCCTTTACTTCTAATAATACCCCTACATCATTCCCAATAAGTAGGATATCATCTACGTATAGGACTAAGAAAACTACTTTCTTGTCAACGATGTGCTTGTAGACACAAGGCTCATCAACATTTTGCTCGAAGCCATAGGTTTTGATCACATCATCAAACCTTATGGTCCAAGATCTAGATGCTTGCTTAAGTCCATAAATGGACCTTTGCAACTTGCAAACCTTTTGCTCTTGATCTGGAGACACGAATCCCTCTGGTTGCACCATGTAGATGCTTTCATCAAGATTTCCATTCAACAATGCAGTCTTGACGTCCATTTGTCAAATTTCATAATTGAAATAGACAGCAATGGATAATAGAATCCTAATAGACTTAAACATGGCTACTGGCGAGAATGTCTCTTCATAATCGACCCCCCCTTTCTGGGTATAACCCTTGGCCACTAGTCTTGCCTTGAAGGTCTCTACCTTCCCTATCTACTCCTCTCTTTCTCTTGTAGATCCAATTACACCATATGAGTTTTACCCCATCCGGTAAGTCTACAAGTTCCCATACTGAGTTATAGTACATGGACTCCATCTTGAGATTCATGGCTTTAAGTCATTCCTCTTTATCAAGGTCTTCTATTGCATTCTTAAATGTAAATGGATCATCCACACTATCAGTAGAGACGACATCTTGTCCCACACCTATATCCAAATAGCGTTCAGGTTGTCTCACAACCCTCCCACTATATCTATATGGTAGTGTATCCTGACTAGGAATCATCTGACTATCAGATGTCAATGGATCAACTACTCTTGTTGACTGAGCACTAGTCGTACCAAGCTCCATATCATTCAATACAATCTTGCTACGAGGTTTATGATCACTAATATAGTTATCCTCAAGAAACGTTGCATTTGTCGACACAAACACTTTGTTCTCTTCAGGATTATAGAAGTATCCACCTCTGGTCTCCTTGGAATATCCTACAAACAAGTAGACCACAGACTTGGGGTCTAGCTTTCCACTTCTGTTCTTTAACACATGTACTGGACACCCCCAGATGCCGAAATGTCACAAACTAGATTTACGACCATTCCACAACTCTAAGGGAGTCTTAGGAACAGATTCGGATGTGACTACATTCAAAATGTAGGCTGCAGTTTGTAACGCATATCCCCAAAAATAATTTGGTAATGATGAAAAACTAATCATAGATCTCACCATTTCCATAAGGGTTCTATTTCTCCTCTCCGCGACACCATTCTGTTGTGGTGATCCAGCAGCTGTGAGTTGGGACACTATCCCATGCTCTACCATAAAGTCTTCAAACTCTTGGTCAAGGTACTCACCTCCACGATCCGATCGTAGAGACTTGATAGTCTTTCCTAACTGATTCTTCAACTTCAGCTCGTAACTCTTTGAACTTTTCAAAAGTTTCTGACTTCCGTTGCATTAGGTAGACATATCCGTATCTAGAGTAGTTATCTATAAAGGTGACATAATACTCATAGCCACCCATTGCTTTAACATTCATCGGTCCACAGACGTCTGAATGTATAAGCTCTAGTGGTTCTTTAGCTCTAGTGGTTCTTTAGCTCTAAGCCCTTTTTCCAGTAAAAGGTCTCTTGGTCATTTTACCTTCCAGACAGATAATATGCCAACCTTTAAATCATTTAAAGGTTTGCTTTTAACTAGTCTATCTATCCTGTCAAGGTTAATGTGTCCAAGTTTTAGATGCCACAGATACGTTTCGTTTTCTGGAGAAATCTTTTGTCGTTTTGTTTTTGGTTTTTCAACTTTAAAAATTTCAGCATTGAGCAGTGTTGTGTGTATTAATGGCATTAAAACATACAAATTGTTTTCGTTTAATCCTGAACATATACTCAAACTATTCTTTGTAATAATAACAGACTTATTATTAAAAGAAACATAATATAATTGTTCCAACAACTTTGAAATAGAAATCAAATTTCTTGTGAATCCAGGAATAAAAAATACATTGTTCAAAACAATAAAACAATTTCCAAAATGTAGTCTAACTACACCCACTGCTATTACTGACACGACATCCCCCAACCCAACACGCATAGAGAAGGCTGCCTCTTCAAGCTGTGTCCAAAAATCAGTCCACTGCATAGAAGAACATACGTGGTTAGTGGCCCCGAATAAACTATCCAGGGTGAAGAATCATCTTCCACTAAACATGACTCAAAAACAAGTACATCATATTTACCTTTCTTTTTCTTCTTCTTGGAAACCTTCTCTAGATATTGAGGACAATTCCTCTTCCAGTGTCCAACCTTGTCACAATGGAAATATTTTCCTTTGCCTTGGTTGGTGGAGGCGTCATTCTTTTTTCCTTGTGCTTTCTTGGGCTTGGGCTTACCCTTTGCCTTCCCAGCAGACCTCTTCCTCTTTTTATTTCCAGGGAAAGATGGTTCGGCAACATTTGCCTCACCGGTCTTACTTTTGCTGTCCTTAGTTAAGGACTCAAAAGTAGCGAGCTCATTGAGCAACTGAGTGAGACTGAACCTTAGCTTTTTCATCTCATAGTTACTCTTGAACTGATCGAAACTCTTTGGAAGAGTCGTCAGTATGATGCTCACCTGATTGGGTTCATCAATGGCTTCGCCATTGATCTCTGTCATGTTGAAATATGACATCATGTTCAGGACATGTTCCCGAATAGATGCGCCCTCTTTCATCCGAGCAAGCATTGCGGAACGAACAGCTTCATACCGCTTTTGCTCAGAGGGCTGCACGAACATAGCCTGTAATGACTCCATTATTTCAAATGCAGTACCCATTGCTTCATGCTTAGTGACAAGAATGTCTGTCGTACTGGCTAACAGATATGTTCGGGCTTTCTCATCTAATGAGACCCATTTTTTAATATGCCTCACGAACAGTTCGTGCGGCATCGGCAGTAGGCTCTGGAGGACACTCCTCCGTAAGCACAGACTTTAGGTCCTTGGTAACCAAGATTGCATTTATGTTATGTTTCCATTTAGTGTAGTTATCACCAGTTAATTGTCATTGGTAAGGATTTGTAACAGTGCAGATGACATGGCTGAAAAAACATAAATTAAGAATTCATTCAATCATACATTCAAAACATGTGTGAATGTTCGGCATAAAATTAAACAAGATGCATGAAAATGTTTAATGAACAAGAACAACCCTAAGAAAATAATGTTTCTATGCCACGACAATCCAACATACCACAAGTAAGTGCCGCCTTAGGGTCGGTCAAATTCTTGCATATTGGATAGAGACTTTCTCAATCAAATGATATACCAAATAACTCTTATTTCAATATCATTCAACCATCGTTCATTTAGTCAGGTTTTTAATTAACCAATTTAATTAAAAACTTTGTGAGTGTAACTCATCATTTCAGATCTCATGAGCTTAACTCGAGAATTGCCGCCTTAGGGTCGGTCAATCTCAAAATCCCCTCAGAAATCCTATCCATTAGGAAGTCAACCTTGGTATTGATTCTTATGGAAACCCTCCTTAGGGAGGACGAAAGCAAAGCCGTCACGAGGCCACACTCGAATCTCACGGTGTTGAACTAATGATGGAGACCGCGGGATATAATGTCATATATCCCTCTCCCACTCACTATTTTATAATTAGGGTTTTCTATTAATATTAATGCATCTAGATTAAACAAGATTAAACGGCTAATTTCAATCTAAACATCTAGTGCATTAATCACAAATTATTAGAATCCTATTCCAATAACTAATAAACTAATATGATTTTTAACTCTTAAAAAATCTAGTTTATTAGTGATAATTCTAATCTATGTAAACTATTTATTAAGACTAGAATTATGAAATGTGTATTTACCAAGTTTTAACAATTAAAACTAAACACATTATTAGGTCCAATTATAATTAGGGGATTAATCGAATTAAACCTAATATTTATAATGGACCCTACTAATCTAAGTAATTAAACACTTTAATAAATAGATTAGTAATTAATGAGAATTACTAAGTTTTTACTCCTAAAAACTAATCCCATTAACTTATAGCCAATTATGTGAATTGCCCTGTTTTAATCAAATTAAAATTAAACACATAATATAGAAGGCTATAATGCATGTATGACATATCAACATATATGTGTGTAGGCAGACCTAATCTAAATGATATGTAAATGCATGGCAATGCTTTAATTGTAACATAATAAAAGCATACATGAATTGACCGAGTACAATGAGTTTATCTAACTTAAAAAAATTCCTAATTACAATAATATCCAAGGCATTCCTTGGTCTTTTTGTAATTCCAAAAATCTTCAAGTCCATTTGTAATATCTTTTGTGTCTTCCTGGCCCAAAATCAAGTCCAACTTGATTTATTTCATTGGATCCATCACATGGATTAAATCCCTAAAGCCCAAGTGTTATTCTAACACTTTTCGGAGGCCCTAGGATTTTCCAAAAAAAAAATTTGGCCCAAACTTGATTGACTGCTACACTCCACGCGCTCTTGCTACACACATACACAACAATTGTGCACAGCTGCAGCATCTTGCACATGCACACAACAATTGTGCTCAGCACACACATGCACAACAATTGTGCACAACTGCAACATGACGTGTGTAAATTGTTGTGCGCACCATTTATTGTGCAACATATCTATTACAATTGTGTTGTCGTGGTACGTCTTCCGGATCACCATCTTCATTGATTTACATCAATAAAAATAAAATAACAATATAAAAAAAATATACAACCGGAATTAATATTACATTTAAAATCCTAAAATCCTAAAACTCATGTACCATAAAAATTTACAATCAACCATGTTTAAATTAAACGATTTAATTATAAACATTCATATAATCATAAAGACAGTACCTACACATTCATACATGCAATCAGGAACAATCGAATTCGATTATACTGTACAAAAATGGCTCTGATACCATATGTTGGTTCCAGGTTTTGGATTGCGCAGTGGAATGGGGTTTTAAAATTTTTATGCAATCATCAAGTAAACCTATTTCTACAGTAATAATCGAAAACAATAAAAAGGAGATGAAACTATTTCATACCAGCGTTTGAAGGCTCCTTCTTTCTTTTTCAATCTACTTCCTGATTTGAACCACAAGATCTTTCCTGCTATAGTCCCGCAATTGGCAACAGTGTGTTGGCGCGTCACGGGTTTCAGGAGCTTAAGTGGAAGTAGAAGAAACTAACGAAAACAACTCTTGTTTTCTATGTGTGGAATACAGACACCATAAAATTAAAAAAATAATAATAAGTATATATATATATATATATATATATGTTTTTGGCCGCACACCTCTCAGTTTCCTTATATTAATTTCACACAATAAATTGTATTCAATACCATTAAGAGAACATATTTCATCTTTTTAGTTTTACGCAACTAATTGCATTGAATACAATTAAGAGAACTTATATCTTCTTTTCTCTGCGTGTATCAGTTTTTAAAAGCAAATATGTATCTTATATACATTTATTCTTTTAACGGATTACTTCATTAATTAATCCTTTAAGATATCTAATATCTATAAGGATAATTAATGGTTTTGAATTTAAACCTTTTAAATTTAAATTTGATAACAACCCTCTAACTAATGATTAATCGTATAACTAAATAATCTAATTATTTAATTAACATAATCATTAATATTTATTAATTAAATAATCTCATTATTCAATTAATTCCCGAATAGACACGTGTCACTTTCGTAACACAATTAATTGGACGATCCAATTAATTAACCGTGACCTTTGTTACCTTAATCAATCGAGCTAGCAAGGGGACCTAATGGACCCACAGTATTTCGAGCTCCAATAATCCTTAGAAATAATTAATTAAACTCTTTAATTAATGTTTCATGATTATTAACTTAGGTGTTATTCCACTAAAAACCTGAAGCTGTATTCTCTCAACTGTAGATGTTTTTACACAAACCAATAACTTTCGGTGTCCATCGATACTGCTATTACATATGGTATAATCCTCCACAAACAGTTCATAATTAGAGTTGGGTCATAATGTCCGTTATACCCCTCTAATTACATCTTTCCTATTAAGTACCATTGATTCTCTAATGAACAATAAATCCTACATTCCTCACGGAATTAGGAGAGAGCTCATATTGTTCAAGCCTCGAATCAACCCTTAAGGGAACTACTATGTACTTCTCCAAGAAGGAGTAGATTCCACTATTGAGTACAAACCTTCCCAGCCACAAGCCAAACAGTGATTCCAACATACGAAACATGTTGACCAGGAATGTAACTCAGATCTCACCCATGGTATATCAAAAACACTGATCTAACCTGAAGGGGTCGATAAGACACTCAGGATTAAGATCATCCATATATAGCCATCATTTATCGATACATATGAATCTCATCATGTAACGGATCTTATTGAGAGATTCATATAGATCGTGGCCCAGTCCTATATGATCACATCATACAAGGAGCCTCCATTCTTATATCACCATATGAATGATCCATGATAAGATCACTGTATATTACGGAATGGACCGCAGCTATAGATTAACCACAAATAAAGTACCCAGCTTTATTTGCTATCTACGGACTTTTTAGATTGTTCATTTCAAAATGAATCCTTCTGTATATGACAATCATATACTCAGTTTGAAATTACATCCGGTAATCTTAGATGTTAAGTACACATGTTATTTATAAATGTATGAGATAATTTGAATGAATAAACTACTTCTTTTATTTATGTTCAATTCACATTTACAAATTACAAACTTTAGGGCAAAAACCCTAACAATACCTCCTTACCTTAGGTCATCCACATGCCCTCTTTAGCCTTCAACCTTAATTTTACTCCTTTAGATCCAAGAATATCCTCCCACAAAATCCAAACCATTTTCTCCACCAATTCCTTCACTAAATCACTTTCATAACATTCATTTCCACTCAACCTTCACTATAAACTCAAAACCCACAACAAGGAGCTCCAATTTCTGCACTTATGAGGAAAGGATGAGCTTGAAGACAAAGAGATATCAGCATACCAATTGGTCTTTTCTCATCTCTTGTCTCTTTTATTCTTTTTTGTGTAATTTCTATGAGTAGCTAAATTTCTTTGTGGAAGTTAATGTAATTTGTCATGGATTGTGGGCTTTCCACATTTTATCTATAATTTGATCTATTATTTCCATTCATTGTTCTTTATGAATTTGATATCTCTTTAGATTAAGTAGGCATATCAACTCTTGGTTCATTGTTGATGTTGAATTTCTTGAATGTTTTAAAAATGGGTTTAAACATCTCCTTAGATTGGGTAGGCATCCCAACTCTCAATCTAAGTTGAGATACAAACTTTTAGGTGACAAACTAGCTATCTTGAATGGAAGGGATGGGTTGTGAGTACCAATCCAACTCATCCCAGCTTAAAGAGTATAAGGGGTGGATTGTGAGCATACCAATCCAAGCCATCCTAACTACTCTAAATCTATCTAGGCTTAATTAGAAACCCCACTTACACTCAATTTAACATACCAATCATTGGTGGGTAGAGAGAGTCAAGTGATCTTGGAATCACATCTAAAGATAGATTAGCCATAATAGATCGAATTGGCTCATATTTGATAAATGGATTGCCCACTATTTGTGTAAAGATTGCATGAACTCCCACATCACCTTATCATATCTCTATCTATCCATTTCGCATTCTTGTAGTCTTAGTTGCATGCTAGTTTAGTATAGTTGTAGTTTGCATCTTAGTTGTAGTACAAACCCTTCTCTACAATTTACTTTCATTGCAATTTTTAGTGCTAGAGTTAATTTAATCATAGCTATCCGATCGATCTCTGTGGACGATATCCTACTTGCTATTCTACTTGGTATTTATACACATTTTGAGCGCAAATTAGGATTTTATAAATTCTTTTGATAGACGAATTTAATATAACAAAACAGCAACTGGCACCCTCTGTCCATGTCAGATTTCACTTTTTAACGGAAATCGTGATAGAAGGACTAAACCAGACAATTCTGAAAATCGGGGACCAGTTTGACTATTAGGTCAAACTAGAGGGACGAAATGAATTCACCCTATTTTTAAGATAAAAAATGCGAGATTGAATGGTATTAGCTATTCGGGTCTACCCGCCCATTTTTGTCACCAGTCGGCAGCAGTCACCCACTCGCCCTACCTAAACAACACCATATATAAATACCATGTCTGGAATCTGTAATCTGCATCCGTAAAAACCGAATAAAAACTCATCTACAATGGTTTTCAAGACTTCACTTCGATGTTATTGTTCTTCTTCATCATCAGAAACAGTTTTGAAAGGGAAGCTCTCGTCTCTGTTTACGAAACCCAGAAAACGAAGCTCATCGTTTTCATTTTCAAAATCTAAAACACAGAATTCAGTGCTCCCTGTTCAAGAAACAACCCCACTTGACAAGTTTCTTGGAGAAAACTGTAAGTCTGGTGACATCAATCTCAATGAAGCTCTTTACTATTTTGGTTACATGATTCATATGCAACCCACCCCACCTATATATTCGTTTAATATTTTGTTTGCTGCGCTTGCTAAGATTAAGCATTATAAAGATGTTATTTTGCTTTATAAGAGACTTGATTCAATTGGGTTGTTGCCAAATTTTATTACTTTAAACATTTTGATCAATTGCTTGTGCAATGTGAGTAGGGTGAGTGATGGATTCGCGGTTCTCGCGAGGATTTTAAGGTGGGGTTCCAGTCCTAATGCTGTGACTCTTAGTTGCTTGATTAGAGGTTTGTGTATGGAAAATAGAATGGTGGACGCGAGCTGGTTGTTTAAGAAAATGGTGAAGTTTGGTTGTACGCCTAATGTGGTTACTTATGGGATTTTGATTAATGGATTGTGTCGAACTGGAAGTACAGGTGTTGCTCTCAAGTTACATGAAGAGATGGTTAATGGAGATAGTAAAATTGGTTACGTTTGTAAGCCTAATATTGTTTGTTATACTAGTATTATTGATGGTCTTTGTAAGGATGGTTTAGCAGACAAGGCAAAAGAATTGTTTTTAGAGATGACGGGAAAGGGAATTAATGCGGATGTCGTTGTTTATACCTCGTTAATTCATGGTTTTTGTTGTACGGGTAATTGGGAGGAGGCTAAAGGTTTGTTTATTGAGATGGTGCATCAAGGTGTGTGGCCTAATTTATTGACTTTTAATGTGGTGATTGATGGGCTTTGCAAGGAAGGGAAAATAGATGAAGTAAATGGATTGTTAGAACTTATGATTAAGAGTGGTTTAGAGCCAGACATATATACATACAACACCCTTATGGATGGTCATTGCTTGGCGGGTAGACTTGATATTGCAAGGGAGTTGTTTGTTTCAGCGGAGAGTAAAGGGTGTAAACTGGATGTTGTTAGTTACAATATTTTAATGAACGGGTACTGCAAGAATGGGAAAACGGAGGAAGCAATGAGTCTTCATAAGGAGATGATATTGAAGGGTGTTAGATCTACAGTCATTACCTACAACACCTTGTTAACGGGTCTTTTTCGGGCAGGGAAGGTCAGCTATGCTCAAAAACTGTTTGCTGAGATGCAACTACATAATGTTACACCTAATTCAAGTACATATAATATTTTGATTGATGGGCTCTGCAAAAATGATTGTGTTCCTGAAGCAATAGAATTATTTCACACTTTAGTAAACTCCAAGCATCAACTTGATATTGAAATCTTCAATTGTCTCTTTGATGGATTGTGTAAATCGGGGAGGTTTGAAAATGCCTGGGAGCTATTTCTAAGGTTACCTCATGAAGGCTTGGTGCCAACTGTTGTAACATATTCCATTATAATCAATGGGCTCTGGAAAGATGGGAAATTGGATGATGCTTATAACTTATTATTGGATATGGAAAAAAAGGGTTGTGCTCCAAATGTAGTAACGTTCAATACCCTTATTCGTGGTTTCTTTCGAAATAAAGAGACATTGAAAGTAGTTGAACTTCTTCACAAAATGTTAGAGAGAAATGTCATGCCAGATTCAAGCACAATTTCTATAGTTGTAGACTTACTTGCGAAGGATGAAAATTATCGTGAAACTTTGAAGTTGCTTCCATCATTTCCTATCCAGGAGCCAAACTGACGATGACATGATGAATCATGTGTTTTTTAGTTGCGAAGCCTTACCAGGAGAACAGCATTAGAAGATGCTTTTTCCGCATAAGTAACAAAACGTGAAGGTGTGTTGCCATACTGTCAATTGTAATTGTGTTAAATTGAATCTTCACTGCTGAATTTTTATATGTTGAAATTTTTTTCAGGATAATTCAAACTCGTGAGCAACGTGCTCGACAAAGCCAGCCAAAAAGCAGGACGTGAGAGCATAAAATAATCTATCATGTTCTGTTTGATTGTCTGAATTTTGATTTGTTTCTGGTTGAAGTAAGAGGGGTTGTTTTGGAGAAGTGAAATAGCGAGCCTCACACCCTTAATGTAGTCATGTCCTTTTGATGCACTTGAACAAAGAGGCCTTTATTATAATGTAAGTGTAGTCATATTAATGCAGTTTTTTGTTAAATAACTGTACATTCCTTTTAGGGCTTGTGTTTTTTAACAATGGACATAATGCAAATGCTTGCTCAGCTGATGAAGCATTTGATTTCCAACTATCATGCTTCAGTTAAAACGCCACCTCATTTATGTGATTTTTGAGTTCGGTGACAGAAATTTAATTTCACTACTTTGCATTGTTTTAAAAGACGCAATGAGGCTCATTTTGAGGCGCGCCTCAATACTTTTTTTTTTTGCGAAAATCGTTATGAGGCGGACATCTCACTAGCTGCTATTGAGGCTTACGTCTCAATCTTGTGAGTCGGACACCTCAATACTATGCCTCAATACGCATGTGAGGCGGACGCCTCGGTAGTTGCTGAAAAATGTTGGGTTTCAAAATTTTTTGAAGACCCATTTTGACCCAATGTTACACAGCCCTTATAATTTGACCAAATTTGGGTTCGACTCTCGAGTACGTCAGTGTAGCGTAATTAAATTAATCCAATCTTTACAACCCAACATGAAGATCTTTGTTGTTAGTATGATTGCATGTAATTATTTTATAAATTATGCCGTGTTATTGATTATTTGTAAATTTCTAAACTTTACATTTAGCTTTGTAACTTAATATTTATATGATAAAATAGGTTGATAATGATTATTAACGTGATTATGTGATTATTGGTTGTTTTATGAAATCTATGTGTTTTTTTTTACATGTTTTATGTTATCTTTAGTGAGGCTTATGCCTCATTACGTTTTGAGGCTTACGCCTCGCCTCAGTAGAGAAAAACACATCAATACTAAGGGTGGGCACGGTTCATTGAACCGAACCGAACCAACCCAAACCGAACCGAAATATGGTGTTTGGTTCGGTTTTAAGATTGAGTTTGATTCAATTCGGTTCGAACCGAATGAGCCGCATAGAATATGGTTCGGTTTCGGTTTTGGACCTTCCAAAACCGAACCGAACCGACAAACCGAACTATAAATACAAAAAAAAAATACAACTTTTATTATGGATTGTATGTTGGATTATTTATGTATGATCTTATTTTATTTTGGACTTTTATCATTCTATGTAATGTATGGACTGAAATTGGTAGAATAGTAATTATTGAGCAAGTACTTATGATTGAATTTGACTAAATTTGATTAGTTAAATAGTAATGTGGTCTATTTATATGTGTTTTGAATATAATGGATTGTTAAAAGAACATAGCCCCAAGTCAATTGCCCAAAGGCCAAAGGTCTAAATACAAAAATAGAGCTGTTAAATAATACAAAAATTGAAAAAATATGTAAAAAAACCTCAAAGCCCAATAGGCCCAAAACTGAATTGAACCGAACCGAACTGAACCGAGATAAAGGTGTTCGGTTCAATTCGGTTTTGTGGTCCAATACGGTTCAAAATGATTCAAGTTTTCAAAAACCGAAAATATAACGGTTCAATACGGTTTTGGTCAAAACCGAACCGAACTGAACCGAACCGCACCCACCCCTAATCAATACTAAAAACGTGTTTTAAAACATTGCTACTTTGTAGCATCATTGTGATCATTCGATGAATTTTTTTCATTTATGGTTATATAACATGAATCACACTTTTGTGTTCTAGTAGGTGTTAGGCGCTAGTCAAGAGGTGGTCTAGTGCCTAAGCGGTGCGTAGTCGCCCTTAAGTGGAGAAGGGTTGTGGAGAATAGGTGTGGCCTGTGTAGGGAAGTCGAAGAGAGGAGAAAAGAAAAAAAGTGCAAACAGCTAGTTTTTTTTTTTTTTTTTTTTTTTGAGAAAGAAGCCCAAAAGGCCAAAACGTGGGAATGACAATGGGGTGGGGAATTTGAAAATCTATCCCCACATAAAACCCCACCATAGATGGAGCGGGTTGGGGCCGGGCGGGGTAGAACTAGGAATGCCTTCCTTATCCCCCATTTATCAAATAATAAATATATAACCAATGAATATGATAAAATATATAAAGTAATAAGTAACTCCAAGAAACTATTAAAAATCATCTCATAAACATAAATCTCACAAGTAAATTCAATCATTTTTAAACATAAAAAAAGTGCAAAGTCAAAATGTTTAAAATTTGTAACCATAATCATCTAATAGTTCCATTTATTTCTCTAGTTCTCTCTGGCATGTATTTATATATATATTCCTTTTTTTTTTGGAAATATATATTTGTTTTCTTTGAAACTACTTAAGTTTTATTTTAAATCGGACGGGGCGGGTTAAGGAGTATAAAACTCATCCACATCACATACCCATTACGGGTTTTACTATCTGTCCACATCCCCGTCCCATCCCCACCCCAAAAGTGCGGGTCTCCGTCCTGGCGGTAATTTTGTCATCCTTACCAAAACGAAGATATTTTGGGCTTTTTCTTGTTCAAAAAAAAAATACCTTAGTCGTCTAGTGATTTTTCACTACGCCTAAGCGGTGCTTGACACCGATTAAGCGACCAACCACCTAAGTTGGCCTATTAGGCCAAAATCGCAACGGTTAGGGGCGCCTAGAGCAATTTGTCGAAAACTGACCACGCTTTTAGAATACGATCATTGATTGATGGAGCGTCGTTTGTACTTAAAAGTGCTCGTCAAACAAAATTTATAAATCCCAAATTGCACTAAAAAATGTATGAAAACAAGTTATAGTGACAAGTTGGGTATCGTTCCATAGGGATCGATCTAACTGGCAATGATCAAATCAAACTCTAGCACTAAAATGCAATAAAAGTAAATCGAGATTTGAAATTGCAATTAACAACTAAATTAAAGTTACCACTACACTAAACTAGCATGCAACTAAGACTACAAGAATGTGAAACAGATAGATAGAGATATGATATGGTGATATGGGAGTTAACGCAATCTTCACACAAATGGTGGGCTTTCTATTTATCAATTAAGAACCAATTCGATTTATTATGGCAAATCTATCTTTAGATGTGATTCTATGATCACTTAACTCTCCCTACACACCAATGATTGGTATGCTCCATTGAGTGTAGAGAGGGTTTCCAATTAAGCCTAGATAGATTTAGAGTAGTTGGGATGGATTGGATTGGTATGCTCACAATCCACCCATTCCACTCTTTTTGCCGAGATATGTTAGACTAGTATGCTCATAACACATCCCTCTCATTCAAGATAGCTAGTTTGTCACCTAAAAGTGTGTATCTTAACTTAGATTGAGAGTTGGAATGCCTACCCAATCCAAGGAGATGTTTAAACCCATTTTCAAAACAATCAAGAAATTCAACATTAAACAATGAACCAAGAGTTGATATACCAACTTAATCCAAAGAGATATCAAATTCATGAAGAACAATGAATGTAAATAATAGATCAAATTATAGATAAAAGGTGGAAAGCCCATAATCTATGACAAATTACATTAACTCCCACAAAAGGATTTACCTACTCATAGAAATTACACAAAGAAGAATAAAATAGACAAGAGATGAGAAGAGACCCATTGGTATGTGATGAGGTCGTCGTTGTACCTACCAAAAAGATTATTCTAATTTAATCTACCTCGCAAATGCAACGAGTCAAAGGACTAGTATAGCAAGTAAGCAAGGGTCGTTCCCACAGAGAGGTGGTATCCGTCTAACTGTCTCTAGCAAAAGCGTTATTGAAAGAGATGTAAATAGAACATGTAAGGGGTGAGAATGGTATGTGTGAAGTGTAAGCATAATGCGGATGGTGTATGAGGTGTGAATAAACTAAACTAAATTACATTACACTAAGGATGAAATGTAACCGGGTGCTTGCCTTTCTAAATATAGCTAAAGAAGGAAATCAATTACACTACAAAGCAATATAAATTAGTCTACTCCTAAAGGCAAAGCACTCTAACTACGAAAATAAATGTGGCTTAGAGAGATGCAAGATAGTGGTTACAATAGGTACATAAGTTCACCAAACACACAAGGTAGTCAATTTGATTATTAACATTCAAGCACCATTCAACACGGATTCAAGGGCTCGTTCTCTTGATTAAGGATTCCGAAACCAAATCATCTATTATTACGAATCATTTGTTGATTAAGGAATACCGAAATCAATTCTCATCACTCAACCAAAGGCATGGAATGAGCAATTGTGTCTAGGTTTAGACTCATTAAGCATAAGAACAATACACCAAACAACCTAATCTAGCATAAGCATGCATAAATCAAGTTCCCTCTATTCAAGAGTTAACAATAAAGACCGATTCACAGTTAATCAACCGAAACACGGATGTGCTCTTTCACTCGAATCAATCCATACATATCGATTCCCTTTCGTCACCAACATGCAAACAGGAGTGAGACTCTACTTTTACACTACATCATTTGTTTATACTAAGTTACGCTACATCATTGTTTTAATCTAAAGTCTCACTTATGCAAACATATCAATTTCTACTCAATCACCAACATACATGTCAAGAAAAGAGAGATATAACAATAAGCTCAAAGAATAGAGTCAATATCCAAGTTGAATCTAAGTAAATATCATATATAACAAGCTCAAGTGTTGGTTTACAAATATTCCCTAATGAGGATTACACATTAAAGAAATAGAAAATAAAACAAAGAGAAAAGTTTAGAGATAACCAAGAACTCTATTTCGTTTTGCTCTCCTTTCTCCTTGGATCCACTTCAAAGATGTATAGAAGAAGTTTAGAGGTGGTGGTGGTGAGACATCCATAGAGGAAAACCTTCATGGAAGCCTTTGAAGCTTCTCTCTCTCTTTTGTGGTGTTGAAGAATAAGAGAAGGAGTTGGTGTCTATCTAAGATTGGATATATGAGAGATATGTTTAAAGACCAACAAAGTGGGGTATTTATAGTGTTTGAAGGCTAGGGCATTAATTGGGTGTGAAAAGTCAAGTTTGCCTTTAAAAATCGTGTGATCTGCAAATGGATAAAGTTTTGCCGACACAAATCGGCGAGTTGTAACTTGCAGATTTCTTTCTGCTGGTTGGTACTCGCAGATCTGGATGGTAGAAGGTTCTGGACAATTCTTGCGACTTTGAACTGCCAGTTGGAACTCGCAGTCAGAAATAGCAGATCTGTTTCTGCTGCCATGTGGTCGCAGTCTAACTTGGCAGTCTCCTTTAGAGTGTTTCTGCGAGTTTAATCTAGCAGCTTAAAGCAGCAGTTTCCTTTGGAAAACATCTGCGACTTGAATCTTCTTGCTGATGTCGCAGTTTGAAGTCACAATCTCATTTGGATTACATCTGCGACTTGGATCTGCGAGTTCAAAGTCGCAGATTCCTTGTAACTTTCCAAAATTAGCTCTTGTTTTCTCTTCTTTGCCTACAAACCTTCACTTTAAGCTCAAACACCTAGCTTATAGGAAAATGAACCTACATAAAGCTCAAACACATATTATATACACAAAAATGCTCAAAACTAAGCATAAAAGCTAGAAATAAGGAGCCTAAAATAGGTATATAAATGTACTGATCAGTATACTGAAATCTCTTTGGTTGCGTTTGATTTTTCGTCCAAAAACTGAACAGTGCTGAATAACACTAAATACTGAATAGTGACTGAAAACTGAAACTGAAAAACATGTTTGGTTTTTTTCACTGAAAACTGAATATAAGTGATAAGTTGTTTGTTTTTTTTAACTTACAAATATCTTAAAATAAATACTTTTACATCTATGTACTTTCAACTATTATTTGTTATATATTTATATTTTAATATATTAAAGACAACTAAAAAATTAATTGAATAATATAATAATAAATTTATAAAAAACAAATTACCATATAAAATATAACCCTTAGAGTATAAAAATCGAACAAATTAATTGAAGTTTAGTTTAAGAAATAACAATATATTAGAGTCGGCTATTAATAATCCGTACAATATTTATACTATATATGTTGAATAATAATATAATAATAAATTTATAATGAAATATATATCTCTATCAATTTTTTTTGTGTGAAAGTGACTGCTAAAGTTTTTTAAATAGTGAAAAGAAAAAAAAAATATTAATATAGTTAATGGGTGTAAGAGAAGAGTAAATTGGAAATAAATAAGATTTTTAAGGATAAATTTGAAAGTAATAAATTGATATTTATTTCAGTTATTTTTCATTAAGTGAAAAGTGAAAAAAATTCACTTTTTATAAAAAGTGATTTTAGGAACTGATTCAGTGGTTTTATAACTTAAAAAATCAAACGAAACAACTTAATGACACACATTAAGTGTCATTATGTGTTCAGTGGAAAAATCAAACATGCTCTTTGTCTTGAAGCTCTTCTTCTCCTTCTAAGTGTAGAAATTCGAGCTCTTTGATGTGGGTTTGAGTTTAAAGTGAAGTTTGGGTGGAAATGGGTGGTATGGGAGTGATTTGGTGAAGGAATGGTTTGGATTTGTGGGAGGATATTCTTGAATCCAAAAAGGGTAAAAATTAGGTTGAAGGCTAAAAAGGGTGTGTTGCTGACCTAATGTAATGATGTATTTATAGGATTCCGGAAATATGTCTGATTTGCTGATGTAGCGGATTCCAAATGTGTACAGTGCGTGGGTATAAACCCGCGAACCTACTAGTGCACTAACGGTCTTCAAAACTTAAATCTTCTATTCGCTGGTCACTGCGCTGGTAGTGACCCACACAGTACCAGCGATCTGGGCACATGGTCATTTTTAGAGGATTTCTGATCCCCGGTTCATAAGTTGGTGCGCTAGTATGGACTACTAAAATTCTGAGGCCTTGGACTGCGCCGGTGAGGACCCACACACCTACCAGCACACTGCAGTATTCCTTCTTGCTTCTTTTGGCTGGTTTCACGCCTATACCTACTCCAAGACCAGGATTACATCTATTGCCTGCAAACACAATACAAGAGTCCATAAGACACAAAAATGCTCTCGAAAACAATACAAATGACAAGGAATGATGGCCAAAATATAGCACAATTTTGGCACGGTCATTAATAAATCTATGTTAATTTTTTTCTTCTCGTCTTTAATTTGATTCTCTTTCACATATTATATTATACTTGTTTGTCCCAACTATTTGATTATCATCCAAATTCTTTATTAGAATATATGATTTGGATCCTCTCTTAACCTCATCTTTTTCCTGACCTTTTTAAAGTATGTGATTGGTTGTTAATAAAATAGTTGTTGAAACTAATCACATCTTAACCACACATTGATTGGAATGATTATGTGTCATGAGATTATGTGAGGTCGGAAAAAAGATGAGGTAAGGAGATTATCCAAATCCTAGAATATAACCATATTGACTTATCTTACTACGACCGAAACAAACACTACTAATATATATATATATATAGTGAGTTTCTTAAAAAAAAAAAGGTCCCTTATTTTAATTTCGATAAAGACCTTGATGAAATCACATCGATTTTTACGAATTATGATCTGAATTTGTTTGTGGATGATAAGCTCAATGAAATGCATCTATGAATAAAATTTGAAAATTTTTGAAGCACTAGAACTATTTATCTCGATTTTGTTAAATATGAAGGCATCGGGAAAATGGGAGAATTATGGGATTCTCAAATTTTATTCACAAGTATTTCAATGAACTTATTATCATCAACAAAAAAATTCTGATCAATGTGATTTCTCTAAAGTCTTTATCGAAATTAAAATAATGAATCACTTATGAGAGACTCATAATATATATACACACACACACACGCACACACATCTACAGTGCATCGGTGCACGAATATTGTTTCATGTGATCGTATGTGAGTTGCATGTAATCACATGTAAATATTATTGTTGCATATAAGTTACATGCTGTTAGAGGAATTTTCAGTCAGCCTGACACGATTGCATAATTGGCGGGAAATGCAGAACATTTCAATCCACGTCATCCAAAAGTTAAAGTTGAGACACGTCATCAGATGGTCAAAGCAAAACACGTGGAAGCACCATATATAGAAATAACTGCATATATCAAATCTACTTGCATGTATAGACATGCTTTAGTCACTAGAGATATTCAGGTTACCGAAGGTATTCAGCTCATCCGGAGCCACTCAGCTCACCGAGACCACTCAACTTGCCGTAGAAACTCAGTCCGCCGTGGAAACTCAGCTCACCATAGGCTATTCAGCTTGCTATAGCACTCAACTCATTGTGACAACTCAACTCGCCAAGAACTATTGAGCTAAGCACCTCGACAAACTATTGAGCAAGGCACCTTGGCAAACTATTAAGCAAGGCATCTCGGCTAACTATTCAGCAAGGCACCTCTGCCAAATATTCAGGTCTTTAGCTCTTCAACTCAATAAGACTTGAACTTCAAGCACAAGTCCAACCTTGATACACCATATCATTCTAAGATTGTAATAGATACAGAGTCCCGTATTTATCTCTCCAAATCATGTATCAACAAGGAAACAAAATCATAATCTCTCCAAGACTCTAATACTGGAAATAATCCTAAAAATCACGAAGATTGACTCCAACAAGGAAAAAGATCTCCCAAACACATGCGAATCGCCAAGATACGATCCTGCCAGGATCTCGCCAAGATACGGTCCTCCTAGGATCTCACTAAGATATGGTCCTCTTAGAATCTCTCTAAGATACGATCCTCCTAAGATCTCATTAAGATTTTGCTTGCATGACAAGGATTAGGGCAACACCCCAATTCCCATATACATACATGTATCGAGCGAAGGTGAGAAGGAGAGGGCAATACAACATTAGAGAGAAGGCATTAAGCTTGTAGTTGTAATCATCTTTTACATAGTGGAATCTCTTTTCCTATCGTTACGACGATCGTGGATTTTTCCCTGCCTTAGGGTTTTCCACGTAAAAACTGGCTCGCTCCAAGTGGGCGATCGCAAGTGTACGAGGTCGGAGTGTAGTACAATAATAAGTAAAGTTTGTTCCTGTAAGTTCCTCATATTTTGATTGGCTTATTTCGTTGACAAACCACATTGGGAATTATTCTTTGTAAGGGTAATTTAGGCCTCATTGGGTGTGATCAAGCTTCAAGGACATCATCTCTCTTAAGAGCACTTCAAAGGTATCTCACTAGTTTAACTTTCTTTGAAGAGATCTAGTTGCACACACTCACTTGCATGCATTATGTTCTTATCTTCATGTTATTGAATGATGTAATTATATGCCTCTTTTCACACTCCACATTTGCACTGATTGCACATCACTTAGTGTGTTGAGTTTGCCTCGAAAAGAGAAATTCTTCTCTTAGCGCGGCCTAGACCGCTTGGCAAGACATGTCTGCACCGCGGCATACAGAGCGGTATATCTCAGCAGGGTCATGCTTCCTGTACCGCTTCCTGTACACTTGCACGCATAGCGACCCAAGTCGCGGTGTTGTCCAGTAGGCCTCTGTTGCCCATACCGCGGCCTGTGCACCTGCATGCACAGCGCCCTGCACCGCGTTGTTGTCCAGACGGTGCACTGCTGTGTGTACCGCGGTCTGGACACTTGCCTGCGTCGCGGTCCATCTAGCGGTATTGACGGGATTTTGTGCCCTAAGTTCAAAACGACGCTGTTTCAACTAGGGCTCCCTTATATATACTCTATCTTCTTCCTTGCTCGTTTTAATGAGTTCAAGAAGCCATTATTGAGAGGCCAAGCTTCCCTTAGAGAGAGAAACTCCCAAGAACTCATATTTACTCAACCAAACACAAATCCATGTGCATCTAACATCTTCAAGCATCATCTCATCATGGATTCTTCTTGCTTTCATTGACTAGGTAACTTGAACATGCTCTAAATCTCATTGTATTTATTTATGTTCTTGTTTGCCTAGGGTTAGCTCTTTTATGTGATTTTATTGCATATCTTTATGTTTATTGGCATTTATAACATGATTGAGTTGTTGTTTGTTGGTTGAGAGCTTTGTTCATTAATAGCTAGCATTTAGGACGATTTTACCCTTCTAGCTAAATCTTCATGCATTTGCATTTAGATATTGATATCTAGGATTTGCATTTATTGACATTTTTAAATCCTTAGATAAACATTTATTGTTGCCTAGCATTAATTGCATGTTTGAATATCTTTTACATATTCACATAGGTTGTTTAACCTCTTCATTGATTGTTAAGCTTTGTGACTAAGTGAGTTAGTGCACAAGCTTGTGGTCAAGAATCACTATTAAAGGCCCGTTGGGTAGAGTGAAAGGGTTAGTGACCAAGTAGGTGTGACTTGAGGTCAACCCAGGTTGTAAACTTTCGTTCAAATAGTGGATTTGAGGACCGTATGTGGCTAGAAGGATAGCCCGTGAGTTTTGCCCAGTTGGAGGGTTTCTCACGTAAATCAATCCTTGTGTTTTTATTGTTTTCCGCATATTTATATTGGATTGATTGATTGCTAATATGGAGTAGGATTATTAAAATTGATTAAGTCGAAAAGTTGGTAATAAATCAACTAAAACCTATTCACCCCCCCCCCCCCCTCTAGGTTGTATTAGACACACTTTGTGTATTTTCAATTGGTATCAGAGCGGGTTCCTAGATACACTTAGGTGATCCTTGCTCGTTGTGTGTCTTGCATTTTGTTTGTGTTTGTTGCATCATAAACATTCATCTCATTCATACCCAAACACTATGAGTGGGAACGGAAGTGGTAATGAGAGAGCCTCTAGCACAAGACCCCATTTGCTCACCGGAATAAATTATGCCTCTTGGAAAGGCAAGATGGAGTCTTACATTTGCCAAATAAATGACCGAGCATGGATGGCAATTGAAGATGGCTACACTCTTCCGGAAAAGACTCTTGAAGACGAAAGTGTAGTTCCCAAGCCAAAGTCGGAATGGTCAACTCAAGAGTTTGAAGCATCCAAGTGGAACAACAAGGCTATGCATGCTATTCTTTGTGCAATGAATGACAATCAGTACAAGTTGATCCAAACAACAAGAATTGCAAAAGAGGCATGGGAGATTCTAGAGACGGCCCATGAGTGAACCGAGGTGGTCAAGGACTCCAAGCTTCAAGTCCTCCAAACACAATTCGAGCAAATTAAGATGGAGGAGGATGAGTGCTTCAACGACTTTCAAGTGAAGTTAATGGACATAGTCAATCAGAGCCATCAACTTGGTGATCCCTATTCGGATAGGAGGATTAAGCAAAAAATTATGAGGTCACTTCCAGCAAGATTTGAGTCAAAAGTGACGGCTCTTGAGGAGAATAGTGACTACAAGAATATGAAGCCAAGTGAAGTTATTGGAAGGCTTCTAGCATATGAGTATAGATGGACTCCCACACCTACACCTCAAAAGAAGCAAAAGAGTATTGCTCTGAAGACTTCTAAGGTTGAGAAGGAGGAAGAAGACTCAGATGAAGAAATGGCCCTCATGGTGAAAAGATTCAAGAAGTTCATCAATTTAGAAGGAGGAAGAAGACTCAGATGAAGAAATGGCCCTCATGGTGAAAAGATTCAAAAAGTTCATCAATTTTGAGAAGAGGGGATTTGGATCCAAAGGAAAGGAAATAAAGAAGAAGACTTCTTTCAAGAAGTTTGAGTCAAGTGAAGACAAGCCCACAAGAAAAGGGATTCAATGCTTCGAATGTGGAGGTTTCGGACACATCTCCACGGATTGTGGAAATTTGAAAAATAAGAAGAAAGGAAAGGCCATGGCCGCCACATGGAGCGATGGTGATGACTTGGAAGAAGAAGCAGAATCCTCAGATGGTGAGGATCATGTGGCAAACTTTATTGCCTTCGCATCTTCTCTCAAGAGTAAGGAAGCAATAGATGATGAAGAGGTAGAGAAACAAAGTGAAGATGACTTTAGCGATGGTGACTCTTCATCCCATTCAACAAATATGGATGTAGGAGGAATGGATCTTGAAGGCTTCATTGAGCATTTTCAAAGCTCAAGATTGAAGATGAAGAAAGAGATTCAAATGCTAAAAGGAGAGAATCTCAAGCTATCCCCCGAAGCTACTCACTTAAATAAAGAAGTGAAGATAGCCAAAAGGTTTGAGGAATTGATGGAAAAGGAGCTTGAAGAAGCTAGAGAGATCATTGCTAAGATGACTTCAAGCACGAATAAACTTGACCACATGTTGGGAGTTGGCAAGAGGCCAAGTGATAAGAAAGGTCTTGGCTATGAAGATGACAAGGAGACCTCATCCTCAAGCAAGATTGTGTTTGTCAAGAGTTTGAATAAAAAAGAGCCCCCACCCTCACAACATCCTAGGAAAAAGATCGAACTAGAAGAGTGCTCTAAAGATTCTCAAGTCAAGGTAGCACAAGGGAAACAAGCTAAAGCTCAATCAACAAGGGTGCATCAAGCAAGTTTCCCTCAACCCAAATACCATCAAGCCAAGAAGCAATTCATGCAAGGTCAATCAAGGAAGCAATTCATTCCAACTCAACAACAAAGAAGGAGAGAACCAATCCAACACCAAAGACAAGCTCAAATGCGTGGGAAAGCCCATTTGTACTCACAAGGGCATGGTATGTCTTCTTATTTTATTCCCACTTGTCACTTTTGTGGTGTTGATGGTCACATTAGACCAAATTGCTTCAAATACATTGAAATGTGTAGAATCAAGAGCATGATTGAAAGAAATAGAGCTAGAGCTAAAATGCATGTTCCTAGGAAATCTAGAGCCAATTTGCATGATCCTAGGAAATCTAGAGCCAATGTGACTAATACCACTAGGAATGAGAACATTTCACCTAGGTGGATTAGAAGGGATAACTATTCTTGCTATGTGGCTCAAATTGCCTTGAAGGCAAATGCCTCGAACACTTGGTATTTGGATAGTGGGTGTTCTAGGCATATGACGGGGAACAAGAGCTTCTTTAAATCCCTTGTCTTGGAGGATGGAGGATTTGTCACCTTTGGTGATGGATCTAGAAAGAAAGTCATAGGGAAAAGAACCATTTCCATTCCCGACTTACCCTCCTTGTCCAATGCTTTACTTGTTGATGGCTTGCAGGCCAATCTTATAAGCATTTCTCATCTTAATGATGATGGACTCTCCGTCTTGTTTAACAAAAATGATTGCTCTATTTTAATGCCAAATGGACAAACCTTGCTAAAAGGAAAGAGATCTAGTGACAATTGCTATTGTCTTGAAGCTAGTGCTATCTCTTGCAATATGTCCAAATGTGAGGAAGTTGAGTTATGGCATCAAAGACTTGGCCACATGAACTATCGAGATTTGAGGATCTTAGATAAGTTCAAGGTTGTGCGTGGTCTCTCTAAGCTTGGGAAGAAAGTCGATGGCGTTTGTGGACCTTGCCAACAAGGGAAACAAACCAAAAGTATGTACAAGAAAGGCAAGTATCTCGCCACCAAGGAGCCATTAGAGCTTCTACATATGGACCTTATGGGTCCCATGCAAACCGAGAGTCTCGGTGGCAAGAGATACATTTTTGTTTGTGTTGATGATTTTTCTAGATTTACATGGACATATTTTCTTAGAGAAAAATCTGAAACATTTGAAAATTTTAAAATGCTTTGCACTAAAATTCAAAATGAAAAGAACTCACACATTAAAAGCATTAAAAGAATTAGGAGTGACCATGAGAGGGAATTTGAAAATGCTTGTTTTGAAAGCTATTGCAATAGCTTAGGCATTTCCCATGAGTTTTCGGCTCCTAGAACTCCTCAACAAAATGGGGTTGTTGAGAGGAAGAATAGGGTCCTTCAAGAGATGGGCCGTGTGATGTTGCTTAGCAACAATGTCCCTAGGAACCTTTGGGCCGAGGCCGTCAATACGGCTTACTACATAGGAAATAGAGTCTTCCTAAGGCCCGGTACTAGGCAAACCTCCTATGAATTATGGAAGGGTAGGAAGCCAAATGTTAGCTACTTCCACTCATTTGGGAGCAAATGCTACATTCTAAATGACCGAGATCAACTTGGCAAGTTTGATGCCAAGAGTGATGAGGGGATTTTTATTGGCTATGCCCTTAATAGTAAGGCCTATAGAGTTTTCAAGTTAAAAACTCGGAGGGTCATGGAATCATCTAATGTCGTCATAGATGATTGTAGGCCTAAGACTAGAGACCATGATGAGGAGGTCATTGTGGTTGATGATCCTTTCTTGGAGAAGAATGGTGAGACTTCAATTGATGTGAAGTCAAGTCTTGATGAAGAGGTCATCCAACCTCTTGATAGAGATCCATCTTTGGACTCTAAAGAACCCGCTCCATGGGTTAGACATCTCCACAATAAGAATGACATTCTTGGAGATATGAATGAGGGTGTTAGGACTAGACGTCAAATAGCTAATCAAATTAACTATACTTGTTACACCTCTCAAATTGAACCCAAAAAGGTTGATGAAACCTTGAATGATGAGTTTTGGGTTCTTGCCATGCAAGAAGAGCTAAACCAATTTGAAAGAAATGAGGTTTGGACTCTTGTTCCTAGACCCAAGGATACTAATGTCATAGGCACCAAATGGGTATATAGGAACAAGTCGGATGAAAATGGCAACATTGTGCGCAACAAGGCTAGACTTGTAGCACAAGGATACTCTCAAATTGAGGGTATTGACTTTGAGGAGACTTTTGCTCCGGTTGCCCGTCTTGAGTCCATAAGGCTTCTTTTATCCATATCATGTGTGCACAAGTTCAAATTGCATCAAATGGATGTTAAGAGTGCCTTCCTTAATGGTTTCTTGCATGAGGAGGTGTTTGTTGAGCAACCCAATCATGTCTATAGCCTCAAGAAGGCTTTATATGGGTTGAAACAAGCACCTAGGGCTTGGTATGAGCGCCTCACTCAATTTCTTGTTGACAATGACTACACTAGGGGTAGTGTTGACAAAACTTTATTCATCAAGAGGAACAAAGATGAGCTTTTCATAGCTCAAATTTATGTTGATGATATTGTTTTTGGCTCCACCAACAAATCCAAAGTCAAAAAATTTGTTGATGTCATGTCTCATGAGTTTGAGATGAGTCTTGTTGGGGAGCTTAATTACTTCCTAGGTTTGCAAATCAAGCAATTGCATGATGGGATTTTCATATCTCAAGTTAAGTATGCTAAGAACCTAGTGAAGAAGTTTGGCCTTGAGAATGCCAAACATTGTGACACACCCATGAGTACCACCTTGAAACTAAGCAAGGATGCTAGTGGCAAGAGTGTGGAACAAAGTCTTTATCGTGGCATGATTGGTAGCTTGCTTTACTTGACCGCAAGTAGGCCCGATATAGCCTTCAGTGTGGGTGTGTGTGCCAGGTACCAAGCGGATCCCAAGGAATCCCATCTCTCTTCCGTGAAGAGAATCATTCAATATGTGAATGGGACATCCAACTATGGGATATGGTACTCTTTTGACACTAATGCTAGCTTAGTTGGCTTTAGTGATGCAAGATTGGGCAAGAAATTGTGATGATAGGAAGAGTACATCGGGTGGTTGCTTCTTCCTAGGCAACAACTTGGTCTCATGGTTTTGCAAGAAGCAAAATTTCATCTCTCTATCCACAGCTGAAGCGGAATACATAGCCGCCAGGAGTGCTTGCACACAACTCCTTTGGATGAAACAAATGCTTGTGGATTACGGCTTTGATCAAGGTATTCTTACCCTTTATTGTGATAACATGAGTGCAATTAACATTTCAAAGAATCCTGTTCAGCACTCTAGGACAAAGCATATAGACATTAGGCATCATTTCATTAGAGAACTAGTTGAAAACAAATGCATTGCACTTGAGCATGTGGGCACAAATGATCAACTAGCGGATTTATTTACAAAGCCCTTAGACTCAACTAGGTTCAAGTCACTTAGTAGGTCTATTGGGATTTGTCATATGCCTTGATGTGTTTTGGTGATTGACCCTTTATGGGGAACTCAAGCAAAAAGAGCAACCTTGCATGTTGGAATAAGCAAAAACTTGATCAACGTTATGCTTCTTTATTAATTGCTTGAGTATTCTTGGTTGTGCTTATATATATTCTTATATGGCTTTTTATTTAATAAGTGTGCCTTGCTTGATTTGTAATCCATGTCACCTCTATGTTCAAACATGCATTTTTGGATTAGGAGAATTGATTGGGAAGTACATTTGAATGACCTAAAATTTATCTCCATGACATGTGAACTTGATTTTGACATGCTCAAGATGATATGCATGGAATATGTTTTGATTGCTTGAATGCAAATATGTGTGTATGCAAATGAGAAGACTAATCAATAAGGATCTTGTATCCACGTAATCAATAAGGATTTTATATCCAAATTAGTCTTCTCTCTCTTCTTAATTGTTAATCAAGACTACTATCATACGGACAATTATCTGGAAAAATCTAAAAGGATCTCTTGATCCAATGTCTTGACTTGCTTTTAAGGATTGATAGTTTTGTGTGCGTTGAAATTTCTTCTCAAAATACTATATCATGTTTCACTATGGCAAAAGGGTGAAAATTGGTTTGAATTCTTTTGGAACCTTTTTTGATGTTCTCCTTGCCAAATACCATTTGCTTGAACCATGATGTTACATGTCTTACATCCAGAGCAACTAAGTCACATATTTTCTTCTAAACAATAAAACCCTCAATGATTCTCTCTCAATTAATTAAGTTGCATAAAGTTGTTGTATATGATTATGCACTCATCTTGCCAATAGCTCTCTTTGCTAAAGTGACCCGGTTGGGGAATACTCTTTGCCTATCTCATGACAAAAAGGGGGAGTAATGTGGTTTTATTTAAGGGGATAGCATATTTGGAGAGAGTGTCTCGTTGAGGGGGAGTAACCTATATAGGGGGAGCATTTGCATGTTGCATGTTGTAGTTTTCTTTTATTATGCAAATTGCTCTTATTTATTTATCTCTCTTGATCACCTCACATACACTTGTCTTGGAAAGTGTAGTCTCATTGTTATGTAGGGATGGCTATTCTACAAGAGCTTGAAGATGTGAAGACCTAGCTTCTAGGTATCTTTTTGTAATGTAGAATTTCCTTGTTGACCTCTAGTTTTATTCTTTTGTGAGGATGATTTGTGAGAGGTGGTTTTGTCACGAAATAGCCAAAGAGGGAGATTGTAAGTTCCTCATATTTTGATTGGCTTATTTCGTTGACAAACCACATTGGGGATTATTCTTTGTAAGGGTAATTTAGGCCTCATTGGGTGTGATCAAGCTTCAAGGACATCATCTCTCTTAAGAGCACTTCAAAGGTATCTCACTAGTTTAACTTTCTTTGAAGAGATCTAGTTGCACACACTCACTTGCATGCATTATGTTCTTATCTTCATGTTATTGAATGATGTAATTATATGCCTCTTTTCACACTCAACATTTGCACTGATTGCACATCACTTAGTGTGTTGAGTTTGCCTCGAAAAGAGAAATTCTTCTCTTAGCGCGGCCTAGACCGCTTGGCAAGACATGTCTGCACCGCGACATACAGAGCGGTATATCTCAGCAGGGTCATGCTTCCTGTACCGCTTCCTGTACACTTGCACGCATAGCGACCCAAGTCGCGGTGTTGTCCAGTAGGCCTCTGTTGCCCATACCGCGGCATGTGCACCTGCATGCACAGCGCCCTGCACCGCGTTGTTGTCCAGACGGTGCACTGCTGTGTGTACCGCGGTCTGGACACTTGCCTGCGACGCGGTCCATCTAGCGGTATTGACGGGATTTTGTGCCCTAAGTTCAAAACGACGCTGTTTCAACTAGGGCTCCCTTATATATACTCTATCTTCTTCCTTGCTCGTTTTAATGAGTTCAATAAGCCATTATTGAGAGGCCAAGCTTCCCTTAGAGAGAGAAACTCCCAAGAACTCATATTTACTCAACCAAACACAAATCCATGTGCATCTAACATCTTCAAGCATCATCTCATCATGGATTCTTCTTGCTTTCATTGACTAGGTAACTTGAATATGCTCTAAATCTCATTGTATTTATTTATGTTCTTGTTTGCCTAGGGTTAGCTCTTTTATGTGATTTTATTGCATATCTTTATGTTTATTGGCATTTATAACATGATTGAGTTGTTGTTTGTTGGTTGAGAGCTTTGTTCATTAATAGCTAGCATTTAGGACGATTTTACCCTTCTAGCTAAATCTTCATGCATTTGCATTTAGATATTGATATCTAGGATTTGCATTTATTGACATCTTTAAATCCTTAGATAAACATTTATTATTGCCTAGCATTAATTGCATGTTTGAATATCTTTTACATATTCACATAGGTTGTTTAACCTCTTCATTGATTGTTAAGCTTTGTGACTAAGTGAGTTAGTGCACAAGCTTGTGGTCAAGAATCACTATTAAAGGCCCGTTGGGTAGAGTGAAAGGGTTAGTGACCAAGTAGGTGTGACTTGAGGTCAACCCAGGTTGTAAACTTTCGTTCAAATAGTGGATTTGAGGACCGTATGTGGCTAGAAGGATAGCCCGTGAGTTTTGCCCAGTTGGAGGGTTTCTCACGTAAATCAATCCTTGTGTTTTTATTGTTTTCCGCATATTTATATTGGATTGATTGATTGCTAATATGGAGTAGGATTATTAAAATTGATTAAGTCGAAAAGTTGGTAATAAATCAACTAAAACCTATTCACCCCCCCCCCCCCCCCCCCCCCTCTAGGTTGTATTAGACACACTTTGTGTATTTCAGTTCCCACGAAGATTGAGGAGTTGATTACCGAAATTGATTGACTTAACTATTATTTGAACAATGATTAAAGAGGGTGATTTTCTTGAAACTACAATTACGCTAAATTAAACTATCAAGCAACTTCAAAGCAAATGATGAATTTAAAAGTAATAATGAATGTAACTATACGATGAGAAATGCTAAGACAAAGAATCCACCTCACCCTCTAACTGATAAAGTTCTAGACTCACTCAACTACCCAACTAGTGCAAATGTTAATTGTAGACCCGTGTGCCGAAAAATAACCTTTATTCTCCCTCGAGTAATAGAAATCACATCCAAGCATACCTACAACTTATCTCTCGATGACCCCAGAATATATGCATGAATTCATTAAGAACTTTGGCACACATACAAGGATCATATACTCTAGCCTCGCGTATCTCTACCTTACTAGACATATATATTGGACATTTTATCAAACATGTGGCGTGCGTCGCCCCTCGGTCCATAACACACCACCAAAAATCATTCACAAAGGTGATCAATCTAGTGAAAGCATTAAGTATTCAAAAACATCTATACATAACACAAAAGCACAAATGAATAAAAGAGTAGTCTTTATAGATAAATTCAAGGGTTTGGTTTCATCAAGTCTTAGCAAGAGAAAATTTGTTCATGTTACAAACTAGAGCCATCCACAACATATATGAAAATAAATACATGGCTCTACAACAAAATGTAAAAGAGAAAGAGTTTAGAGAAAACTAGATGGAAAGTCTCCTCCTTTTCTTGGTTCTTATTCTCCTTCTTGTTGTCTTCAGCTCCTTTTTGCCCAAAAATATGAAAAAAAGATGGATTTGGTGTATGGATGTGGTGAAGGCTTTGGATTGTTGGGAAATGTGGTGTCTTGCTAGTTTTCTTGGCAGATGTGCGGGTTGTGTTTAAGGAAGATGAAAGGGTGAAGGTTGAGAGAATTTTTGGGTAGAGAGTGGTGGTAAGTCTGAAAATGGTAATGGAATATATAGAAGAATGAATTAGAGCAGAGGCAAAAAGGCAATTTTCATAATTTTTTACCTTTTTCGGACAAAGAGGCGACCGTAGGGAGACCTGGAGGAGAAACAATTTCAGAGAGTTTTACTCTCGGTCTGAAATAAGAAGTCTTGATTCGAGGTAATAGCGACCTTGGGGCGACCTGACTGAGGTCGTCCTTATATATGCACTTATCAAAACTTCTCCATAATCTATGGTCCAAATTTTTTGTCCTGATATATTTTATATCAGGACGAACTGATAGTAGAAAGACTGTATATATATATATATAATAATTTTCACATAAGTGCGCACTGATATAATTATATAAGGACATTGAATGTGAGCCACTCATTTTACATATTTTGACTTGGTATGTATGCACTTGGCAAAACTCTTTTATAAATGAGTGGCTCACATTCAATGTTCTTATATAATTCTACCAGTGCGCACTGACAGGAAAAGGACTGTTATATATATATATATATATATATTATCAAGTGTAGGATCATGTACAAAATTTTCGTATGGGATAACCGATTCCAACCGGTTGGAATCAAAGTAAATATTCTTAAATCGATTTCAACTGGTTGGAATCAGTGATCCCGTATGAAAAATATGTAATTGTAATGGTTTGGATTGGGTTATACAACCCACAAACCAATCCAAATCAATCGGGTTGCTCAAAAATAACCTGAACGGTTCTTTTTTTTATTTAACAAAATCAAACCAACCCACTAAAATTGATTTGGTTTGGACGGATTGATCAGTCTGGCGGTTTGGATACCCACTCCTACACTCTTGTATGTATATATTGGGTTAAATTAAACAATCATATATGCATTGGGATCTTACAGGAGGAAGTAAAATACAAAAAGAGCAAGGCAAGGGCACACTTTGGGCCCCTTTTAGAGGAATAAGGAATGAAATCTGATTTTCATTTCGACTATAGTAACACAAAAAGAAAGAAATACATATATCGTGGTAATAATTTCAATTTCTCTTTGCCTATACTAATCTCCCTTTATATGTTTTTTTTTCCAGTCATTTAAATAATTTTTTCCTTGAATTTTATTTTTTATATTTACCCGGGTGACAATCTTTGTGGCTTGTACGAATGCAGCATTTAATTATATTCCCCAATCCATTTCCTCCAAGAAAGATCTAAAGAAAGCCTTAGAGGTAGAGGTGTCCACGGTTTGGTTAAACCGGCGGTTAAAAACCGAAACCGAAATTGAAAAACCGAAACCAAAACCAAAACCGAAACCGGCGGTTACAAAACCGGTTGGAAACCGGTTGAAGCCGGTTCGGTTTCGTTTTAGGCTTTGGAAAAACAGCCCAAAAACCGTCCAAAACCGCCCAAAACAGACGGTTTAACCGCCGGTTTACATAAAAAAAATTAAAAAAAACCGTCCAAAACCGCCCAAAACCGTCCAAAACCGCCAAACCGCCGGTTAAAAACCGAACCAAAACCGAAATTTTTCAGTTCGGTTTCGGTTCGCCCTCTCCACCGAACCGGAACCGCCGGTTTTGAACCGAAACCGGCCCGAACCGGAACCGTAGACGGGTCTACTTAGAGGAGATCAATAACATTTTTAGGATAGGTGACATATTGTCGGAATCTGTCGAGATCAAATAATACATGTGTGACCCGGATATTTACTCCCATAACAGGAGATAACTACTCCCACAACCTAGGAATATGAATAAAAACTCATCACACATGCTTGTAAAATACGCATAGTGAATTTGAACCCCACATCACTTTTGTGGAAGGGAGGTGCACAACCAGCTCTGCTAAGAGATGATGTGCAACTTATTGGTATTAATTATTATCCATTTTCATTACATATTGATTTTTTTTCAAATATATTACATATTAATTTTATCAATTTTTCTATTGTCAGTTCGTTCTAATATAAAATATATCAGGATGAAGAATGTGGACCATTAGATTTACATACTTTGACTCAAAGTGTATGCACTTATCAAAACTTCTCCATAATCTATGGTCCACATTCTTCGTCCTGATATATTTTATATCAGAACGAACTGACAGTAGAAAGACTGTTAATTTTATTGTCTGATTAATGGTGTTAAAACATGTCGGGCTTGGCAGGCCAAGCCCGGCCTGCACGGCCTAAGGACAAGCCTGGCCTAGCACGGCACAACCCAATAATGTGCCAGGCCAAGCCTGCCAGGGGCACGTGCCGTGCCGTGCCCGGGGTTTGAGGCATGCGTGCATGGCACTCCGGCAGGACATTTTCAATTTTTTTTAAGTTGACTAACTTTTAAAAAAGAAATTAAAACTTTTGATATTATTGGAGGTCG
This sequence comes from Dipteronia sinensis, assembly GCA_033220585.1. Taxonomy (NCBI): domain Eukaryota; kingdom Viridiplantae; phylum Streptophyta; class Magnoliopsida; order Sapindales; family Sapindaceae; genus Dipteronia; species Dipteronia sinensis. Next base: position 4,572,458 of record CM065643.1, read on the forward strand.
AACCATAGTTACGACATTTCAATTAGTGTAAGTGCCGAACTAGTAAAACCATAAAAAATATTAAGTTATTGCTTCAAATAAACATTTTAAGTAGTATAAAGTTTAAACTAAAGAATTAATAGTTAATTTAAAACGTGTAATATATCCCATGAACTTCGAAAGGTCATAACTTTGTGTTCTGATATCTGAATCAGATGATTTTTTTTTTTTTTGAAATGAGGTAGAATGATACAATCTATCCAATGGGACAAGATTAGTTGCCTATTTTCTTTAAGAAGGTATTCATAACAAAATTACTTGCCTATTTTTTATTTTATATATATATATATATATAGTTTTTCTCCCCTCATGACTGAACTGACTTTTAAAGTTAGGACAAGACTTGTGAGTCATTGATTAAGTTTATGAAGACTTTGACTACGCTGAAGTATGTGAATCTGTTGGTTGATAGTTGTGGAACTGATATAAATATATATATATATATATATATATAGAGAGAGAGAGAGAGAGAGAGAGAGAGAGAGAGAAGATATGTCTAGTAAAAAGATGAAATGTGATATAAAATTTACCTGAACTATGTATTGAAAAAAGGGATATTATTATTTTCCACCCTCACGTATGAGATTAAACGTTTTGCACCCTCTTGTTTTGGTATTGGCCATTTTCCGCCCTACCGTTAGTTTTGGATTGGAAAAGTGTAAAGATTGTGAAATTACATTGTTGCCCTTGGAATGAATCTTTTGAAATTTAAAAATAAAATAAAAATTTTAAGAAGAAACTTAAGAAAATAAATCAAGTTCATCGGTTCATCAACCGTCATCGTCATCGTCGTCATCATCATCGTCAGAAAATTTACCAAATTCCAGAATACACCATTTCAAAAAAAAAAAACCCAGAAATACACAACCACCAAACCTAACCTAATCACCAAAATATTCACAACCAATTCCAAATTCATCCACCATAGCCACCTTCAGATTCAACAACCGAAACCATAAAAATCCCACAATCTCGCCGGTGACCCACCCGAACCCAAAATCCAGAACCACCACAATCCTACAAACTCGCCGGCGACCCACCCAAACAATCAAAATACAGAAAAACAAACAAAAACCACTAGCCTCCGCCTCTGCCTCCACACCAGTCCACCATCTCTCTCACATACCACTATCTCCTCCGCCCACCGCCCAGCCGAACCCAAAAACCCCTCCCACCACAAAAATCAGTCATTCATTCAACAAGTTCGTAGCAAATCGGACTCCGCCAACAACAACCGCTCTTCGTCGACTGCAAAAGAGAAAGAGGAAGGAGAGAGTGGCGGGGAGAGAAAAATAGAAGAGAATCGGGGAGAGAAAGAGAAGAACAGAACGTCGGAAAAGGAAGAGAAAGAAGAGAATCATGGAAAGAGAGAGATCGACCGATTTTGGTTTTTTTATTTTTGGGGTTTGAGGTTTTTGATTTGGGTTTTGTTTGTGGCCAGTGGCCGATTTCAAATCGAACCCAGATCCGGTTTCGAATTGTGTGTGAGAGAGAAAGAGATGGTGGTTTGGTGGTGGTGTGTGCTTGAGAGAGATGGTAGTGTGCGTGAGAGAGAGAGAGAGAGAGAGAGATAGAGATGATGGTGGTGGTGGTGGTGATAATGATGATGGTTTGATTTTGGGTTGGTGTTTGTGATGATGGTGTTTATGGGTTTTGTGGTGATGATGGTGGATGATTGTGGTTTGGGGTTGATGATAATGGTAGTTTCCGGTGGTGTTCTAGATTTGATTTTTTTTTTCTGTTTATGTTTTACTATATTGTCCTTCTTTAAATTTGTTTTAAATCATAAATACCACTAATTTACTTTATTACCCTCACGTTCATAACGTCAACTTAACGATTCTGTTAAAATGGTGGAAATTGACTATTAAATGAAATGTTATGGTGGAAAATGACCAATACCAAAACAAGTGGGTGCAAAACGTCTAATACCTCATACGTGAGGATGAAAAATAATAATATCCCTTGAAAAAACTATATTAGAACAATAAGAATACAGAATCTAGGTATTTATTTACAATAAAAAATAAAAATAAATTTTATTTAAAAAAATTTCAATATCTGTGACCCATATCATCATTAATAAATAAATAAATAAAACTCTAGTCCTATTAATTCCCTCAAACTTATTAAATGCCTACTGTATTGTTGAAAGATTAGATAGAAATAATTAAGAAAGTAATAATTTCATGTATATATAATAATTGAAAGAAAGAAGAAGAATAAGACAAAATTCAAAAATTGGTAAAGGTTGCATGGCATGACAAACAACAAATGATATCGCAGGTCACAGAATTTAACCTCTGAAAAGTTGCTCAACTCACATCTCAAAAAAAAAAACATTAATATTTCATTTCAAAATGCTTATTATTTAAGGAAACCCAAGAGACAACTATACAAGAACAGTAAGAGACAGAAGCAAAATGATAAATATGAGGAAAGCGATGGACTCGGCGTTTTGGGACCAGCCAATATCGTGTCTGCAGACGCTGCACGGGTCGGCTAAGTCCATCCCTGGCGAGCATTTCCCCCTCGACGCCGCTCGAGCCAATCGAGCCCTCCGGATTCGGCAGTTGGCGCTTATGGGTTTTCCTCTGGGAATCATCATCCCTCCCTATTCTCACAAGATGCTGGGCTTCTTCTCTCTTCAGCCTCTTCTCCTTAAACAATCCACCTCTTCCGGGTTTTTTTTTTTTCAAGACTAAATTTTGTTGGAAGAAAGACAAGAATTTGAACTAGTAAAAAGTAGCAAGAATATGATCTATGTATAATGTATGTATAGGTGATCAGGTAGATTGGTGGGGCAGTTTCGTCCAAAGAATCTGAGTTTGTGCAGAGATGCTGCTAAGCAATATTTTATGGACAAGTCTCTCTATTCGATTGCTCTCTGTTCACAGCTTTCTATGGTCCCTTCATCGTCCTTTTTTCGTGGAACATGAAGCCACATTGCTATAAAAATTCTCATCGCCACAAGTTGATGCTCTACCAACAAATATGAAATTAAACTCTATTATTATTAATTCCCTCAAACTTATTGAATACATACTGTATTGTTGAAAGATTAGAGTGTATATATAATAATTGAAAGAAAGAAGAAGAGTAAGACAAAATTCAAAAATTGGTGTTTGTGGCATGGCATGACAAACAATGAATGATATCGCAGGTCACGAAAATTAACCTCTGAATGCTGCCCAATTCACATCTTAAAAACCAAAAAAAAAAAAAAATTGTTTCATTTTCAAAATGCTTATTAGTTAAGGAAACCCAAGAGACAACTAGACAAGACATAGTAAGAGAGAGAAGCAAATTGACGAACCTGAGGACCACCAATATTGTCGCCGAAGACCCTGTACGGCTTGGCTAACTCCACACCCTGCGAGCCTTTCCCTCTCGATGCCGTTCGAGCAGCCGAGTCCTCCGGATTCAGCAACTGTGATGTAGGACAAAGAAGAAGGAACCGCGGTCCAGACCGCGATCTGACACCAACGGGTCACACTGGATTTGGGCAATTTCATTATTTTCTTATTTCTTCAATTTGGGTCTTTTCTTGTTTAGCAAGTTTATTTATTTTAGTTTGATTAGGAATTAAATTTAGGTTTTGGAAATAAATCAAACTTACCTTTTAGGTAAGATTTGATCTTTGTTTTCCAGTCAAGTTAGGAGTCATGAATCTTAAAAGATTCCACTTAGTTTTGAGATTTTCCTGTTTTAGTTTTTTTTTTTATGAATATCATATTCGAGTCGTATTATTAATTCCAATTATTGTAACTTTTAAACCTTTTGATTGATTTTAATAAAATCGTTCCTTTGGAACATTTATTTGTCGTGGATTCGACATGCTCTTTGAGGATTCGAGAGCACCATTTTCTAACGAAGATTAGGGAATGATAGCCCTTGCATGGCGGTTCATGCTTGGGTAACTACCGGTCGCTACGTTAAGGTTCGTCTGAGTGTGCCTCAGGGTTCAACGAAGTGATCATTCTTATTTTCGCCATACACCGCTGCGTCAATTAGTATCAGAGCGACCGAGTCTACCTCTGTGCTAGGCTCAGCGTCCACAGACCACAACCAACTACCTTCCTAAACGCCATATATTCACCCTCCATATCCCCCCATAAAAAATAGAGAAACGAAATCGAAAAAAAAAAGGACAAAGAGAGAGAAAGAGTGTGTATGTGTGAAGTTCGGAAAATTTACAATTAGCCTCAGAGATAGCAGAAATTGTGGATCAGCTTCAACAAGTGCCAGAAATTTCAGATCAGCCTCACGAGTTCCAGCGTGCCCCTATCGTCATCACCATTAATTGCATGCCTCCATTCATATCCACCACTTTCAATTTATTTTTCATAAGCAGTTCTCAGGATTCAATTTTTGGTATGTTTTTTTTTTCAAACTTTGATTTCGGTTCTCAATGGGTTTCAATGGTTCTCTTGGTTCCAATAATTATTTTTCGAGCTATAATGCTTATCAACCAAGACTTCGATTTTTTTTTCTGGACATATGAAAGCTGAAGAATTTATTAATTGGTTGGAAGAACTTGAAGAATATTTTGAATATCAGAAAACTGAAGAAAGTCTAAAAGTTTTATTTGTAGAAATTTATTTGAAAAACGATGCATTATTTGGTGGGAAGACTTTCAAAAGGATCGAAAAAGATTTGGAATGGATAGGATCAATCATGGTCTGTTATGAAACAAGTAATGTGGGAGGAATATCTTCCAAATGATTATTTTGAAGATTTTTGTCATGCAGAAGATACAGTTGAAGATATTTCGTATGAAGTGGAAATTGTCGAAGGAATTGAAGACGAGCCTTGGATCTTAGCAGTTGAAGACTACGATCCAACTGTTGATATTGATTGCACTTTAGATGTGACTGAAGCAAAACTGAAAGCTAAATCGATTTCCATTGATAAAGTTTCCAAGGGTGACAACTTGTGTGGGATATTCAACCTAGATTGATTTACAATTTCTTCTTGACAGATTTGAAAATTCACACAATTTTTTTGGGGGTAATTTGAGGATTGTTTTTCTTCATTTGGATTTTGAAGATCCAACATTGTTGTTGCCATCTGAAGTATATTCATTCAAGCCAGTAATTGACAAGATGGTACATTTGAAGTATTATCCACCCATACAAAACCTTGCCGAACTCGAGGACGAGTTTTTTTTAAGAGGAGGAGAATACTATGTAGGATGGGAAGAGCTAGCAATGAGGAATTGCTACCGTCCAAACCTCCGCAGGTATCCTGCGGTCCAAGCCGCAACCAATAGGTATCACCAATGGCGAATAGCTTGGGCATTTTCTGCATTCCGTTGGACGTTTTCTTTGGTGCCATTATGGATCTGGGATGGACTACAGAGAGATTTTTCGGTTGGGGTTTACCACTCCCATAAGATGAATAGGGGTTCTTCTTTGTTTACTTGTCTTTCCGCGTGTTTCAACCTAACTCGAGGAAGAGTTCTTTTTAAGAAGGGGTGACTGATGTAGGACAAAGAAGAAGGAACCACGGTCCAGACCGCGATCTGACACCAGTGGGTCACACTGGATTTGGGCAATTTCTTTATTTTCTTATTTCTTCAATTTGGGTCTTTTCTTGTTTAGCAAGTTTATTTATTTTATTTTGATTAGGAATTAAATTTAGGTTTTGGAAATAAATCAAACTTACCTTTTAGGTAAGATTTGATCTTTGTTTTCCAATCAAGTTAGGAGTCATGAATCTTAAAAGATTCCACTTAGTTTTGAGATTTTCCTGTTTTAGTTTTTTTTTTTATGGAATATCGTATTCGAGTCGTATTAGGATTAGTTTATTATAAATAGTATTATTAATTCCAATTATTGTAACTTTTAAACCTTTTGATTGATTTTAATAAAATCGTTCATTTAGAACATTTATCTATCGTGGATTCGATATGCTCTTTGAGGATTCGAGAGCTCCATTTTCTAACGAAGATTAGGGAATGATGGCCCCTGCATGGCGGTCCATGCTTGGGTAACTACCGGTCGCTACGTTAAGGTTCGTCTGAGTGTGCCTCAGGGTTCGACAAAGTGATCATTCTTATTTTCGTCATACACCGCTGCGTCAAACTGATACTTATGGGTTTTCTGTTTGGAATCATTATCCCCTCCTATTTTCAAAAGAAGTCATTCTCTCTTCAGTCTCTCCTCCTGAAACAATCCACCTCTTTCGGGTATTTTTAATTTTTCTCCTTTTGTTTTCAAGACTGATTTTTGTTGGAAGAAAGACAAGATAATACATTAAACAGTAAAGAAATAAAGAATACAAAGTGAAAATGGCTTTCAAGATTTACAGCTTTTGAAAGAAACCAAACAATGTGGGATATTCTCATTGGATTATTTATGCAATCTAAGAGAAGACTAAATTTGTCTTTGTATTTGAATTTGTAATTGTTAGCCAATTCAAACAGAACATGCACTAAATGCCAAGAACAAAAAGCAAGTAAAAATAATAATGCTTGAAAATGTTTGCTTGTGAACCAAGAAGCAATCAATTGAAATAACAAGATTTTGATAAAATAAAATAAAAAATAAAAACCAAGGAGTAAAATCGGTGCTGCTCATACAAACAAAGCCATGAGGAAGAATGTGAGAGGTATCGAGAATGTGAGTCTTAATAAACGGATGATTTGGTAATCGGTTAATGGAACGATATGAGTTGAATTTGAGGGAGTTTTAAAGTGGTGAGCGACAAAATACAGCATTGGAAGAAACTGTATGTACTATGGTTGTATCTTGTGTCATCATTTTGTCCTTAATGGAAGGAAAGAACCACTGGATCGCTGGGTACAGCGCGCGCAATGTGGAAAAAAAACCCGAAAAATAATATAATATTGTTTTTGTCAGTTCAAGCATAAAACTTCACATACTCTTTAAGAACGGAAGTTAAGAGAATAAAGCACATGCATACAAACAACATAATTGTAATTTTTTTTTTTTATAGACATTTTAGTTCATTAAACAGTAAAGAAAATAAAGTGAAAATGGCTTTTAAGACTTGCACTTTTTTAAGAAACCAAACAATAAGGGATAACCTCTTTGGATTCTTTATTTAAACTATCTGTAGGATTGTTTTGCTTAAAAAAAAATACTTATAGCTTCACTTTAGAAATAATTAGCTTAATAGAAAAGTAGATAGTTATTTGGTAAACTAAATTTTAAATTTTTTTTTTGAAAAGATGGAATATTTAATTAATGAAATGACAAAAATAGACATCATTTTAATGTGTTTATATTAACACTGTTAAGCAATTTTGGGCTTTTCAAATAGCTTTGGGCTTTTGTGGGAATGGACTCATTGCAGACCAGAGGCCAAAAACATACCCGACCCATGACTTCGACCCGGTTCGTTTGAAACCCTACCCGTCGCCGCCTGCCGCCACCCCATGCCTGACCGATGTGCAACTTCACGCAGGTCGCCGAAGGTAGAGAGACACACGACATCTCCTTTGTTCAGTCCGCCGAGTCGACGTCTCCGATTGACCACCTCACCTCTGGCTTTCGTATTCGTCGGTTGCGGGTTCGTGTTGCTGGTGAAGAACTTCAGAGGCGGGGGAGATCGGGGAGATCAGGGGGAGAAGGTTGGCCTGGCGAGGTCAGTGTCGTGGGAGGGATCAGCAGCGACTGTGAGGGAGGCGAGGCGGCGTCGGCGGAGGTGGTGGTCGGGGAGAGATCGCTTCTGGCCTCTAACTCAGGTGGTGGCCACTGATCAATTTATTTTTATTTTATATTTTCATATTTTTACTTTTATTTTTTTTATTATATTATTAAATATAAGGATAATATTGTCTTTTATTAAAATAGTGAGGATATTTTAGATATTTCTGGAAAAGAGAAAGTCAGCTTTAAAAAATAAGTGATTATTTCCTAAGCAAAAACAATCTCAAACACAGCCTTAATCCAAGAGAACATTAAATTTGTCTTAGTACTTGCTTGTAATCAGGGGTGGACACCTCAATTTTTTTTTTTTAAATAATTTTGCTTTTAAGTTAGTTTTATATATATATATATATATATATATATATTCATTTTCCTGTCAGTGCGCACCGATAGAATTATATAAGACATTGAATGTGAGCCACTCATTTATAAAAGAGTTTTGACAAATGCATACATACCAAGTCAAAATATGTAAAATGAGTGGCTCACATTCAATGTCCTTATATAATTCTATCGGTGCGCACTTATATAAAAATTATTGTATATATATATATATATATATATATATATATATTAGATAACTTTTACTATCTCAAAGTAATGTTGGTATTGTGCCTTGTTACTTTGTAGGTGATGGTGGTACGAATACCATCACTTACATTTTTAGGAATAGCATTTTTTACAAATTAAATAAATGTAATTTTAATAATTTTTCATACATTTTTTGTTTTATCGATCGTCTTTTCCAATTCCTTTCTCAAATCTCAAATGTTCATCTTATTCCAAAACAAAATAATTTATTTTCTCATTTATGTTATTGTCAACTTCTTAACTACTTTCAATTTATGGTAACTTAATTCAATTTATTTTATATCTATTATTATTGAACTTTTATTATTTTTAATAGTTTTAGTTTCCAATCAATAAACCCTATCGAATTTTAATTTATTGTATTAAAATAGTCCATCTATTATTATGATTCATTTTATTTTATCATTAGTATTTTTGTTTATTTTATAGTTTTAATTTATTTAGACACAATAAATCAATAATTTACTAATCATTAGAAGAAAAAAAATCAAAAACATGTCTATTAATATTTATTAATCAATTATTTTGGTATAAATTTAAAGTCATCGTAAATACAAAAAAAAAAATTTCTTATTATCAAATTAGATTGTAATTTATTATACTATATAAGAATAAATATTGTAATTTTTCATTGTTTTTTTTTTTCTTGTTATTATTTAACTTTTAATATTGTGTTTCTTGCGTTTACTTTTATTTTTTTAACGTGAGATTATGTAGTTTAATAAGTAAGTGTTCTATTTGTTTTATTTTATCTAAACTACATTATACCATCAATTTCTTTTTATGTAAAAAAAAACTCATTTTACTATGATCTTAATTTTTAAGTATTTTCTATAATATAATTATTATTTTATTCAAATGTCACGTCTGGTTAAAATTTATGGGTTTGCCACTGTATGTAATTATCTACCGATTCAAACAGAACATGCACTAAATGCCAAAAACAAAAAGCAAGTAAAAAAAATAAAGTTTGAAAATGTTTGTTTGTGAACCAAGAAGAAAACATTTTAAATAAAAGAGAAAGATTTCGGAAAAAAACGAGTAAACTTTTGGAATCAAGGACCAGAATCGTTGCTGCTCAGACAAAGAAAGCCATGATATATGAAGAATAGGAGAGGGAAAAATGGAATTGGTATCGAGAATGGTAGTCTTAATAAATTTATGATTTGGTAGGTGGTTAATGGAACAATATGGGTTGAATTTTAGAAAATTTTGAAGTGGTGAGCGAACAGTAGGTTAGAGGAGGGCCGGTCGGAAATAGACGAGTGGGTTACTCGTTGCCATAATCGAGAGTGTGTGAGTGAGTGAATGAGCTGTTTTGAAATGGAGGTTGACAATGACGAATGACTAATATATGGGTGCTTGAGTTAGGGTTTGTAGGGCGAATTGTACAAGCAGCCCCCGATTTAGGTGTAATTACAGTTATTTGAAATTTTAATCTGAAATTGCACAAACATCTTCAAATTGAAAAGTCTAAAATGGTTCTATATATTATTTTATCATTTATTTTATTATTAATTTATCATTTATTTGGTCAAAATAATTTAAAAAATATTTTTAAAGAAAAATCATTGGCTCTCTCTCTATATATATATAGTCATTTTCTCCTCAGTGCGTACTGATATAAAATTCATCAGTGAATTGCATGTGGGCCATAAATTATGGATAAGCACTGATAAATGTATACAAACTGGATTAAAGCAATTGAATCTAATGATCCACATACAAGGCACTGAAGTGAAAATTTTCCTATATATATACACACATCTGAAGAAAGATACCCATTTTATTGGATAGACTCTCTGGATCAAGATCTTGCTTCCCTAAAGCTTCCAAAAGCTTGAACAATCCTGTTCATAGTGGCAATATTGAATTATTTTTACTTAGCATTTTAAAAAAATTAGTATTTTTTTAACACAAAAAATAGTACTTTCTAATCCATTTGTCATCGACTTCAACTGTCCAAGTCTTCCGACTAATCTAGATCTATTTGGTGAATCACAACATGGAGGAATGTCGGGGGTGTATGTAGAAGAGGAAAGTGACTTTTTAAGGGTATTTTTGTCTAGTCACCTAAATTGGTACCTTTTAAACTTGAATTAGTAATGTGGTGATATTTGCATAACAACAACCCCAAATAGTGCTATTTATTTTTTGAACCCCAACAAGTTTAGCAGTATAGGTTGGCGGAAATAGTTATGAGAAGAAGAAACACAAACGTCATGATGAAATCACACATAAAAATACAAATTAAAAAGTAATAACAAGCTTCTAATTTTGAATTTACATAGCTTCTAATTTTGTTAGCAATTGCCAACAGGGGCGTAGCTCAGCTGGTAGATTGACGAGCTTAGAACTTGGGCAAATGACTCCCATGTCAGCGGCTCGAATCCTACCAATGGTGAAAGCTTTCAAAAAAATATCTGAATTAATAGATGTTGTCTCAAAAAAAAATTGTTAGCAATTAATGCAAAGAATAACAGATAGTGATATTTGATTTCATAATCAGTTTATATTTTATAAGCTGATTAATTGTTTTTTTTTTTGAAGTAAAACAAAAAGAGAGAAGAAAGTTGGTTGATTACGTTTTACTACGTTTGAAAAGTTGTTAATAAATTCAACCGCCAAAAATACGGACCAATAGCAGGAGACACGGTGGCTTTGTCTACGTGGACTAATGAAAGCGATCGATTCGATCTCATGATTATGACTTGTATAAATCTAAAGGTCTCCTTGGACGCCACTTGGAATTGCTGGTGGTCACGCGACTGTGGGATCATGGCCCCCACACATTTGTTGCCGTTAGATGCCAAAAAAGAAGACAGGAAGAGCTAGCTGTTGGCTTCTCTCCGGTTAACATCTTGTCCGGTTACAACGATGTTTCAAATGTAACATGTTGGAACAGAACTCCTCCTCATATTAATTATTATCACATCTATTATCTATTATTATATGTCTAATATAATAAATTAATTATTTAAATTATTTTTATTAATTTAATTAATCAAATCATTGATTTAAGTAAGAACAAAAGTAAAATAATGATGGAATCCAAATCCTTTTTATATGGTCCTGCAGACCAATTTTTTTGTTATGAAAAATTTAATGAAATTTAATTAATTTTTACCCTAAAAACTTTTGTTATTTACATTCTTTATTATGGCTACCCAAACTTTCAAAATTTAATAAAATTGGTTTCGCCTCTCTCTTTATATATATATATATTAAGGAGGAAATAGATACAAATAGCCAAAAACTAAATAGTCGTTTGTTTTTTTACGGTTAAAACTTAATAGGTCTTAAATAGAAATTATTAAGTTGTTTTGTTTGCTTTTTTAAGTAGTCAAACAACTTACAAATACCAAAAAACAACTTAAAATAAAAAATAAGAAATCCTGACTTTTAACTTAATTCCAAATCACTGAATTGCATTTAATATATTTTCTTTCAAGATTATCCTACCAAAGATAACATATTTCCAATTTTATCATAATTTTATACTATACAAATTTATTTCTTTTAACTTATTATTTATGATAAATATCTCAAAAAAAAATTAATCACATTATCACTTTTAATACCATCGTTGAACCTTCAATTCAATTTTTTTTAAAAGAAAAATCATTATTATCCTATTTATTTTTTTTAAAACAATTATTTATCATATCTTAGTCATAAAAAATATTTTTTAATTATTACATAAAAATGGTTTAAGATTTATTATATTATTTTTATTTAGTTGATTGTATTATATAAAATGAAAATACAAAATAATTAATAATAATAAGGGTATAAATATCAAATTACTTGTTTTAAACCATTTTATATTTTTAAAAACAAGCAAATTACATTCTATTTTGTGGTGATAAAAATAAAAAACAAACATGTCATTCAGATTCAAGTTTCAGTCACTATTCAGTTTTCAGTAAAATTCAGGATTGCTCAGTTTTCAGACAAAAAAACAAACGACCCCTAAGATGTTTTTTCTATTTTTATCTATCTCCAAAAGTATTTTTGTCGTCGTCTATTCTAGCCTCCGAAATAACACATATATTCTTTTTCCTATTTAATTTTAAATATAAAAAAGAATTAGAACTTGGAAATTTGTTGGAGTTCGCATACCTTCATTGGAGCCTGGAGGTAGTGGGTAAAAGTGGACTAGGCCTAAAGAACATGGCCCGTCCGGCCTGCCATGTGGGGTGAGCCATGCCAGGCCAGGCCCACATGTGTGCCGCATATCGGGCCAAAGGTCGAGAGCTCGTCGTGCCGGCCCGGCACGGCACGCCAAGCCGGCATGCCAAGCCCAACGGTCGGCATGCCGCGCCGGCACAGTGGGCCGACCGTTGGGCCCGGTGAATTTTTTTTTTCAAGCGACAGTTGAATTTTAGAAATTCAATAAAATTTAACCGTTGGTGAAAACAATTGCCATTTGCCCCCTCAACTCTTCTATTTTATATTTTTATCCACAATTCAAATTTTCCTATAAATACTCCCACTCATTCCAATTTTCATTCATTTTCTCTCATTCTCTCAATCTCTACATTATCCAATTCTCTACACAATTTCATAATTTCATTATTACTCTCTCTCTCTCTCTCTCTCCCTACACAATTTCTACTACTATATTACTAATTTCCTATTATCTATATATTATTCTCTATATTTTCCACCAACACACCAAAGTTTAAAGGTACATTTTTCTTTAAATGTTATTATTTAATTTTATATTTTAATTTTTAAATTTTAGTTAGTAAATTTATAATTTTTATGCTTAGACTTTAGTTATTAATTTTAATATTTTTGTTTAATTAGTAAATTTATCTTTTCATGTTTATACTTAGTTATTGATTTTAATATTATTGTTTAGTTAGTAAATTAATTTAAATTTTTTTGGTTAGTTTATTTACATATGTTTTAGTTAGTAAATTAGTTTAATTTTTTTGGTTAGTTAATTTAAATATTTTTTTAGTTAGTAAATTAAGCATTTTATATGTAGTAGTGAATTTAAATATTTTTTAGTTAGTAAATTAAGCGTTTTATGTGTAGTAGTGAATTTAAATATTTTTAATTTGTAAATTAATCATTTTATGTGTAGTAGTGAATTTAAATATTTTTAATTTGTAAATTAATCATTTTTATATTTAGTAGTGAATTTAAATATATTTTGTTAGTAAACTAAGCATTTTATGTGTAGTAGTGAATTTAAATATTTTTTAGTTAGTAAATTAATCATTTTTATATGTAGTAGTTGTTGGAACCTTAGAGTTACAGATTGCGCAGCGGAAGGTTTTAAAATTTTTTATGCAATCATTAAACTAACCCATTTGTACAGTAATAATCAAATACAATAATAAAGCGAAGAAACATTTTTCATACCTACGTAGGAGGCTCCTTCACTTTGATACGAACTGCTCCTGATTTGAACCACGTGATCTTCCTCGCTATCTCCCGGAACTGGTAACAGCATGTGAGCGCGTCACGATATTCAGGACCTGTATGGAGGAAGAAGAGAAGAATACACACAGAAAAAACAAACTCTATGAGTGCAGCACTTTGTGCTCGCCACACCCAATTATTTTTTTTTGGTTTGCTTTTTCTCTTTTGCTGTGCCTTTTCTGTTCATGACTTCTTTTCTTCTGGTTTTGTCGTGTATGTGTTTTTATTTTGGTTCAACTTTTTGTTTTCATTAAAATATATCTCATATATCTTTAAAAACAAAAACCGACATTCGGTTTAAAATTTTAAAAAATATATATATATATCTCATATATATTAAAAACAAACTAAAAATCTTATATTTGATTTTTAAAATTTTATAAAGATATCTCATATCTTTTTTAAAAATTAATTAAATATTTACTTTTGAATTCAAACATTTCAAATTCAATTTCAAATATTTAATTTAATAAAATAAAATAATCATATTATCTTATTTTATTTAAAATCAAATATCAACTAACACCCTCCATTTAGTGATTAACAACATAATTAAATAATCTTATTATTTAATTTATTTAATCATCATTATTCATTAATTAAATAATCTCATTATTCAATTAATTCCCGAATTAATACGTGTCACTTTCGTAACACAATTAATTGGACAATCCAATTAATTAACCGTGACCCTTGTTACCTAAATCGATCGGGCTAGCAAGGGGACCTAATGGACCCACAGTATTTTGAGCTCCAATAATCCTTAGAAATTATTAATTAAACTCTTTAATTAATATTTCATGATTATTAACTTCGGTGTTATTCCACTAAAAACCCGAAGCTGCACTCTCTCAACTGTAGACGTTTTTACACAAACCAATAACTCTCGGTGTCCATCGATATAGCTATTACATATGGTATAATCCTCCACAAGTAGTTCATAATTAGAGCTGGGTCATAATATCCGTTATACCCCTCTAATCATATCTTTCCATTAAGTACCATTGATTCTCTAATGAACAATAAATCCTACATTCCTTACGGAATTAGGAGAGCGCTCATATTGTTCAAGCCCCGAATCAACCCTTAAGGGAACTACCATCTACTTCTCACAAGAAGGAGTGGATTCCACTATTGTGTACAAACCTTCCCAGCCATAAGCCAAACCGCGATCCCAACATACGGAGTATATTGATCGGGAATGCAACTCCGACCTCACCCATGGTATATCAAAGACCACGATCTAACCTGAAGGAGTCGATAAGACACTCAGGATTAAGATCACTCACATATAGCCATCATAAGTTGATATATATGAATCTCATCGTTAAACAGATCTTAGTGAGAGATTCATATAGATCATGGCCCAGTCCTATATGATCACATCATACAAGGTGCCTCCATTCTCATATCTACATATGAATGATCCAGGATAGGATCACTGTACACTACGAAATGGACCGCAGCTGTAGATTAACCACAAATAAAGTACCCAGCTTTATTTGCTATCTACGGACTCTTTAAATTGCTCGTTTCAAACTGAATCCATCTATATATGACACTCATATACTCAGTTCGAAATTACATCCGGCAATTTTGGATGTTAAGTGCACATGTTATATAAAGTATGACACAAAATGAATGAATATACTACTTCTTTTATTTATGTTCAAATTACATTTACATATTACAAGCTTTAGGGCAAAAACCCCAACAATCTCCCACTTGCACTAAAGCATGTGAGTCATGTCTCGTAACCCTAGACCTTCTAGGTGACCTTCAAACACTTTAGCCGGTAAGGTCTTCGTAAATGGATCAGCATGATTGTCTTGTGAGGCTATCTTGGTGACGATCACATCTCCTCTCTGCACTATCTCTCTAATGAGATGATACTTTCTCTCTATATGCTTCCCTCTCTTGTGGCTTCTTGGTTCTTTGGAATTAGCCACAGCACCACTGTTATCACAATAAAGTGTGATGGGCTTATCCAGATCTGGAACAACTTCCAGATCACTCAAGAACTTACGGAGCCAAACAGCCTCTTTAGCAGCTTCACAAGCGGCTACATATTCGGCTTCCATGGTGGAGTCAGCAATGCAAGATTGCTTTATACTTCTCCACACAATGGCTCCACCACCTAGGGTGAATACTGATCCAGACGTAGATTTTCTAGAATCCCTGTCTGACTGAAAATCAGAATCTGTGTATCCTAACGGGATCAAATCCTGTCCGGAATATACTAACATATAGTTTCTCGTTCTCCGAAGATACTTGAGAATAGTCTTGACAGCAACCCAATGATCTAATCCTGGGTTGGACTGGTACCTGCTGACTACTCCCACTACTTAGCAGATGTCCGGTCTCGTGCATAACATAGCATACATGAGACTACCTACAACTGATGCATATGGCACACGTCTCATATTCTCAACTTCTTGAGGTGTCTTAGGACACTGTTCCTTAGACAAGTGAACCCCATGTCTAGAAGGTAAATTACCTTTCTTGGAGTTCTGCATCGAAAATCGCACAAGAATCTTGTCTATATATGATGTCTGAGACAATGCTATGAGTTTGTTCTTACGATCCCTTATAAGTTGGATCCCTAGAACATAACTCGCCTCTCCCAAATCTTTCATTTGGAATTGGCTAGCCAGCCAGCCCTTTATATCAGATAACACTCCCACTTCATTCCCAATGAGTAGGATGTCGTCCACGTATAGGACCAAGAAAACTACCTTTTTATCAATGATGCGCTTGTAGACACAAGGCTCATCGACGTTCTGCTCAAAGCCATAGGTTTTGATCACATCATCAAACCTGATGTTCCAAGATCTAGATGCTTGCTTAAGTCCATAGATGGACCTTTGCAACTTGCAAACCTTTTGCTCTTGATCTGGAGACACGAATCCCTCTGGTTGCATCATATAGATGCTCTCGTCAAGATTGCCATTCAAGAATGCAGTCTTGACGTCCATTTGCCAAATTTCATAATCGAAATAGGCAACAATGGATAAGAGAATCCGAATAGACTTAAACATGGCTACTGGCGAGAAGGTCTCTTCATAATCGACCCCCTCTTTCTGGGTATAACCCTTTGGCCACTAGCCTTGCCTTGAAGGTCTCTACCTTCCCATCTACTCCTCTCTTCCTCTTGTAGATCCACTTACATCCTATGGGTTTTACCCCATTCGGTAAGTCTACAAGTTCCCAGACTGAGTTAGAGTACATAGACTCCATCTCGAGATTCATGGCTTTAAGCCATTCCTCTTTATCAGGATCTTCCATTGCATTCTTGAATGTCAATGGATCATCCACACTATCAGCAGAGACAAGATCTTGTCCCTCACTTACACCCAAATAGCGTTCAGGCTGTCTTACAACCCTCTCACTACGTCTAGGTGGTAGTGTATCCTGACTAGGAATTATCTGACTTTCAGATGTTAATGGATTAACAACTCTAGTTGACTGAGTACTGGTCTCACCAGGCTCCAACTCATTTAATACAATTTTAGAACGAGGTTTATGATAACTTATATAGTTATCCTCAAGAAACGTTGCATTTGTCGATACAAATACTTTGTTATCTTCAGGACTATAGAAGTATCCACCTCTGGTCTCCTTGGAGTATCCTACAAACAAGCAGACCACAGACTTGGGATCTAGCTTTCCAGTTCTGTTCTTCAGCAAGTGTGCCGGACACCCCCATATGTGAAAATGTCGTAAACTAGTTTTACGACCATTCCACAACTCTAGGGGAGTTTCAGGAACAGATTTGGATGGCACTATATTCAAAATGTATGCCGCTGTTTGTAACGCATATCCCCAAAAGGAATTTGGTAATGATGAGAAACTAATCATAGATCTCACCATTTCCATTAGGGTTCTATTTCTCCTCTCCGCTACACCATTTTGCTGAGGTGTACCAGGAGCTGTGAGTTGGGAAACTATCCCATGCTCGACCATGAAGTCTTCAAACTCTTGGTCAAGGTACTCACCTCCACGATCTGATCGTAGTGACTTGATAGTCCTACCTAATTGATTCTCAACTTCAGCTCGGAATTCTTTGAACTTTTCAAATGTTTTCGACTTTCGTTGCATTAGGTAGACATATCCGTATCTTGAGTAGTCATCTATAAAGGTGACATAATACTCATAGCCGCCCCTAGCTCTAACATTCATCTGTCCGCAGACGTCTGTATGTATGAGTTCTAGTGGCTCTATAGCTCTAAGCCCTTTTCCAGTAAAAGGTCTCTTAGTCATCTTACCTTCTAAACAGGATTCGCAGACAGGTAAGGTGCCAACCTTTAACTCACTTAAAGGTCCACTTTTTACTAGTCTGTCTATCCGGTCAAGGTTGATATGACCAAGCCTTAGATGCCAGAGATACGTTTCGTTTTCTGGAGAAATCTTATGTCGTTTAGTTTTTGGTTTTTCAACTTTAAACATTTCGGTGTTGAGCAGTGTTGTATGCATTAACGGTCTTAACACATACAAATTGTTTTCATTAATTCCTGAACAAATATTCAGACCATTCTTTGCAATAATAACTGATTTATTATCAAAAGAAACAGAATATAATTGTTCTAACAACTTAGAAACGGAAATCAAATTCCGTGTAAATCCAGGAATATAAAAAACATTGTTCAATAATAAAAAACTATTATTATTACAAAATTGCAATCTTATTGCTCCCACTGCTTTGGCCGACACGACATCCCCCGACGCTACACGCATGGAGAAGGCTCCCTCCTCTAGCTGTGTCCAAGAATCAGTCCACTGCAAAGAAGAACAAACATGGTTAGTGGCCCCCGAATCAACAATCCAAGGTGAAGAATCATCTTCCACTAAACAAGATTCAAGAACAAGTAAATCATATTTACCTTTCTTCTTCTTCTTGGCTACCTCCTCCAGGTACTGAGGACAGTTCATCTTCCAGTGCCCGACCTTGTTACAATGGAAACATTTTCCTTTGTCTTGGTCGGTGGAGGTGCTCTTCTTTTTGCTTTGGGCCTTCTTGGGTTTGGGCTTACCCTTCGCCTTTCCAGCAGACCTCTTCCTCTTCTTATTATTGGAGGAAGATGGTTAGGCAACATTTGCCTCACCGGTCTTACTTTTGCTGTCCTTGGTCATGGACTTAAAAGTAGCGAGCTCATTGAGCAACTGTGTGAGACTGAACCTTAACTTGTTAATCCCGTAGTTGTTCTTAAACTGATCGAAACTCTTCGGAAGAGTCGTCAGTATGATGCTCACTTGACTGGGTTCATCAATGGCCCCGCCATTGACTTCTGCCATGTTGAAGTAGGACATCATGCTCAGGACATGTTCCCGAACTGATGTACCTTCCTTCATACGAGCGAGCATAGCGGAACGAACAGCTTCGTGTCGCTTTTGCTCGGAGGGTTGCCCGAACATAGCTTGCAATGACTCCATAATTTCGAATGCTGTAGTCATTGCTTCGTGCTTTGTGACAAGCACATCTGTCATAGAAGCTAACAGATATGTTCGGGCCTTCTCATCAGATGAGACCCATCGCTGGTATGCCTCACGAACAGTTTGTGTGGCATTGGCAGTAGGCACCGGAGGACATTCCTCCGTAAGCACAAACTTGAGGTCTTTTGTGACCAGTATTGCATTAATGTTAAGTTTCCATTTTGTGTAGTTATCACCAGTTAATTTATCGTTTGCAAGTATTTGTAATAGTGCAGATGACATCGCTAAAAAAACATAAATTAAAGATTCATTCAGTCATACATTCTAAACATGTGCGAATGTTCGGCATAAAATTAATCATGATGCATGAAAATGTTTAATGAACAAGAACAACCCTAAAAACAATGTTTCTATGCCACGACAATCCAACATACCACAAGCAAGTGCCGCCTTAGGGTCGGTCAAATTCTTGCATGTTGGATCGAGACCTTCTCAGTCAAAGGATATACCAGAATAACTCTTATGCCAATATCATTCAACCATCGTTTATTAGGTCAGGTTTTTAATTAACAAATTTAATTAAAACCTTGTGAGTGTAACCCATCATTTCAGATCTCAAGAGCTTAACTCGAGAATTGCCGCCTTAGGGTCGGTCAATCCCGAAATCCCCTCCGAAATCCTATTTGTTAGGAAGTCAACCTTGGTATTGATTCTTATGGAAACCCTCCTTAGGGAGGACGAAAACAAAGCCGTCACGAGGCCCCACTCGAATCTCACGGTGTTGAACTAATGATGGAGACCGCGGGATATAATGTCATATATCCCTCTCCCACTCACTATTTTATATTAAGGGTTTTCTATTAATATTAATGCACCTAGATTAAACTAGATTAAACGGCTAATTTTAATCTACGCGTCAAGTGCATTAATCACAAATTATTAGAATCCTATTCCAATAACTAATAAACTAAATTGATTTTTAACACTTTAAAAATCTAGTTCATTAGTGATAATTCAAATCTATATAAACTGTTTACTAAGACTAGAATTATTATTAAATGTGTATTTACCAAGTTTTAACTATTAAAACTAAACACATTATTAGGTCCAATTATTATTAGGAGCTTAATCAAATTAATCCTAATATATATATTAAGGACCCTACTAATCTAAGTATATAAATTCTTTAATAAAAAGATTAGTAATTAATGAGATTTACCAAGTTTTTACTCCTAAAAACTAATCTCATTAAAAATAGCCAATTATGTGAATAACCCATTTTAATCAAAAAAAAAATTAAACACATAATATAGATGGCTATAATGCATGTATGATATATCAACATATATATATATATATATATATATATGTAGGCACAACTAATTTAAATGACATGTATATGCATGACAATACTTAATCATCAAATAATTAAAACATATATGAGTTGACCGAGTGTTGTGGATTATTTAACCTAAAAATTGGAATCTAATTACAAAAAATATTTCCAAGGCATCCCTTGGTCTTCTTGTAATTTCCAAGACTTCCAATCTCTTCAGGTCATGTGCACTAGTAGCAACGCTGGTACGCATCACTGGTCAACATGTGCTGAACATGCATGCACGCTGCTAGGTGGCATGCGCTGGAGGTTTGCGCGCTGGAATGATGTTGTGCGCTGCAGGCGCGCTGGCTGGAGGCAGCGTGGGGTAAGCTACGCTGAGGTTGCGCGCTGGTCTGCCTGCGCACGTTGAGCTCTGGTCTGCTGCGTTGCGCGCTACAGCGCTGGTCATGCAAGCTGGGCATTTGCTTGTCTGCGATGCGCGCACGGTCTGCATGTGCAATCTTCATGCGCTAACAGGTCTTGCTTGTGCGATTACATATATATATATATATATATATATTTTTAATAATATAACAGTAAAAAACAAAAAAAATAAATAACATTATACAACCCAGAAACACTCTAAATCCACAACACCATAAAAAATTACGATCAACCATGTTTTTTAAATTAAACAATTTAATTAAAAAACATCATACACTCATCAAAAAAATATGTGCCTACACATTCATACATATCAGGAGTAATCGAATTCGATTATACTGTACAAAAATTGGCTCTGATACCAATTGTTGGAACCTTAGGGTTACAGATTGCGCAGCGGAAGGTTTTAAAAATTTTTATGCAATCATTAAACTAACCCATTTGTACAGTAATAATCAAATACAATAATAAAGTGAAGAAACATTTTTCATACCTACGTAGGAGGCTCCTTCACTTTGATACGAACTGCTTCTGATTTGAACCACGTGATCTTTCTCGCTATCTCCCGGAACTGGTAACAGCGTGTGGGCGCGTCACGATATTCAGGACCTGTATGGAGGAAGAAGAGAAGAATACACACAGAAAAAACAAACTCTATGAGTGCAGCACTTTGTGCTCGCCACACCCAATTATTTTTTTTTGGTTTGCTTTTTCTCTTTTGCTGTACCTTTTCTGTTCACGACTTCTTTTCTTCTTGTTTTGTCGTTTATTTTGGTTCAACTTTTTGTTTTCATTAAAATATATCTCATATATCTTAAAAACAAAAACCGACATTCGGTTTAAAATTTAAAAAAAAAATATATCTCATATATATTAAAAACAAACCAAAAATCTTATATTTGATTTTTAAAATTTTATAAAGATATCTCATATCTTTTTTTAAAATTAATTAAATATTTACTTTTGAATTCAAACATTTCAAATTCAATTTCAAATATTTAATTTAATAAAATAAAATAATCATATTATCTTATTTTATTCAAAATCAAATATCAACTAACACCCTTCATTTAGTGATTAACAACATAATTAAATAATCTTATTATTTAATTTATTTAATCACCATTATTCATTAATTAAATAATCTCATTATTCAATTAATTCCCGAATTAATACGTGTCACTTTCGTAACACAATTAATTGGACAATCCAATTAATTAACCGTGACCCTTGTTACCTAAATCGATCGGGCTAGCAAAGGGACCTAATGGACCCACAGTATTTTGAGCTCCAATAATCCTTAGAAATTATTAATTAAACTCTTTAATTAATATTTCATGATTATTAACTTCGGTGTTATTCCACTAAAAACCCGAAGCTGCACTCTCTCAACCGTAGACGTTTTTACACAAACCAATAACTCTCGGTGTCCATCGATATAGCTATTACATATGGTATAATCCTCCACAAGTAATTCATAATTAGAGCTGGGTCATAATGTCCGTTATACCCCTCTAATCATATCTTTCCATTAAGTACCATTGATTCTCTAATGAACAATAAATCCTACATTCCTTACGGAATTAGGAGAGCGCTCATATTGTTCAAGCCCCGAATCAACCCTTAAGGGAACTACCATCTACTTCTCACAAGAAGGAGTGGATTCCACTATTGTGTACAAACCTTCCCAGCCACAAGCCAAACCGCGATCCCAACATACGGAGTATATTGATCGGGAATGCAACTCCGACCTCACCCATGGTATATCAAAGACCACGATCTAACCTGAAGGAGTCGATAAGACACTCAGGATTAAGATCACCCACATATAGCCATCATAAGTTGATATATATGAATCTCATCGTTAAACGGATCTTAGTGAGAGATTCATATAGATCATGGCCCATTCCTATATGATCACATCATACAAGGTGCCTCCATTCTCATATCTACATATGAATGATCCAGGATAGGATCACTGTACACTACGAAATGGACCGCAGCTGTAGATTAACCACAAATAAAGTACCCAGCTTTATTTGCTATCTACGGACTCTTTAAATTGCTCGTTTCAAACTGAATCCATCTATATATGACACTCATATACCCAGTTCAAAATTACATCCGGCAATTTTGGATGTTAAGTGCACATGTTATATAAAGTATGACACAAAATGAATGAATATACTACTTCTTTTATTTATGTTCAAATTACATTTACATATTACAAGCTTTAGGGCAAAAACCCCAACAGTAGTTAATTTAAATATATTTTGTTAGGCCATCTCCAATAGAGAGTGAGAGCTATAGTTATATTTGGGTCTCAAATAGTGCTGAGAGTGATGCTTATATGTACTTTTGCTCTAGAGGTGATGAGAGTGATATCTGAGAGTGATATTTTTGTAACAAATTTAATTATGCCTAATTATAATAAGTGGTCAATACATTGTAATTTATAAACTTTAATGTTGATAAAAATAATACCATTGTAAATTTTTCAATGAAATCTTTAAAATGGTAATAATATTTAATATATTTAAATATTTATAACCAAGTTTGATAACATTAAAAATGTAATTTTTAAATAAGAAACATCATAAAATTTAAATTTCATAGATTAGAAAACAATAAACACAAACACAAACATAAGGAAAAATTACATGCATAATTGAAAGCACAAATATAAACTAAATCAAAAATTATTATTTGTCTCTCCAAATAGATTCCAGACGTGCTCCATTAGATTGTGTTTCAGTCTTGTGTGGATTGTATTTTTGTGATAACAATTAATTTATTTCAAATTTAAACGTCCATCTCCAACGGTCAACAGATAATGGTAGACATCCAACTTAACATGTGAGTCATTGGATGTTTTGACAAGTGCATGCTGCAAATTTAAAGCATTTAAATCCAATGGCTCACACATCAAGTTGGCTGTAAAGATTGGATAAAAGGGTTGAATGTCAACCATTATCTACAGTCAACAAATCCAATCGGATCCCATACATTAATCTTTCTTAATTATAAATAGCATTATTTTATTCATCCAACACATGTGCCCCACGACCTTACACATGGGTCCCACCATATAACTCTCACTCTCACCTTTACTAAATATAACTCACTCAAATAACTCTCAACATATGTTAACTCTCTATTGGAGATGGTTTTGAGACTTAAAATAAACATATAACTCTCTACCGGAGATGGCCTTAGTAAATTAAGCATTTTATGTTTAATATTGAATTTAAATATTTTTTAGTTAGTAAATTAAGCATTTTATATGTAGTAGTGAATTTAAATATTTCTCAGTTAGCAAATTAATCATTTTTATATTTAGTAGTGAATTTAAATATATTTTGTTAGTAAATTAAGCATTTTATGTGTAGTAGTGAATTTAAATATTTTTTATTAGTAAATTAATCATTTTTATGTGTAGTTATTAATGACTAATGAGTTAATATTTGTATTTTAGGAAATGGATCATAACCACTCTTATTTTCCGAACTGTTTTAACATGCTCAACGCTAATTTAGATCTTTCCAGACCGACGGAAACCCAAGCGGGACCTTCCGGATCCGTCGCTACACTGACATCACGTTCCAAAAAGTTTACATCAGATGGCTGACAGTGTTTTGACATAGTACAAATGACACTCCTAGACGGTACGACCGGCCTCGGAGCTAAATGTAAGTTTTGTCCTAAGGATTATTCCAGTAGTAGGAATGGAATCGGTCATTTGAGAAGACATATGCTCAAATGCGTGCCTGTACATGGACATATAGACACTACAACACAAACACAACTACAACGGCACCCAAACGGGTCCGTTACGACCCCGCGCACGTTAGAGATTGCTTGGCACGATCCATTGCACAAACTGATCAACTGATCAATTTTGGCGACAATGTTTTTTTTTCAAAAATTTATCACTGATGCATTCAACCCCCAATTACAAACTGTTTCTAGAACCACCACTATGAACGATTTGATAAGATTTGTTAAAACCCAACGAGATGACTTGATGGCTGAATTACAGCATCTAAGTGTCTTTATTGCATTAACTTCTGGTATTTTGAACGCATGTTCCAAACAGGAATATTTATATGTCACAGGACACTATTTAGATTCTGATCGGAGGTTAACAAAAAAAATTCTTGGTTTTCGTCCTATGGATTTTACACATACCGCAGAAAATATTTTTAATGTCATTCTTTCTGTTTTAGAAACTTATGAAATAACTCATCACATCCATTATATCACATTAGATAATGCATTTGCAAATACTAGCTCTATTGCATTGTTTATTGAAAAAAAAATCCCGCAAGATGAGGGTTATTTTTTCCATCAACGGTGTGCATGTCATACCATAAATTTAGTTGTACAGTCTAGTTTGAAGGAAGTAAGCGATCTTATAGATCGCATCAAATATGTTATTTCTTGGATTGGCAGCTCTAATCCAAGATTACGAGAATTCGGCAAACACTATACATTAATCGGTCTACGACTCCAACGATTCCAAACTGATATACCGGTAAGGTGGAACTCTACTCATTTAATGCTACAAAATTGTTTGGATTATGATACAACTATTACAGGTTTTTATAACATGAAAATGGCCGAAATTGGTCATCCACAAGCAATCCACAAGCACAAGCACTCACCTCAACGATTGGTATATGACAAGGGTTTTTGTTGAATTTTTTAAAAAATTTTACAATTCCACTGTAACCGGGGTCTATTACCCCACATCTTCCTAGGAAATCCATCAGATAGTGGAAATGTCTGAAGTGTTAAATACTTATGGACAGATAACATCTTAGGCACTGCAGTTGTTGCCATGGAGACAAAGTTGAAAAAATATTAGTCTACGATTCATTTACTTAATGCCTTAGGTGTTATAGTAGATCCTAGGGTTAAATTATTTGGTTTAGAATTTTTGCTTGAGTTTATTGGTACTAATTTGACAGTAGATTATTCAAAATAGATTACTGACATTCGAAACAAGTTGTTCGAAGTTTTAAGTATTTATGAGCGCAGGTTTGGCGGCGTTGACAAGCAACCATCAGCAGAACCGGAGACACAACCGATACAGTCAAGTTGGAGCATTCTGAAAGGGTGAAAAAAAGACAAATCATCAAGCTCTTCTTCAGCGCAACGATCTGCTGCATCTTCTGAAGTCGAATTGAATAGGTACCCTGAAGCATAGTTCGATGCATGCGAAGACACAGAGAAATTTGATTTGTTGTTATGGTGGAAGACCTATAGCTACAGGTATCCAGTCATATCGCATCTAGCACGTGGCGTACTAGTTATACTCGTGTCCACTGTGTCTTCAGAACAAGCATCAGCTGCTCGCTTTCTTCTTTCTTCTCTCTGCTTCACTTACTGTTTCTCTTCAATCTCTGACAAAGAAGTTAAAAAGATGCAAATCAAAGCACTAGCTCGCTCTCCACACTCTCCTCTCCAATACCCAGATCTCAAAAACCATTTCAAACCATCATTTCTCTTCAAAAACTATCACTTTTCACTCAAGACACCTCACTCTCTGACCACAACCTCTGTTTCACTTCCAACTAATTATTCACACATTTCTACGCCAAAACGGACCACCAATCGCTTCACAGCTTCCTGCATCATTCCGGGACAAGAACTCATCGAGGAGGAGTCCGAAATCGCCGGCGTAAACTGTGGTGAAGAGAAGGGAAAAGAAGTGGAAGTTGAAGTTGTTTCATCGAAAACAGAGGACTTGGCGAGTCAGAGCATATGGAGACAAATGAAGGAATTTTTGATGTTTTCAGGACCCGCTACGGGGCTTTGGATCTGTGCACCGTTGATGAGTCTTATATCAACGGCTGTGGTTGGTCAAGGCAGCTCAACCGAGCTTGCTGCTTTGGGTATGTTCGTAGTTTCTAATTTTCTGTTTGTTTGCAAGGAAAATGGAGGAAAATAGGAGCAATTGAAGCTTTTAAATTCCAATTTTTCATTCATAATCCAACTTGATGATTTGTGTACAGTACAATATTTTTTCGTAGTGGAGTTATAAATTTTTTATAAAAATAGTTTATGAAATTATGAAATTATCTTTATTTTCTAAAGTTTTTCATTTTGGCCCCCTAAATTTTTTTGTTTTTGTATTCTGTTATTTATGATTTCGTTTTTCTTATATTCTGTTTGTGTGAATTTTGATGGGCAGGTCCAGGGACAGTATTTTGTGACAACATCAACCTCTTGTTCATGTTCCTCTCAATCGCCACGTCGAACATGGTTGCAACTTCACTTGCTAAAGGGGTTAATATTTTTTATCTGTTGAAGGGTATATAAATCAAATTGTTTCGGATTGATTGATTGATTTATAGCATTTTTGTGATTTTTCGAATTGTTGAATGTTGATTAGAGTGTTTTTGCAGGATAAAAAAGAAGTGCAACATCAAATATCCCTGGGCACTAACTGGTAAGAAAATAGACACTGGTACGGCTTTTATTGCTCTTTGTCGGTGTGGTATGTAAGAGGGTGTGTTAGAGAGCTTTATATCATTTTTTGGACTATTACATGATAGCAACATCTAATGACCGATGAATTTGCAAATCTTGACTTTTTTTTCCAGGTTTTGCTGGGTCGAAGAATGTGCATATTGTACATGTAGCTAGCAAATATGTTAAGGTTCATTTTATTCTTCATAGCTACTTTATGTCGAAAATTTGGACCTAAAAGTACTTCTTGTTACTTAGAATGAATCAGTCACTCTGCTATCTGCTGGCATGTATACTAATATGACATATCGGTATGCTTGATATTATCCAGAGACTACTGCTACTATACTATATGATTTTTGAACAATTTTCGTGGCAGATTCGAGGTTTATCGTGGTCTGCACTTCTATATGGACTGGTTGCTCAAAGTGCAAGGTGCAGATAACTACATAGTTATTGATCCATTATGCAATTTTATCTAACAGACTAACACCTACAAAGTTCTCGATAGAGAATTCATACAGCTAAGAAAAATACAAACAAATCTTCAGTTAATTAGATCATGTTCTGAAGTTTATTTCTTCTTATTCCCAGTCTTGGCATGAAAGAGTCAATTGGAACGTTGAAGGCTTTGGTGATTGCCACCACTGTAAATGGTATCGGTCATCTGATCTTGTGCAGTTGGTTAGGATACGGTATCACTGGGGCAGCTTGGGCTACAATGACTTCACAAGTATGTCAAATGAGCAGCATTTCGATAGTCCTTATATATATAGTTAGTTAGTTTCCGCTAATGAGTGTACTTTTCAGGTTATTTCAGCTTACATGATGATCGAAACTCTAAACAAGAAAGGATACGACCCTTTTGCCATCGCTGTTCCATCACCGAATGAATTTCTACAAATATTTGCAATTGCTGCTCTAGTATTCGTATCAATGTTCTCCAAGGTTGATTACAATCTACTTGATTCCATATTTTTTATATAATTAGCTCACATCGATTATATATAGTTACGTAACAAGACAGTTTGATGTTTCAGGTGGCTTTCTACTCTCTCATTACATACTATGCAACAGCTATGGGCACATTTACAGTTGCTGCTCACCAGGTTAGTCTCAGTAATTCCGGTATTTTGGTTACTTTCTTCGTTCCTTTAACCCGAAAACTGATCACATTGGCAAATTCACCATTCGTTCAGGTCATGATTCAAACGTATGGCATGTTTGTCGTCTGGGGTGAGCCTCTATCTCAAACAGCACAATCATTCATGCCTGAGCTATTATATGGAGTTGACCGAAGTTTGGAGAAGGATAGTGATGCCCATTGATATCTAATCGATACTACCACCTACATATGTACATTCCGGTTTTATATCTGCCCGAATTTTGTATTGAAACAGGCCAAGTCACTCGTGATTATCAGAGCTATATTGGGAGTAGTAATAGGGACTGCTGGTGCATTGATTCCTTGGTTGCTCCCCACTATGTTTACATCTGATCTTATGGTAATACAAGAGGTTAGTTTGATTTGAAAACTTTTACGAGCATGTCTTGATTACATACAAATTATTAGATATCTCAGTCATTCTTAATCTTGTTTCGATGCAGATGCACAAAGTGTTGATTCTGTTCTTCTTTTCATTAGCAGTAACACCGTGTACTCATAGTCTCGAGGGAACATTGCTGGTATGTCAGTAGCAAAACATAGTATGATTTAGTGTTCTTGCATACATTATTTATCCCTCTTCATTGGACATTGAACAAATCTTTTGAAAATCTGTTTCTCTGGTGCAGGCAGGACGGGACTTTAAATTTATAAGCTTATCGATGAGTAGTTGTTTTTCTTTGGGAGCTCTTCTACTGCTGGTAAGATTCTATTTGATCTTCGTATTTTTGATCTCAAATATTTCGTGTCTCTTTAGCTATGTTTATGCATATCACTCCTTAATTTTGCTGCTATAACCAGCTTGTGAGCAACAAAGGATATGGTTTGCCGGGCTGCTGGACAGCGCTTGTAGGATTTCAATGGGTAAAACCAACATCCCCAGAACTCATATTTGCAAAATTTTTGACTTGAACATTATCTAACACTGTGAAATCTCTTTTAGGCTCGATTTTTTCTAGCTCTGGGGCGCCTCCTGTATCCTAGCAGCATGCTTCAATCCAAAAATACAAGAGAATATCAATTTGGAAAGCTAAAGGCCTCTTAAATTCAAAATTTATATGCAAATTCAGATCACCAAGGATGCGAATTTCGCTCATCTTGCCGATGAAACTGTACTCAACCATCACAAATTTTTGTATTCAAGCTGTCAAAAATCAGGATGTCATTATTCTTTGATGCCTCAACGAGGCCAGAAACATAAGTTTGGACAATGATATATGAAATGCATATGCAAAATTTGATTAATAAAGAGCCTGTGATTTCTCAAAATTTGCTGCTAGCTAACTTTATTCAAGTAAACTACTTATCTAATAAAGTGGTTGGGCACTTTGTGATAGGGTTCGAGTCCCATCAGGGAGTTGCATTATGGGTTGCGCTTGTAGCGGTTGATTTCGTCACGGCAAATTCATGAACCAATTGGTGTTAGATTTCAACAAAAAAAAAAAAGATTTTTAAAGAGAATATATTTATAGTGTTGATAACTTTATATTTAGAACACTTTTTTAGGAAATCCGACACCAATAACACCAATAGATCGGTTGGCTGGAACCTGTTGAAATTAAACACTATAGACTACAAGTAGGGTCGGAAAGTAACTAACATTTTACGGTTTAATGGGGAACCTGACGGTGGAGCTTAAATTTGAAATCTCCGACCACCAATAGTTTTCCACTTTTATTTCAAAAAAAAAAAACAACCAATAGTTAACAACTGGTTATCTTAATTAATGACACTAATTACATGATTATGTCCAAATGACTACTAATAACATTTATAATTAATTATCGAAATTCAATCAGCTAACGGAGGAGTCAAACAGTCAACAAATCCGAAGGTTGAAAAACTACTTGATCTCTCAAATAGGCCGTTTATAGACGTTATATCTGTTAATAAAAGACTTTGTTTTCTTAGATTATTACAACGAGCCGCCACCAACCATCTTCTGTAATATAAAAGACTTGTCCTTTCCTTGAAACCCAAAAAAATTCCAAAAAAATTAAAATGCAAATCAAAACCCTAACACATCCTTTACAGGGATGCTCCCAATCGTTAATTTTCTTCAACAAAAATCAAAACCCACCTTCCTCTCGCTTTAATGGCTCTCTTTTGCTTCCAAATTTACGATTTTTTGCGCCAAAAATTGGCCAGAAACGATTCATAACCAGTTGCATTAGTCCCACACCAAGCCAAGAACTGATTAACAATGTCAGTGGTGTGGATTCGATTTCTTTGTCGAAATGTGATGAAGAAGAAGAAGAAGAGATGGGAGTTGACGTGAAAACAGAAGGATGGGAGAATCAGAGTATATGGAATCAAATGAAGGAGATTGTGAAGTTTACGGCACCCGCTACGGGGCTTTGGATTTGTGGGCCGTTGATGAGTCTCATTGACACTGCTGTTATCGGTCAAGGAAGCTCCATTGAGCTTGCTGCTTTAGGTTTTCCTTTGAAAAGTTTTACGTTTTCAATTTAATTTTGTCATATGAATTAACATTTTAAGTTTCAATTGTAGATAAGGCATGTCTTGTACAAAATCAACAATCAAGCTTGGTGCTACAGGAGTTTCCTGCAAAAATTTATGTTTTTGGATCATTTTGACATTTTTTACCTGTAAAAACCCTTTAATTGAGCTTGGTGCTATAGTTATTTCTTGCAAATTTGTTTTCAGGTTGTTTAATTCCATGTTTGTTTGATGAGAAATTGTGGCAAAGAAGGATTTTTTAGTTTCAATTTTAGGGTTTTCATCCGAGGAGACACTCATTTCTACTTTTCCTTGATTTTTGTTTTTCTCGGTATTTGCATGGAGAGTGGTGTGTATTAATTGAGCTTGGTGCTATAGTTATGTCTTGGGAATTGGTTTTTGTGTTGTTTAATTCCATGCTTGTTTGCTGAGAAATTGTGGGAAAGGAAGGATATTTTAGTTTCAAGTTTAGAGTTTCGTCCCAGGGGGACGCTCATTTCTACGTTTCCTTGATTTGTTTTTTCTCAGTATTTGCATTGAATTTTTTATTTTGTTGTTCTCTCTTTTGAGGAGAGGTGGTGTGTATTAAGTGTGATTGTGAATATGGATGGGCAGGGCCGGCAACAGTTGTCTGTGATTATTTGACTTATGTGTTTATGTTCCTCTCAATTGCTACTTCAAATATGGTTGCCACTTCCCTTGCCAAGCAGGTTAGTTTCTTTAGCTGCCACAGTGTTTTTACCACTTATACAATAAAACTGATGCATGCGTGGATGCAAGTTTTTGTGTTTCGATGAACCAAGTTTGATGTGCTTGCACCTGAAGAAAATGCAATGAAACATTACAGGTTGTTAGTTACAATAATGTTGTAATATAATGTTATGTGCTGCATCTTTTGACTAATTTGTATGGATACAGGACAGAAACGAAGTACAGCATCAAATATCTGTTCTGCTCTTTGTTGGGTTGACTTGTGGCTTGTTGATGGTTTTGTTTACAAGATTCTGTGGTTCCTGGGCACTAACTGGTAATAGAGACTGGTAAAGTTTTTGATTAATTCTACATTATGGATCCATCTAGTGCTTGATTATTGTTCCGGGGATGTCTCTAAGACTTTTAGCCGCATAATGGATTGTAAGAATCAATAATGGAGATTCAGTGATAATGCAGTAAATAGTGAACTTTTTTCTTATCACATTTTCAGCTTTTGCGGGGCCAAATAATGTGCACATTGTACCAGCAGCAAATACATATGTTCAGGTCCATGTTCTTTATTATGAATCTTTCATGTATTCTTATAATCTAATTTCTGCTTCTTGTTCCTTTCCATAAATATTTCTCTCCGTTATTGGTAATTCCTTAAATCAATTCACCACAGGGAAAGGATAATTATATCTTTTATCATTAAATTTAAAATTACTAAATCAGTTGACAGAATAGAAAAGACAATTATATTTTTGGGCAATTACCAATTAGGTCCTGGACTTTTTTTTTAAATTTCAAATTGTTTGCGACTTTTACAAAAATGACCAAATTAGTCTTTATATTTTTCCCAAGTGTGAAATTAGTCCATTTAACTAAGTTCCGTTAGTTAACTCTAACTGTGTAGGGGTAAAATTGTACTTTACGCCTAAATAATATAATAATGACACATGCCTAGTTTTTTTAACAAGTATATTTTTGTTTATTTTATTTGTGGGTTTTTATTTTTGAATAAATTTGACAACAATGCTTGTATAATATTTAACAAAAAACAATTATATAAAAATTGTAAAATAATAAACTGAGAATGATTGGTAACTTTGTTTATAAAATAAAGGTATAATTGACATTGTCTTATTAAAATATTTTTAGATTTTTTTCGAAAATTTAAAAGGTTACAAATGGTGTTTCATTATTAATAATATTTTTTGATTTTGTTGTAATTATAATGGTGAATTTAATGCATAAAAAACAAACTAATATGATAAATAAAGGGGTATTTACCTATTTTAATTAAAATTGTTAAAGTCAACTGTTATATTTAACACCGTTAAACCGTTGGAGGGACCGAATTGGTCACTTCTTAAAAGATAGGGACTAATTTGGCACTTATGAAAAATGTGAGAACCAATTTGGTCACTTTTGTAAACGTTACAAACAACTTGGAATTTAAAAAAATGTCTAGGACCGAATTGGTAATTGCCCTATATTTTTTAACCCTCCTTACAATTCTGAAGCTCACATACACTTGAGATTGTCTTTTGTTGTAATCAAGAACACTTGTTAACGATGAGTGAAAACACTTTTACTCCAATACTCCTTACCCAAAAGAAAAATGATTCGTATATCTTTCTTTTTTTCTTCCTAATACTTGTCACATGCACTCGATATCTGGGTATTGGCTAAAAGTATATCCTTATATTGCCACCTCAAATGGTTAACAGAATTTGATATGACTTCTACTTTTTTCTTTGTGACTGCATTATTGTGGTTATACCAGTGAAGCAAAAATCATTTCCATGAGATAAAAGTCATCCTCACAATAATAATGCCATCAGGATTTTGTCTGCTGAAGAGAACTGTTTACAAGGAATTTATATTGCCATTGGTTTCAGAAGTTAACAAAAACTTTTCTGTTGGTAGATTCGGGGCTTAGCATGGCCAGCAGTTCTTGTTGGGTTGGTCGCTCAAAGTGCAAGGTGCTAATAATATAGTATATTTATTTTTAATAGTTATCTACTAGTAAAAAATGCAGCACCAAGATCTTCTTGTTTTTTTAATGTTCTTGTAATAGTCTAATATGGCATGTATTTTTTAACTATTAGACTATTACATCAATTATTTTAAATATGTAATTTCCATATATTCAGTAGCTACACATGGTTTTTCCACAAAATTCTTCTGGCCAGCAGAAACTTGTTTCACGTGTTTCTATAATGAGGGGTACATTACCCAAACTCCTAGCTGTTGCCATTGTTGATCTTAAACAAAGAATCCAACTAGTTACTGATCATCTTATGTATTGACATTGTTGAATTGATTGGAACTGCAACAATTCTTTCAATTTTATATTCTAACATTCTCTTACTGTTTCCCAGCCTTGGCATGAAAGATTCGTGGGGTCCTTTGAAAGCCTTGGCGGTTGCCAGTGCCATAAATGGCATCGGTGATGTAGTCCTCTGCAGCTTTATGGGATATGGTATTGCTGGTGCAGCATGGGCAACAATGGTGTCACAAGTAAGCTAATGAAAATTCAATACCTCTTTTCCCCTTTTGTGATACTACTTACGGTATATATTATAGGTTGTTGCAGGTTGGATGATGATTGATGCTCTGAACAAGAAAGGATACAATGCTTTTGCTTTTTCTGCTCCATTCCCCAGTGAAGTTGCAACAATATTCAGACTTGCTGGTCCAGTATTTATAACTATGATGGCAAAGGTAACATATAATTTGATTGCATATCCTCATTAGAAACCGTGTGATTATATCTCCTTCATCTGAGTCATTTTGATGTTTCAGATTGCTTTCTACTCTCTCATTATATATTTTGCTACATCTATGGGAACAAACACAGTGGCAGCTCATCAGGTTAGGCTTACTGACTTGTAAATTTAGTTACTTCGTTCGTTTCTTTGCTTTAGCTGTATACTGTCAAATTGGATAACCAATCATATTGAAGAAAACAACTTATCATTCTCACTAGGTCATGATTCAAACATACAGCATGTGCACAGTATGGGGTGAGCCACTTTCTCAGACTGCTCAATCATTTATGCCTGAGTTGATATATGGAGCCAATAGAAGTTTGGCTAAGGTTGGTTATGTTCATTTTTTTTTATCATATCACTTGTTGCTAAAGCCGTGTGACATCCAAAGAGTTTTCATGTGTTTTCTTGGAGACATAAAAGCTCCATGGAATGTCCCCTTCCCGAAAAGTGTCCCCCACTTCTTCATGCCGTCCTGACCCAAGCAAATGGTGATCTGTGGGTTTTTGTTAATTCAACATGACAACATATTCTAAAAACCGTTTATCGCTTTATACAGGCTAGAATGCTGCTAAAGTCTCTAGTTATCATTGGAGCCACGCTTGGGTTGGTATTAGGGGCCATTGGAACATCTGTTCCTTGGTTGTTCCCCAGTGTCTTTACACCTGACCAGAATGTAATACAGGAGGTGAGTTCTTACTTTTTGAACTTTTAAATTATATCAACTTCCTTTTTGCACTACGTGTTGCTATAAACTGTAATCAGCATGATGGTGTTGCTTATTGGGTAATCGGGTTAGTATCAATCCTTAGTCACTGAAATTTGCACAGAACTATATGAGTTGGAAGTTAGAATTTAATTCTTATTTCCTGCTAATTCGCTAAACATCACAATTAATTGTTTTCAGCTCTAAATTTAAAATATTGAGCTCCATGGTAAGTTACCCAATAAGTAAAGTCGGTTCAATAATTCTCTTTAATATTAATACCAACATAATTAATCATTAGAGGCTCGAATTGTTATTTATTTCATGATGCATATTTGTCTACTACGATCCCGAGTTGAAGGTGTAGAAAATGGATTTGGTAGATTGTGAAGCAGAAATTCAAAGTGTCCATTTTGGCTAATGAAAATTTCAAGTGCCTTATTTTTTTATCTATTATTATCATGTCCTTGCAGATGCACAAGGTGCTGTTACCATACTTCCTTGCATTAGCTGTGACACCGAGCACTCATAGCCTTGAAGGGACTTTACTGGTATGTCAATTTTCTCCCAAGGCCGTGATATGTTTTGAACCAGAGATTGGTAAAACTTGTTATAATAGCCACTCTATGCTTGACTTAAAGAGTTATCTCCTTTTTTAATAGACGTAGTGCTCTAGCCTCTATCTTTTATCGTATTCTCTAGCTTGCATTCTAGCATCAAGATATCTGTTCCTATCTGCAGGCCGGACGAGATCTTAAATTTATTAGCTTATCGATGAGTGGATGCTTTTCATTGGGTGCTCTTGTTCTGTTGGTAAATATCTATTTCGTTAGTTTTCTTCTGTATATTATCAAAGTTATTTGGAATTTCTTTGCATTACAAGTTCTGTATGTTTCTTGTCACCAGCTTGTAAGCAGTAGAGGGTATGGTTTGACAGGCTGCTGGTTCGCTCTCGCAGGCTTTCAATGGGTAAGACGACTAAGATCTTTAGCACTCGCATATACTTACAAACTTGCATCTTGACTTGAATTAATGAACACCAAATTTCCAGGCTCGGTTTTTCCTTTCACTGTGGCGCCTTCTTTCTCCTGATGGCATACTTTTCTCTGAAGATTTGAGTCGGTACAGAACGGAGAAGGTGAAAGCTATTTAGTTTCTTCATTCAGCATCCACATTGAAGTATAAAACAACTACAACAAATTCTTGACATGGCGCCATCACAGTAAACTGTACGTGGCGACATCAATTATTGTAGTAACTGTAACAATATTCTTTACACATGTAGAGTTACTGAAGAATATTAACTGTTCTTTGTTATATTTGAAAAGAAGCTGTTACTAGCATGCATGGATGGATTCTTATTACAGTGCAAATGTAACTTGAAAACAAAATGAACAGCAATAGACATGTAGTAGACAAGATTTGATCATGCATGTGCACCTGCCAATTAGATCCATCTACAATTCTACACCACAAATATGCTTATACTAACGTGTATATATCCCGTTCTCTGACTGTAACAAGCTTTCTTTGATCACAACCGCAAACTTTGAAAGTGCTCCATATTGTATGATTAGAGAGAGGAGAGAACACAGTTTGAGTCTCCTGTAATATTCATTTAAAACCGTCCAATGTAACCCCGTGTCAAAAGCGTTTCATTCAATATGATGACATTCCAAGTCCAAGTTCAAGTTGCCGCCATTTCCAAGTGTGACAAATTTTCCAGGTCCTATAGCAGCTTCTACAAGACAGATCCCACAACCAGTCAACCAAGCGCCAATCCCGGTCCCACTCAATCAAATTCCAACAAACATGTAATATTGTAATATAAACCAGAGCACCCACTTGCCTTCTCAACTCAATTGTTGTTCTTTTTTCTCTCTTTATCTGTTTCTTTGTACTTTAGACTTCTACCTGAAAAGGAAAAAAAAATGCAAGTGAAAACACTAGCTCACCACTTTGTCTCTCCTCCACCAGACCCCATTTTCAGACAACTCTCACAGTCCTCAATCTCCATCAACAAACCAAAACTCTTTTTTCATGCACCTAGCTTTCACTGCTCTTTTATCCCATCAAAACAATGCGTTTTTAAACCCAAAATTCATCACAGTAGATTCATAACAGCTTGCGTTAATCGCCCAAGCCAAGAACTTGAGTTTTCAAGTGAAAATGAAAGCAAATGCACTTCACTTTCGTTGTTATCGGAAGAAGAAGAAGAGAAAGTGGTGGAGGTAAAGATAGAGGACTTGGCAAATCAGAGTGTGTGGAATCAAATGAAAGAAATTTTGATGTTTACAGGACCAGCCACTGCACTTTGGATTTGTGGGCCATTGATGAGTCTCATTGACACTGCTGTCATTGGTCAAGGAAGCTCCATTGAACTTGCTGCTTTGGGTACTTCTTCAACTTCTTTATTTTCTGTTTGGTTACTGAGAAAATGCAATACAAGAAAAGTGTTTGAAAGTCTTTGCTTAGTTAATTTGTTTGATATCAAATGTGCAGGTCCTGGGACAGTTTTCTGTGATAACATGAGCTATATATTCATGTTTCTCTCTATTGCAACTTCAAATATGGTTGCCACTTCACTCACCAGACAGGTTTGTTGTTTTAAACATTTGGAAGACTATTTGATTTTCATGTAGAACTAATGTCAAGTGTTGTTCTGATAAATAATACAGAAGCCCTTTTCAGATTTATCCCAAGTACCAAGTAAAAAGCACTCAAATGTGTGTTTAATTGTTCAAAAGTCTAAATTACCTTGATCTTGTTTTGGGGATTTTTTACATGCTATGAACATTCTAAGCCAATTAAAACTGTAGTTCGTGCATCAAATTTAACATTAATGATTCCAAAGCCGCTTTCAATCATCTGTTATTTGCTTTTGAATTTATCAAGTGTTCTCCATTTGTTCAGTGTTATACTCTACTACTCTCTAATGTTGCATCACTCTATTAATGTAATAAATTACTTGCTTCTTCATTGATGGTTATACAATTTATGTGATTGTTTACGATATCTCGTTTTAGGTTACATGCTTGTTTGACTTGATAGTACCTTCTGATGCAGGATAAAAAAGAAGTGCAGCATCAAATATCTATCTTGCTCTTTGTTGGGTTGGTTTGCGGCATCTTGATGCTTCTATTCACAAAATTCTTTGGTTTATGGGCTCTAACTGGTAATGGAAATCGGTGAAACTGTTGTTTTTATTCTTATTTAACTCACATATGGTCATATGGATGATATGTGGTTAATTATATTCAAATTGTCTGTCATAACTGTTTAGCGCAACATCACGGATCATGAGACTGCAATAGCAGAAGCAAAATCCAGTAACTGACAAATTTCCAATTCTTGCTGCATTTGTTATTTTCAGCTTTTACAGGAGCAAAGAATGTGCATATTTTACCTGCAGCAAACACATATGTTCAGGTTTACTAGTTTACATGCACCGTTATGAAATTGTGCTTTTTAATTGTTATGATATATAATTTTTCTTTGATTATTTGCTTCATTTGACACTCAAATTTTTTACTTGCTTTGCTTAATTTGTTTCAATTAAATTCTAGTTGAACAGAATATTTTATGTTGGTAGATTCGAGGCTTAGCATGGCCTGCTGTTCTTATTGGTTGGGTGACTCAAAGCGCAAGGTGGGTCAATATTGTTCCAAAACATTTCTCGTTTCTTCTGTATCCTGATTTGCTATTTATTTATGTTTCAGTCTTGGCATGAAAGATTCTTGGGGACCTCTGAAAGCATTGGCTGTTGCCAGTGCTGTAAATGGCATAGGTGATATAGTCCTCTGCAGATTCTTCAACTATGGTATTGCTGGCGCAGCGTGGGCAACGATGGTGTCACAAGTAAGCTAAATGAACGTTTCATTGTTAATCATACGTGTTTTCTGTTCCATTGCCGCTGACTAGTATACATTATATAGGTAGTTGCAGCTTACATGATGATCGATACTCTAAACAAGAAAGGATACAACGCATTTGCAGTCTCGGTGCCATCACCCAATGATCTTTTGGAAATATTTGGAATTGCCGCTCCACTGTTTGTAATGATGATATCCAAGGTAAAATGTTTTATAAACCTTATTCAAATTAGAGCTGTTATTTGTTTTCATTACAATTTGATAAATGGTTTTTCGTTTATTAGGTGGCTTTCTACACTCTCATTATATATTTCGCTACATCTATGGGAACAATTACCTTGGCAGCTCACCAGGCTAGTTATACTCTTGTAGTTTTTAGTGACTTTATCATCCTCTTTCGCTCCCTCTCTCTGAGAGGTGATGGTTTTTTCGCTGACAAATTACTATTTTTTCAGGTCTTGATTCAAACATTCATGATGTGCACGGTATGGGGTGAACCTCTTTCTCAAACTGCACAATCATTTATGCCCGAGTTTTTATATGGAGCGAATAGGAATTTGGAAAAGGTTAGTACTTAGTAATGTTCGTTAGTAATTGATATTCCAGTAATCTTTTCGTCACATTTTGGTAGTGTCCTGTGTATTTGTAATCGGGAATTTAACACCTTGAACTCCCCTTGTAGACGATGTTGATAATACTCGGTAGAAAATTTATGTTTTGAAATTAGTAGAACTTGATATAAGGTCTATGATATCTACAGGCTCGAATGCTGCTAAAGTCACTTGTAATCATCGGAGTTATTCTTGGATTGTTATTAGGAGTTTTCGGAACATCTGTTCCTTGGTTGTTCCCTAATATCTTCACACCTGATCAGGCAATCATACAGGAGGTTAGTTCTTGCTTCCCTATTTATTCATTTGTCGCTACGAATTTTGAATGGCACTGTGATTTCATGATCATTTGTCACTACAAATTTTGATCATATCTATACTTTTATTCCATTATTAGCTAAAATTGTTTAGTTCTGTCAAAAGTTTGATTACCCATCATCTATAAGTTCTCAGTTGACAGTGAAGAGAATGTAATTGCAAGTCTCTTTCTCTATAGATAGCAACGATAATTGAGCACCTGATTCTGCTAATGTTCTTGTGCCTATGCTTATGCAGATGCACAAAGTGCTGGTACCCTTTTTTACCGCGTTAGCTGTGACACCGTGCATTCTGAGCCTCGAGGGAACGCTGCTGGTATGTTTGATATAAACTTCATCGGTTTCCTTTTTGTCTTATGCTGGTTTTTTGAGTCTGTTGGTGATATTTCTCGTTTAAAACCACAGAATTACGTGACTTTATATGATGCTTAGATAACTCTTACTTGCTTTACCCTAATGTTTGTTTCTTCGCGATCATCATCGTAGAGCTTTTTGGCTAGAAAAAGTAGAATTTATACTCTAATTCGGGTTCTAGCATCTCAATATCTGTTGATTTTTGCAGGCTGGACGAGATCTTAAATTCATCAGCTTATCGATGAGTGGATGTTTTACTTTGGGCGCTCTGGTTTTGTTGGTAGAGATCTATTTTTCAGCACCTCCCACCTTTAAATTTCCCACCAACTGATAGTTTTCTTCTGTTTTATCTTGCACCAGCTCGTGAGTAGTCGCGGTTATGGTCTGCCTGGCTGCTGGTATGCCCTTGTCGGATTTCAGTGGGTAAGCCTAAACACTCTGCACTTTTATTTGGACTCAAAGTATATGCTCACTCAATTGAGCTGAACGCATGAACCTTGTGTTACATCCAGGCTCGGTTTTTCCTAGCTCTCCAACGCCTTCTTTCTCCGACTAGCATAATTTTCTCCGAAAATATAAGCCAACATATAGTGGAGATGCTGAAAGCTGCTTAGTATCAAGATCTGTCCATGAAGGATAAAATTTCAGTGTTTTGCGCTCCTCTCCCCGCCTGTGAATTATAGGCTCTGCATAAGTTGCCCTAGCTACCGAAGATCACGTTGTCATAATCGTGTGATCGTTTGACGCCTCACATGGGGCTAAGGGCATAAGCAGATCACTATCTGTAACTTTGTAGTATTTTCTTCACACAAAGTTAGAGCTGCTAGATCAATTGTTGTAATTGTATTATTGAATGATAATATAAATGCGAATGCTTAAAGTTTACGATATTAATGTGTTATCTTCTGCAACGGTTTGCTAAAAGAACTTTACAAGATTTCAAAACT
Organism: Dipteronia sinensis; assembly: GCA_033220585.1. Classification (NCBI taxonomy): domain Eukaryota; kingdom Viridiplantae; phylum Streptophyta; class Magnoliopsida; order Sapindales; family Sapindaceae; genus Dipteronia; species Dipteronia sinensis. The sequence goes on from CM065643.1 coordinate 4,613,768, forward strand.
AAATCAAGATTCATGAATTCCATTTTTCGAAGTAAGAGACGATTACAAGGGAATTGACAACAGATGTACTTGCAGTTCAGAAGCAGACATAAACTACAAACACCATCACCAAGTGAACATATTTCCAACCAAAACCTCTCACTAAATCTACCATACCGGCTAAATTTCTTTTGCCAAGCTAAGATCTCCCAGGATTCCCATTAACTTCAGTTAAAAATCAAACATGCTGCCACGAATTCCAGGATGAGTATTCACACAGAGGCTCGAAGCGAAAAACATGCAAAGGCCATATTTGAGAAGAGCAAGAGATCCATAAGAGAGCACCAGTGCTGCTCTCAACAGACTCTCAATAAATGATTGCAAAAAGATATGAGACTTCAGACCCTGCTGCCTCCCCGACGTCCACGCCCAGACGGCTGCATTCCTTGTTCTTTAGTCTGCAATCTCTCCTAAGATACACATTAACTAGATTATGCAACAGGTAATGATGATTTTTTGAAAACAAAAGAACGTCAAAATAAATTCAGGAAAGGAGGTTTTTTCCTCTTTGATCATTACCAGCAATAAATGCTTCACTTTGGATTGTTTTCTCACAAAAATTTTACGAGCTTGTCTCTTCTTCTCCTCTGCCTGCAATTTGGTGACACTAGGCCTATATACAATGACAGTCCGACCAATTTGACCAACGACCACAGCACCAGTTCCGTCCTCCAATTGCTTCACCACATCTTCTAGCTCCCCAGGACAAGTCCCGTGAATTTTAATCTATTTATAGACCATTTAAGAAAACTGCAGTTGTTAGTCCTGGCACATCAAACAGCTCCTAATTCTTCACTAATACAACAAAGATGGCATCCAATAAACTTGAATGTAAAACAGACACAATACAATGATGATCTGAAAAACATGCCAAAACAGCACACTGTGGATATAAAGAGGACATATTTAGTGTTTGGAGCATAGATGACTCAATATGTAACACCTCTGCCAATTAATATGACAAACACAAATCCTTTAACAGCATACGGATTTGAATTGTATGTACAAGATCTTGACTCAACAAGGGACTGTCTACGAGCTTTACATATCAGTCTACACAAAAACACACATAGCAAATATTAAATAAATCACAATCTATAAATGGAAGCCAAAATGAGACTAGCATCTTGGTGGCCAATGCAGGCTTTGCTGCCTGAAAACTAAGGTCCTATGACAAAAACATCTTCTCTTTCGAGCACGTAAAACTCTATAACTTTACTGGATTGCTGAAGAACACACATTCTTGCTAAAAGTATCAATCTTTTGGACCTTATCAGCTATGCAACTGGAAATTCAAACTTGAATCCTCCAAGTTTTTCAATTAAAACTCTCCCTAAAAAACAAAAATCGATGAGAATTTCATGAATGAGCCAATCAAAACAATTCCCAAAAGCATCATATAATAAGAATTGAACTAAAGGTATGAATATGTCCATCACAATGAGAAAACAAAAACACATATCAACTTGAAATTGTACATAGAAAATGACTAGAAACACATATCAACTTGAAATTGTACATAGAAAATGACTAGAAACACATATCAACTTGAAATTGTACATAGAAAATGACTAGAAACACACATCAACTTGAAATTGTACATAGAAAATGACTAGAACATATCTTTAAGAGCTTGTTGGATTTGAGAACTCGTTAACTTGACGTCTTTGCCAAAGAGCACACAGCTCAGAAGTTGAAACTTATTACACACATTCTTGCTAAAAGTACCAATCTTTTGGACCTTATTAGCTATGCAACCTAAGCTACAAATTATGCAACTGGAAATTCATACTAGAATCATCCAACTTTTTCAATTAAGACTCAAATTAAAAATAAATAAATAAACCAAATTAATGAGAATTCCATGAATGAGCCAATCTAAACAACTTCCAAAAGCATCATATAATAAGAATTGAACTAAAGCTACGGATATATCCATCACAATGAGAAAACAAAAACACGTATCAACTTGAAATTGTACATAGAAAATACCTTTAAGAGCTCGTTCGATTCAAGAACTCTTTAACTTTACTTCTTTGCCAAAGAACACACAGCTCAGAAGTTGAAACTTAATACACACATTCTTGCAAAAAGTACCAAACTTTTGGACCTTATTAGCTATGCAACCTAAACTACAAATTATGCAACTGGAAATTCAAAATTAAATCCTCCAACTTTTTCAATTAAGACTCACATTAAAAAACACAAATTGATGAGAATTTCATGAATGAGCCAATCTAAACAATTCCCAAAAGCATCATTGAACTAAGACTATGAAATATCCATCACAATGAGCACAAAAAGAAAAACACACACACACACATCAACTTGAAAATTGTAGATAGAAAATGACAAGAAAATACCTTTAAGAGCTCATTGGACTCTAGATTCTCAATAAAAGCAGAGACTAGAGATTGAGTAACACCACTCTTGCCCACCAACTGCAACTTCAATTTCTTCCCCAAACTATGCGCATATGACGCAAGCTCCTTCTTTTCCTTCACCGTCAACTCCGGCAACTTCACCGCCGCCTCCGCCCCACCAACCCCACCACCGGTTCCAATATTTTCCTTCCTTGGAAGATTTTCTTCTTCATTTTCGTCTTCACTTGCCTCAACCACATCAAATTCTTGAATTTCAATTGCCTCCTCTTGCGCTAAACAAGAGGTTGAAGTGAAGGCCTTAGTGGGTGAGTGTGATGTGAGAGAAGAAGAGAAGAGAGAGCGAGAGAAGATGAGAGGAAAGGTTGTGATAGAAGAAAAAGTGGATTTGCGAAGTGGGCATTTTGAGAGGATTGTGGAGGTTGTGGAAATACAAAGTGGTCTCAAGATGAAACTCATTGTTGTTGTTGCCATTGCTGGTTCAAGAGATTTTGGATGGGTTCTTGCAGACTCGCAGTTGCATACTTGCATCAAATAATTTACAATTTTTTTTTTGTTTTATTACAATTTATAAATAAAGAATGCGCTTTCTTAGTATCAAGGGTGTTTGGTCTAGTGGTATGATTCTCGCTTCGGGTGCGAGAGGTCGCGAGTTCGATTCTCGCAACACCCCAATTTTACTGCTTTATCTTTTTCCCTCTTAGGAAATAAGTTCTAATTTTTTTTTTCTTTTATGTTACATCACTTACATGGAACAATTTTCAATCAAGTTAAAGAAAATTATTGAATACTTAGAATAAGTGAATAACAAATACGAAATCACTATAATATTACAAATACATATATATATATATATATATATATATTGACCTATTTTTTTATGAAAAAAAAATAAAAAACTTATGAGGATCAAAAAATTAATTATTTAAAAAAAAAACTTATAGCACTAATTTCTTGTGTAATTAACGAGATGAGGTTAGTCCGGTTATATATCTCTCACATCTACACCACGAGATTGTAGGTATCCCTCACACATATACTATGAGATTGTGGGTTCGAGTCATCTCCCTCCCAAAAAACCTCTGAACTTATATAATACTTCAAAAAATATATATTATTGTGTAATTTTTATTTTTTTTGACAATATCACTCGGTATTTTTTTTTACAGTTTTCGTCATTGGTAAGATTCGAACTGAGCTACTCCCTTTGGGACATAAATTCTTGTATAATTAATGATTAATGAAGAAAGTTTTATGTCAATAGAATAGAGCGGTATCAATTGTAATTTCTAACATAATTTGAATCCTGCGGTTATCGATTATCATCATATCAATTGTATTTTCTTTGTTTTTTTTCAGGTGCATGAGTAGAAATTAGATCGATTGTTTTCCAGGATTAATATACTTGATTGAATTGAAACAAAAGATTTTTTATATTTAAAAAAAAAAAAAAAACAAGCAACAGAAAATGTTAGCACCGGCAATCAGCCAAAACAGCAATACTAACACAACTTGGTAATCAAAGTCAGAAGGTAGAGCATTTATAGCTAGAAGGTGCGCAACTTGGTTCGCTCTGCCTGGGACAAAACTCATCGGACCACATCTTTGGGTTTTAATCAAAATCAGGATGTCTGCTAACATGACACAGACTTCAAAAGAAAAATTGCTCTCTTTATTGATCCAATTCACCACCACAGCAGCATCGGACTCCACACAAACAGGACTCAGATCAGCATGCACAGCGAAACGAATGCCACGGAGGACGGCAACAACTTCCTCCACCTAAGGCATGTAGGCGGCAATCATCATCTGGGAACTAGACGCAATAATGAACCCCTCCGCGTCACCCATGGGTAGACGTTTAATGGATCGGTTCATTTTTCAATAAAATCAATAAAAAACCAATAAAGTTCAGTTTATAAAAATATGAATCAGTCCAATAAAATTTACAAATGTAATCGATCAAAAACCAACCGAATTGGACCGGTTTGGTTCGGTTCGGTTTTTTCGGTTTAGGTCCTACTGAGCCAAATTCATGGGCTTTAATTATTACATATATTTTCATATTTTAATCATTTAGGGTCTTCGACCAAATTCATTATGGGCTTGAACAAGTTGAAAATACTAGTTTAAAAGAATATTCATAAAAAAAACAACGAATATATATAGATATATATATATATAAATATTGTGACACTTTAATAATTTTATAGTTTCATGGACTGTTGAACATTAAATTAGGGTTTTTTGTTTTTATGTAAGTTGGATCTCGGTTTGGTTTTCCGATTTGGGATAGCTAACCAGGAAAAAACCGATTCAATCGGTTTTCAAAAAAAAAATGAACCGAATTGAACCAGCCACCATAAGAAAACCAGAAAAAAAAAAAACCAATTGGATCGGTTTGGTTCAATTTATTGGTTTTTTGCCCACCTCTAACGTCACCAATGACAATCCCAACACCAACGCACCCACTGGCCACGTCAAGGGTTGTATCACAGTTGATTTTGTAAATACATGAATCAGGTGGTTTCCAGACCTCCCCGATAGGACCCCTGCGGATCGGTTGTCGATCCTGCCCACTAAACCCCTCCTGAAACTCAGCAACAAAATTCTAGGCCCATTCGATGACCGCTTCAGCACTATGAACAGAAGATCCGTGCAAAATAGAATTTTAAAGGAACCAGACCTGCCACAAAACCACACAAAGCACCTTTAACTGCTTATTGTTAACCCGTCGAGACCAACCAGACATGAAATCTAATAATAAAAAAAATCAGAGGAGCAGCTACTAATCTTGGAGAGCTCAAGCCAAGCGTCACACACCTTCTTTAAACGACGACAATCCCAAATCGCAGGCCTAGTCGAATCAATCTTACTGTTACACAAAAGACATCCGGGATCAATCGGAACTCCACGACTTGCCAAGTTAGCATTAGTAGGAATCCAGTCGAAGTAAGCCATCCAAATAAAAAAAAAATTATCTTCGTAGGAAGAAGTAAATTCCAAAGACACTTCCACCAAAAAAAGGCCTCATCCGTCACTAAGGAGGTCGAAGGACATAACAAATCTCGAGCCACCCAGTAACCCGTTTTAACATTACAGCTACCACTCGGCACATAATGCCACAGAAAAGTATCCTCAGATCGAGAAGCCTCCTCCTTAGAAAAATACCTTTTAATAACACCCACATCCCATCCACCAAATGGCGACTATAAACAATTAACAGTGGCTTCATATCCCAAAAGAGGAGGAGAAATGGTCTTGAATTTTAAGGGTTTTGGGATCCAACAATCATTGTAGATGCAGATCATATTCCCTTCCCCCACTCTCCACCTAGAACCGGCATCGATCACCCATTGACCGCATATAAAATATTCTAGACATACGAATACCACAGTTTCTTCTTATCAGCCAAGAAGTCCCCGTCCCTGAAATATTTCCCTTTACGATTCTGGAGGCCAAAGTAGATGGATTATTTAAAATCCTCCAGCACTGATTAGCAAGCATAGCTCTGTTGAAGCATTCCAGGTCCCGAAAAGCCCAAACCACCCTCCAACTTGGACTTGCGATACTGAGCCCATTTGCACATAAGAATTTTTCTGGTGTCCTAGTTACCACCCCACCAAAACCGCGCACAAAGCCTCTGAATTTCAAGAATCAGGCCATTATGGAGCCTGAACATATTCATAGCATAGACGGGGATAGATTGTACCACCACCTTAATAAGGACCTCTTTCCCGCCAACTAGATAGCAGCTTCCCCTGCCAACATTTGACTTTGTCCCAAACAAGATCAACTATATCAGCAAAGAACTTCCATTTGTGTCTTTAATTTATGTTCGGTAGGCCTAAATAGCTCTCATGGCAGTCCACTACCTGAACCCCAACAATAGCTGCTAACTTCTCTCCATTAGTACGACTCACCATCGGACTCACACACAGTCGACTTGTCAAAATTTACCATTTGACCCGATGTAGCGGTATAGTCCTCTAACACCTTTCGGATAACCACATAATCCCTTTCAGTAGCCTTTGTAAAGAGAAGGCTATCATCCACAAAGAATAGGTGTATAACATAGGGGACACTTTTACTGCACTAAAATGCCAACAACTCTCCACTCACATGTCTCTTGTGAATAAGGCATGAAAGGCATTCAACACAGACAAAGAAAAGGTATGGGAAACAGGGTCGCTCTACCGAAGACACCTTGAAGGTTTAAGAGAGCCACAAACCTCTCCATTAACCAGAAACGAATACGGAACCGAGGAGACACATCTTATAATTCGGTTCACCCAACTGTCGGATAAACCGGGTCTTAACATCATTTTCCACCAAATCGCCATTTCTCGTCGGCTTCATTGGGCTACCCGGTGTTGATAGGTCCAAAACAGAAATCCTAACATCTGACTGCAATATCCCACTATTCCCTAGCGCAATAATAACTCCATGTTGGTCTGTATGTCCAGTCGCCATGCTCTTCCAACACAGATAATATCGAGGTGTTCTCTGAGATCCCTGGACACGCCTTCTATTTCTTCGGCTCACCATCTTCCACCGATAACACAGCGAGTCTCTTCCCCAGCTGAATCGCTTCTCGAGGCTCACTTTCACTCAGGATCAATTGTTTGTTCTCCACGCTCTAATCTTCTTCATTGATCCATTCCTTTTTGTTTTATTTGAGGTTGGGCTCTTTCTAAAGTGATAATTTTTGGGGCCAAATCTGCTATCCTTCCCCAACGCTCCCATAGCGCCCATTATCCCCTTCTTACTTTTGTTACTAGAATGGAACTTTCCAGGCCCAGCATCAACCTTACCACTTTTGGGCCAATTATCAAAATCCCAGTCTGTTAGGTCAAGATTAGACCTGATACTAGGCTTAATAATCTTGCCCTCCTATAGTAGCCCAATATTACCTAACATTTCATTAATATTTCCTTGTTCTGATTCGGCCCTAGGTGGCCCATGGGAACCACTAGCAACACCACATCTTTGGAGCTTATTATGGAAACCTATGCTCACATCATTATTTGCCAACACTTTATCCACACACCCAATCGAATTGTCCACTCCTTTTCCACACGCTAGAACGTTTATTGGGTCAGGACTCATGCCATATCCAATCGTTCTTGATCACTCCAAAACGAGCACCCGCAATAGTATGGAGCCGTGTGAGCAGTACAATGATAATAAAATTTGGTCCATAAGGATTGATGAATTGAGTACTACAATTGATTTATTGATTACTATTTAAACAAGCAAATATTTGATGATTGAATTATACTACTCAAAACCACTTAAATTAAACTATAACTAAAAATTGCAATAAATGAGACTAACAAACAAGTAACAAAGCAAGTCACACATAAGCAAGTGATTGTATTACTTTTAAGAAATGAGGCTAAGACCGTGAATCCACCTAACCAATTCTTACCAATTTATAGACCCACCGTTAAAAATAAATTATGCAAATGTGAACATAGACTCGTGACCACCCTCAATTAGTCTCTACTCTCTCTCGAGTTACAGAGACAAGACTTATATGCACCAATAACCTATCTCTCGATGGTAATCAGAAATAAATACAGATTCATTAAGCATAGTGGTACACTAATTGAGTCTTAGAGACTAGCCTCGAGTATTTCTACATTACTAGACCTTTATCATGCATTTCATCGAGCACGTTGTTTGCTTCTCCTCTCGGTACATCACACAAACAACCAATTAAATATTAAATGCTAGCTAAACACTCAATATTGATTATAACAAGAAATACACATACATAAACACAAGCAATGATAAAATGGTGGTCTTCATTGATAATTCATGGTAAAGACTTCATCTTGGCCTTAGCCAAGTAGAATTTAGTTCATTGTGTGAGAAATGGTCATATAAGATATGAAATAAGTACAAGCCATAAATGAGTAAAAGTAAAAGAAAAGAGAGAAAGGAAAAGGGTAAACTAAGTTGAAGGACTCATCATCTCTTGCTTGGTTGTGCTAGGCTTCTTCTCTCCTTGACTTCTTTTGCTCCAAAATGTGGTCTTGATGGTTGATCTAGGTGAGGGAATGAGGTATAGAGTGGTTGGTGAAGTGGGATTTGAGGTTAGATGGTGATTTGATAAAGGATTTAGGTGATCTAATGAAGGATTTAGGTGTTTTGGTGAAGGATTTAGGTGTAAAGATTGTTTCTTAAAGGCTTTGGATTGTAAAAGGAGTCTTTGGAGCTCAAGGATCGTGGTAGAGGTACTCAAGAAGAGCTGAGATGGGGTATTTATATGTTTGGAATAAGGGCATGAAACCCTATAAAAGAGCTGATGTAGAATGCTTGGGCGCTGGTGTTGCGCTGATCGTCAGGCGCTCCACCAGTGCTACCCTACTGAACAAGCTGCGATGGTGAGGGTGTGTTGGTCGTCAAGCGCTCCACCACAGCCACCCTACCGGCCTTTGTGCGCCGGTGCTCAAGCGCTTCTGGTACGCATGTCAAGGGGCGCATGCTCTTCTCTTCTTTTAGATTCTACAATTCTTCAATTTGGCCCTCAAATTCCCTTGACTTTGAAATGTTACCCCTAGATTACTTAGAAACCTGCACAAACTCAATTTAACCATCAAATATTTGGTTTTTACCCCAGAGACGAATGCAATTGATAGGATATGGAGGTTACACCAAGTGTAGAAATTGAATTATCAAATACCCTCAAACCTATCTTTTGCTCGTCCCCGAGCAAAAACCGAAACTAAAATGAAGTCAACATCTCGTGAGGGTATACAACTACGACACCCACAAAAGCAATTTCTACCAAGTCAACTAGAGATAAGATGCGACGTTAGGTGAACCACACTGCAGTAAAAAGGGATGCCAAGACATGTAAACCAATATGCTACAAGCACTAGAGATTACAATTCTAGACTTCTTAGTGGAGTTAGTATCAAACGTATCGAACACAAGAGTTATTAGATAACATTTCGCCTTGACTCTAAGCCTTTCAGGACTTCACTAATTTTTCCACTCTGAACCTAGGCTCACTCATCAAGCATATGCGAGTCAGAGATTATGCACAAAGAAGTTTTTTCAATTACTCGCAAATGAAAGTTTTCAAGAACGCTCATGTTTTCATGCAAACGGACCTCGAGAATGGAATCAAACATTAAGAACACCCTTGTTTCCAAAATAGACTCCTCATATAGATCAATTAGGACTTCTTTTTAAGTTCAAGAGGGGTTTATAGTTTGATGGTGATGGAGAGGTCGGGTGGGTACGGTTTTCTTAGCGAGCTAATGATCATGCTAGAGTAACAATTTTACTTGTTGCACTTATGCATTTTTCTTGAGCGTCTAAGCATTTGATCAGGCTATGAACACTTTGTACAATTGGTAGTTGAATTTACATTTGGGCATCTCTTTACATCGAATTTTTGAAGGTTTTTTTTTCTTTTCTTTTTCTTTTTTGGGCTTCAATCTTCGTGTTTTCTAGCCATGATCATTGCTAAGGGATAGTCAAGTGTTTAGGTCTAATTTGGTGTAGATGTAACATGTGGTGGATATGGTGATTGGGTTTAGTGTGTAGGTCTACATTCTTTGGACATTAAAGCGCACACACAAGGCTTATGACTGTGTTTGGGTAATTATGAGTGGCTAACACTCATTGCCTAGGTCATCTCTAAAGTGGCGAGTCTAGCAAGCAAATAAGGGAAACACAAGAGGCACAATTTTACCAACTTTGATCTTTAATGCTCAATGCATAAAATGAGGTCTTTATTTATTATGCATAATATCTACATGATGAGTTTTTAAAGAAGAGAAATAAAATTCACTCCTGTGGACGCACTATTTGGGCAATGAAGCTCACATACGTAGTCTCCACTAATGATCTAGAAATCTCAAGCACGCTACCTTATTCACTAAAACACAATGAGTCCGGTAGGATGTGTGTAAGAAATGTGGTGTAGCTTTGAAAAACACAGCTCATAAACAATGTGGCATACCAAAAAGACTACACCAGACCAGCCCAAAAGCATCTCAACAAGCAGTCCTTACTGCTCTAAATTTTTGACTCAAAATGGTAGAAATGTGACAAAAATTTTGATTCTATATGCACACAATAAAGCACAAATTAAGATGGCCACACCCCTAAACCTAAATCAAACATTGTCCCCAATGTTTGCGCAAAAATAAAAGTCGGACAATGAATAAAAGATATAGGAGTACGGCGAACCCATGCATTCGCAAAACGACACTAGAGTCTAAGCACAATACAACGCCACAAGTCTAAGCTAACCAGATTTCAAATAATGGGCGGAAAATATGTGCTAACGAGATAAATAATGATAAAGTAAATCTCCACTCAAATGAAAACCACCAAGATAAAAACAAAGAAAAAAAATCTCACACAATTTTAAAACACAAGTATGAAAGTGCAATGAAAGTGAAAACTGAGGTGTTCAAACAAAATGCGCCTAAGATAACGATGGTGGAGCGAATGGTGACATGTCAATAGTCGAATTGGTTAGTCTATTCCATCAGTCCCTCTCCTCAATCTCTCTATGTATGCAGGAGTCATATGGTTAGGCACATAATCTGCTGCAGCAAGACCCTGGCTGCTACCACACGGTACTCTCCCGACCCGAGGTCTCCTCTGGTAGGTCTGGAAGCTCAGCTGGCTCCTAATGTCATCAGTCTCAACCCTGATATCCTCCATTTTGGCCCCCTACTCTTGCATGAATGCACTGAACTGCTGCGATAAGCCATCAATCTTGCCTTACATAAGGGTCTGGGCAGTTTGGTTGGTCTCAAATGCTTTTACCAGCCAATCTAGCTTGTCCATGATCTAGATGCTCTGCTCAGGGGCCTCTGTACCCATGTCGTCCTCTCCGAAATCATAATCAGCCTCATCTGAACTCCTCAGGTCCGGAGTCTCTTTCTGGAGGAAAGGATCCCATTGGTCTTAGCCTCTTTCTTCCCATGACTTTGCTCAAAGAATCTGTCCATGAACGGAGATTTATGGGTCCCTATCGCCATCGAGTCTCTCATCATCATCATATTCTAAAACTCCTACACCCTGACACAGTTTTGTAATTAAGCACGGAAAGGGAATGGCCTTTTCACTGTCTTCTTCTTTCCCTTAATGTCAAAATCCATTGCATCATAGATTTCAACATTGATAATTCTCTCAATATCGATCGGGGTCTTGGCGAGGAGGCAATCTAGCAACTAGGCCTTCTTCACTGCGATCGAGCTGATGTGGAGTACTGGCTTCAGAGACGCCGAAACAAATAGCCTCAGGATGGCTAGGTCATTTGGTAACTGTGTCTGCCTTAGTAAATGTTTTTTGTCCCACCTATCATCATCATTTCCCCTCAGAAGTTTAGCCAGGTTTTCCATTGTCCCGTCAAAGCTGTTGTATCTCAAAGGGAGGACATCTGGGGAGACCGGGGTTGTACCAAAGTGGTTGTTAATGATGTCCTCAGTAATCTGCACCGAGATCCCCTCTCACTAAAACAAAACCTCCTGCAAGGAAGGTCTTAGGCATCATGCTCGCATAGAAGTCTCTAACCAAGGTGGCATTAGCCACAACCGGGTGCTGCACAAATTTCTCCCATTTTCGATATGTAATCAACTGAGGCAAGGAAGTGTCCCTGAGGACGGCTAGGTGGATTCCCCTCTCCATAATCAAGGTAAGGGATTTAAGCTTCTGAAGTCTCCGGGTGTAGTCTTTGTTCTCAAAAAGTGGTTCTGGAGCTCTCTGCTTCCTGCTCGTAGTGCCTCCTGAGGTGCCTTGAGATTTTCCCCCAGCGGGATGCTTAGTCTTAGCCATTTTCTCAACACAATTGATGAAAATGGGCAGAGTTTCTGTTGAAACTCAAGCACTCCAAACCACCAAACTCCACACAAAAGGCACTAGGTGCAACCGGGCACCCCCACAAATTTAGCAGGTGACAAAATTGTATTTTCCCATCAGCTCGTGACTCCCATTATAAAATCCCCTCTTTCTCTTCTTCTTCACAACCTCTCCTGCATTTACAGAAACTTTAGAGAGAGAAAGAGAGAGTCTTAAGAGAGAAAGCTTCTTTGAGCTTCATTAACTCTCAAAACCCAAAACCCATCTCATTCTTGCATCATTCCATATCATTTGAGCATGGGTCTTCATTGTTTCATGACTAGGTAAGCAAGAACCTCTTTGAATATCATTTATTGTTCTTCTTACTCTAGATTAGGTATTTATTGCTTGATTAAATACATTATACTCTACTTATTGCATATATTTATTAGTCCTTATTGCATGATTGAGTTTGTTTGTGATAGCTTGCATTATTAGGTCATTTATGCCTAAATATCTAATCCGTAAATGTTCATGTATGCTCAATTGATGATTAGGTTAACTTTGTGCATCTAGTCAAGTTCTTGAATATTTATGTGAGTTTTATTTGACAATTAGGTTGTTAGAATTTCTCTACAACTAATTGAGACCTCATGTGTGTACATGTAGGCTTGGTTGATAACTAGGATGTTATATTGCATTATCTACATCTAGTTAAGCACTTTGTGTGTGGTTTTACACATTATTGCATTTGAGCATATTGTCTCACATTCACTTAGACCTTATACTCTTCATGAGTCAAAGTC